>CM062808.1:908731046-909347056 GCA_031772625.1 Pinus tabuliformis
TCCCCGTAAATAAGAATCGAATGAAGGAAGTATTTGGCCATAAATGGCTTCATATGATGACATTTTTGTGGCTCTACTATAGTGGTATTATATAGTAAAAAAGGTGTAACAATTAAACCCATTGTTGTCATTAATCACTACAAAACATTGTATGTTTCCATTCATTTTTTCACCACCTTGAAAGACCATATTTTTAGGGATGATAAGCAATGTTCACGTTCAACTATGTTCCTTGTAGTTTAACAACTTTTCTCAAAAAATTTCTAGTGAAGGTGGGATCACAATCCCACACAATGAAGGTGGGAATGCCATGTAGCTTAAAAAAAGGATTCCTAACGACTTGGGAAACTATGGAGGGCATCAAAGGGTGTGGTGAGACACAAAGGTGGTTATGTTTAGAGAGTTAGTCAACTACCACCATGATGACTAATTTTTTGTTTTCTTTTTGTTAGTCCCATTATAAAATACAAGGGAATGTCCCAATAGATGTTGAATCTAGTAGTGGTTGTAATGCTCAGGTATTTTTCATTATTTCACTTATGTTCTTATTCGAAGCTTCACATTTAGTGGAATAAATTATGGATGTTTATGGATGACCTTTTCATGCCTTCCTAAAGAAATAATGCTTATTTGAAAGGTTTTCTAGAATAATCACAACTAGGTTTTAATTTCAACATGTCAAACCAACTAATCTCATCCATCCCCAAAAATGAATGAATTTGTTAAAAAAATTATGTTTTAAATTCTTATTAATATGAATTTATCTCTAAAATCATAAACATATCTAAAATAAGCACGTAAACCCTAATTTTGTAAATCAGTTATAAATTGTACTTTTTATTATAGTTTTAAAGTTCATTTAGAATAGTTGTAGTCTATATGTTTTCTAGCCTATTTTTTAATTTAACTTGCATAGAATCTAGGAGATATTTGTTGGAATTACAAGTTTAAGTTGCAAACTCTCTGCAATCCGATTTCCTTGGATTTTTTTTTCAGGGTGTTGAATCCATATATGCAATCAAAAACCAATTTTAAACAATAAATATCAAGATCTAACCAAAACAACAATTGTCGAATTATGTCCAAAAACTTTTCAGGGCGTTGAATCCTATGTCACAAGGTTTGTCGAACTTTAACCTTGAGGTTCAAATTTGGGCGAACCTTAAAAAAAAATTTGAGGTTTGGTGAACCTCATCGAACCTCATAGCCATCGATCAAGTCCATAGATCAAAACTCATAACTTCATGTCACAACTCGAGATTGTAATTTATCCTTGTAGTTTCCATGTCCGTGATAGCATTTTTGATGTTTACTTATGTTTATTTCTTACTATTTTATCCTATAATTCATTTGAAAATAATATATGTATATATATATATAGACGAGCCTAATGGTGAATCTTATTCGAACCTCATCAAAAAATTTGAACTTGAATCGAACTTAATCATTGTTGAACCCGCACTCGAACCCGAAACATGTAACATTGGTTGAATCCATATATGCAATCAAAAACCAATTTTAAACAATAAATATCAAGATCTAACCAAAACAAAAATTGTTGAATTCTGTCCAAAAACTCCAAAACGTATATTGTTTAGACAATGCCATTTGAATATATGTATTTTAAGATAATAATATTTATTTTTATTGCTGATAGGCATGTCTATTTTGGAATTGGAATTCCAAAATTTTAATTATAAATCATTATAAAGTGGATGGTAGGGATTCAACCCCCACAAAATATTCTAGGATATTCGTAGTAGTGTACACAAAGAAAAAGTTGAGATTTATCTCCAAAGTAGTTATGTCATTTTTTCTTTTTTAATTAAATTGATTAATTTAAAAAAAGTCTTATGAACAAGTATCATATGGAATGAGTTATGGTTTTTTTAGCATGTGGTATTGATAATCCATGGTATTCACCCATGGTATTGTAACAAATCTTATTTAAGATTAAGAACCTTCATGGTAAAGTGAGGGTGAATATTCATGTTTATATCTTGTTACATGTTTTTTTAAATATATAAATGCTTTATTTTTATTTTTCCAAATGAAAAAAAACCATAATTTCATCCATTAATAGAAATGATAAAATTACATTTTGTAAATGCATGTTATGGGAACATTCATATAAAAAGAGTTGGTTTGATACCTATATCCATATTAAAACAAATTACAAAAAGGCGTATTTTCAGTAATTATATATTATGTGGAGGGTAAGCAACAATACTTCCTATAATTACGTGTTGACTAAGAAATATGAACATAATAAAATTGATCAAAACTGTTTGAAAACCCATTGCATGAAATCAAGTCCTTTAAGCCCCTAAAGGTAAATCCTTGTAGGGCCTATGGTATAAAGTTGTAGTAGTAATACCTCTCACTATTCCATTATCCCCCAATACCCTTCTTCCATTAACAAGCCTTCTCTGGAGAGGTGGTATGCTTATTCCTTTCCTTATAGATGTATGAACATGGGAAGAAATTAAAATAAATTTTAAGCCAAATTGTTTCTTCCAAAATAGGCATGAATAAAATATTTTTTTATTCTTGTATGTTATTGAGCCATTTTATTATCAACATAGAGTTACCATATACTTGGATCTAAGTACATCCCTTAGCTAAAGTGAATAGGAGAAAACTTTTATAGGCTAATATTTCTAACATATTATTAGATCCTAAACCAAAACCCATTTTTACATGAGAAATTGTGAATCAAAGTGGAAAAGATTGAATCCCCCTCCACTATTATGCCTAGACTTGTAAGATGCAAAATGAAAAAATCCCATCGTATAGAGTGATCATGATTTTCTGCAATAAATACCCTTAGTGAGGAAATACCTTTATCTTAAGGGAAGTGTTCTAAGATAGCTAACGCTTCAACAACAAAATCCTTAGGGATAAAAGGTTTATCATGCAATATGCCTTTGTTTCGGGCCAACCATACCCCCGAGCATATGATTGATGAAAGAGCTTTGAAATCACAACAAGATAGGTTGGATATCCAAACCCTCCTTGCCCCCTCCAAATTTTGTTCAACCCATACCCTAGAGTGACCTATGACTTGTTAGAAAACATGCCATACATACTGATCAAATGGACAAGTCATGAATAAGTGCTTTGTATTTTATTTGTCATTTTCCCATAAGGAACACAAACTAAGTCCTATAAAAAATATTTTTGGAAGAATATCCATAGTGGGGAATTTATTTTTGAAAAGTTTTGATTTTGCATGGCACTTAGCTTTCCATAATTCCTTCCACTACCACTTGGTAACAACATCATCTTTGAATACCACATAAGAGATTTATATGAGCTTAGGGGTATAAGTTCCAAACAGAGAGATGATCCAATAAAATTCATCTTATTTATCTGTCAAGTAAATGTGCTCAGTTGATATGACATTTATGCATTCATTCCATACCTCTTTAAAGTCCCCTTCCAGTCCCTAATCCTTATATGAAAGCCATCCTTGGCTCCATATCATTTTAAGAGTTGGATTAGTAATGTGGGAGATTTTAGAGATACCTATGTCTCTCAAGTGGTCAATTAAAGGGGGGAAGGAGGTGGTCTTGACCACTTCCTGGACATGGATCAAGAAAAATTCTCACCCAATCCCCTCTACCAACTTTCCATGCCAACCCTCCAAATCATGAATATATTTTCTCACAACTTTTCCACCCTCATAATCCAATCTTCTAATGAACTTGGAGCAAAGTATTTTTTAGTGACAATGGTTGACCAAAAGCTCTGAGTTGAATTCAATCTCCACCCATATTTAATAACTAGGGCTTTAGAGAACAATAATATATTATTTAAGCCCCATCCTCCTAAGATCTTAGGGATAAATAATTTTCCCCATTCAACCCAAGGAAGTACACCATCATCATGCTTGCCCAACCAAAGAAAATTGAAATAGATTATCCTCACTTTTCTAGGACCTTTTGGAATCCATGCAAGTGACATCCAAAGACAGGGATAGCTTCTAAAACTTATTTTATCATCACCAAGTGTTTAGCCTGAGGTGGCCATTGAAAGGACCATCTTTTTTAGTATTTTCTCAATCTTAGTGATGAACTAAAACCAATCCTCCTTGTTGTAATGATTTAGCCTGAGATTGAATCCAAGGTACCTCAAGTCCTTGTAGAATTTCCCATTGTAGATCACCTGATAATGCAATAAACTAAAGCAAAATACTAGATCTACTTCTACAATCAAACTTTGCGGAAGCTTAATCGAATATGAGCAAGATCAATAGAACACATATAACTGATAAGGAGAAATCAATCACACATAACACAGAAGAAATAACCCGGGGAAAGCCTCAGCTTAAAACCCCAACTCTGTATTATCATACAAGTGGAAATATAGTCTGGATTACAAAAAGAATCAACTCACAAGCTATCTTGCTCTCTCTGCAATCCCTCTGCTGCTCATAGACAGTCAAAGACCTCTCTCAAACCTTCTCCTCTGCCCTCCAAACCTCCTATTTCCTTGCTAGTTTTCCTTGGGGTCCAATGTTGTCACTTGTGTGAATTGACCTCTTCACACACTCACTAACCTCTAATCTAACTGTGCAATCCTGAAGGAGATAAATCCTTCTCCATGGATGAGTTTTCTTTATAGGAAAAAATACATCCAACTGATAGTACATTGTCCCTCCTCTGATCTCAATTGGGTCTCTGTTTAAACTGACATGCATGAGTTATTTATGAGAGAATATTCAGTTATCTGAAGTGTAGTAGTTATATGCAAGCATGCATTAACTAACTAAACTCACAATTAATTAAAAAAATTGTTTGAATTAATCTCACTGGACATGACTCAGTTAACTGAGCCAACTAATTACAACTCAATATTGCAAATCATCCTTATCTCTTTAACTGATGGATAAATTCCTCAATCAATGGAGAAACTGTTGCATGTCCTCACATAGACTTCATGTTTGATTTTACACAACTAATTAATTCATGGTGAATTAACTAATTATTTTTCAAACAACTATTAAGATCAAATTCGAATTTTACTTCTCAATTTTAGTCCAGAGACTGACTAAAATTGGAAACTGCTAAAAATATCAATGTTGTTTTTAGCACTTCCATTTTTCATTCCTTGTTGCTCAATCCAGCACTGGTACCTAAACTGCTATTTATAGCAGTGCTATTTTTAGCACTTCTATTTTTAGCATTTCTTGTTGCCATTTTCAACACTCCCTCTCAATAAGAAAGGCTTCAACTCGAACCCAATCCTGAACCTTTTGAATGTTCTGCATGCAACACTTCTACCAAGTGTGGTTGCTCCAGCAACTCTAGAAACAAAAAAAAACTCCCCACTAACCTCTCTGTTGGGCTAGAAACATACTCTGATGCTGAAGCTCCATCTGCCGCTGACAAGTGCTCCCTTTCTGACATATGAGCTGCTGCAACACTCCATGCATCTCGCACTATTGCACACCTCTCTGTGCCACCCTGCATTGGTGCAACACTATTGTGCCTCTCGCATTGTTACAGCCCGCTAGCTCTGCACAGTCTTGGGACTCCTTCACTGTAGCTCTCTCTGTTGCTCCATTTGCATCTCTCTCTACCCACTCAGCTAGTCCTGCTACTCCTCGTCGGGCTCCCGTACCAAGGTCTAATCAAAGAGGTTGGGTACCTCAATGATCCTACCCCCATTCCAACCTTCTTAGGACTATCACTCCACATCGCCCCACCTCCTACCTGGAGGTATGGATGCATGTGATCCCTCTGCCCACTTGGCTCGAAATTTCCACCTATTGGAGGTCTCTACATGAGTGGGTGCCTCCACTCTGTCTCCTCTCAGCTTCCCTAGTTGTGGCTGCTCCACAACCTCCTGAAGCTGCTTCACCATTTGTGGCTCCTCCACAATTGTCTCGGACTTCTTCTGGCACTGCATATTGAGAGGTAATGTACTCTCCCTCTCAACCACCAAGTCTCCATCAGTTGCCTTGCTCCTTAAGGCTTTGCATGCATCTTGAACCTCAATAGCGTATAGGTTCTTGACCCATGAACTGATCTGCTTCACCTGTCTAGTGGTGATATGTCGAAGGAAAACCTTTCCCTTACTAAAGACTACATCATAGCCTCTGTCTTCCATCATCGCAATTGACACCAAATTTCTCTTTAGTCCTAGTACATACATGACATCAGTGAAGTTAATGCGAGCTCCATGCTCCCTCTGAAAAACAACCGTTCCTACACCTGAGACACTATACTTTTCATCATTACCCATCGTTATGAGTATCTGGAGATCTTTCTCCTCCAAAGTACTAAACAAACTCTTGTCGTCGGTCACGTGGAAAGAAGCTCCACTGTCAAGAAACCAACCACTTCCCACCATGGATGAAATGATGCATGCGAACAGTGTGAAATCCAACTCGAACTGTGAGGCCAGTGCCTCACTTTCTGATCCTTCCATGGATCCCTTCTTAGATTTCCTCAGTGAATAATTTGTAGCAAAATGGCCCACCTCATGACAACGAAAGCATCGCACTTTCGATTTGTCAAACTTCTTCCCACCATGGGAAGAACTAAATTCCGAATGAGAATCCTTCTCCTTCCCCTTCTTCGCCTTACTCACTAAGGTGCAGTTTTCTTCATCCTCCTTGGATTAAGAACCATCTTTGGTGCTTCTTCTTATCTCCTCCTGCATCAAATCCGACCAAAGTCATTCCCAATCTGGCAGTTTCTCTCTTCCATTAACCGAGTCTTGGTAGCTATGCCAGCTCTTAGGAAGATTGAGGAGTGCAAGACTCGCCATGTCATCATCAGTGGTCACGATCCCTACACTTCCAAGCTCATCCCTGTAGGTGGTGAGCTTGTTCAGATTTGTAGAGATCATGTCGCCCTTTTCACACTTAATCTTCTGAAGCTTGTCTTTCAACGCCAGCTTCCTCTAATCGCTGCTATTCTGATATAGATCTTTCAATGTTTTCCATGTCGAAAACGGTGTCTCCTTCCCATGGAGACTCGAGACTATGTGGTTTCGAACTCCCTCCAGAAGGATTCTCCATGCTCTAGCCACACATTTCTTCCATTCCGCCAATTAAGTAGCATCATTCGACTTGGGGATTTGTTGATCAATGAAGTCCTTTAGAATGTTATCCTCTAATACTGCTTCCATGTGATCCTTCCAGGCTATATAATTCAAGTTGCCATCAAGGGAATACTTGAGTCTTAAACCATTGAATGCCATAGGTGAAATAGAGATGTGATAAGAACTCAATTTCTATGTTCAGGAATCACAAACTTCGAACTTCTCCCTTCTTGTATATTGTTCTTCCTTGATCACCTTTGCTCTGATACCATGTAGAATTTCCCACTGTAGATCACCTAATAATGCAATATACTAAAGAAAAATACTAGATCTACTTCTACAATAACACTTTGCGGAAGCTTAATCAAATATGAGCAAGATCAATAGAACACATATAACTGATAAGGAGAAATCAATCATACATAACACAAAAGAAATAACCCAGGAAAAGCCTCAGCCTAAAACCCAACTCTGTATTATCATACAAGTGGAAATATAGCCCAGATTACAAAAAGAATCATCTCACAAGCTATCCTGCTCTGTCTGCAATCCCTCTGCTTCTCATAGATAGTCAAAGGCCTCTCTCAAACCTTCTCCTCTGCCCTCCAAGCATCCTATTTCCTTGCACAGTTTTCCTTGGGGTCCAGTGCTGTCACTTGTGTGAATTGGCCTCTTCACGCACTCACTAACCTCTGATCTAACTACGCAATCCTGAAGGAGATAAATCCTTCTCCATGGATGAGTTTCCTTTATAGGAAAAAATACATCCAACTCATAGTACAATGTCCCTCCTTTGATCTCAACTGGGTCTCTGTCTGAACTAACATGCATGAGTTATTTATGAGAAAATATTCAGTTATCTGAAGTGCAATAGTTATATGCAAGCATGCATTAACTAACTAAACTCACAATTAATTCAACAAACTGTTTGAATTAATCTAACTGGACTTGACTCAGTTAACTGAGCCAACTAATTACAACTCAATATTACAACTCATCGTTATCTCTTTAACTAATGGATAAATTCCTCAATCAATGGAGAAACTGTTGCATGTCCTCACATAGACTTCATGTTTGATTCCACAACTAATTAACTCATGGTGAATTAATTAATTATTTTTCAAACAACTATTAAGATCGAATTCGAATTTTACTTCTCAATTTTAGTCCAGGGACTGACTAAAATTGGAATCCTTCCGAAACTGCTAAAAATAGCAATGTTATTTTTAGCACTTCCATTTTTCATTCCTTGGTGCTCAATCTAGCACTGGTACCTAAATTGCTATCTATAGCAGTGCTATTTTTAGGACTTCTATTTTTAGCATTTCTTGTTGCCATTTTCAACAGTCCTAATCTAGTGGTATAGATGCAAAAGGGAGCATCTATATAAGATGACGAGTTCCCCCATCATCCAATTTTTGCATGTAAATAGTGTATTTCCTATTTTTTATTGCCATATTGGTGCCTTTCCCATACAAAGAGAGAATGCATGAAAATAATCTCACCTCTCTAAGAGAACTATTACAAAATATGAGGATGTAATTAATGAATATAAGATGTGTGATGGCCATAGCTTGAGTAGTAAGAGTACCATGGAATTCACATCACTTTTTTTCCTTATAATTATAGGCGACTGATCCCTTCAGCTACCAACGAAAATAGTAGTAGGGAGAGAGGACATCCATGGCAAAAACCTCTTTGTGCATGAAAAAAGGGGAGGTCGATCCATTAATTAACAATGAAAATTAGACAGTCTGAATACAACTCATCCCCTAGGCAATGAAGTCTAGGTTGAAGCCCACATGTGTCATAAAAAGCCTTATGTAGACCTAGTTTACTCTATCATAATATTTATATAGATCAATTTTGACAACATCCCTTTTTAAATTCAGGATTTTTAGACTATGTAAGCCATCCTGAGCAGCAAAAATTGCTTCATGAATCTATATCCCCTTCAAAAAATCAAATTCTTCTTTAGAAATAGATCAAGAGAGGATGGGTTTGATTCTTAATGAGAATATTTTTGCTATTACCTTATATATGGCATTTCATAGAAAGACAGGTCAAAAAAATTCTAGAGAAGATGGATGGTCCACTTTGGGAATAAGGGAGATGAAATTTGTATTAAATATTCGAAACACATGCTTTTCCCTTCTAGATTATCCAGTCACCATTAAGAGATCATTACTTATAGTGTCAAATAGAATAAGAAATAATTACAAAGCCCAACCATCAACACCTAGGCTTTTGTCACTCTGAAATTTTTTTAAAACATTTTTTAATTCATCTTCAGTACTTCATCTGTGATGGCCCTATTGTCATCTTCATTGACCAACTTGGCCAAAATCTAAGCAATTATAATTACTTTTGTGATTGAGGCTCTAGTTTTGACATGAAATAGGATTTCAAAATGACTCTTTCCCATGAATCTTAGGCCTTAAAAATGTGTAACTTTTGTGCCATTAGGGCCCTAAAGACTCCATATGGTATTGTGCATTTTCCTTTCCTTAGCATAGGCTTCGAAAAAAATTGTTTTCTTATCCCCACTAGCCAACTAGATGGCTCATTTTTTTAATCATCACTCCTTCTCTCATTCTCCTAATCGCATATTTTCCCATTTTTCCAAGGTCATAAGAGCCTCTCTAGATTTAGGAGAGATTAATCCTTCCCCATATTGATCAACGAAGTTCACTAGTTGTTCTTTAATCTCCCTCAATTCCTGGACCTTATTCAACTTATTATTTTTATCCCATTCTTTAGTTTTCAATTTAATAAGCCTAATATTATCCTCAAATTAGTTGGCCACATGGGAGCCGAGATGAGGATCAAAATTTTTCCACTGACAATTAATAAGGGATAAAACCTCCTCCTCTTTTAAGGAGGAGTTCATCTTGAAAGGGATGGCTAGTTTCAAGGAGGCCCCTCTAATTTCCAAAAAGATGGGGAAGTGGTTTGAATCACCCCCAACCCCTATCCATTATTTAATCAGAGGGAAACTTCCCACTAGAGCCTCTAATAATAAGAAACAATCAATCCTCGTGACCACTTTGTCAATCCATGTACGATGATTCCTCCAAATATGAGTTAATTTCACTTGTTCCACATCCACCAAATTCCAACCTTCAATTTTATACAGAATCTAATCAATAAAAGGCTTTGGCCTAGCATTATGATCTCGTATCTTAGATGTGCCCAGGGAGAAGTTCAAGTCACCACCAAGGATGAGGATCAAAGAATTGATAAAATATTTTTCAAAGAGGTTATCCTAGAAATCCTTGCAATTGAGAGAAGGACCATATATATTTAACAAAGTGAATGAAGAGCCAAGGCCCTCTAAAAAGGCCTTGAAACCCAACCTATAATCCATACACCAAAAATTTGAAACTTGACTATTCTTGACATTCCAACTCACTGCAACCCCTCGATATCTTCCATTAGCATACAATGCCAAGAACCACCAACTCTTTAACAGATACTATAAACAATTGAATATGGCATCACCATGACCTAAGATATCTTGAAGGAAAATCACATTTGGGAAATTTTCTTCAACTAGTATACCTAAAGCATGCTTTTTTGGGGGACATGTTGGAGCCATGTAGTTAAAGGAAAGGAGTTTCATTGGGAAAAACCTCTAGGGGATGAAATAACTCTAAGGCCCCCCTGAATAGAAATTTGTTTCCTCGCAGCTAGGTGTAAGAGAGATTTTTCTTTCATCTTTGTCAAGTGATATTTTCGATCTCTTCCTCTGTCCTATGCAATTGAAAGGAACACATTACCAAGTCCCCATGTAATTCTATCCTAACGAGGAAGAATTGAACTCAAACAAATATTGTATACCTCCACTTGGGCTATTGAGGCTTGAGATCAGCCCAGAGAGGGAGAGGATGCAAGGGAGGGGTGATCTCTCATAATAGATGGACAAGGGCACAGGACCTAAACATGAGTGGGAATCCCAGGAAGGGGAAAACAAGGGGGAGGGATTTCATCCATGGCAGGGAAGCCAAGACATCTATTGGCATGTAAATGAGGGCTAGGATGAACTAGAGAAACAATGGAAGATGCATAGGGGATGGGATCTAGGGAAGACAAGGGAGAGTGTGGGGATATCTTGGGCTCCAAATGAGCCCCAAGGCTATTATCACATGACATGAAAGAAGAACACACATCACATACTAGGGAAATAATTTGGCAAGGGGAAAATGGGGGAGTACCTACAATTGATGTTGCCATAATGTCAACCTATGAGATTGGAGTTGCATGCTCCTCCTTAATCCTTGTATTATTTTTTCCAACAACCTCTTGGCCCCCAGTCTCTTCTATGGTAAATAAAGCATCCAAGACAAGTGTTAGAACCTTTCCTAAATTTCCATGGTCATGTTTCTTTCTTTTGGACAAATGTGATTTCTTTGAAAGTGGCATCTTGCAGTCCTTAACCAAATGACCATGCATGCGACATGATCTTCACTTGAATAGGATACCTGCATAATCCAATGTATAAATTATTTCCTCCCTGATCCCTATGTCCATATCCTCTAGATACCCTTCTCTAACATCAAAATTAACCTGGACATAAGCTAGAGCCATATTGCGAATCGAAAAATATAGTCATGGTTCAAATAGGTGCCCAAGGAGTTTCCTATGTCTTGGAAGATTAGTGCATCCTAGTAATGAGGGTGAAGACCTAGTAGGCACACCAAAATTGACATTGTATCCATTCTCTCCAATTTTACATCAAAGAATAGAGTGAAAAAATTAAAGAGAATAAGAGTTGATCCAATCATCCATACATTTTGTTTAACCTTTTGGGCATCAGTCACTTCCTTGAAAATTAGGTGGATCCATCCTTTGGTCAGTAGAAACACCTCCCAAGGATTATTAACAATGGGTGTTATTTCCTTGCTTATCCATGATTTTAAGGTTGATACACCAAATTTTTTACCCCTGCCCATTGAACGAGATATTTCCCAGAAATTTCCTCCACATTATGCATGAAGATGTCTACTACCAAAAAAAGGGATAATTGGCCTCTACGGGTCTTCTTGACACAATGAATCTTTTTCCTCTTATTGACTTTCTCAAATTCAACCTCCTGGTTCTCTTTTCCTTCTAAGGTTGGTGAGGGTTTCTTCCCTGGTGCCATAGCTTCATGTGATACTTAATTCAACTCTTCTTCTACCTTCAAAATGAGGATTTCCCATAAGAATCTACTCAAATATTGTGAAGTCAAAGGAACCTGGGGAGAGAAAGAGACCAGAAAGGCCTTTGTAATCCTTCATTGCATTCAATTCCTTTTTTGAACCCTAAAGACAGTAAAAAGTGTTGACAGTTTGGCCTACTATTCATGATGGGTGAAGGAAGGAATGACTACATAGATTGGGTGACTTCTAATGAAGTCCATGATAGATCTCAAAAACCTTGACTCCATACTATTGGTCCTAAATTCACCAATCCTTTTAATCCCATTCCTTATGATTTTGAGGCTAGGGTTAGGACCTCTAAACCTCCAGATGACATAAATTTATCAACTTCATGTTGGAATAGAGCTATTGAGGTGATGGTGACAAAGAGGGACAAGCGATATTAGTTAATGGTGAGGATTGTGGTAGGGAAAATTCTTATTACAAGCATAGTCAGCACCTATTCCTAGTGGTTTTAACTTTCTGCAATTTTCAAGCTGAAAGTCCTAGGTTCTTCCACATCCCCATCCCGTAAAAATATTTAATTTATATATTAAATCTTCTTATAATTAATAATAATAATAATAATAAAGAAACAATTTAGTTAATTTTTATGATTTTTATTTTTATTTTAGCAACATGAGATGTATCATAAAGGTTTTAATGTTTGTCATGGATTGATGTCTATCGATGTTTACAAGTCATTTAATTTATATGGTTACACTAGTTAAGTTATAATCATAATTTATTTTTACATTCCAATAAATTATTCTTTTTATAATTCATGAGATATATATATATATATATATATGATTCTATTTATATTATATTATATAAATCATATTATTAATAAGTTAAATAATAACAACAACAACAACATTTATATAATAAAATGGTAATGCATCTATATTAGAAATAATAAATAAAGATAGCCACATTTCATAATAAATAAATAAAGTCAACATTTATAATTTATAAAGTATAAAAGGTTTGACTTTGAGGGTTAGCTCAATTGGTCGAGGTCGTGTTGCTAAAGCACCTTTCCATTGAGAGGTCAAGGGGTCGTGTTGCTAAAGCACCTTTCCATTGGGAGGTCAAGGGGTCAATTCTCCTCAACGCCCTCAAGGTTAGGCTTTGATTAAAATGGTTAACTCATTTGAACATGTAAAAATAAATTATGATTATAACATTAAAATGAATATTTCTTAAGATGGTGTGCTAGAGAGGGAAAAGGTTGGGGTGCATTGTTAAAAAAATTATCAAGAGAAATTAACTATGAAAGTTAAATTTACCAATAACAAAAAATACCCATAAGGACAATGGTCATCCTATAAAGCTCACTCCAACAAAAAATCAACTAATAGAATATTCTATTAGCATCCCTTAGCCAAAACTAACCAAGCTGGCTAAGTGAGCCTTCACTCCTGGAACATTACAATAAAGTATCCCCAATCCTTTTGAAGGCTTCATTACATGCAAACCACAAGCACAAACTATGGACAACAAAACCATGTGCTCAAAACAACCACCAAGTTGACTAAGTGAGCCTTCACTCCTGGAACATTACAATAAAGTATCCCCAATCCTTTTGAAGGCTAAAGTATCCCCAATCCTTTTGAAGGCTTCATTACATGCAAACCACAAGCACAAACTATGGGCAACAAAACCATGTGCTCAAAACAACCACCAAGTTGGCTAAGTGAGCCTTCACTCCTGGAACATTCGAATAAAGTATCTCTTTGAAGCATTCCATCCATGCCTCTTGTCATTCTCACACACCTACTAATCAAAACACAATAATCTCCTCTCTCAACTTTGACCTCACCCCATGGCTTTGATACCATGTTAAAAGAATATTGAGAGAAATTAATCGAGACCAAAACTAACCAAGCTAGCTAAGTGAGCCTTCACTCATGGAACATTACAATAAAGTATCCCCAAGCCTTTTGAAGGCTTCATTACATGCAAACCACAAGCACAAACTATGGGCAACAAAACCATGTGCTCAAAACAACCACCAAGTTGGCTAAGTGAACCTTCATTCGAATAAAGTATCTCTTTGAAGCATTCCATCCATGCCTCTTGTCATTCTGACACCTACTAATCAAAACACAATAATCTTCTCTCTCAACTTTGACCTCATCCCATGGCTTTGATACCATGTTAAAAGAATATTGAGAGAAATTAATCGAGAAAGTTAAATTTACCAACGACAAAAAAAAACACATAAAACACAATGTTTACCCTAGAAAACCCCATTCCATGGAAAAGCCAACTAAAAAAATATTCTATTAGTGTCCCTTGGCCAAAATTAACCAAGATGACCAAGTGATCCTTAACCACTAACCTCACGGGCACATTACAATGAAGTATTCCCAATCCTTTTAAAAACTTCATTACGTGTAATCCACAAATACAAAATAATGATAAACCAAAACCATGTTCCCAAAACTACCATGGTTCTTTCATGAGTCAACTTTACCTAACATGCATGGCTACCACCATAGCAAAGATAATCATTTATAAACATGGCACAACACCCCCACCTCATAACATAATCCTCCACGCCACACACATTGAGAATATTCCACCCACTTTAATCTCATAATATTGCGATTTCCATTCTATTCTTTAAAATTTGAAAATTCCACCCACTTTAATCCCCACTCAAGTCAAGTCAATAGAGGCATTTCTTCTAATTTATTCATTCATTAAAATCTGATCCCATTGTGCTTTTTCTCTCACGAGATTTGAAATACAGTACGTTGGAATCTCATAATATTGCGATTTCCATTCTTGCATTTTCTCTCACGAGATTTGAAATACAGTACGTTGGAATCTCATAATATTGCGATTTCCATTCTTGCAGAAATTTCCATCCAATTTATTCGCTAAAATTTGAGAATACCCGTCATTTTTTCGTGCAGCGAAGAAATTTGCAGGCAATTGTTGAACCATATGCCCACTCCAGTCAAGTCAATACCGACATTTCTCTTTATCACTTTCCGACCTGGGTCACCATTGTTTATTAGAATATGATATTGTTTATTAGAATATGATAATATGACAATATCATTTGGATTAAAGTAGGAGATCATTAGTATTATCATATATTGATTGATAATATTAATTCTAAAATTCTTATGTGCACACTTGTTTTTTCATATGGAAATACCTTGAATATTTTAAAATTACGTGTGTATATATATGTGTATGGATTAAATACTCTTTAATTTTTGAATAATTTTATTGTTTTAAGAAATGTAATATTTATAATTTTAAAAAAAGTATTATCAGTAATTATAAATTATAATTTTAGATAATTGAAAAAATAAAAAAGTTTAAATAATGTTATAAAAAAAAGTTTAGTTAAATTAAATAATAATATTATTACATGTGGAAGGTTTTCTGATTTTAAATAAAATTTATATTTCCAAAACAAAATATTATTTATATATATATATATATATATATGGGGTAAAATATATATATATATATATATATATATATATAGATATAGATATATGAATGAGGTGTTAAATTCTTAGGATTTTTAATAGATTTCTAACTTTTTGATAACTTAAAAAAATAATAATGAACAAAATATGATCGTTAACAATTTTTAATATCCAATCTTCATCTCTATTTCTTTGATGAGTTGGTACTTTCGATTCCCTTAATTTGAATTCATAGAGACTCATTATTTGGATGCCCCAAATTGCAAATCTTTGTACAAATTCACCAGCAAGTTCCTTGTCGTGTTACATTTTGCTTAAAGAATGCAAGTTGATGTTTTAATTAAAGAATGCAAGTTGATGTTTTAATTGGACAAAAGTGCTCATTATTGATGTAATTGTTGAAGGTTTTGGCATTGTTGTTGTATCTTGCATTGATGTCAAAGGTTAGTTAACAAGAATAAGCCACATTAGCATTGGTATCATCCTCATCTTGATACAGGTAATCGATATTAGTCTAAGAAGTATATGAGGGTTACCTTGTTTCAATCCGAGACATAAACAAGGCTCCAATCTGAGTTAGCATATGTATGACCTGTAGCAACTTTTCTTTTAACCTTTGTAGATTCTCCCATGTCTACATGGGGTGCAAATGAAATGAAAAGAAATGATCGTAATGCAGAGACTAATGAAGTTGGCCTTGATTCCATTTTCGAATTTTGCATTAGAAGCATGTATGATAGAACCCTCAATAGTCTTCCACCTATGACCTCATAAATGATCTATTCCATAAATTTGAGTATAAGTATAGTGAGGTATATAAAGATAACATGAGTAACAATCTTAAAGGAAATAAGGGCACTCTAGAAGCTGATAATAGTTCCAGGAAGGACATACTCCATTTCATTAATCTAAAACCTATACTGATGTCAAGCTTAAGTTTCAAAGAGAAGTTCATATGTTTTTGGCACTCAAATCAACAGTTGTCCCATAACCTTTTTAAAATTCCAATAGATTGTTTGGTAAGCATTGGGCATTGTTTCAATATGACACTGATTGAGGTAACTATCAATGGATCATTGAGAAAACTCCAAGTGAGTCCCTTCCTCCTACAAGAAGAAATGAGAGAGACACTTAGGTCTGAAAGTTGCAAAGGAATAAAGGATCAATACCAAACAGGAGTTGAACCATCAATGCATCTAAACAATTCATTATGATAACCTGTGGAAATATCAACCCAGCAAAAGAGTTATATTTCCACAGGCAAATTTCCATCAAAATTAATGCAAAACATATGAACAAGAAAAATTAAATGTGAAAGTAAAAAGAATTCTTAGTCATCTAAATATAAATATAAATGAGAAAAACCTAACTTCAAATATAAAAATAAATATTAAATATTTAAATTTAATTAAATTATATTAAAAATTAAAAAGTATATATTTTTAAATTATAAAATTTTATTTATTTAATATTTAACCATAAAGAAGATTCAACATATTAAAATTTAAAAGAATAAAGTTTAATGATAAAATTTTACGTTGAATTTGTTAATTGGAAAGTGGAATACGAAAAGTAATCCAAATTATTATGGCAAGAAAATCTAAATCTTAAAATAAAATAAAATGTTATATTTTCATACATAGTTTTAGTCTAATTTAAATATATTATTAATTTTTAAAATAAAATGTTATATTTTCATATATATAATTTTAGTTTAATTTAAATATATTATTAATTTTTTAAGGTGTCAAATTTATATATAGTTAAAAAAACAGCAATAAGATTTATTTAATTTTTTTTTTAAACTTGAAAATATATAATAATTAAATAATATTGAATAAAATAATTTTATTTGAAAAAATGCAATTATAATAATTTAAAATTATAATTTTTTTAATTAAATATAATTGATTTTTTAAAATAAATTAAAAATAAAAAATATATTTAAAAACACAATTATGATAGTTTGAAATTATGATTTTAAAATTAAATACTATATGAGATAAAAAAAAAAAAAAATGGATAATTTTTTTAATTTATAAATAATATTTTTAAATAAAATAAAAAAATATAAATATTTTATTTTAAATATAATTATAATAATGTGAAATTATAAATTTTAATTAACTAATATGCTATGCCAGGAAACAAATGGTTCATAATTTTTTAAAAATATATAATTTATAAATAGTTAATAAAATGTAGATTGTGATAAATGTAATTCTTTTGTTTTGCTGGTATCTCATCACATTAACGAATTTTATAGCCCTACGTAACATTTTATGTTTATTTCAAAATTCATATAAATAATTTCCCAGATAAATGATGAACGAATTATAGCCCTACGTAACATTTTATGTTTATTTCAAAATTCATATAAATAATTTCCCAGATAAATAAAGAAATAAATAGACTATAATTTATTATTATATAATAAAAACGAATTTGCAAACTCCGATATAATAAAAAAGAAAAGTTTTAAATCACCACAAATTTTCACATAAATTATGTTAATCATAATGTATTACGTAAGTTCTAGAAGTATAAACGGTAGAAACAAACGATCGATAAAAGAGTTTTTTAAACCTTTCCTTCTCGTCAAACACCATCCCCCACCAACACGGCAGGGGCTAACTGGTACCACACGGTAACCGCGCCTTCCCTTCGTCTGTGTGCCCCCACCCATCAAATCCTCCCGAGAAAATATCGCTGCGCGTCTCCAACAATCCTTTCCTGTATATATAAATAGGGGTGTGTAGATAGGCAGAAGCACACAAGTACTTGCAAGGCTGTGTAATTTGAGGTTCTGAAGTTCGTTATGAAAGGCTTTGTAATTTGAGGGTCTGAAGTTTTGTAATTTGAGGTTCTGAAAGGCTCTGTAATCGGAAAGGGAAAAATGGAGGTTCTCAAATTATTGTTTCTCTGCGTTGTGGTTGCCTCTATGCCTGCAGCAACGTCTATGAATCACCCACCGTGGAATCATCACCAATCTCGACATTTGCATGCTAGTGATCACGGCGAGGGCTCCAACATGCCCCTTGGTGGATTCACTACGCTCCAACGTCACCCTGAGTCTGAACGCATGGCTGAATCTGAACGCATATCATCATCATCATCAATGGATGCCCACGAGAAAAGGGACCTCCATGCTCTCTTGTCCTTCCGAGACTCCATCACAGCGGATCCATCAGGTGTGCTCTCCAACTGGACGGCACACAACTCGCAGAACATGTGCTCTTGGTATGGCATTCGCTGTCGGCACAAAACTCGCAGAGTCGTCCACATTGACCTCTCTTGGTATGCATTGCCCACTGCTACCCACTGGTTCTCAGGTACCTTTTCTGTGTCTCTCGGCAATCTGTCTTTACTGCACACATTAAATGTTTGTGGTCAGGATTTAAACGGAAGAATTCCTCCCGAGATTGGCCACCTTAAATCATTGCGAGTACTTAACCTCAGTTGGAATAAGCTCTACGGTTCCATTCCAGTGGAATTGGGCCTGCTGCACCAACTCCGTGCCCTCAATTTTTCTGCGAACTCTCTGGAAGGAGGAATTCCACCACAGATTGGCCATCTTAAAGCGTTGCGAGTACTTGATCTCCGTGACAATGAACTCAAGGGTTTTATTCCAGTTGAGTTGGGGCAGCTTAAATCGTTGCAAGTACTTTCACTCCGCTACAATCATATCAAGGGTTTTATGCCAGTTGAGTTGGGCCAGCTTAAAGCGTTGCGAGTACTTGACATCAGTCACAATGTACTCAATGGTTCTATTCCGGCCGACTTGGGCCTGCTGCAGAAGTTAGAGAAGCTGTTTGTGAATGACAATGAATTTGTAGGCAGAGTACCACCTCAGTTAGGTAATTTGACACAACTTACAGAACTAGGAATGTCTAGTTTGAATATCTATGGTCCTATTCCTCCCGAAATATTCAGGCGTCCCCTCTCCGCTTTATATCTTAGTCTTAATCTCACAACAAGCCAACTTAAAGCCATTTGCAACTTGACCACGCTAACCAGGTTAGGACTTTACAAAAATGGACTCACTCACATCCCTGTAGAAATTGCCAATTTGACCAAATTGACCTATTTAGATCTCGCATTCAATGATCTCACTCACATCCCTGTAGAAATTGCCAATTTGACTAAGTTAGAAGTCTTATATCTTAGTTCAAACATGCTTATGGGTGACATTCCTATAACTCTTACCAATTTAAAGAATCTTAAAACCCTTGACCTCTCACATAACAATTTGAAAGGCACAATTCCAAGAGCCATAGGAAAGCTTCATTTGTTAGGATACTTAGGGTTACAATCAAACAAGTTAACTGGGCATATCCCATATAGTATAGGTCAATTAAAATTTTTGTTGCAACTAAACCTATATAATAACAGTATCTCAGGTAGTATTCCTGAGAGTATTAATGGTTTGATTTCATTAGGCACATTAGATTTATCAGAAAACAACTTGGAGGGACCGATTCCTAATGGCATTGGCAATTGTACTAATATGACAATATTCTCTGCTCACTCTAATAACTTTTCTGGGACATTGCCTGCATCTTTGGTCAATTGGAGATGGCTTCAGCTCCTGGATTTAAGGAAAAATAGATTGATGGGGGAGCTTCCTCAATACTTTACATCTTTTCAATACTTGGGAGCTTTAATCCTCAGTTATAATAATTTGCATGGTTGTATTCCTCAACACATCACAAATCTTACCAGGTTGCATGTGTTGGATTTATCCAACAACAAATTCAGTGGAAGGATACCAAAACATCTTGAGAGGCTCACTGGCTTTGCAAATGTGTCAAATAATAATGAATTACATGAGGAATTTTTTATTGACATCAAAGGAATTGAGTATAATCTGTCATATCTATTGCCTACAAACACTATATTTGATTTGTCTTGTAATAATTTCACAGGACAAATCCCTACAAATATAGGAGACATGAGTAGCTTACGCCTACTAAATTTATCTGGAAATCAATTGGAAGGACAGATTCCTACATCTCTCAGCAAGATTCCTGCTTTGGAGCAGTTGGACTTGTCAAAAAATAGTTTGAGTGGACTTATTCCTGAAGTTTTCTCCAAGTTATCAATGTTGGCTTCTTTTGATGTTTCATATAACCACCTTTGTGGCCCAATTCCGACAGGGACACAATTTTCCACTTTCAATGTAACATCTTTTGACAAGAATGAATGCTTATGTGGGCTTCCTCTACCAACATGCAAACAAAATGATAGAACAATTGCTGGAGGTAACAGCAATAATAGTAATGCTAAAAGGGGATTGTTGAGCTATGTCAACGAAAAAGTGTCCTTGTTAGCATTTTCATTGGGATTAGGGATCGGATTTGGTGGAGTCGTTGCTATGTTCATCATTTGGGACAAAGCAAGATGTTGGGTAATGGGCATGTCCTCCAACACACGAAAGCCATTTTATGGAGTTTATCGTTTCCCAAAATAGGTCACAAGGCTTTGTCTATATAACTCAATGTAATATTCTATGTCTTATTATTATTGTGTGAGTTGTTTTTTCCCAAATTTTCAAATATATGTATTTTTGGAATTTACAGATTCCTAAAATCACAAAATCTTATCAATACCTCAATATATTAATGTATCTTTTATTATTATTGTAACAGTTGTCTTTTCCTAAAAATTTAAATACATTTTTTAAAACTTGTTTTATTTAAATCGTAATTTTCATGCGAATGCAGTACCATTTTTCATTAGAATTTTAGAATATTGTGATTTTCTCTCCATTGAAAAAGATTTCAGCCCACTTTATTCCCTCACTCAAATAAAGTCAGTAGAAGCATTTTTTCTAATTCATTCAGATATTTTTCATTTAAATTTGATCCTATTGTACTTTTCTCTCACGAGATTTGAAGTACAGTACGTTGCAATCTCATAATATTGCGATTTCCATTCTATTGCAGAAATTTCCATCCAATTTATTCGCTAAAATTTGAGAATATACCCGTCATTTTTTCGTGCAGTGAAGAAATTTGCAGGCAATTGTTGAACCATATGCCCACTCCAGTCAGGTCAATACCGACATTTCTCTTTATCACTTTCCGACCTGGGTCACCATTTTTTATTAGAATATGATAATATGACAATATCGTTTGGATTAAAGTAGGAGATCATTAGTATTACCATATGTTGATTGATAATATTAATTCTAAATTATTGAACGTTTTAAAATTACGTGTGTATATCTGTGTATGGATTAAATACTATCTCTATTTTTTGAATAATTTTATTGCTTTTAGAAATGTAATATTTATAATTTAAAAAAAAATATTACTCGTAATTAAAAATTATAATTTTAGATAATAGAAAAAACAAAAAAGTTAAAATAATGTTATAAAAAAATGTTTAGTTAAATTAAATAATATTATTATTACATGTGGAATGTTTTTTAATTTCAAATAAAATGTATATTTTCAAAACAAAATATAAAATATAAAGTGAGGTAATAAAATTTTTAAAATTTTATAATAGATTTCTAATTTTTTGATAACTTAAAAAAATAATAATGAACAAAATATGATTGTCAACAATTCTTAATATCCAATCTTCATCTCTATTTCTTTTATGAGTTGGTGCACCACATCTTTTTCTTCCAATCCCCTTAATTTGAATTCATAGACACTCATTATTTGGATGCCCCAAATTGTAAATCTTTGTACAAATTCACCAACAAGTTCCTTGTCGTGTTACATTTTGCTTAAAGAATGGCTCATTGATGTTTTAATTGGACAAAAGTGCTCATTATTGATGTAATTGTTGAAGGTTTTGGCATTGATGTTGCATCTTGCATTGATGTCAAAGGTTAGTTAACAAGAATAAGCCCACATTAGCACTGGTATCATCCTCACAATGCTTATGCTTATCATCCTCATCTTGATACAGGTAATCCATATTAGTCTAAGAAGTATATGAGGGTTACTTTGTTTCAGTCTGAGACACAAACAATGCTCCAATCCGAGTTAGCATATGTAGGACATGTAGCAACTTTTCTTTTAATCTTTGTAGATTCTCCCATGTCTACATGGGGAACAAATGAAATGATCATAATGCAGAGACTAATGAAGTTGGCCTTAATTCCATTTTTTAATTGTGCATTAGAAGCATGTATGATAGAACCCTCAATAGTCTTTCCACCTATGACCTCATGAATGATCTATTCCATAAATTTGACTATAAGTATAGTGAGGTATATAAAGATAACATGGGTAACAATATTAAAGGAAATAAGGGCACTCTGGAAGCTGATAACAGTTCCACCAAGTACATACTCGATTTCATTAATGTAAAACCTATATTGATGTCAAGCTTAAGCTTCAAAGAGAAGTTCATATGTTTTTGGCTCTCAAATCAACAGTTGTCCCATAGCCTTTTTAAAATTCCAATAGATTGTTTGGTAAGCATTGAGCATTGTTTCAATATGACACTGATTGAGCTAACTATCAATGGATCATTGAGCAAACTCCAAGTGAGTCTCTTCCTCCTACAAGAAGAAATGAGAGAGACACTTAGGTCTGAAAGTTGCAAAGGAATAAAGGATCAATACCAAACAGGAGTTGAATTATCAATGCACCTAAGCAATTCATTATAATAACTTGTGGAAATATCAACCCAGCAAAGGAGTTCAATTTTCTTTTTAATGGTGCATAATACCTCAATCAATTTGGAGACAAAGTGTTTGAGGATTCAATCTGCTAATTATCTTTTTTTTCTTAAGCAAGAGATAGTCCTTCTATTAACTTAGGTAAAAAAATATTTTACACATGTTACAACAAATGCCCAGAGGCACAAACTCCTACAAAGGGGAGTGAAAATACCCTAAGTGCCCGAAAAAACACCTCAAAAAATAAGACCGAGACAAGGTCTAGATTGCCCAAAACCGACCGAAGAGCTATCTTCTAACAATCCGATGGTCAAGAATCAACCCGCACAGGGGCGCAGTTCTTAAAAAAAAACCTAAAGTTGCCCGATCAATGCTGACCATTGATCTTCTCCTTCTAATCCAATGACCGTAGTCCATATCGCGTGGCTTAAAAGCCCGCGGAATACCGTGTGATGAAGGCGATTTGTTTTTTCAGTCCTCCGCCACGTGTTGCTTCCTGAGTGGAATTGTTGGCTTTTCCTTAATACCGTCTTTGGTTTGGAAGGTGCCCGATGAAGGTGGTAAACCATGAGTGGTTTTCTCCTTTTGGCCCCACCAAAATGCACACTAAAAGGTGACCGTTGATCTTCCTTCTCCAGATCTGACGGCCACAGTCCAAATTGGCCCACACCACTGCTCGCAAAAAACCCTAAAGTTGCACGATCAATGCTAGTCATTGATCCTTTCCTTCTGATCCTTTCATTGAGTCATCATAGAAAGTGACATGAAGAATGATCCAAATCAGCAAGATGACCAAGGATATCAAAGCTATATTGAGATATGGTTTCAGAAGGTCACCAAGTTGCAGCAGTACTCTCCTCCTCAGCTATGTTTTGTACTTTCAAAGTCAGATCATTTTGTCTCTGAAAGTTGGATAGTTGTCAAAGCATGCATTTCGAGCCTCCACATCATTTTTTCTCTAATCTTGATGTGCACATGGCTCCATTGGAAGTATTCTTATACTTGAGAATGAGTTTGTTTTTCAAGTAGGGTAGGGTAGAAAAAAAACAATAAAAAAAAGAGAAAAAAGAAAAAGAAAAAAATGAAAAAAGATAAAAATAAAAATCTAAGGTGAAAACCCCCTCGGAGGCGCCTTAGATTGGCTCATTGATTGAAAACCTCCATGAGGCGGTCAATGGGTTGGAAAGAAAAGAAAATAAAAGGGAATAAGATCCCTGGGTGAAAACCTTCCTTGGAGGCGCCCAGGGCAGGCAATTAGGGTGAAAACCTCCATGAGGCGCCCTAGTTGTTTTTCAAAAAAAAAAAAAAAGAGAAAAAGAAAAAAGAACAAATAAAACTAATTTCCATTGGCTAATTGCAGGTTGCAAGAAGGACATTGTAGGTCAGGTGGATCACTCAAAACAAAGACAAAGGAGTTTTTGTGCCTTCTACAGGAAGTTTCGCAGCTTCTACAGGAAGCTTACAAAAAATCCAAATTGATCTCCGAGGAGGACCTGAAGGCTTGGAATATGTCCATGAGGCCTACCCACATCCATGTTTCCATTCCTCACCCCTTTTCCATCATTTTTTTCATGTCATTAAGCTTCTTTCCTCAAAACTGTGTCTTCTACAGGAAAGCTCTGTATTTCTACAGGAAACATCCTGTAGAACCTTTGGACGAGCCAAATCCAATTTCAAAAGTGAATCTGATGGTGGGAGTCTATTGGTTAGGCCTGCAAGCACTTGTGTGTCCATCCCTTGCCTTCATCCATCATTTTTTCACCACCTTGTGCTTCTCATTGTGCTTCTACAGGAACTTCCTGTAGAAATTGTGGGAAACTAGGCATGCATTTCAAAAAGTGGTTTGGCGAACATGGTAGCTTCCTCAAGGGTTCAGAAGTCCTCATGCAGTCTTCCAACTCATCCTCCATCATCTCCACACCTGCATCACAGCCAAAATTCATTTTGTCATCCCATGCAAGCACATGCAAAAAGCCTTGAGGCAAAAATCCATAGAACCAAATTTGTTTTTGCCATAACTTGAAAACCATGCATCCTTTTGACAAACCGTTTTATGGGGAATTGTACAAGGTTGATGACAACATGCCTGAGCAATTTCATGCAATTCCGGTGCACGGTTTCCAAGAAATCAACCTCCATCACCATCAACCATTTTTGCATTTTCTCCATAACCGTGCATCTGTTTTAAAATCTGTTTCATGGGGAGATGCACATGGGTGATAGTAGCCTACCCAAGCATTTTCAGCCGATTCCGATGCACGGTTTACGAGAAATTGACCTCTGAAATCTTCAGCCATTTTCCATTTTTCTCGAAATCCGTGCATCCATTGATCACGAATTTGCTATGGGAGATGCATAATGATGGTAGTAACATGCTCACCAAGTTTCAGATCAAACCGATCTACCGTTTGGGAGAAATGGCAAAAAGAAGTCTGGTTTTGTGACCATGCAGCAGCAGCAGCTTGAACGGGCAGAGTTGAACGTGGAAATGATTGCATGCACTCAGATCCGGCCAGAGGACACCTGCACATGAAAAAAGCAATCAAGGATTAGCAGCCAAGCCATATGCAATCAGGAAAACTAAGCATGCAGCAGCAAAATCAGAGCAGGCAGCAGCAAAAAGCTCACGGCAGCCATTCAACTTCGAGGTATGTGACAAACTCATTCCTCTATTGCATAAATTTAATTCGAAAACTGCATGAATTAATGGAATGGTGGGATTAAGCCACGAATTAGTAAGGTTCAGCTGATTGTCGTCCCTAAGAACTTAGCCGGCAGTCACGCAGCATGGTCATTCACGTGAAACTGAAAAAAACACAGCCAGTTATGGATAGTTTAAACTCCAGTGAAACAAATGGTAAGGGATTACAGGCAGATGGAACTGCAGGGGACGAACAGTTTGCATGGGCTAAGCGCAGGTCTCTGCCACCTCACCACAAATCACGCAGTGAATAAAGGAACGCTCGGCTGAAGACTCACGTAATTGTTGTTCAGGTACACTTGCTAACTGTTGTTCATTTACACTTGCAAATGTTAAACTCACGTCCTTCATCAAGTTTTGGGCTTGTTAACAATTCTCCCGCATGCAAAGATCATTCAAAGGCGCAGAGACATCCTACAGGCGTTTCTACAGGATGTCGTCTACAGGAAAGTGCAGCAGAATCTTCCCGAGCAGAGAAGCCTAAGGTTTTTCATCAAGTTTGGCGCTGGAAGAAAGATGGACAATTATCATATGGCCAAGGGTGAAAAACTTGTCCCTCCTTATGCTAGACAGGGGTATAATTCCTCTTGCAATACCACTATCAGAAGACCAATCAGGTGCTTTCACAACTCTTCTAAAATGGCCAACCAGTCCAGAAAGCATGGAGATGCCCGTTGTACGAGTTCAGAAGTATGGTGTGTCACGTTTAGCTAAGACTGTAAGCCACTGATTTCAAATTGAAAATGAAGCTCTTGAAGTTTTGCATGTGGATCAATATATTCATAGGATTCTGGTAGAAGAAGATTGGAATGGCTATGAGGACGCAGCAAATAGCCTCTATGCTGCTTCAGGAGATGCTAGCTGAAAACTTAGAAGTTAGCAATGCATGCAGAAAACTTAGAAGTCAGCAACGCATGGTGAACCTATACATGGGTGTGAAGGCTTGATTTCGTAAATTGGTTGTTAACTTGTGCAATTTATGTCATCCTCTGCAGCAAAAGCAAAATGGTCACACGTTTTGGCTTCATCAAATCCTCACTGCAATTAGGTTCACCCATTGTCATTCCTCATATTTCTTACCTTTATTACATAAGTCTACTTGCCAGCTGCAGCATAAATGTTTTATAGCAGCACATAAGTTGTTGATACAACGAGTCCAAATAAAAACGCATTCTGCCGCATGTTTCCCTAGCTCCATATTCCCATGGGTTCTTTGGGCATCCATGAAAGCTGCCACATTATGGCAGGTGATTCATATAGCATTTTGTTGATCTTCTGCTTTGGAAACATTCCTAGCTTGGCCATGGAGGTCAACCAGGCATATTGCTCCAATTTTATGTTGTGCTATGACCCTAATTAATGGAAGCAAATCATCAAATCACACTAGCTCAGAGTTACAAGCAGCAGGCAGTGAGGAAGAAGAGCAGGAAGGAGGAGGAGATGAAGGCTGCCACAGCCCAGCTGAAAGGAAAATCGCCCACAGCCAAGCAAGATACAGTGGTGCTGTCTGTTTCTACAGGAAGACAGAGGACTGTTTCTACAGGAAGACAGAGACTGTTTCTACAGGAAGCCAGCGAACAGTTTCTACAGGAAAGTCTGAAAAGCGGGAAGCCAAAGGAGAAATCGGCCGAAATGCTAGCCAAGGAAGTCACCAAGGCCATCAAAGTCAAGGGGAGAGATTTGGTTGCTCAGAGGATGAGCAACACTTTCAGTAGGGGGGTGATGATGAGCCCCAACAATGTACAATTATTTGGGTTCATTCAACTTCCTAATTTGACTTGATCCACCATTCTCATTTGTTTATTGCATGTTTTTGATTATTTTTATGTTAATAGAGTGAATTTGGTTAGTCATTATGCCAACAAGTCTAATGGGTGCTTTGTGTAGCCTTGTTGGTCAACTTGGAGACAAAATTGAAGGTCTTAATGAGCACTTGGCAGCCAAATTCGTGGGAGAACAAGCTAGAGGATTTGTAGGAAGGTGTCCCCCTCATTTATGGGCCCTTACCTCGAATTCTCCACCATCAGCTCGGAGTTCAAAGGCCACCAAATCAATGAGCACAAGGGCAGCCAAGCAAGTCAAGTAGGACTGCTGTTAACTACAAGTCTTGGGCAGCCAAGTCCCTAACTTTTAGGAGGACTGTTGGGTCCTCAAATTGTATAAATAAGAAGGCTTGGGGCCTCATTTTGGGTTAGCTAGTGGTTAGTCATTTTTGTAGCTAGTTAGTCATTTTGTTTTAGCCATTAGTTAGCTAGTTTGTAGTTCGATTTTTATGCAATAGATTAGCTTTGCTTTCAGCTCATGTTCAAGTTCTCCTTGTGGACAGTTTTGATGTACTTTTCATTTCTTGATTAATAGAGATGGATCCAGCTTTGCACCAGCTCTAAATATTTCATGGGAGGTTGTAGCTCTTGGGGTTGGGCCCATCTCAAGCGCCCAGTACTTCCCTTGTTTCTCTTTATGTGTGTTTGCTGCGTTCTTGAGAAAAAATCTGCTCTTTAGATTTAATTCATGCTGTGTTACTTAGGTTGCTTTTGATGGTTAAAGTAGTTTATTATGTTTAAGATAGATTGGTAGGAGTTATTCATGCATTTATATCTCTTTGATAATGTTTTGTTCACAGGTTGTACGTGATTCTTTTCATGAATAAGGTTGTTGTCCACCGATTTCATTAACTTGTTAGATAGATCACATGATATTTCGATTGCATGCAAGATGTAGTTGGTTTGATCAAGTAACCACTATGCAGGGCATCTTCATCACCTCCTCGTTCATTTGAGCCTCGTTCAGATCAGCTCCTCCATCACCAAGTCTGTTCCCTCATCTCCCATCTTCTCTTTTGCCAAGTAACCTTACCTTCTTCCCCATTGTTGTCTCAACTACCTTCAAGCCAAGTCAGCTTTCCACATCATCTCACCACTCCATCCATCAGCTCCTGGATCACTTCAGACCCCCATCCTACCTCCATAACCATCCATGCATCTTCCATCAACCATCCATCCTCAAACATCCCATTTCAGAACATCCTGTAGAAGAATTGCAGACCTTCCTGTAGAAATTCCTGAGTTTCCTGTAGGATCCCCTGCAGACATCCTGTAGGAGCCCACACACTCGGTTGCTGAGCATCTGAACGTGAGGAACCTCTGTGGACTGATGCTAAGGATCCCTTGGGACCTCCCCTAGCCATCCTGACCTTGCCCATGCTCTCCTTCCATTCCAACCGCTCCTGCACAACCAAACCCTAATCAAAAGCATCATCACAATAAATCCAACCACTTAATGACAAAATACAAAAACATGTCTTTTCAAGTGCAAGTAGCTTAGATTCATGTATTTCAACTCACTGCATGTAATAACATCATTGGTAGAAGTTTCATTCACGTTTTTGCATTGTAAGGGTCAAGCTAGTTAAATTAGGGTTTATTAGGGTTTCTATGCTTTGTTAGCTTTCCATTTCCTTTTTGCAAAGTAGGTTAGCTTCCTTCAAGATAGCTTTCGTCCATCACTCATAAAGCTTCTTCTGTGAGCCTATAGAAGTTGGCTTGAGCCCTAGCGGACTTGTGCCAGCTGACCAAGTGACAGCGGCGACAAGAGCTAGTACTTGTGCATACAGCACCGTCGCTTCCAAGTTTGTACGAACTACCGGGTTGATAAAATTAGAGATAGGAAGCTCCAGGAGTTGTAGCATTATTGCTACAATACTGGAGCCCACCATCTTTTTGGCGCCGTTGCCGGGGAAGCGTCAGAGTATTAGCACTTGTTGCTTTTCCTCTACTTTCCTACTCTTGCCTTCTGCTAAGTAGTTTACTTCATTTCCATTCTGCAAAAGTAGCATAGAATTTCCTGCTTTCATAGATTAGCATTTCCTACTTTCCTAGAATAGCCTTTCAATTCCGCATTTCAATTCTGCAAGCGTAGATTAGTGTTTCAATTTCGCAAGCGTAGCCTAGCATTTCATTCTTGCAATTTGATTTGAGCAAAATAGATTAGTCCTTTCCTGCTTTCATTTCAATTTCGCAAGATAGTTAGTTGCAGTTCAATCTATTTCATGCCTTGTAGGAGTAGAGATAAGTTAGAAAAATGATTGCACAACACCCCCACTGCTTCACACAGCCAACGTTCTTCTTCGATGGCTGTGATGAAAGAACCCCTGGGTGGACATCAAGGCATATTTAAAGAACCTCTAGGGGAGAAGAAGAAGAAAACATTCCTCTGGAGCAAATGGCTACAAGCAGAAATGTTGGGAGCAGTCCCTTATCCAAAGATGAATTTGCAAATCAGATCGAAGATTTCAAGAGTGACATGAGGCAGTTTCTTGCCATGCAACTGGATACCTTACGGATCCAAAAGAAGCAAGAAGAAGCCAAGAGGGCTTTGGTCATTTTTTGTCCTAGGTGCCTTAAAAAGCATCCTAGGAACGAATGTCCAATGCACTCCCTAGAAGTGTGTTTTGTATGTGAAGAATACCATCCTACAGATCAGTGCCCTTCCTTGCCCAGAATCAAAGCTGCATATCAAAGAGCCAAGGGAGCCACTGAATCGCTCTATTATATGAACCAAAGGAGGCCACATGGACCTAGATCTTACCAGCAGGAGATGCAAGGGATACCCAAGACCTATTATGACCCTTATCAAGCCACTTTCATGCCTTCTTGGGATCCCCCTGCTCATCCTTTCTGGTCTACACCTCCTCCTTGGTCATATTCTCCTTGTTCCTTCACAGATCCATATTATGCCCAACCAGTTGCTCATTCATTTCACTCTTATGCTCAGCCACAGCCTCAGTGGAATGCACCTTATCAGGAGTGGAGGCCCCAGTACAACTCTCATCCCGCTCATTTTCCTCCACCACCTGCTCATCCACAACCATCACGTCCTCCTCCACCAAGGCAACCCCAAATGCCTACCCAACCGCAATGCCATCCATCTCCATCTCAATTTCACACCTCCACTCAACTACCCATACCATTTCCAATGCCACACAATGGAGCAGCTCAACCCCATTTCAAATCTGAGGCACAACATATCCAAACAACTCCTCTTGAGCCCAATGATCTTCACCAAAGCTCAGGAAGAGTGTTGCAAAGCAGAGATTATATTGACATTGAAGGACCAAAAGAAAAAGAAGATTCCAAAGAGGAGATCAAAGAACCATGGGCTGCACTTGATGAAGAGAATATATCAAAATCAAAGACCGAGAGAGTTTCCTCATGGTTGCCATCAAATCTTCCATGTATTCAAGAGAAAGATCAGCAAAAGGAGGAAGATGAGAGAGTCATCATAGAAAGTGACATGAAGAATGATCCAAATCAGCAAGATGACCAAGGATATCAAAGCTATATTGAGATATGGTTTTAGAAGGTCACCAAGTTGCAGCAGTACTCTCCTCCTCAGCTATGTTTTGTACTTTCAAAGTCAGATCATTTTGTCTCTGAAAGTTGGATAGTTGTCAAAGCATGCATTTCGAGCCTCCACATCATTTTTTCTCTAATCTCGATGTGCACATGGCTCCATTGGAAGTATTCTTATACTTGAGAATGAGTGTGTTTTTCAAGTAGGGTAGGGTAGAAAAAAAACAAAAAAAAAAAAGAGAAAAAAGAAAAAGAAAAAAATGAAAAAAGATAAAAATAAAAATCTAAGGTGAAAACCCCCTCGGAGGCGCCTTAGATTGGCCCATTGATTGAAAACCTCCATGAGGCGGTCAATGGGTTAGAAAGAAAAGAAAATAAAAGGGAATAAGATCCCTGGGTGAAAACCTTCCTTGGAGGCGCCCAGGGCAGGCAATTAGGGTGAAAACCTCCATGAGGCGCCCTAGTTGTTTTTCAAAAAAAAAAAAGAAGAGAAAAAGAAAAAAGAAAAAAGAACAAATAAAACTAATTTCCATTGGCTAATTGCAGGTTGCAAGAAGGACATTGTAGGTCAGGTGGATCACTCAAAACAAAGACAAAGGAGTTTTTGTGCCTTCTACAGGAAGTTTCGTATCTTCTACAGGAAGCTTACAAAAAATCCAAATTGATCTCCGAGGAGGACCTGAAGGCTTGGAATATGTCCATGAGGCCTACCCACATCCATGTTTCCATTCCTCACCCCTTTTCCATCATTTTTTTCATGTCATTAAGCTTCTTTCCTCAAAACTGTGTCTTCTACAGGAAAGCTCTGTATTTCTACAGGAAACATCCTGTAGAACCTTTGGACGAGCCAAATCCAATTTCAAAAGTGAATCTGATGGTGGGAGTCTATTGGTTAGGCCTGCAAGCACTTGTGTGTCCATCCCTTGCCTTCATCCATCATTTTTTCACCACCTTGTGCTTCTCATTGTGCTTCTACAGGAACTTCCTGTAGAAATTGTGGGAAACTAGGCATGCATTTCAAAAAGTGGTTTGGCGAACATGGTAGCTTCCTCAAGGGTTCAGAAGTCCTCATGCAGTCTTCCAACTCATCCTCCATCATCTCCACACCTGCATCACAGCCAAAATTCATTTTGTCATCCCATGCAAGCACATGCAAAAAGCCTTGAGGCAAAAATCCATAGAACCAAATTTGTTTTTGCCATAACTTGAAAACCATGCATCCTTTTGACAAACCATTTTATGGGGAATTGTACAAGGTTGATGACAACATGCCTGAGCAATTTCATGCAATTCCGGTGCACGGTTTCCAAGAAATCAGCCTCCATCACCATCAGCCATTTTTGCATTTTCTCCATAACCGTGCATCCGTTTTAAAACCTGTTTCATGGGAAGATGCACATGGGTGATAGTAGCCTACCCAAGCAGTTTCAGTCGATTCCGATGCACGGTTTCTGAGAAATCGACCTCTGAAATCTTCAGCCATTTTCCATTTTTCTCGAAATCCGTGCATCCATTGATCACGAATTTGCTATGGGAGATGCATAATGATGGTAGTAACATGCTCACCAAGTTTCAGATCAAACCGATCTACCGTTTGGGAGAAATGGCAAAAAGAAGTCTGGTTTTGTGACCATGCAGCAGCAGCAGCTTGAACGGGCAGAGTTGAACGTGGAAATGATTGCATGCACTCAGATCCGGCCAGAGGACACCTGCACATGAAAAAATCAATCAAGGATTATCAGCCAAGCCATATGCAATCAGGAAAACTAAGCATGCAGCAGCAAAATCAGAGCAGGCAGCAGCAAAAGCTCACGGCAGCCATTCAACTTCGAGGTATGTGACAAACTCATTCCTCTATTGCATAAATTTAATTCGAAAACTGCATGAATTAATGGAATGGTGGGATTAAGCCACGAATTAGTAAGGTTCAGCTGATTGTCGTCCCTAAGAACTTAGCCGGCAGTCACGCAGCATGGTCATTCACGTGAAACTGAAAAAAACACAGCCAGTTATGGATAGTTTAAACTCCAGTGAAACAAATGGTAAGGGATTACAGGCAGATGGAACTGCAGGGGACGAACAGTTTGCATGGGCTAAGTGCAGGTCTCTGCCACCTCACCACAAATCACGCAGTGAATAAAGGAACGCTCGGCTGAAGACTCACGTAATTGTTGTTCAGGTACACTTGCTAACTGTTGTTCATTTACACTTGCAAATGTTAAACTCACGTCCTTCATCAAGTTTTGGGCTTGTTAACAATTCTCCCGCATGCAAAGATCATTCAAAGGCGCAGAGACATCCTACAGGCGTTTCTACAGGATGTCGTCTACAGGAAAGTGCAGCAGAATCTTCCCGAGCAGAGAAGCCTAAGGTTTTTCATCAAGTTTGGAGCTGGAAGAAAGATGGACAATTATCATATGGCCAAGGGTGAAAAACTTGTCCCTCCTTATGCTAGACAGGGGTATAATTCCTCTTGCAATACCACTATCAGAAGACCAATCAGGTGCTTTCACAGCTCTTCTAAAATGGCCAACCAGTCCAGAAAGCATGGAGATGCCTGTTGTACGAGTTCAGAAGTATGGTGTGTCATGTTTAGCTAAGACTGTAAGCCACTGATTTCAAATTGAAAATGAAGCTCTTGAAGTTTTGCATGTGGATCAATATATTCATAGGATTCTGGTAGAAGAAGATTGGAATGGCTATGAGGACGCATCAAATAGCCTCTATGCTGCTTCAGGAAATGCTAGCTGAAAACTTAGAAGTTAGCAATGCATGCAGAAAACTTAGAAGTCAGCAACGCATGGTGAACCTATACATGGGTGTGAAGGCTTGATTTCGTAAATTGGTTGTTAACTTGTGCAATTTATGTCATCCTCTGCAGCAAAAGCAAAATGGTCACACGTTTTGGCTTCATCAAATCCTCACTGCAATTAGGTTCACCCATTGTCATTCCTCATATTTCTTACCTTTATTACATAAGTCTACTTGCCAGCTGCAGCATAAATGTTTTATAGCAGCACATAAGTTGCTGATACAACGAGTCCAAATAAAAACGCATTCTGCCGCATGTTTCCCTAGCTCCATATTCCCATGGGTTCTTTGGGCATCCATGAAAGCTGCCACATTATGGCAGGTGATTCATATAGCATTTTGTTGATCTTCTGCTTTGGAAACATTCCTAGCTTGGCCATGGAGGTCAACCAGGCATATTGCTCCAATTTTATGTTGTGCTATGACCCTAATTAATGGAAGCAAATCATCAAATCACACTAGCTCAGAGTTACAAGCAGCAGGCAGTGAGGAAGAAGAGCAGGAAGGAGGAGGAGATGAAGGCTGCCACAGCCCAGCTGAAAGGAAAATCGCCCACAGCCAAGCAAGATACAGTGGTGCTGTCTGTTTCTACAGGAAGACAGAGGACTGTTTCTACAGGAAGACAGAGACTGTTTCTACAGGAAGCCAGCGAACAGTTTCTACAGGAAAGTCTGAAAAGCGGGAAGCCAAAGGAGAAATCGGCCGAAATGCTAGCCAAGGAAGTCACCAAGGCCATCAAAGGCAAGGGGAGAGATTTGGTTGCTCAGAGGATGAGCAACACTTTCAGTAGGGGGGTGATGATGAGCCCCAACAATGTACAATTATTTGGGCTCATTCAACTTCCTAATTTGACTTGATCCACCATTCTCATTTGTTTATTGCATGTTTTTGATTATTTTTATGTTAATAGAGTGAATTTGGTTAGTCATTATGCCAACAAGTCTAATGGGTGCTTTGTGTAGCCTTGTTGGTCAACTTGGAGACAAAAATTGAAGGTCTTAATGAGCACTTGGCAGCCAAATTCGTGGGAGAACAAGCTAGAGGATTTGTAGGAAGGTGTCCCCCTCATTTATGGGCCCTTACCTCGAATTCTCCACCATCAGCTCGGAGTTCAAAGGCCACCAAATCAATGAGCACAAGGGCAGCCAAGCAAGTCAAGTAGGACTGCTGCTAACTACAAGTCTTGGGCAGCCAAGTCCCTAACTTTTAGGAGGACTGTTGGGTCCTCAAATTGTATAAATAAGAAGGCTTGGGGCCTCATTTTGGGTTAGCTAGTGGTTAGTCATTTTTGTAGCTAGTTAGTCATTTTGTTTTAGCCATTAGTTAGCTAGTTGTAGTTCGATTTTTATGCAATAGATTAGCTTTGCTTTCAGCTCATGTTCAAGTTCTCCTTGTGGACAGTTTTGATGTACTTTTCATTTCTTGATTAATAGAGATGGATCCAGCTTTGCACCAGCTCTAAATCTTTCATGGGAGGCTGTAGCTCTTGGGGTTGGGCCCATCTCAAGCGCCCAGTACTTCCCTTGTTTCTCTTTATGTGTGTTTGCTGCGTTCTTGAGAAAAAATCTGCTCTTTAGATTTAATTCATGCTGTGTTACTTAGGTTGCTTTTGATGGTTAAAGTAGTTTCTTATGTTTAAGATAGATTGGTAGGAGTTATTCATGCATTTATATCTCTTTGATAATGTTTTGTTCACAGGTTGTACGTGATTCTTTTCATGAATAAGGTTGTTGTCCACCGATTTCATTAACTTGTTAGATAGATCACATGATATTTCGATTGCATGCAAGATGTAGTTGGTTTGATCAAGTAACCACTATGCAGGGCATCTTCATCACCTCCTCGTTCATTTGAGCCTCGTTCAGATCAGCTCCTCCATCACCAAGTCTGTTCCCTCATCTCCCATCTTCTCTTTTGCCAAGTAACCTTACCTTCTTCCCCATTGTTGTCTCAACTGCCTTCAAGCCAAGTCAGCTTTCCACATCATCTCACCACTCCATCCATCAGCTCCTGGATCACTTCAGACCCCCATCCTACCTCCATAACCATCCATGCATCTTCCATCAACCATCCATCCTCAAACATCCCATTTCAGAACATCCTGTAGAAGAATTGCAGACCTTCCTGTAGAAATTCCTGAGTTTCCTGTAGGATCCCCTGCAGACATCCTGTAGGAGCCCACACACTCGGTTGCTGAGAATCTGAACGTGAGGAACCTCTGTGGACTGATGCTAAAGATCCCTTGGGACCTCCCCTAGCCATCCTGACCTTGCCCATGCTCTCCTTCCATTCCAACCGCTCCTGCACAGCCAAACCCTAATCAAAAGCATCATCACAATAAATCCAACCACTTAATGACAAAATACAAAAACATGTCTTTTCAAGTGCAAGTAGCTTAGATTCATGTATTTCAACTCACTGCATGCAATAGCATCATTGGTAGAAGTTTCATTCACGTTTTTGCATTGTAAGGGTCAAGCTAGTTAAATTAGGGTTTATTAGGGTTTCTATGCTTTGTTAGCTTTCCATTTCCTTTTTGCAAAGTAGGTTAGCTTCCTTCAAGATAGCTTTCGCCCATCACTCATAAAGCTTCTTCTGTGAGCCTATAGAAGTTGGCTTGAGCCATAGCAGACTTGTGCCAGCTGACCAAGTGACAGCGGCGACAAGAGCTAGTACTTGTGCATACAACACCGTCGCTTCCAAGTTTGTATGAACTACCGGGTTGATAAAATTAGAGATAGGAAGCTCCAGGAGTTGTAGCATTATTGCTACAATACTGGAGCCCACCAGCCCCCTCTTTTGTTATTCCAAGTGTAGATTCCATTGCTTGTTTCCATATCAACCAATTTCATATTGGTGATGAAGTTCTGGAAGGAAACTAAATCTCTACCAAGTGTTCTAGTTCCTCCTTTCTTCTCCATGAGTGATTTTGTCATGTTAATATCTCCCCCCTAGAATCTAGGGTAGAGCTAGGTATCTCTTCTTCAACTCCTCCAATGTTGTGAGGAGTCAAATTTTGTCCTCCATTAGCTGCGGACCATAGACATTGGTGATCATGTAACATTGTTTGTCACCCACCGGTTGGAAAATTAGAGAAAGGTGATGTCTGGATGCCTCCGCATCAATCACACCAAATTTCTGTGGATCCCATAGAGTTAGAATGCCACCAGCAGATTTATTTGCCTTAACTTCAAGGTATTCATATATGTTTAACCATTTGCTGTGTTTCTCGCGGATCTTCTCCACAGAGCATTTTGTTTCCTGTATGAATACTATGTCAGGTTTTTCCTCTCTGATCCTGTTACCTAGGTTCCTTTGTTTTCTTCTGCTCCCTAGTCCTCTAATGTTCCAGGTTGTGATTTTCATTGAGGTGGGGTTTTAAAGGAGTAACTGGAAAGATCTTTCATCCTTCCTGAGTCAATCATGAGTTTTCCACATTCCAACAGTAGTTCTTTCTGTCTTTTTCTTCCCCTCCTTTTACCTGGATTTTTTGTTAGTTTTCCTGTTATTAATCCTATTGAGGAAGTTCCTTTATTTTCCTGGTTATCATGTCCTCTTTTGACTCCTGCAGCTGTTTGATGTGACTTGTTAAGGAATATTTGTTGTACCTTGTCCACATCCTCCTGAGGGATGGAGTTTATTCCCAGGTTTCCTCCTTGTTCTAGGAACTTTTCCAGCTCTAGGTTCTCCCTTTCTAGGATCTCCTGTAAGTCTTGGTCCTCTATACCACTTTCACTTTGAGTCATTTCTTGGTCTTTTTCTATTTCCATGGTGCTCAAAGGGTTCTTCATGTGTTCATTCTTTTCCTGGGTGAAATCCATGCTGGTCTCTTTTCCTTTCCCCCTTGCTGACTAATTCTCTGTACTCTCTTGATCACCTCCATCTACTTCTTTTTCTCCTAAGATCTCAAAACTATTGTGACTTCTTGTTTTGTTATCATTTGCAATAGGGTTCTTTTGTGTCTTCCTTCCCCCTCCTTTTCCTTTTCCTCCCACTTTGGTGAAACCTGTCTGGTCTTTCCCTTTGTTGGTGTTTAGGTTTTCCTCCCTTCTGTTAAGAGGACAATCTCTAGATAGGTTCCCATGCTCATGACATTTGTGACATCTGAACGGGATATGTTCATAGTCAACTGTTTGAATCCTTTCCTCGTCATAGACTTCTAGAATGACCTCATCTGGAAGGGCTCCTGATAGGTCCATCTCCACACATATACGGGCATAGGAGGTGTATTTTCCCCATAGAGTTGCCTTTGAAATTTTTAAGAAATGACCTAATTTATTGCCTATAGCTTTTAAAGACTCTGGCATCCAGTAATCTAAAGGTAAGGAGTAGAGTCTAATCCATACTGGTACCAAAGTGAAGGTTTCTTGTTCTGGCACAAAGTTCATCATCCACGGCTGCATATAGAGACCAACAGCTGCAAAGAAGTATGGTCCTCCTTCAAAAATCTTGTCTCTGTCTTCCATGTTCATGAACACCACTGTAAAAAAACCTTTGGATCCAAGATGTATATTCAACTCCCCCTTTGGTTTCCAGTTGTATTTTATCGAGGTGTACAATGCTTTCTCTGACGGCCAGATTCCCATAAATTTTCAAATGATGGCATAGTTTGCCATGTGATCTCTGTGCGCTTGCAAAGCTAGATCATTCAGAATAACCTGAGGTTTAGTTATGGTCTTAGGTTTACAGGGCCCCATCTTGGCTCTGTTCTCTATTCCCAGGGAGGAGGGAGTGGAGCTCCTCCTCCCTGGGCCTCCATCGATACCTGTTGCCCTCTATCACTCTCTTAGTTAAACCCTAGAATCCTTTGCGGAACCAGTCCATCGCCAAAAAAGGTCAGACCATCATTCCAAATACTATCATTCAATCTGCTAATTATCAATTACACATGGAACAAATATAAAACCAAATTTTGAATACTTTTGTCAATGTAAAACATGTCAATTCAATATGGCTATATATGGTCATTCTCAAGTGCCAAGGAAGTGGAGAGCTAGTAATCATTTTGTTTGTAATCAAGACATCTCTCAGGGAAAAGAAACAAGTTGTAGTTTCTAGAAGAGGGAGTACGTTCTCCCAACAAGTTGTAGCTCGCAGAAGAAAATAAAGGTTGAAGCCTCCTATAGGTAGAAGCCTACAAAATTAATGTAAAAGACGGAGTTGGTGCTTGCCTTTACATCACAAAAAAAAAATTGTGGTTTTCTCCCTTTATGGGTTTCCACTTATATCTGGTGTCTACATGAGCTAAATGTCTTTCTTGTGTGTTTACTTATGAATTCATAGTTAATTATTGAACACTAATATAATTATACTAATTATAAAAGAAAAGGCTAAAAGGCTATTAAAATAATTTGAAAATTTTCATATAAAAGACATAATTACTTATTCACACCAACCCCACCCCCCCCTTAGCAATTGCCTAGTTTTCAACAATTGGTATCAGAGCCAATTCTTTTTGCATGAGCCTAACATCCGAAAGGAAGATCTAACTCATAGTAATGGCTAGTGATAAAGGGTGTTCTATAAGCAAAGATCCTTTGTTTACTGGTACTAATTATACTTTTTGAAAAGTTAGAACAAAGACATATTTGATGTCCCTTTGAGTAGATTTTCTAGGTGCAATAGAGATGAGAAGCCACCCATCATTGTTAATAATGATGATAAATTGGACTTTTCATGCAATACCAAAGTTGTGAATGCTATCCTAAGTGGACTAGCTAAATTAGAATTTGTAAAAGTAATGCATTGTAAGGCTGGTAAAAGAATGTGGGATAAACTCAAAAACATTCATGAAGGAGATGGTAAAGTAAAAATGGCTAAATTACAAGTTACAAAATGTAGTTTAAGTCATTGAGAATGAGTGATGATGAAGATATAGAAAAATTATTTCTTTGAGTTTGTGAAATAGTAAATGTTATGAGAGGTTTTGATGAAACCTTTAAGGAATCCACCATAGTCCAAAAAGTGTTGAGATCACTCCCTGCTAAGTTAAATCCCAAACTATCAACGATTGAAGAAATTTCTAACATTAAAACCCTAACAAGGGATGAATTGCTTAGCTCTCTAACATCCTATGAAATGACGATCACAAAAGGAAAATCAGCCATAAGGGATGAAACATTCAAAACAAATACTAAATCTACAGAAGTCCAGGAGTGCTCATGTTCAGACTTAGATGAATAGGAAGCAAAATTTGTGAGAAGGCTGAAGAAAGGGACTGGTAAGTATAAATATACGCTTCCTTTCAAGTGCTTTAATTGTGGAAGAGTAGGTAATTACACCTCAAAATGTCCTTTTAAGAAGTAAGAAATAAATCAAAAGGTAAATAAAAGAACAAATATAATAGAATAAAGAATGAGAAGATTTAAAAAGAAATATTGTATACACAAGAAGATAAAAATTCCTTCGGTGATATAAATGAATCTTTTGATGAAGAAGGAATTAGTGAATTTATGCTTATGGCTCTAAAATCTTAATCTGAAAAACTTAATGATTGTGAGTTGAGTGAAGAATAAGAGGGTGAAGTTTACCTTGAAGAAGAGCTAAATAATTCTTTAGAAAAAATTGACAGACTCAAACAAAAGAATAGAAAACAAAAGGAAATTTTGATTAAATATGTTAAAGAAGAGCCTAAGAATGAGAGCTTCTCCAATTAAAGGTTGAGTTAGAAGAGAAAAAAAAATGTTGAAGACATCCTACTACAACAATTAAAAGAGAAAGGGAAAGAATGTGAGAAACTGGAAGAAGAAATAGTTGTTACGAGAAAGAAGTTAGAGAAAGAACAAGTTGAGTTAAATATGAACTTTAAAGACATTGGGGGTCTAAAAAGTTGGATGAGATATTGAATACTCATATATTTTCGCCTATGAAATCTAGTTTGGGCTATGAAGGAGAAACCACTAAGCAAAAGACAGAGGATAAAAACACCGTCAACTTCACTAAAGTATTCATAGGAGATAATGATAACAATTAGCACCTAAAGTATAATGATTTCAACAACACACCTTAGAAATAACATGGAAACAATGCACCTCAACAAGAACAAAGGAACAACACTACTCAACAATAACAAAAGATAAATCCCGCTCAGGAGCAAAAAATGAAAAATCTTACTCGGCTACAACACACAAGAATATTTTACAAGCTAGAAATAAGTTACTAGAAGCCTTATTTTTTCAAAAGACAAAACTATAAGATGTCAAAGAGATCATATTCACAAGAATCATCTTTTCCCAAGTATGAAAATTTCTTCTATGGATATTTTTTTTTGTGCAAAAAAATTGGCCATAATGTTGTGAACTACAAAGCATATATTAGAAGGAATGAAACAAGAAGTTAGAAAATAAATGAAGTCAGCAACAAATTTGTAAATGCAAGGACAAACATAAGTAAGAACAATAATCCATTTTCCCTACTTTTTGATGTCACTAAATATTGTTGTTGCCACAATTTTGGACATAAGTATTATGAATGTCAACTCATAAACTTCAAACCATAGTCGTAGGACAATCATAGTATAGAGGAATCCATGTTGTGGAAAAATAAAAAGGAAGAGAATGAAACCAATAAGTGTAGTCTAGTTCTTGATGTTCATAATTAGAACAATTAGCGATATGTGAATAATGGTTACTCCAAACACATGACTAGAGACAAGAGCAAGTTTCTGACTCTAAATCGAAACAAAATTGGCAATGTCACCTTTGATAGTGATGCACTAGGGAAAATAATGGGAAAAGGTAGAGTAAGCTTGAATAATGGAAGAGGAAAAGCACATGATGTATTATTTGTGGTTGAACTGAAACATAAATTGCTGAGTGTGAGCCAGATGTGCATTAGAGGATATGATGTCATCTTTAAGGCTCGAGAATGTGAAATAGATTCAGCTAAAACATGAAAGATACTAGCCAATGGAATCTGAATAGAAACCATTATATATGTTTTGAAGGAATATAGTAAAGAATGTAATTCGGGGAAACAAGATGAGTGTTGGCTGTGGCATAGAAGAATAGGGCATTTAAACTTCAACCATATCATTGGACTCAACAAAAAGAGAGCTATAAGAGACCTACCCAAAATCACAAAGCCATAAAATCATATCTGCAATTCATGTCAAATGGAGAAACAAGTTCATGTTTCTTTCAAGATTAAAGATCAACTATCAACTAGCAAGCCTTTTTAGCTAGTACATATGGACCTATGTGGACCTTCTATAACAAAATAACTTAGAGGTGAGTATTACTTCATGCTAGCGATTGACTAATTTTCCAGACTAACACAGGTATCCTTCTTGATATATAGATAAGAAGCATTGAGAAACTCAAGTTATTCAAAGCACTAGCAAAGAACCAAACATGCTATGAGTTAAAGCACATATGATTAGAGAGAGGAGGAGATTTCACATCAAATGAATTTGTAGATTTTTTTCATGAACATAGAATAAGGAGACAATATACTACTGCATACACTCCCAACAAAATGGAGTTGTTGAAAGGAAGAACTGGTAAGTACAACAAATGGCTAGAGCTATGATGTAGGAGGGAAACATACCACATACCTATTGAGCTGAATCTATTCACACAACAATTCACATACTAAACAAAGCATATCTCAGGCCTAATCATGACAAGACGCCCTATAAGTTATGGCGTGGAAAAACAACATCAATAAACACTTCAAAGTGTTCAACATTAAGTGTTATATTAAAAATAATGACGAGAAATTGGGAAAGTTTGATGTTAGGGTATATGAAGGAATCTTATTAGGGTACTCTAAAGAAGCAAAGGGTACAAGTGTTATAATAAAATACTACACCTGGTAGTTGACTACATTGTGAAAGTTGATGAGGATCTACCTATCAAAATAAAGCAGATAGGATTCATCAATCATTCTAATAAACCAATTATTGAAGAAGAGGAAGAACATGTTGAAGATGTAGAGGAAGCATACACTTAAGATGAAATCGAGTCTCAAGTACAACATTCAAAGAAAATGTTTAGATATTTTGAGGAAGAAATAAGGTTATTAGAGGAATGGATGAAAAAGGATACATGTAGTGAGGACTAAATACAATTTGCAAGCTTAGCTGATTTTGAGGAGAAACTCAAAGTGCAATAAAATAGTGGCATAAATGAAGAGGAAATGCAACAAAGTATTGTTGAGATGAAATATGAAATCAAAATGGAGAATTTTGAAGAAGACAACAATGAATCTGTTGTAGAGCAGCAGTGGAGAAGGCATATACATTTCTTAAGCATTTGTTGGAAGATGTATGTCGAAGCAGAGTGGGATAAGATTTATGATAATCGTATGAAAGAGAAGATCCAACCACAAATGGATGAGTTGGATATCGAAATAAATGAGCTATGGGAACTTATGAAGACGAATCCCAAAATAAGATATAGTGAAGGAAGCAAACAATCAACAATAACATCCAGTTGAATCTAAAATATTTTGAAGTCAAAATGCATGGAAATCTGCAGAACAAGATGTGGGATCCATGAGGATTGTTACTTCAAAGGCTTATGTCTAGGAGGTCATAAATTTTTCTACTTTGGGAATCGGGAGCATTCTCACTCCCAAAACTATCAAATCCTTTTGGAGACAAAGATTCAAAGGGGGTTTGACATGGAGAAGGAATTATAATTCCTTATTATAAATAATTTTAGTTTCTTTAATTATCATAAAAAGCACAAGAGATTGAAGGGTGATTTATGGAGTGATTCTAAGGATTGATTGAGTGATTTTAGGAGTTAGGAAAATACGATTTATGGACTGATTTATGGAGTGATTTTAAAATCTAGGAAAATCTATGATGTTTTTAAATTATATCTATTGTAAGCCTATGGACAATAAAAAATAGAGTAAGTGTGAGGAAAAGAGGATGGCCAAATGAAAGTGAAATCAAACTATAGAGAGGAACACATATTTATGAGTAGAAATTTATGTACACATTTGTGAAATGAAATAAAATTTCATGTAATTATGTTCATGAATTACCTTTGTTTGAATATATAAGGATTCTAGTCTTTGTGTAAAATTTAGAATTAATAGAAATTTAGAGTCTATGTGCAATATGATGTTAAACTCGAAGAGTTTCAATATATGTGTGGATTCTGAAACTAATGATAGATTTGTTGATTAATCTACCATTTTTAAAAGAAATCCAATACAAGGATTAAGACAATTTGAATGAAGTGAACCTGGTGAATTATTTTGTACATATTGTAGTAGAATCCTGTGAAGAGGATTCAACGCATGTCTAATCATGAATTTCATTTGCAGAAGATTGTTAAAGGATGCATATAGAATGACGTAGATGACAATTAACTCTCTCTCTACCTTATGAGGGAGAGATTTTTTCGCCTTACAAACTTAGTGTTGATTTGGAGAAGGTGGAATTTGTAAGTTTATCCTTTGAAGAAACTTCAACAACATTGTATTTGAAACTGGAGAATGAAAATGATTTTGATCTTGCCTTGAATGTGCTAGAAGGCGAGGTTTGAATTTTTGATGTGAGCATTGTAAGTGCCAAGCTAGATGCATGTGTGAAGGCATGTTAGAGTATATTTGCATGAGATGGGAAAAACACGCATTTGGAGTGCATTGGAGTATAACATATCTGTTAATGGTGGAATTGAACTTGAGTAATGAGCATTGGTGATTGTGAGAAATTCCAGCACGATTTTGTGGCAAGTGTGGCCAAAAACTATGTGATTTGGAGTAGTTTGCAAATGCACAAAAAGTAGGATTTTCCTGCATTACCAAAATTTTTAGGGGAAATTTCTTAGCTAGAGCGAAAATTTGCATTTTTCTCCAACTTTAATGTTTTTATTAAACTATATAATGCTTGTGAGTTACTCATGCTGACTTGACTTTATTAGGATGGAGAAGAAGAGGGAGTCACTCATATTAACTTGATTTTATTAAAATGAGTATATTAAAATTATATAAGAAGAGGGAAATAAGTGTATTGATTTGACATAAATAAAATAGAGGGGCCAAAAAATTTCAATAAAGAGAAAATTGGGTTTTTTTAGAACTTTAATATTTTTATTAGACTTAATACTCCAAAGGAATTTATATTGAATTGATTTTATTTTTTTTCTAAGCAACATTACCTACTTTGTATTAATATTTACAGCGGAAAATTACATATGATATGTCTTGCTGCTCATGTGGCTCCATGGCAGCTGTAGCATAGTCCCCCAACCCATTACATTTCTGAGAAACCCACCTGAAGGTACCTAGATAGCTCCCTAAAACCTCCAACAAAAAAGACAAAAGGCATCTCTGAAAAGCCCACGCAGGGGCAGAGCTTGTCACATAGAACCAGGGCTTGTGGAGGTAGCCCAAGCCAAACAAAACTCCATTCCGTTACGGAAGAGTAACCAAGAAACAGTAGAAGATACATATGACCGAGAACCAACATTTAACAGAAAGAAACAAACTAGAACGACTAAAGACAGCAGGAGAGAGAACCGACCACGATCCCACACGCGTCCAGACTTCATGCATGAGAGCCACCTGGGCTTAGTCCTCCTTCTCGTCATCCCCTGGCTCGTCCTCTGGCTTAGCTTCCCGAATCCAAGCCCAACCATGTCCTTCTGGTAGGCCGTCCATGAAAGCCGGTAGTGCAGGTTCGCTCTCCCGCAATTCCGCCTCCCTTGAGCTTGAGGCCTCCCCCAAAGGCCTTTTACCTTTGTCCACGAGCCTACATTCTTCCTCCATAGCCTGAGGCAGATTTCCCTCTCGCACCGGGTGAATTCTCTCTTCATTGTCCGAGGGATGCTCCATTGCAGGTGGCCGAGGCAGGCCGTCTTCATTTTCGTCCGGTATTCTGGTAAACAACACAGAAATATGAGCATTGATGCCCAAATTTTCCCTGGGATTGCGCAGTGAGAAGATGACAGAGCCGAATGCAGGTAGAGTTTGCTCGCCATTGCTGGACCCTCCAGCTTCCACAAATTGACTCGCCTGCACCTGAGGTGCTCCTCCTCGTCGGTAACAGTAAACACAGCAGCAATGGTGGTGTAGGTCAGCTGCAGGCCCGCGAGCGGATCTGGCTCTCCCTGAGCCTCGGCCCCGACGGCATGGCATTCGTTCACGCACCATTCTTCCAAATTCCGCTTCCTCAGACGAAGCTTCCTCCCAATTCGGCTTACTATGACAGACAAATGACTGTAGGCATGAACCAGGGAGGACCAGCAGTCGACCAGCCTCCCCCAATTCCACAATGACTCCAGAAATCTCAGAACGCAGAGCAAGAACACCATCGCTGTGGGCTTCATCTGCTTCCGAATTGACATACTTAACAACCCCTTCATTCCTTCGGAATGTCCCCGCATTGAATGCGGCCATCCTCCTCCGCTGTGGTTCCTGCGCCTTCTTTAAGGCTCGAGTGCTGCATTGCTGGTCGATGGGAGGTGGCGGCGAGGAGCCTTAATGCCCTCCGTCCGTCGCTTGTCCTGTCGACCGTGGCAAGTGGCCTTACCAGGTCATGCGAGGTGGCACCCGCATCCGGGATATATTGAATTGATTTTATTGAAATAGATATATTCACTTTATATAATGGAGGAAAACAAATAATTAAAAATATTTTATTTTTGTTATACAAATTAATAGTAAAGATTTCATTTTCACCAAAATATTGTTATTATATTTTAAATATTAAGTTTAATTAACTTATATTTAAGCTTAAATATTACTTATTTAGTGATTATAGAATTTTATTTATTTCACATTAAAAAAATTATAAAAATGTGCCAAATATTTTATATGTATAATAATCTTTTTCAGCCTTTTGTTTTAGTTAATTTTAACGAAAATTTGGTAGATATACTTAGAAACTCAAGTTTAAGTTGTTCAAAGTGTAGAATTTGAGTGCCTCAGGGGTTTTTAATGATATCTTATTGTATTCAAAATGCATTTTAAACAACAAAAAACCACAAATTTGGTTGAAATTGTATTGTTGGGATTTCAGTGAAAAAGACCCTTTTGTCTATAAGTTAGAATATATATATATATATATATATATATATATATATATATATATATATATATATCTAAGGAAGAAATAAATTATTTTAACTTTCATGAGGCTAAAGATAGCCCATGGGACAGATTGATTCTTCATCAAGTGGTCTGAGCCAATCCCATTAGATATTATATGGCGTGTGGCTTGAGAAGCGACTACCTAGGGGCATCTAAGCCATCAAAATCTCCCAAGGATCAAGCCTGGCTTGGGCCACACCAAACCTTAACATGATTAGAACACCAACCGTTAACATGACTGGATTTTTGCCCACAGAGTTTCGAATTACCACATCACTGTCTATTCTACTCTACACCTTGTGGACAAATTTTCATCAAAATTAATGCAAAACATATGAACAAGATTAATTATTTTAATTAATTAATTTATATTAAGTTTAATTTACATAATTGGAGGGAAATAAGCGTATTGATTAAACATAAATAAAGTATAAGGGTAAGAAATTTGGAAGAAATTTCTTTCATAAAAAGAAAATCGGTTTTTTATGGGACTCTAATATTTTTATTAGACTTTATTAATTCTTGTGAGGGATCTATATTAAGTTGATCTTATTAAAATAAATGTATTGACTTGATATAAGTGGAGGAAAATATATATATTAATTTGACATAAGTGGGGCATAGAGACCAGAAAAAATTTGGGGAAATTTCTTCAACAAAGTGAAAATTGTATTTTTCTAGAGCTTTATTGTTTTTATTCAATTATATTGGTTTCATATTGAATTCAACTTTATTAGAATGGAGAAAGGTAGGGAATTGATTATATTAATTTGATTTTATTAAAATGAGTGTATTGAATTGACATAAATGGAGGGAAACAAGTGTATTGATTTGACACAAATAAGGTATGGGGGTAAGAAATTAGGAGGAAACTTCTTCAATAAAGAGAAAATTAGATTTTTATAGACTAATATTTTTATTAGACTTTATCAATGCTTGTGAGGGGGCCATATTAACTTGACTTTATTGAAATGAATGTATTGACATAAGTGGAGTAAAATAAATACATTAATGTGACAAGTAGAGTATAGGGACCAAGAAATTTGGAGGAAATTTCTTAACAAAGGGAAAATTGCATTTTTCTCCAACTTTAATGTTTTTATTAGACTATATCATTACTTGTTAGTTACTCATATTGACTTGACTATATTGGGATGAAGAAAGGGAGGGTGTTTCTCATATTAACTTGACTTTGTTAAAATGAGTATATTGATTTCACATAAGTAAAGGATAAGGATAAGAAATTTTGGGATATTTCTTCAATAAAAAGAAAACTGATTTTGTTTGGGACTAAAATATTTTTATTAGACTTGTGAAGAACCCATATTAACTTGACTTTATTGAAATGAATGTATTGACTTGACATAAGTAGAAGAAAATAAATACATTATCTTGACATAAATGGAGTTTAGGGGCCAAGAAATTTTGCGGAAATTTCTTTAGCAAGGTGAAAATTGCATTTTTCTACAACTTTCATGTTTTTATTAAACTATAAGGATAAAAAATTTGGGGATGATTTGTTCAACAAAATGAAAATTAGTTTTTTTTGTACTTTAATATGTTTATTAACCTTTATCAATGCTTGTGAGAGGCTCAAGCAATTTGATCTCTCTAGGGGCATAGTAGATCGAAGTTAAGATGGATCTACGTTGATTTAATTTTCCACTTTAAATAAGCTATATTCCACATGAATGCCATGGGTTGTCATAAACCTAGAGCTCAAAAACCACTGATAACTTGACCAAGTCAAGTCTACCTTAATTACTCAACAAAAATTAAGAAATGTAATTAATAAAATAATGTAGAAATTTATTATTATTATTTTATTTTGGAGTTATTTTTATTTTAACCTAAGGTTATTTTTATTTTTATTTTATTTTATTTTGACAAAATCAAAATGATTATGGGAACATTACATTACAACATCTCTACCATAATGGGCTACTCATTTATTTTTTTTATATTTGTTATAAAAGTCAATATTAGAGATTTCATTTCTACTCAATTATTATTGTTAATTTTTAAATATTAAACTTAGTTAACTTATATTAAAGATTAAATATTACATATTTAATGATTACCCCAATCCAAGGAGGAATCGAATCTATGGAGATACAAACCTAGAGATTTGATCCCTCTCGGCATTCGGTAAATCTAGAATTAAGATGGATCTATATACACATATTTTAAAATGAAAAATATTTGGTAAATTGGAAATTAATATGGATCTAGGTTGGTCTTCATTAATAATTATAATTATAATTATAATTATATATATATATATATATATATATATATATATATATATATATTGCTTTTATAATGTATAAAATATTTTTAGGAAGAATTCACATTGACCAAAAACTTCTTCCGAAAAATATTTTATACATTATGATATGGATCACATAAGCTTGAATTCGAATATTACTTTTATATTTTATATTATTTTTATTTTTATGTAATTACACCTAATCAATTTTTTATTGATAATTATAATTATTAATTATTTTCTTTTCTTTTCTTTTTCTATTATTTTTCAAACTTAAAATTGATAGGATATTGCATTATAACATTTCTATCATTATGGGCTAAAGAGAAACACAAAAAAATATTTATTTCATATTAAAAATTAAAATATAAGAAATGATGTATTTTAATTATATATATTACTTTTCACATATTTATTAATATATAAACTTTTAAAAAATAAAAATTATTTGTTTGATAGTAAAAAATCAAAATATAAAAAATGATGTATTTTAATTATATATATTATTTTTCACATATTTATTAATATATAAACTTAAAAAAATTATTGTTTAATTTTGAATCTATGTTTACTTTGTAAAAGTATAAATGAAAAATATTTATTTACTTGTATTTAAAAAATAAAAACTTAAAGCTATACAAAGGCGGAAATTTAAATTTTCATTGTGGTAAATTTCATCAACAAAATACAAATTGCAAATTTCTCTAATTTTAATGTATTTATTAGATTATATCAATGTTGGTGAGTTATTATTCCTGCCGCGGCACGATATAACGCAATCGCAAATGCATTGAACGCTAAATAGTTATTCTTGACCAAAAATCAAATGCGTATTTATAACGTGAAGTTTATAAAAAAAAAAAAAAAAAATTATTATATTAAATTTAAATTTTCTGAATTATGATGGTCAAGGTAGCTCAGGTCTTATTAATGTCGTAGTTTAACTAGTCGAAGGAATTTTCGGGAAAATTATAGAAATTCCAGTCATATTTGGAGAAAATCCGGCAAAGATTTCTGTAAATCCAAGTTATAGTTGTTTAAACTTCAAAATTTTAGGTGTCCTAGAAGTTTTTGATGGTGCTGAATCTATTTCCAACATTCAAACACTATCTCTACAAAGATTTTTTGAATTTTTTCTATCCAGATTCCAGCGATTTTTGACCATCTGAGCAATTCCTCCTAAACTACTCCTTTCGTAATCATGTGCCTCCGCTGAATCATGTGGTTGCCGCTGTACATCAAATCTTTAATGCACCTCAGTGATTGCACACGACAGAGTCTTGTTTGTGTTGGAAACTCCTATTTCCACCTCTATAGCCTCATTAATACACGGCTACATGCGCCGGAGATAGCCAGTAATGACTAGATAATAAAAAAACAGAGTGTTACCCCTTGTTATATTGAGCTATCTCCAGCACCTGTAGCCGCGCATTAATGAAGCTATAGAACTGGAAATAGGAGTTTCCGTTTGTGTTGCCGCCGTACGTCAAATCTTCAATGCACCTCAGTGATTGCACACCACAAGTCTGGTTTGGTTTGTTTTTCATACCTGGTTCTACTATTTATGTCTCTGCTCCAACCCATTACTCTGCACCAACCTCAGTGATTGCACATAATTAAATGGCAGCCAATACCTCCAAAATTGGCACTTGGACTAAATAAACGACTGTTGCAGGATATGTTCACCCACCAAATTCAAATTCAGTGGCACCGAATCTAAACATTTCAAATATTGATGTTTATTTTGTTGGGCGTAGAATTTGTAATTGTAATTTTCTTTCTTTAAATAATATTTTTAATATAAAATAGATTTAATTCTTTCAAAAATGCAAGATATTTTTGTAAATTTAATAATATAGAATTATTATATTTTTAAATTAAAAATTATTTCTTTATAAAATTTTAATATTGTATTTTTTAAATTATATTTTTAAATTTAGAAATGAAATTTTTTTGTTATAAAGATACAAAAGCTTAAAATTACATTTTTTTCAAAAATAGGAAATCATAATTTTGGGTTGTTGATGCAACATAGTCTAAAGATTTCATGTATTTTCAATGACATTTTTCTGCCTATAATAATTCAATTTAAAACATAAAATATTTAAGACATTTTTCTACCTTTAATAATACAATTTAAAACATAAAATATTTGAGATCTTATTAAAAATTAGATCATTGAATTATAATGAAATAATTAAACAATTATTCATTATTACACAATTGAAATATTTTAAAGATTTTTTTAGAAGATTGAATTTATTTATATAATCAAAAATACATTTTAAATGACTAAAAATCACAATTTCACTTAAAATCATTAAATTTTTAAAATAAACTTAAAATTGTTAAATTAAAACAAAAAATTACAAAAAAAAATTACCAAAAAAATAATTTCAAACTTAATAAAAATCCTCCTATAAATTTCAATAAAAAAAGTATATTCCACTCACAATACATTCACTACTCATCCACTTTTTAGGTGTTGAAGTTCATGAGTTTACCACTACTAACCTAGCTTGATTTTGACAGTGTGGCTCAACTAGAGAGCTCTTTGCCAACAATTTTGTATCTTGGTTTTTTCCTCTCAATTTTTTTACTAACATATTTTTGGCTCTAACTAGCTATAGTATAGTTGCCTCTCCATGTGCACTCTCTCCCCCATTAGCAAATTTATTTTATGGTAGTTAACAATTTGCCATCAAACAACTTAAACAATTTAGATACATATAAAGCATAGAACATCTGAATTTATTATATTTTATTTGTTAAATAAGGTTTCTAGTCTATATTTTATTTTTATTTTGAATGAGCAAAAATATCTTTTTAATTTTTAATGACTAAGAAAATATTTCCACATTCTTGTTTATAAAAATATTATAAATAAAAATATTTACTGTACTAATTAATTTTTTTTTTCAAAAACAATTACATTCTTGTTTCAAAAATTAAAATATTGTTAAAACATTATTCTAACCAATATACTATGAATTATTAATTCATACATATATAGAGAAAAAATTTCAATATAAAGAATCCAAAACTTTTTTGCTTAATTGGTGTGTCTAAGTAATGACATATAAATTTTATGAATTAAGAATGTTGATTTTCTTTTGGGAATGAGAGGCAAGGCTTTGAATTTTATAGTTTTATAGAAAAGATAATCACCAATTGAGCTATCATATTTTGTAGCCCTTCTTCAAATATAAATATAAGAGTTGGTTCATAGCTTTCAAAATTCAATAATTAAACTATGCAGTAGGAAACGCTAGCTATGCGGCCTTGTTAATTTCAACTTTATTAAGATGGAGAAAAGGAGGGAGTTGCTCATATTAACATGACTTTATTAAAATATGTAGATTGAATTGACATAAGTGGAGGGAAATACATGTATTTATTTGACATAAATAAAATATATGGGTAAGAAATTTGGAGGAAATTTCTTCAATAAAGAGAAAATTGAATTTTTATGGGATTGAAATATTTTTATTAGACTTTATCAATTCTTGTGAGGGGTCCATATTAACTTGATTTTATTGAAATGAATAGGGCCAAGAAATTTGGGGGAAATTTCTTTAGCAAAGTGAAAATTGCATTTTCCTCCAACTTTCATGGTTTTATTAGACTACATCAATACTTATTAGTTACTCATATTGACTTGACCATATTAGGATGGAGAAAGGAAAAGAGTCTCTCATATTGACTTGTCTTTACTAAAATGAGTGTATTAAATTGACATAAGTGATGAGAAATAAGTATATTGATTTAATAGTGATGAGAAATAAGTATATTGATTTGACATAAATGAAGCATAAAGATAAGAAATTTGGGGATAATTTATTTAATAAAATGAAAATTGGATTTTTTGAGACTTTAATATTTGTATTAATCTTTATCAATGCTTTTGAGGGACTCATATTGGCTTGTTTTTATTAAAATAAATATATTGACTTGACATGAGTAGAAGAAAACAAATAAGTATAGATATTTTATTTTTTATTTTTGTTATAAGAATAAATATTAGAGATTTCATTTCCTCTAAATTATTTTTATTACTTTTTAAATATTGATCTCGATTAACTTATATTAAAGATGAAATATTACACATTTAATGATTACAAAATTTTGTTTATTTGATATTAAAGAATAAAAATATCAAAATCATTCCATTTTAGTTATATATATTTAATTATGTCCACGGGGTCTTGGATAGATGGTGATCGGGTGTTGTGTTAAGGCACTTCCTAATGTGAAGTCATCGATTTCCCACATCGGGGTGATGTATTGAACATAATGAAGATATAATCTTGCCAAGCTTACCAAACTCGAGTGCTTTGTTAAGTCACTTCTTGATGTGAAGTCACTGATTTCCCACATCGAGGTGATATATTGAACATAATGAAGATATAATCCTGCCAAGCTTACCAAACATATATATATATATATATATAAAGTTGTTGTTTAATTTTAAATCTGTTGACTTATTAAAAAAATATTTATTTTTATTATTGATGTAAACTTTTGTAGAACTGTGTATTGCAATTATTGAACTGTCCTTTAATAAGATGAATTCATGACAATAGACACATTGATTTTATTAGCTTTAAGATTGAGAATATTGCGGTCGGATTGAATTGTCCTTTAATAAGAGGAATTCATAACAATAGACATATTGATTTTATCAACTTTAAGATTGATTATATTGGGGTTGGAGTCAAATTGATGAAAGACATTAAAAAAAAATGAGTTGAGGAAGGGCATTATATTCATCTCTGGAAAGGTTGGGCTTAGGAAGCTTGGAATTCCAGAGAGTGACCACATTCTTAGCCATGGTTCTTCTGCTACATGGGAGGAAAGGCACGAAGAAATGGATTCGATGGAGAAAATAATATCATGAAATGGAACGACCTAGGAACAGGAGCAAAGTTAAGGTGGAACATCAAGTTCAGTTAAGGAAATATCCATGCTAAAATTATTTGTTTTTAATTAAAATTCAAAAACTTAAATATCTACATTGTATTTGGAAAGTGAACCTTTAAATTTCAATGGAAACTAATGCAAAATTCTTGGATTTGTAAGGTAGATTATTTTTGTAAGCTTGGTGGGACTACATCTGAATCATGTCCAAAATATGGTGAGACTACAACTTCATCATGTCCAAAATATCAACTTGACTTGAGGAATTAAACAAATGACTTCACATCAAAGAGTGCCTTAAAATAAAATATAATTAGTTAATTATAAAAATAAATGTTAGAAATTTTATCTTTATGACCCTGCTATTATTATTATTATTGTTTAAGAACTAAGTTCAATTAAAATTTATTAAAAATGATATATTTTTAGATTATATTTATTTAATATTAAATAACAAAATAAAAATAAAAATGTTTTTAATGCATATAAATAGAATATTTTTCTTTTACATTAATATATACAAATAAAAAATAAAATTTAATGACAAAGCTTCATGTTGAATTTCTTTAATGAAAATTTAAACCATGAAAGGTAGTGTAAAATATTAAAATAAAATAAAAAGTATTAGAAGCTATATAGTTTAGAGTGTTTTAGGTATATTTTCTTATCAAAGTTGATCATAATTTCACAAGGATTTGTTGGAATTATAAGTTTGTGACGCAGGACAACCGCGTATACCCACAATATACATTTAAAATGCATATATCTATTTTGCCCCAGGAATTTAACTCTCTACCAAGTCAAATATTCAATAATGCATAATGGTTTAAGGCCCCTTACTTAAGTCTTATGCGGAATGATTTCATAAATTAAACACAGTTTAACTCTTTGTTCAAATCCTTCATTGGGACTTTACACTCTACCTCATTAAGTATTGATTAATCCTTAACCTTTATGCCACACACATTAACCAAACCCCATAAACCCTTTATGTTTTGCTTATTCATGGACTTAACCCGCAAACCATCTATCAGCACTTTAATCCCATTATAATTCTTTTATAATAGAATACACACAAAACATATGTAAACCATACCTTTTCTTAATTCCTCGCCTATGCACGTTTCTCGATGCATGCCTTATCGCAATCGCAATCGAGGGGTTTCAAAGACTTAAGAACTTGCATTGGAAATCCCCGATCTGTGGGATGCGATCAACTATCCATCATACCACGACTTTTATATATTTGTTTCTCGATCATTGGTTTACTCCATCAATTCATCACTATCACAATTCTCCTTTCGCATCTCACTAACACACGACTCTTTATCGCATCCGATATGCGATAATCCTTCGGACTTCAATATAATATAAACCGCATTCATTACTTTCTCGGGTCCACTCTTCTATCACACATTGTAAATCCTTTCAACCTGTTTAACATCGCATACCGCATTATTTATCGGACCGCTCCACATCACATGTCGCATTAGTTAAGGCCTGGTACATTACCACGGAATATTTGCGATGCAAACAAACCTCCGATCACATCGGACATCGTAATCGCATATCGCAATCGCTTGTGGCCAAGGTTAAATCACTCACCATTGGACTATTGCGATGCGGGATTCCACAACGATCCTCCACCATTGATCCAATCACTCGATCCAATGGTCAACGATGCTATCGCTTATCGCAAATCGCAATCGTATAAGGCTGGTTCATTTACCCCTAAATTATGTTGCGATGTGATATTGATCATCTCGTTCTCTGTGACTTAATCCCATCCATTGATATGTTAGATCCAACGTCCCCTGAGCATTAATGCTTCGCTTCTTCGTTCTTCCTTTTTAGTTGGGTTTTATGATATTTCTTCAATGGTTCTTTGTGGCTTGGGTTACTTCATGGTTCTTCATCCTTACACTGTTCCACTGCGCGACTCCCTCCTAAGCTTAATGTTGCATATTATTTAATCACTATCATTCTTGGATATTACTTTGGTCTTGTAATCGGCTCACGCTCCATTGCGATCCTCTGTCTCATTCTTCTTCACTGTGTATTCTGCTAAACTCTGCCTGCATACATATATTATACAAAATCACTGATTCACATGTAACTCATCATTCAATACTCAAATCACACATCTATATAGTTTTGAATTAATCTTTGTATATATAAATACACATTTACACAATTTCTCTCTCAGGCCTGATCTTCTAATGTTAGTGGCCTTTGTTTTACAATCTGCCCATAGGCTTACAACCACACTCTACTTGCCTAACTAGCTATCTATCCAACCTATCTCCTCTGATTTTTCCTTTTAGGCTTACATTTATACAAAGGGATTCTAAAACCAATTCCTGTTTTAGATCCATAAACTCCTCAACAAAATCCTAGAATCTCTTCCTTATCTCTAAGGATCCTCTTCAATCCCCAAAATCATGAACTAACTCCTAATATGAGTTTTACAATTAATTCTCAAATCCCTCAATCTCTCAACTATCCTAAATCTCTCATATTCTCCTACATTCGAGAATATTTACAAATATGTCTCACAATATTCAATTAATTCCTATTCTCATTAAAATCACTCAAAAGCCTAAATAATTACATTAATTCACACTTAAGAAACCAACTTCCTTGAAAACACAAGACCCCTATGTCTTACTAAAATACAATGATATTGTTGAACTGATTGCTCCTGCATAAATTTGAGTTGTGAAATCTATACAATCTGAGTACCTCAAGAAATTTTTAGAGTACTTGAATCTATATATAATCAAAAACACATTCAGAGCTCTTGGTATGGCATTTTCTGTCGGCACAAAACTCGCAGAGTCGTCCAAATTGACATCTCTTTGTATGCATTTCCCACTGCTACCCAACTGTTAGGAGGTACCCTTTCTGTGTCTCTCGGAAATCTGTCTCTATTGCGCACTTTAAATGTTTCTGGTCATCTTTTAGAGGGAAGAATTCCTCCCCAGATTGGGCAGCTTAAATCGTTGCAAGTATTTGACCTCAGCTGAAATGAGCTCAAGGGGTCTATTCCAGTCGAATTGGGCCTGCTGCACAAACTCCACACCTTGGATCTTTCCGGAAACTATGAATTGGAAGGACAAATTCCATGTGAGTTTGGCCAACTTAAAGCATTGCAAGTACTTGACCTGAGCAGTCAGAGGATAAAGGGTCCTATTCCAGTTGAGTTGGGCCACCTTAAAGCTTTGAAAGTTCTTGACCTCTCTGAAAATAGGATCGAGGGTCCTATTCCAACTGAGTTGGGCCAGCTTAGAGCATTGCGAGTACTTGACCTCAGCTACAATGCATTCAATGGTTCTATTCCAGCCGACTTGGGCCTGCTGCAGAAACTAGAGAAACTGCTTCTGGAAGGCAATGAATTTTCAGGCAGTGTACCACATCAGTTGGGTAATTTGACAAAACTTAAACAACTATCGATTTATGGCTTGAATATTTCTAGTTCTATTCCTTCTGGAATATTCAGGCTTTGCCTCTCTTATCTATCTCTTAGTCTTAACCTCACAACAAACCTACCTAAATCCATTGGCAACTTGACCACGCTGACCGACTTAGCACTTTACGAAATTGGACTCACTCACATCCCTCTAGAAATTGCCAATTTGACCAAATTGACCTCTTTAGATCTCTCCGACAATGAACTCACTCACATCCCTGAATCCATTGCCAAATTGACCATATTGACCTCTTTAGATATCGCTTTCCATAGGCTCACTAACAATACACCTAAAGCTATTTTCAATTTGACTAAGTTAGAAATGCGAGATCTTTCTTTAAACATGCGTATTGGTGGCATTCCTATAATTTTTACCAATTTGAGTCATTTAGGTCAACTAGATCTTAGTAATAATATATTAAGTGGTAATATTCCTTCAACTATTAATAATTTGAGTCAATTGGTTCAATTAGATCTTAGTCATAATACACTCAATGGTAGCATCCCTAAAGCCATTACTAATTTAAAGAACCTTCAATTTCTTGACCTCTCAAACAATAATTTGACAGGCACAATTCCAAGAGCCATAGGAAAGCTTTATTTGTTGGAATCCTTAATGTTGCATTCAAACAAGTTAACTGGACATATCCCATATAGCATAGGTCATGTGGGTTATCTCTCTATACTAACCATATATAATAAAAATATTTCAGGGAGTATACCTGAAAGTATTAATGGTTTGATTTTAGTAGACACATTAGATTTATCAGAAAACAACTTGGAGGGACTGATTCCTAATGGCATTGGCAATTGTACTGGTATGACAATATTCTCTGCTCACTCTAATAACTTCACTGGGACATTGCCTGCATCTTTGGCCAATTGTACACAGCTTTGGCTCCTGGATTTAAGGAAAAATGGATTGATGGAGGAGCTTCCTCAATACTTCGCATCCTTTCAGTACTTGGAAGCTTTAATCCTTGGTTATAATAATCTGCATGGTTGAATTCCTCAACACATCACAAATCTTACCAGGTTGCATGTGTTCGATTTATCTAACAACAAATTCAGTGGAAGGATACCAACACATCTTGATAGGCTCACTGGCTTTGCAAATGTGTCAAATAATGATGAATTATATGGGGAAATTATTATTGGCATGAAAGGAAATGATTATACTCTGTCATATCTATTGCCTACAAACACTATGTTGGATTTGTCTTGTAATAATCTTACAGGACAAATCCCTAAAGAAAAAAAGGAAGCATGAGTAGCTTACGCCTACTAAATTTATCAGGAAATCAATTGGAAGGACAGATCCTTGCATCTCTCAGCGAGATACCTTCTTTGGAGAAATTGGACTTGTCAAAAAATAAATTGAGTGGACTTATTCTTGAAGTTCTCTCTAAGTTATCAATGTTGGCTTCTTTTGATGCTTCATATAACCACCTTTGTGGCCCAATTCCAATAGGGACACAATTTTCCACTTTCAATGTAACATTTTTGACAAGAATGAATGCTTATGTGGGCTTCCTCTACCAACATGCAAGCAAAATGATAAGCCAAAGAGAACAATTGCTGGAGGCAATAGCAATAATAGTAATGCTAAAAGGGGATTGTTGAGCTATGCCAATGAAAAAGTGTCCTTGTCAGCATTGTCATTGGGATTAGGGATTGGATTTGGTGGAGTTGTTGCTATGTTAATCATTTGGGACAAAGCAAGATGTTGGGTAATGGGCATGTCCTCCAACACACGAAAACCATTTTATGGAGTTTACTGATTCCCAAAATAAATCACAAGGCTTTGTTCATATAACTCAATGTAATATTGTATGTCTTATTATTATTGTATGAGTTGTCTTTTCCCAAAATTTCAAATACATTTTTTTAAACTTATTTCATTATCAACGTAATAACATGAATGCAGGAGACATTTAATTTTACTTTTTAAATTATTTTATAGTTAACTTAAGATGTTCCTATAATAGGTTTGGCTAGATAGATCTAGCCAATGAAACCTTTGGATTTTCTTCGTCCTTTTACCACTTAGAAACAAGCACCATATCTCTCGCTCTCTAAGTAGAAGGATTGAATTTGGAATTAACATTGGTGATGGCATGTCTGTAGTTGACCAACATATTGGTTGCCTTTACAAGCGGGCCTCACTCATCTTACTGATGTCCATCCTGCATGATCCAGAGAGTGAGCAGCGCTTTCAAGCAACATCTGGTAATGTTTCACATCAGCAATGTTATAGCTAAAGTCATTGCACATATCAAGAAGCTTCACAATGTCTTTGAGGGCGTTGTTAACCCACTTGGAGTTGCTCATAACTCAAAAAAATCTTTGAGTATCCATCTATCATAACACATTGTAGTGAATATTCATATCAAAAAATTGTCAACAATCCATGTAACGAATATTCATATCAAAAAACTGTCAACAATCCATGTAACGAGATCGAAAAATCTATAAAGAATGGTTTTGTTTCTATTAAAATGTTTCCAAATATAGTTGTGATAAATAAGCATGGATTTGATCTGTTGAATATTCATGGAAAATTCATTTCTGAAGAAGGGATTGATGTTGTCAAAGATGCGTTGAGAAATGTGGCAGTTGGTGTCTCGTCTGGTCTGGCTTTGGGTGAGAATTGGGTGTGTTGTTATTGTCACGAGGAAGGGGAGCAATGTTGGACGATGATCACTAGTTCGAGTCCAAGGCCAATGTAGGAGCCTCCAAAACATTCCCTCAGCAGGCCAACACCATCTGAAAGAACGGCTACATCGTGATCAAGGCCATCTTCAGTGGAATTGACATCTTCAGTGGTAAAAAATTCTTCAGTGGAATTGACATTTCAGTGGTAAGGCCATCTTTCGTGGAATTGACATCTTCAAGGCCATCGTGATGTAGGAATTGACATCTTCAGTAGTAAAAAGCTGGAAGATATTGTGCCATCTTCACACAACTGCGATGTCCCTGATATTCATAGGTTGGTTTTGTTAGCATGTTGACTGAATCTGAGTAGACCAAGGATAATCTCAAGCTGCCTACTGATGAGCAGCTGTTGGTCCAAATCAAGGCTGGGTTTGATGAGGGAAAGGCTTGGGAAACTCTCTACCCCTTGATTTCTTTTCTTTTAGAATATCAAATATTTCTGGAAAATATATCTATATTCTGAATGCACATATGCTTTAGAGGCAGGTGGAGTGATATCTGTTAGCTCTGCTACGTTCTTCAGTAGTTGATGGGCAAAAAAGCGGGTCAAACAGTGCTGGTTTGGGTTGCTGAGGATTTGTTGATGTTTGTTCTATCATCTCCCTTCATTTACATTATTCCCTTTTTACTCCCCGTACCATCATTTCATCCTTCCCTTGCTTTTTCCCCCATCCCCTCAAAACCCCTTTATACTTGTTTTGGCCCCAAAATTCCCCCATAATCTCTTTTTGGGCTCTCGGGCTCCCTTTTGTTGAAGAACCATTAGACCTCGCTAACCCTTTGAAAACCTGCATTAATCTTTGCTTTATTTTAACCTTGGCCCTAATGTGTTAATTCATTAACCTTGCACATATAATATAATTCATAACCCTTAGTTTTAATAGAGCCCGGGCCCACAGCTTTACATGTCACATCGCTTGTCACATAAGCCCTAATCATCCGCATTCATTCTCAGCCGTTGGATCATTCCGCCTCATGATCCAACAATCTTCGCAATCCCCGCTCCCCTTAACCGCTCGTCTGATAACTCTCGGGAAGAGTGGTTTCCCTGCGATTGCTCCTACCACGCGTCGCATCCTCATTCCATTGCACCCGCTTGTACGATTACCATTGCAGCGCCATAAGTGGTGCGATAAAACCGCTTTCCGCCTTTTTTGTACGACTCTGGAAGTTAATGCGCGTGCTCTTTTAGCTCCCGATCATCGTCCGATCTCTCTGAGTATGATTCGACGGCCCTCATTTCATTTCCTCTGTCACGTCCCGATAGCTCCTCCCGCGCAATCTGCACCGTTCATTTTATCATCCAACGGGCAACGTTCCTCCTTGGCTCTTCGTCCATAATTAATGAATTTTGCTGTGTTTTTGGCTTGTAAATGCGCGCGAAGAAGCAAGAAATGATCCGGTTTAGGTGCATAAATTCTCCAGCTACCTGCATTTAATTATCAACTACCACAGTTAAGGAACAACATAGTCAAGGACACAAAAGGACACCCTCGAGCAGTTCAACTATGCAGCAGTTATGGAAGTTTATCCAGTCAACATTCCACCTGTTCAAGGAGTACACCAAAGTACCAGTAAATGTCATTTGTCCATTAAAACATTCAGATTGTAGCAGAAGACCCATATCTAACTGTAAATGTGGTTGGTGATCCATTAAGACACCTCCACGCATAACCTAGCAGAGATATTTTGTAAACAAATTCTATATATACCAAGAAGAACAATGTAATCAGATTTGATGAGGGTTAGGTGAGTGTTAGTATGTTGTGAGCTTCAACTTCTGGAGACTGTAACTACTATGTAACCTGCAGCTTCTGGTCTTCATTTCCAACTAATATAAGCTTCTTTTGTTGTCATTTGCTCACTCTTCACTTCTTCTATGTTCCAGGCTGTGCCTGCTTTGCATTTATTTCATGTGTTGTGAATGTTTAGCATCAGAGGGGTTGTCATCCCACCTCTATGTTAGAATTTAGCTGTTCATTGAATTTGCTTGTAGGTTTTCTGTTGTTTTAATACCAGAGAGTTGTCATCCTATCTATGTATTAGATAATAGATTTATAGACCTCCTAACGGGTTGTGGTTGGCCATCACAGGGTCCTGTGTATCTACTGGTGCAGTCAGTCTTCTCCATCATCACATTCTGTTTAAGCTGTGAGTAATTGATGGTTAAAAGCCTTGTAGTTTGGGGGTGTTCACCCATGTCTGGGGTCAATCATAGTAGGAGTGGTTATCTGGCTTGAATATGCAGCATTTCTTTCATTCATCCATCATTTTATCCAACATTTTGTTGAGTTTGTAATGTTCCTGAGCATCACTGATATACAACCTAGGTGAGTTTCTTGGGGTGATAACATTAATTGGCGCCGTTGCTGGGGAGAGGAGAATCGAAGCTCAGCTTCCCTGGGAGAATGACACAACTTCAAGCTTTGATGACAGACAAGGTTTGAACACAGTTTCTGGTTGTAATCATCTGTCTGGCGACTCCATTGGAGGAAGACCAACCTTTGGTGACTCCACATTGAAGTTCTGGCTCAGTTTGTGAGACATACTCGAAGAAATCCTCAGAAATCTCCAGCTGAACCATTGCCTGACCCTGAGAGGACTGTCAAATCGAAGAAAGCTTCACAGAAAGGGGCATCAGGATCAAGTAAGCCTAAGAAACCTCATGCATCTCTGAAAGATAATTTTATTGCTGAAGAATTACAGTTCGAAGACTTAGAGCCCAGCACTGTTAATAAGGATATTCCTTTAGAGATTAGTTCGGCCCTTTGTACAGTTTGTTCCCCTTTGAGTCTCAGTCCAAAGAAAGTTTCCCATTCAGTCTAGAACATCCCTTATTCATTTCCATCCATCACATTACTTCCTACTCCCTCATCTGTTAGTATTCTTTCAAATATTCCAATCATGGCAGGACAACAAGCACCTACGAGGATTGAGAGGATTGTTGCTGCTAGATATGGACGGTTGGTATTGCTTGTCCCTTTAAATCCTATGCCTGTGGGGGAATATAAAAAATATATGCCTAAATTTACTGGTACAGAGGGAGTAACAACAAAAGAACACCTTGAAGCATTTTACAGTTATGCTGATAACTTAGATATAAGTGAAAATGATGTGTGGATGAGAGTTTTTGTCCAGAGCCTTGATGGAGAGGCTAGGAAGTGGTTCAGAGAATTACCCTAGAGATCCATAATAGATATAGAAGCATTAGATGATGCATTTTTAAAGCACTGGGGAGATAAAAAGGACTTGTTGTATTAGCATACTGAGTTTGGAAACTTGAAAAGAGAAAAGGGTGAGTCTTTGCCTGACTTTAATAAAAGATTTAATAGAATGTATAGAAAAATACCAGCTGAGGTAAAGCCTACCCCCACCGCTGCCAAACTCACATATGCCAATGCTTTTGACTCTGATTTCTGCTTGTTGTTGAGAGAAAGAAGATGTGCCACTCTGGCTGATATGCAAGATGCAGCCCTAGAAGTGGAATCCAATATTATGGCAGCATAGAAGCTAAAGGGTCAAACTGACAGAAGAAGGCAGAGAGGCGAGGCTTCTTCTTCCTCTGCCTCAACTTCAGAGCCTAAATTAGATAAAATGACCAAGATGATACAGTCATTGGCTGCTGAAATTTCTAAGGTAAAGGTTGAACAAAATTCAGGGAAAGCAAGGCAACAAAGCACATTTGCTCCAAGAAATCCAAATCCATTCAGAAAAGCAAATGAGCAGTTACAAATAATGCAGAGGGGTGAACAATCAAATGAAGAACATAAAGTTAAAGCTCCCTTCCAAAATGTAGTCATGGAGGAAGAACAATTTGAAGAGAACGAGGATGAAATTCATTGCATGGAAGACAAAGGCAGCGCTGCATTTTTGACTTTGGCTCAATATGAACAATCACTGCTGCAAGAACAAAATAGTCAAGAGTGGGACAGAGGAGCTGTTCTACAATCTGGTGAGCAACAGTAGAGATATAATCTAAGATCCAATGCAAAGAGTGTCAAAGAAAATCCTGCACAAAGAGCTGTTGTTCAAACAGAATCCCATAATATTAAGCAGAGAAGACCAGCAGTTGATCCAGTTATCCTCAAAGCTCCAGTTCAAGAGGTAAAAATTTCTGATAAATCATCATCTTATTCTTTCAGCTTTGAGTCAGATGTTCAGAAATTGAAAATATCTGTGCCTCTGGTTGAGTTGGTGAAGAGTGAATTATTTAGAAAGCCTATCCTTGAAGCCCTTGAGCTAGAAACCAAACAAACCTCCACTGACTCTGTCAATTTGCAAGATGACAAGCCGGCCATAGTGCTTAGTCCCATGATTGAGCCTGTTGATAATAATTCTCCATCTTTTTATGTCTCACTGACCATTCATGATAAAATCCTCCACAATTGCCTGCTAGACACAGGGGCCAGCCACAATCTAATGCCTAAAGCTGTAATGGAGGAGTTGGGCCTTGATATCACTAGACCCTATCATGATTTATTTTCTTTTGATTCAAGGAAGGTGAAATGCCTTGGATTGATTAAGGATCTGGCTATTACCTTAACTCAACTGCCCATGAAGAGTATGATGATGGATATTGTGGTAGCAGATGTCCCTCCTAAGTTTGGCATGCTGCTGTCTAGAGGATGGATTAAGAGACTAGGTGGGACATTACAGAATGATCTATCTTATGCCACTGTCCTATTTTTTGGAGGAGAAAGCAAGAGATTGTACAGAGAAGCACAGTTGGCGTACATCATTAGTGATGAGAAAAATCCTACAAATCATCCCATATATGCAGTGGACACTGATTTTGGAGCATGCATTCTCTAAATAGAAGAATCTCAGAAGGCCGAGATGCAGCTCAGGAAACCAATTGTTCAGGCTGAGAAAGTGCAGGAAGGTCAGGTTTGGGAGATGTTCTTTGATGGAGCATGTTCCAAGGAGACTGTAGGAGCAAGGGTGGTGCTAGTATCTCCACAACAAGCAAGTATTCAGCTATCTTTCAAGTTGGTTTTTCAAGTGACTAACAATATAGCAGAATATGAAGCTATGCTATTGGACCTTAATGCAGCAAAAGACAGAGGAATAAAATTTTTGAAGGTGTTTGGAGATGCTGATTTGATCATTCAACAAGTAAATAAAACTTTTCAAGCAAAGCACCCAAGGCTGAAAGCATACAGAGATGAGGTATGGAGAACCAAAGACTCTTTTGATTATTTCTATATTTCATATATTCCTAAAGTCCAAAATCAGCTGGCTGATTCCCTTGTTGTTTCTGCTAGTCTTTTTATTCCTTCTCTGCCTTCCAGATTAGTGTATGAAGTTCAAATGAAGTATAGACCATCCTTGCCTGACAACGTCCACCATTGGAAAGTTTTTGAAGATGATGATGAGATAAGTAGGTTCTTGCAAGTCATTGATGAGTTCTCTGAAATGCGAATTGACCAAGAGAATGTTGCCTTGTTAGAAAATACTAAGTTCCAGCTTAGAAATAAAATCGGTAAAAACAGCATTGTCCAGCTTCCTAGTAATCACATTCCTAAAGGTCTAATTCCTCTTGAAAGACTGTTTGACCAGAATGATGTGCCTTACAAAGCTGCAAAAAAAGAAGACCAATCTGCAGTTTGTGAGCATGACATAGGAAGTCCAGGTCAGCCTAGGTATATAAATTTATCCACTCATTTGACAGCTGACCAAAGTTCTGAATACTACAATTTGATGAGGCAATTTGCTGATGTGTTTTCCTGGGAGTATAGTGATCTGAAAACTTATGATAAGAACATAATTCAGCACAAATTCCCTCTTGAGAAAGATACAGTTCCTTTTAAACAAAAGCTGAGACTAATAAATCCCATGCTTCTTCCACTGATTGAAAAAGAAATTAAAGAATTGTTGGCTGCTAAGATCATAGTGCCTCTAAGATATTCAAAATGGGTGGCCAATCTAGTGGTGGTGAGGAAGAAGAGTGGAGAAATCAGACAGTACGTTGATTTCCGAAATCTGAACAAATGCTCAAAGAAAGACAACTACCCTCTGCCAAAGATGGAGCATTTGTTACAGAAGGTCTTAGGAGCTAAAGTGATGTCTTTCATAGATGGATTTTCAGGCTTTAATGAGATTGTTATGCACCCAGATGATCAAGATAAGACTGCATTTACCACTCCTTGGGGCACTTTCATGTATGCCAAAATTCCTTTTGGGTTGATGAATGCTGGAGCCACTTTTAAGAGAGCTATGGATATAGCAATTGTGGGAGAGAAGGACAAATTTGTGCTTATCTACCTTGATGATATAACAGTTTATTCCAGTGGCCATCAAGATCATTTGCAGCATTTGAAAAAGGTGTTTTTGAAGTGCAGAAGGTTTGGGATATCAGTCAATCCCAAAAAATCTCAATTTGCTTTACATGAAGGCAAGCTATTGGGACATATTGTGTCTGCTGCAGGTGTTCGCATTGACCCAAAAAGAGTCAAAGCAATTCAGGCTTTGACTGTCCCTCGATCAAAGAAGGATATTCAGTCCTTTCTGGGTAAGATAAATTTTGTCAGGAGGTTTATTCCAAATTTTGCAGAACTTGTCAAGCATGTTACCTCCATGTTGAAAAAAGGAACAGAGGTAAAATGGACCGAAACAGCAAGAAAATCATTTGATTCCATCAAGAAGGCTATAATGGAAGCTCCCACATTAATAAGTCCCGACTACAGCAAGGAGTTCCATATTTTCTCATTTTCCTCTAAAGAAACTATTGCAACAGTTTTATTGCAGCAAGATGAAGAAGGTTCAGAACATCCAGTAGCATTTTTCAGCAGGAACTTGAGGGATGCTGAACTAAAGTATGATATTATAGAAAAACTGGCATATGCTCTCATCAAATCCTTGAAGGCTTTCAGAGTTTATATTTTGCATTATAAAATAATTGCATATGTTCCCTTTGCTGCAATAAAAGATGTCCTAACTCAACCTGATGCTGATGGAAGAAGGGCAAAGTGGATTGCTAAATTGATTGAATTTAACATAGAGCTAAAGCCCACAAAGTTGGTCAGAGGTCAGGGTCTTGCCAAGTTATTGGCTGAAGAAAATTGTAGTTCTTTGGACATCAATTTCCTATGCACAATTGCAGAAGATGGCCAGACAGATGAAGAAGAGGAAGAAACAGCTGATACAGAGAGAAAGCAGTTAGTGGCCGAAAATCTAGCTTCATGTAACTGGTATGCTACAATAATTAATTTCTTGTTGAAGCTAGAAATCCCTTCAGGATTTACTCAAAGCCAAGCTAGAACCTTAAAACTCAGGGCAGCAAAGTATTGCATCAGATTAGAGAATAGCTGGTTGAAAAGGCTGCAGCACATCAGAAGAGAATCAAGGATGCCTTTGACAAGAAGGCAAAAGCAAATAATTTTCAGGTTGGTGATTTTGTGTTGAAATGGGATGCACTGAAGGAAAAGAAAGGCAATCATGGGAAATTTGATGCTTTCTGGACAGGGCCTTTTATTATTTCGCAGATTCTAGGGAACAACACCTTCATACTGAAAAGTATGGGAGGAGAGATAGTTTTTGATGGCCCAGTTAATGGGCGGTTTTTGAAATTTTATGTTATCTAAGGTCAGTTGGCCTTAAAGGTTGTAAATATGTTGTTTTTATCAGTTTGGTGCGGGCACAATAGACTCCATGCCCAATGGAGCACTAGGAATTTTGGTTAGTCTGTTTTCAGCTGGAAAGGCATTGATCTGCAGGTTCTTGAGACCTCACAGGGAGGATCTCATCCCTAGAAGGAGCCAGTGTTAGCTCTGCTACGTTCTTCAGTAGTTGATGGGCAAAAAGGCAGGTCAGACAGTGTTGGTTTGGGTTGCTGAGGATTTGTTGCTGTTTGTTCTATCATCTCCCTTCATTTACATTATTCCCTTTTTACTCCCCATACCATCATTTCATCCTTCCCTTGCTTTTTCCCCCATCCCCTCAAAACCCCTTTATACTTGTTTTGGCCCCAAAATCCCCCCATAATCTCTTTTTGGGCTCTCGGGCTCCCTTTTGTTGAAGAACCATTAGACCCCGCTAACCCTTTGAAAATCTGCATTAATCTTTGCTTTATTTTAACCTTGGCCCTAATGTGTTAATTCATTAACCCTTCACATATAATATAATTCATAACCCCTAGTTTTAATAGAGCCTGGGCCCACAGCTTTACATGTCACATCGCTTGTCACATCAGCCCTAATCATCCGCGTTCATTCTCAGTCGTTGGATCATTCCGCCTCATGATCCAACAATCTTCGCAATCCCCGCTCCCCTTAACCGCTCGTCTGATAACTCCCGGGAAGAGTGGTTCCCCGCCATTGCTCCTACCACACGTTGCATCCTCATTCCATCGCACCCGCTTGTACGATTAAAACCGCTTTCCGCCTTTTTTGTACGACTCTGGCAGTTAATGCGCGTGCTCTTTTAGCTCCCGATCATCGTCCGATCTCTCTGAGTATGATTCGACAGCCCTCATTTCATTTCCTCTGTCACGTCCCGATAGCTCCTCCCGTGCAATCTGCACCGTTCATTTTATCATCCAACGGGCAACGTTCCTCCTTGGCTCTTCGTCCATAATTGATGAATTTTGCTGTGTTTTTGGCTTGTAAATGCGCGCGAAGAAGCAAGAAATGATCCGGTTTAGGTGCATAAATTCTCCAGCTACCTGCATTTAATTATCAGCTACCACAGTTAAGGAACAACATAGTCAAGGACACAAAAGGACACCCTCGAGCAGTTCAACTATGCAGCAGTTATGGAAGTTTATCCAGTCAACATTCCACCTGATCAAGGAGTACACCAAAGTACCAGTGAATGTCATTTGTCCATTAAAACATTCAAGATTGTAGCAGAAGACCCATATCTAACTGTAAATGTGGTTGGTGATCCATTAAGACACCTCCACGCATAACCTAACAGAGATATTTTGTAAGCAAATTCTATATATACCAGGAAGAACAATGTAATCAGATTTGATGAGGGTTAGGTGAGTGTTAGTATGTTGTGAGCTTCAACTTCTGGAGACTGTAACTACTATGTAACCTGCAGCTTCTGGTCTTCATTTCCAACTAATACAAGCTTCTTTTGTTGTCATTTGCTCACTTTTCACTTCTTCTATGTTCCAGGTTGTGCCTGCTTTGCATTTATTTCATGTGCTGTGAATGTTTAGCATCAGAGGGGCTATCATCCCACCTCTGTGTTAGAATTTAGCTGTTCATTGAATTTTCTTGCAGGTTTTCTATTGTTTTAATACCAGAGAGTTGTCATCTTGTCTGTGTATTATATAATAGATTTACAGACCTCCTAATGGGTTGCAGCTGGCCATCACAGGGTCCTGTGTATCTACTGGTGCAGTCAGTCTTCTCCATCATCACATTCTATTTAAGCTGTGAGTAATTGATGGTTAAAAGCCTTGTTGTTTGGGGGTGTTCACCCATATCTGGGGTCAATCATAGTAGGAGTGGTTATCTGGCTTGAATATGCAGCATTTCTTTCATTCATCCATCATTTTATCCAAAATTTTGTTGAGTTTGTAATGTTCCTGAGCATCACTGATATACAACCTAGGTGAGTTTCTTGGGGTGATAACAATATCCATGCCATTATTTTCTAAGCAGTCTGAAATAATTCTATGATTTTGTCTATGTAGCAATGTCAAAGTTGTTTATGTACTTGGGTCTCTGGGAGATAATGATCTACAAGGAGAAGTAGATTATTTGTATGAGAACACAGATGAGGAGGAAAAGGAAAGTAGCATTAGTGATGATTTAGAAGTTAAACTTAAGGACTTGAAAATGCAGTAGCATGAAGATGGATAGTTTGGGAAAATACATTTATTATAGTTTGCGACAATTCTGGGCTATCATTTGAAAAAGGCCTTTTAGTGACTCCATGTAAGTGTCTTTCTATTTAAACTATCAGAAGTGAAGAATATCAAGATCCAAGGTCTCAAGATTTCAGTGTGATTGGCAAAGTATTGTTTTATGAAAAATTGTGTGTGAAAATAAGTTTCAACAACCGAAGCTTTGGTCTTGGTATTACCCTGTTGTAGAGAGAATATTGATGGGATTCAAAAACATCTCAAAGATGTAGATCTTACAGATTTTATTGTAGGAATGTCTAATGTTGAGGCTCTTAAAGTTATGTCAATATTTGTATCTGTTTTGTAAGGGCGTGAGTTGAGATCCTTAAATTTCTTTGACAATGTGTGTTAGGTGAGAATAAAAATTAAGATTCATTAGAATTTTAGAATATTGCGATTTTCTCTCCATTGAAAAAAATTTCCACCCACTTTATTCCCTCACTCAAGTCAAGTTAGTAGAAGCATTTCTTCTAATTCATTCAGAGATTTTTCATTAAAATCTGATCATATTGTTCTTTTCTTTCACGAGATTTGAAGTACAGTACATTGGAATCTCATAATTTCCACTCTATTGCTAAAATTTGAGAATACCCGCGATTTTTTCGTGCAACGAAGAAATTTGCAGGAAATTTATTGAACCATATGCCCACTCAAGTCAAGTCAATACCGACATTTCTCTTTATCACTTTTTGACCTCAATATGACTATTGTTGAACACCAATATAGTTCTATTAATTATAAAAGAAAAGGCTAAAAGGCTATTAAAATAATTTGAAATTTTTCATATAAAAGACATAATTACTTATTCACCCCCCCTCTTAGTAATTGCCTAGTTTTCAACAATTGGTATTAGAGCCAATTCCTTTTGCATCAACCTAACAGCTGAAAGGAATATCTAACTCATAGTAATGGCTAGTAGCGAAGGGTGTTCTACAAGCAAAGATCCTTTATTTACTAGTACTAATTATACTTTTTGGAAAGTTAGAATGAAGACATATTTGATGTCCCTTTGAGTAGATGTTTCAGGTGCAATAGAGTATGGGTATGAGAAACCACCCATCATTGTTCATAATGATGATAAACTGGACTTTTCATGCAATGCCAAAGCCGTGAATGCTATCCTAAGTGGACTAGCTAAATTAGAATGTGTAAATGTAATGCACTGTAAGACTGCTAAAAAAATGTGGGATAAATTGAAAAGAATTCATGAAGGAGATGGTAAAGTAAAAATGGCTAAATTACAAGTTACAAAATGTAGTTTGAGTCCTTGAGAATGAGTGATGATGAAGATATAGAAAAATTCTTTCTTCGAGTTTGTGAAATAGTAAATGTTATGAGAGGTCTTGATGAAACCATTAAGGAATCCACCATAGTCCAAAAAGTGTTGAGATCACTCCCTGCTAAACAAAATCCCAAATTATCAACAATTGAAGAAATATCTAACATTAAAACCATAACAATGGATGAATTGCTTGGCTCTCTGACATCCTACGAAATGATGATCACAAAAGGAAAATCAACCATAAGGGATGAAACATTCAAAGCAAATAATAAATATAGAGAAGTCCGAGAGTGCTCATGTTCAGACTCAGATGAAGAAGAAGAAAAATTTGTGAGTAGGCTGAAGAAAGGGACTGGTAAGTATAAATACAAGCTTCCTTTTAAGTGCTTTAATTGTGAAAATGTAGGTAATTATGCCTCAAAATGTCCTTTTAAGAAGGAAGAAATAAATCAAAAAGTAAATAAAAGAACAAATATAATAGAATAAAGAATGAGGAAAGACTTAAAAAGAAATATTGTATACACAAGAAGATAGCAATTCCTCTGGTGATATAAATGAATCTTCTGATGAAGAAGGAATTAGAGAATTTATGCTTAATCTAAAAAACTTAATGACTGTGAGTTGAGTAAAGAAGAAGAGGGTGAAGTTTACCTTGAAGAAGAGCTAAATAATGCTTTAGAAAAAATTGACAGACTCAAACAAAAGAATATAAAACAAAAGGAAATTTTGATTAAATATGTTAAAGAAGAGCCTAAGTCTGAAGAGCTTCTCCAATTAAAGGTTGAGTTAGAAGAGACAAAAAAGGCTGAAGAAATCCTACTACAACAATTAAAAGAGAAAGGGAAAGAATGTGAGAAACTGGAAGAAGAAATAGTTGTTATGAGAAAGAAGTTAGAGAAAGAACAAGTTGAGTTAAATATGAACTTTAAACACATTGAGGGGTCTAAAAACTTGGATGAGATATTGAATACACATATATTTTCGCTTATGAAATCTGGTTTGGGCTATGAAGGAGAAACCACTAAGCAAACGACAGAGGATAAAAACATCGTCAACTTCGCTAAATTTTTCATAGGAGATAATGACAACAATTAGCACCTAAAGTATAAGGATTTCAACAACACACCTTAGAAATAACATGGAAACAATGCACCTCAACAAGAACAAAGGAACAACACTACCCAATAATAAAAAAAGATAAATCCCACTTAGGAGCAACAAATGAAAAATCTTACTCGGCTACAACACACAAGAAGATTTGACAAGCTAGCAATAAGTTACTAGAAGCCTTATTTTTTCGAAAGACAAAACTATCAGATGTCAAAGAGATCATATTCACAAGAACCATGTTTTCCCAGGTATGAAAATTTGTTTTATGGATATTGTTATTTGTGCAAAAAAATCGGCCATAATGCTGTGAATTACAGAGCATATATAAGAAGGAATGAAACAAGAAGTTAGAAAATAAATGAAGTTAACAACGAATTTGTAAATGCAAGGACAAACATAAGTAAGAACAATAATCTATTTTCCCCATTTTTTGTTGTCACTAAATATTGCTATTGCCACAATTTTGGACACAAGTATTATGAATGTCAACTCATAAACTTCAAAACATAGTCTTAGGACAATCATAGGATAGAGGAATCCATGTTGTGGAAAAAGAAAAAGGAAGAGAAGGAAACCAATAAGTGTTGTCTAGTTCTTGATGTTCATAACTAGAACAATTAGTGATATGTGAACAATGGTTACTCCAAACATATGACTAGATACAAGAGGAAGTTTCTAACTCTAAATGGAAACAAATTTGGCAATGCCCCCTTTGATAATGATGCACTAGCGAAAATAACAGGAAAAGGTAGAGTAAGCTTGAATAATGTCAGAGGCAAGGCACATGATGTATTATTTGTGGTTGGACTGAAACATAACTTGCTGAGTGTGAGCCAAATGTGTGGCAGAGGATATGATGTAATCTTTAAGGCTCGAGAATGTGAATTAGAGTCAGCTAAAACATGAAAGATACTAGCCAATGGAATATGAATAGAAATCATTGTATATGTTTTGAAGGAATATAGTAAAGAATGTCATTCGGGGAAACAAGATGAGTGTTGGCTATGGAATAGAAGACTAGGGCATTTAAAACTCAAACCATATCATTAGACTCAACAAAAAGAGAGCTATAAGAGACCTGCCCAAAATCACAAAGCCACAAAATCGTATCTGCAATTCATGTCAAATGGAGAAACAAGTTCATTTTTCTTTCAAGATTACATATCAACTATCAACTAGCAAGCCTTTTTAGCTAGTACATATGGACCTATGTGGACCTTATAGAACAAAATCACTTGGAGGTGAGTATTACTTCATGTTAGTGATTGACTAATTTTCCAGACTAACACAGGTATCCTTCTTGAGAGATAGATAAGAAGCATTTGAGAAATTCAAGTTATTCAAAGCACTAGAAAAGAACCAAATAGGTTGTGAGTTAAAGCACATATGATTAGAGAGAGGAGGAGATTTTACATCAAATGAATTTGTAGATTTTTGTCATGAACATAGAATAAGGAGACAATATACTACTGCATACACTCCCAACAAAATGGAGTTGCCAAAAGGAAGAACTAGTTAGTACAACAAATGACTAGAGCTATGATGCAGGAAATAAACATACCACAAACCTATTGAGTTGAATCTATTCACACAACAATTCACATACTAAACAAAGTACATCTCATGCTTAATTATGACAAGACACCCTATAAGTTATGGTGTGGAAAGCCAACATCAATAAACACTTCAAAGTGTTCAACATTAAGTGTTATATTAAAAATAATGACGAGAAATTGGGAAAGTTTGATGTTAGGGTAGACGAAGGAATCTTCTTAGGGTACTCTAGAGAAGAAAAGGGCACAAGTGTTATAATAAAATACTACACATGATAGTTGACTACATTGTAAAAGTTGATGAGGATCTACCTATCAAAAGAAAGCAGTAGGATTCATCAATCCTTCTGATTAACCAATTATTGAAGAAGAGGAAGAACATGTTGAAGATGTAGATGAAGCATACACTTAAGATGAAATTGAGTCTCAAGTACAACATTGAAAGAAAATGTTTAGATATTTTGAGGAAGAAATAAGGTTATTAGAGGAATGGATGAAAAAGGATACATGTAGTGAGGACTAATAAAATTTGCAGGCTTAGCTGATTTTGAGGAGAAACTCAAAGTGCCATACAATAGTGGCATAAATGAAGAGGAAATACAACACAGTATTGTAGAGTAGTAGTGGAGAAGGCATATAAATTTCTTAAGCATTTGTTGGAAGATGTATGTCGAAGCAGAGTGGGATAAGAATTATGATAATCTTATGCAAGAGAAGATCCAACCATAAATGGGAAACCTTTGTAAACAAATGGATGAGTTGGATATTGAAATAAATGAGCTATGGGAACTTAGGAAGACAAATCCCAAAAGAAGATACGATGAAGGGAAGGAAACAATAAAAAATAACACCCAGTTGAATTTGAAATATTTTGAATTCAAAATGCATGGAAAACTACAGAACACGATGTGGGATCCAGGAGGATTGTTAAATCAAAGGCTTATGTCTAGGAGGTCATAATTTTTTCTACTTTGGGAGTTTGATGTGGGAGCATTCTCACTCCCAAAACTATCAAATATTTTTCGAGACAAAGCTTCAAAGGGGGTTTGACATGGAGAAGGAATCATAATTCCTTATTATAAATAATTTTAGTTTCTTTAATTATCATAAAAAGCACGAGAGATTTAAGGGTGATTTATGGAGTGATTCTAAGGATAGATTGAGTGTTTTTAGGACTTAGGAAAATTTGATTTATGGGCTAATTTAAGGATTGATTTATGGAGTGATTTATTGAGTGTTTTTAAAATCTAGAAAATCTGCGACGTTTCTAAATTATATCTATTGTAAGCCTATGGACAATAAAAAATAGAGTAAGTGTGAGGAAAAGAGGATGGCCAAATGAATGTGAAATCAAACTATAGAGAGGAACAAATATTTTTGAGGAGAACTGTATGTACACATTTGTGAAATGAAATAGAATTTCATGTAATTATGTTCATGGATTACCTTTGTTTGAATATATAAGAATTCTAGTCTTTGTGTAAAATCTAGAATTAACAGAATTTTAGAGTCTATGTGCAATATGAGGTTAAACTAGAAGAGTTTCAATATATGTGTGGAGTCTGAAACTAATGATAGATTTGTTGATTAATTTGTCATTTTGAAAATAAATCCAGTACAAGGATTAAGACAATTTGAATGAAGTGAACTCGGTGAAGTATTTTGTACATATTGTAGTAGAATTCTGTGAAGAGGATTCAACACATGTCTAATCATGAATTCAATTTCTAGAAGATTGTCAAAGGATGCATATAGAATGACGTAGAAGACAATTAACTCTCTCTACCTTATGAGGGAGAGATTCTCACACCTTACAAACTTAATGCTGTTTTGGAGAAGGTGGAATTTGTAAGTTTATCCAACACGATTTTGTGGCAAGCGTGGAAAAAAAACTATGTGATGTGGTGTAATTTGAAGATGTAGGAAAAGTAGGATTTTCTTGCATTACCAAAAATTTTGGGGGAATTTCTTAGCCAAAGTGAAAATTAGCATTTTTCTCCAACTTTAATGTTTTTATTAGACTATACCAATGCTTGTGAGTTACTCATGTTGACTTGATTTTATTAGGATGGATGAGAGGAAGTCACTCATATAAACATATTAAAATGAGTATATTGAAATTATATAAGGGGAGGGAAATAAGTATATTGATTTGACATAAATAAAGTATAGGAGCCAAAAATTTTCAATAAAGAGAAAATTGAGTTTGTTTTGGAACTTATATATTTTTATTAGACTTAATACTCCAAAAGAATTTATATTGAATTGATTTTATTGAAATAGATATATTCATTTCATATAATGGAGGAAAATAAATACTTAAAAATATTTTATTTTTGTTATAAGAATAAACATTAGAGATTTCATTTTCTCCAAATTATTGTTATTATACTTTAAATATTAAGTTTAATTAACTTATATTTAAGTTTAAATATTACACATTTAATTATTACAGAATTTTGTTTTTTTCACATTAAAAAATGTGCCAAATATTTTATATGTATATATATATAATAATTTTTTTCAGAGCTTTTTGTTTTAGTTAATTTTAACGAAAATTTGGTAGATATTTTTAGAAACTCAAGTTTAAGTTGTTCAAATTGTAGAATTTGAGTGCCTTACGAGGTTTTCATAGTATTGTATCTATTTATGTATTCAAAAACTTATTTTAAACAACAAAAAGCCACAAATTTGCTTCAAATTGTATTGTTGGAATTTCACTGAAAAAGACCCTTTTGTCTATAAGTTAGAATATATATATATATATAATATTTAATATTTAATTTTAAATTTATATTCACTTTATGAGAACAAAAGAGCTAAACCTTGTATTTGGAAAGTGGAAATTTAAATTTATGTTGAAACCAATGCAAGACCCTTGGAATTGTTACGGGGAAATTCAAATTTCCATCAAGCCATCAAAATTTGTCAGAGATTAAACCTGGCTTGGGCCACACTAACCCTTAACATGACTAGAACACCAACATTTAACATAACATGAAAGGATTTATGCCCGAATTTTGAATTGGTGACATTCACATCACGGAGTGACTCAATATTACACCCCATGACAGTCTATTTTACGGCTTGTAGGCAAATTTCCATCAAAATTAATGCAAAACATATGAACAAGAAAAATTAAATGTGAAAGTAAAAAAAATTCTTAGTCATCTAAATATAAATATAAAAGACCCCGGATGCGGGTGATGATTTGGCAAGGGAGGACGTGCCACATGCTCAGCATGTGCCGCCCCGTGGAAGTCTTCGGGAGCTGGATCAAATCGCCATCAAAGTTTAATGCGTCTGCAACGAAACGATGGCTCTTCAATGCTAAGTAGAAGTTTTCAATGGTGGCGCAAAACGCAGTTAATGCTCAACTGCAGAGAAGGTTTGGCAAGCAATATCAAGGCAGGATGGGAGTGCATGGGCAATTTGAATGCCGAAGGGTGCGAGAGCAGAGAGGCAGAGAGTTGGTGGATGTTGAAGCCTCCCGCTGCCGCATTTCAAGCTGTGGCTGCAGGAAGGGAGGGCAATTCGAAGGATATCTGGTTCAATTGGGGGCGAGCGAGATCAATTTTCGAGCAAGAGAAGGGTGCTCAGAAATCGTGGGTGGGAGAAGTCTGTACATTGTTCATTTCTACCAATTCTCTCAGGCCTTCGTGGGTGGCAGCGGAGGAATTATGGTTAAATTGCGGGAACGCCAGCCAAGTAGACGGGGACCAAGGAGGGGATCCTCGTCTAGAACCCCTGCAGCAGAGGAACATCACCACTGCTGTTGCTGTTTTTGTCATAGGAGGGCTAGAGCCACTCAACTCCCAGTTGGGCAATTCACGGAGGTCGGCAGTTCTAAAGAAGGAGGGCCATTGCTCCCGGCATTCGGCTCTGTGGTGTTCACTCTGGGCAGCCCAACGGACGATGCAGGACTCAATGCCCATATCTCAGTCCTCTTTACAAAAATCCCGGAGGGAATTGGAGCCGGAAATCCTCTAGACTCGGTGGAGAACCCTCCAGAAGGCGTGGGCGAGGAAGCGATGGAGAAGCCTTCGGATAATTCAGGCAATAACAGCCCTGTTCTGGGTAGCCCTGAGGGGTTGGCACCGAACGAGGCAGGCAATTCGAGCAAGGAGCCTGTGCCATTGGGACCGGCACCTCCGGGCATGGATGAAGACAAGTGGAAAGCGATGTGGGCAGGAGTCCCTGAGGGACAGGGGTGGAGCTATGTGGTGGAAGACCCAAGCCTCTGCAAGGACCAGAACGCTGAACCCGGGCTCAACGCACGTCCTCCTCACCCAGCCGGAAATCAGGATTAAAGCTTTTGCGGGTATGTCGGCTCCGGATTTCACCACGTCTTTTGGTTGGATATCCATGTGTATGTCGGTCTGGTCTATGTATGTCGGGTCTAGTGTTAATTTTCTTCACTGCTGGGTTCAGTTAGTTTTTGTTGAACTCCCCTGCGAGGGCAGTTACAGATCTGATCAGTGCAAAGAGGCCCCTTAGTATGTTAATTCTCACGTCTTTCGGGCCTCCAGAAACCAATAGATTTTGGAGGGACTCTGTTAGTCTGAAAAGAGATATTAGAAGTACTGTAGATGCTGCCCCTGCGAGGGAGCTTTTTGGTTTCAAGTTAAGACATCCAAGGTGCAACTGCTGGCCTTGGAAAGACAGTTTCACTGCTTGTAAAGTTTATTTGTATATATAATACAATAGCCTAGCTAGTCTTTTAACAATAAAAATATATATATATATATATATATAAATATAAATGAGAAAAACCTAAATTCAAATATAAAAATAAATATTAAATATTTAAATTTAATTAAATTATATTAAAAATTATATATTTTTAAATTATAAAATTTTATTTATTTAATATTTAACAATAAAGAAGATTCAACATATTAAAATTTAAAAGAATAAAGTTTAATGATAAAATTTTACGTTGAATTTGTTAATTGGAAAGTGGAAATCTAAACTTGTACGAAAAGTAATCCAAATTATTATGGCAAGAAAATCTAAATCTTAAAATAAAATAAAATAAAATGTTATATTTTCATACATAGTTTTAGTTTAATTTAAATATATTATTAATTTTTTAAATAAAATGTTATATTTTCATACATAGTTTTAGTTTAATTTAAATATATTATTAATTTTTTAAGGTGTCAAATTTATATATAGTTAAAAAAACAACAATAAGATTTATTTAAAATTTATTTTTTTAAAAAAACTTGAAAATGTATAATAATTAAATAATACTAAATAAAATAATTTTATTTGAAAAAATGCAATTATAATAATTTAAAATTATAATTTTTTTTTAAATTAAATATAATTGATTTTTTAAAATAAAATAAAGATAAAAAATATACTTAAAAACACAATTATGATGGTTTGAAATTATGATTTTAAAATTAAATACTATATGAGATAAAAAAAATGGATAATATTTTTAATTTATAAATAATATTTTTAAATAAAATAAAAAATATAAATATTTTATTTTAAATATAATTATAATAAAGTGAAATTATAAATTTTAATTAAGTAATATATTATGCCGGGAGAGAAATGGTTCATAATTTTTTTTTAAATATATAATTTATAAATAGTTAATAAAATGTAGATTGCGATAAATGTAATTCTTTTGTTTTGCTGGTATCTCATCACATTAACGAATTATAGCGCTACATAAAATGATTAACGACTTATAGCCCTACGTAATATTTTATGTTTATTTCAAAATTCATATAAATAATTTCCCAGATAAATAAAGAGATAAATAGACTATAATTTATTATTATATAATAAAAACGAATTTGCAAACTCCGATATAATAAAAAATAAAAAGTTTTAAATCACCACAAATTTTCACGTAAATTATGTTAATCATAATGTATTACGTAAGTTCTAGAAGTATAAACGGTAGAAACAAACGATCGTTAAAAGAGTTTTTTAAACCTTTCCTTCTCGTGAAACGCCATCTCCCACCAACACGGCAGGGGCTAACCGCGCCTTCCCTTCGTCTGTGTGCCCCCACCCATCAAATCCTCCCGAGAAAATATCGCTGCGCGTCTCTACTTTCCTGTATATATAAATAGGGGTGTGTAGATAGGCAGAAGCACACAAGTACTTGCAAGCCTGTGTAATTTGAGGTTCTGAAGTTCGTTATGAAAGGCTTTGTAATTTGAGGGTCTGAAGTTTTGTAACCTGAGGTTTTGAAAGGCTCTGTAATGGGAAAGGGAAAAATGGAGGTTCTCAAATTATTGCTTCTCTGCGTTGTGGCTGCCTCTATGCCTGCAGCAATGTCTATGAATCACCCACCGTGGAATCATCACCAATCTCTGCGTTTGCATGCCAGTGATCACGGAGAGAGCTCCAACATGCCCCTTGGTGGATTCGCTACGCTCCAACGTCACCCTGAGTCTCAACGCATGGCTGAATCTGAACGCATATCATCATCATCATCAATGGACGCCCACGAGAAAAGGGACCTCCATGCTCTCTTGTCCTTCCGAAACTCCATCACAGCGGATCGATCAGGTGTGCTCTCCAACTGGACGGCACACAACTCGCAGAACATGTGCTCTTGGTATGGCATTCGCTGTCGGCACAAAACTTGCAGAGTCGTCCACATTGACCTCTCTTGGTATGCATTGCCCACTGCTACCCAACAGTTCGAAGGTACCCTTTCTGTGTCTCTCAGCAATCTGTCTTTACTGCACACATTAAATGTTTCTGGTCATTATTTATCCGGAAGGATTCCTCATGAGATTGGCCAAGATTGGCCACCTTAAATCGCTGCAAGTACTTGACGTCCGCTGGAATGCTCTCAACGGGTCTATTCCAGTCAAATTGGGCCTGTTGCACAAACTCCGCGTCCTCAATCTTTCTGCAAACTCTCTGGAAGGAGGAATTCCACCACAGATTGGCCATCTTAAAGCTTTGCGAGTTCTTGATCTCAGCGAGAATGGGATTGAGGGTTTCATTCCAGTTGAGTTGGGCCATATTAAAGCGTTGCGAGTTCTTGATCTCAGCCAGAATGGGATTGAGGGTTTTATTCCAGTTGAGTTGGGCCAGCTTAAAGCGTTGAGAGTTCTTGATCTCAGCGATAATGGGATTGGGGATTTTATTCCAGTTGAGTTGGGCCAGGTTAAATCGTTCCGAGTTTTTGATCTCAGCGTGAATCAGATTGAGGGTTTTATTCCAGTTGAGTTGGGCCAGCTTAAATCGTTGCTAGTTTTTGATCTCAGCGAGAATGGGATTGAGGGTTTTATTCGAGTGGAGTTGGGCCAGCTTAAATCGTTGCAAGCACTTAACCTCCGCTTCAATCAGATCAAGGGTTTTATTCTAGAGATGGGGCAGCGTAAAGCGTTGCGAGTACTTGACGTAAGTGACAATGTACTCAATGGTTCTATTCCCGCTGACTTGGGCCTGCTGCAAAAACTACAGCACCTGCTTTTGGAAGGCAACAAATTTTCAGGCATTGTACCACATCAGTGAGGTAATTTGACACAACTTACACAATTATCCATTTCTGGCTTGAATATCTCTGGTTCTATTCCTCCCGGAATATTCAGGGTTATTCAGGGTTCCCCTCTCCGCTTATATCTTAGTCTTAACTTCAGAAGAAGAAGCCTACCTAAAGCCATTGGGAACTTGACCACGCTGACCGACTTAGCACTTTATGAAAGTGCACTCACTCACATCCCTGTAGAAATTGCCAATTTGACCAAACTGACCTCCTTAAATCTCATTCACAATGAACTCACTTACATCCCTCAATGCATTGCCATGTTGACCAACTTGACCTTCTTAAATCTCCGTCGAAAATAGACTTGCTATGACGTGCATGTTAGGACGGCTGGGGCGGTTGGCTTTCGCACCCCCCAGCCGTGATCGAGTCCTGCGGTGGCCCCTCGCTGGGCGATTTCGAACGGCTACGCCGTATTCTGCTGGCTTCGCCCGTATTGTAAAAATATCTGTAGGCTTCGCCCATATGTGGATTTTCTCTCTGAAAAAAAAAAAAAAACGTTCTTGAATCCATTCTCAATGTGACTAAGTTAAAACATTTAGATCTTTCTTCAAACATGCTTATTAGTAGTATTCCTATAACCCTTACCAATTTAAGGAACCTTGAAACCCTTGACCTCTCAAATAACAATTTGAAAGGCACAATTCCAAGAGCCATAGGAAAGCTTCAGTTGTTGGAATACTTAAGGTTACAATCAAACAAGTTAACTGGCATATCCCATATAGTATAGGTCAATTAAAAGCTTTGTATATATTAAACCTATATAATAACAGTATCTCAGGGAGTATTCCTGAGAGTATTAATGGTTTGATTTCATTAGACACATTAGATTTATCAGAAAACAACTTGGAGGGAGCAATTCCTAATGGCATTGGTAGTTGTACTTATATGACAATCTTCTCTGCTCACTCTAATAACTTTTCTGGGACATTCCTTGCATCTTTGGTCAATTGTACACAGCTTCAACTCCTGGAGTTAAGGAAAAATAGATTGATGGGGGAGCTTCCTCAATACTTTACATCTTTTCAATACTTGGAAGCTTCAATCCTCGGTTATAATAATCTGCATGGTTATATTCCTCAACACATCACAAATCTTACCAAGTTGCATGTGTTGGATCTATCCAACAACAAATTCAGTGGAAGTATACCAACACATCTTGAGAGGCTATCTTGATTTGCGAATGTGTCAAATATTAACGGAGTATATTGGGAAACTATTATCGACAGGAAAGGAATTGAGTATAATCTCTCATATCTGTTGCCTACAAACACTATATTTGATTTGTCTTGTAATAATCTTACAGGAGAAATCCTTACAAATATAGGAAACATGAGTAGCTTACGACAACTGAATTTATCTAGAAATCAATTAGAAGGACATATCCCTACATCTCTTAGTGAGATACCTTCTTTGGAGCAATTGGATTTGTCAAAAAATAAATTGAGTGGACTTATCCCTGAAGTTCTCTCTAAATTATCAATGTTGGCTTCTTTTGATGTTTCATATAACAACCTTTGTGGCCCAATTCCAACAGGGACACAATTTTCCACTTTCAATGTAACATCTCTTGACAAGAATGAATGCTTATGTGGGCTTCCTCTAACAACATGCAAGCAAAATGATAAGCCAAAGAGAACAATCGCTGGAGGCAACAACAATAATAGTAATGCTAAAAGGGGATTGTTGAGCTACGCCAATGAAAAAGTGTCCTTGTTAGCATTGTCATTGGGATTAGGGATCGGATTTGGTGGAGTTGTTGCTATGTTCATCATCTGGGACAAAGCAAGATGTTGGGTAATAGACATGTCCTCCAACACACGAAAGCCATTTTATGGAGTTTACTGATTCCCAAAATAGGTCACAAGGCTTTGTCCATATAGCTCAATGTAATATTGTATGTCTTATTATTATTGTATCAGTTGTTTTTTCCAAAATTTTCAAATATTTGTTTTTTTGGAGTTTACAGATTCCTAAAATAAATCACAAAAGCTTGTCAATACCTCAATATATAAATGTATGTCTTATTATTATTGTAAGAGTTACTTTTTCCTAAAATTTCAAATACATTTTTCTAAACTTGCTTCATTATCAGCATAACATTTAATTTTACTATTAAATTATTTTATATTTACACGGAAGGTGTTCCTATTATAGGTTTGGCTAGGTAAATCTGGCCAGTGAAATCTTTGGATTTTCCTCTCCTTCCTCTAATAAATTTTTACCACGTAAAAACACGAACAATACCTCTCGCTCTCGAAGTAGAAGGATTGCATTTGGCATTAACATTGGTGATGACACGTTTGCAGTCGACCAACATATTTGGTTGCCTTTACAAGCGGGCCTCACTCATGTCACCGATGTCCATCCTGCATGATCCAGAGAGTGAGTAGCGCTTTGAAGCAATATCTGGTAATGTTTCACATCAGCAATGTTATAGCTAACGACATTGCATACATCAAGAAACTTCACAATGTCTTTCAAGGCGTCGTTAACCCACTTGGAGTTGCCCATAACTCAAAAAAATCTCTGAGAATCCATCTATCATAACACATTGCAGTGAATATTCATATCAAAAAACTGTCAGCAATCCATGTAACAAATATTCATATCAAAAAAATGTCAACAATCCATGTAACGAGATCGACAAATCTATAAAGAATAGCTTTGTTTCTATTAAAATGTTATCAAATATAGTTGTAATAACTAAGCATGGCTTTGATCTGTTGAATATTTATGGAAAATTCATTTCTAAAGAAGGGATTGATGTTGTCAAAGATGCATTGAGAAATGTGATAGTTGGTGTCTCATATGGTCTGGTTTTGGGTGAGAATTGGGTGTGTTGTTATTGTCACGAGGAAGGGGAGAAATGTCAGACAATGACCACCAGTTCGAGTCCAAGGCCGTTGTAGGAGCCTCCAAAACATTCCCTCAAGAGGCCGATACCATTTGAAAGAACAACTACATCGTGATCAAAGCCATCTTCAGTGGTAAAAAAATCTTTAGTGGAATTGACATTTCAGTGGTAAGGCCATCTTCAGTGGAATTGACATCTTCAAGGCCATTGCGATGTAGGAATTGACATCTTCAGTGGTAAAAAACTGGAAGATATTGTGCCATCTTCACACAACTGCGATGTCCCTCATGTGACTTGTAGGATGGTTTTGTTAGCCTGTTGACTGAATCTGGGCAGACCACGGAGGATCTCAAGCTGCCTACTGATGAGCAGCTGCTGGCCCAGATCAATGTTGGGTTTGACGAGGGAAAGGCTTTGGAAACTCTCTACCCCTTGATTTCTTTTCTTTTAAAATATCAAATATTTCTAGAAAATATATCTATATTCTGAATGCACATATGCTTTAGAGGCAGGTGGAGTGATATCCATCCCATTGTTTACTAAGCAGTCTGAAATAATTCTATGATTTTTTCTATGTAGCAATGTCAAAGAAGAAGCAGATTATTTCTATGAGAACAGATGAGGATGAAAAGGAAAGTAGCATTAGTGATGATTTAGAAGTTAAATTTAAAGTCCTAAAAATGCAGTAGCATGAAGATGGATAGTTTGGGAACATACATTTATTATAGTTTAGGACAATTTTCGGCTGTCATTTTAAGAAGGCTCAAGTGTTTTTTCATTTAAACTATTAAAAGTGAAGAATATCAAAGTCCAAAGTCTCAAGATTTCAATGTGATTTTCCAAGTATTGTTTTATGAAAGAATTGTGAGTGTGAAAATAAGCTTCAACAACTGAAGGTTTGGTCTTGGTGTTGCCCCTCTTGCAGAGAGAATATTAATGGGGTTCAGAAACATCTGAAAGATGTAGATCTTGCAGATTTCATTGCAGGAAGGTTTAAGGTTTAAGTTGAGGCTATTAATGTTATGTTAATATTTGCATGTGTTCTGCAAGGGAGTGAGTTAAGATCTTTGAATCTATCTGACAATGTATTAGGTGAGAAGGGTCTTCGGGTTTTTGGGTCTTTCCTAAATTCTCAAAAAGTCTTGGAAGAACCACATTTCATGAATAATAGTATGATTCTTTAGGATGCTCTTAGAGCTATTTGTGAACTTTTTTCGGTTGAAAAGATCAAGATTTTGCATTTCCATAACAATATGACTAGAGATGATGGAGGAGAGACCCTTTCCCAACTTGTTAGGAATTGCTTTGTATTGAGGATTGTAAATGCTCGTACACGAGAGTATGTACTCAGGGTTGTTATTTTTTTAGCAAGACCTCTGTAGCAGGAACAATTTGAAAAAATTGGATTGGAGGGATAATACGTTTTGTCAAAAGGTCTGGTTGTGTTCTAGTTAGAGTATTTATGAATTTATTATCATATCTCATGATAATTTATTTGGAACTCAAAGTCTTCACTTAAAAGTTTTGGCTTTACACTTATTTAATTTAATTAAGCTTATTTGGCAAAAGTGAAGGGTGATTTACTAACATCTCATATTTTATGCTAAGAATCTATATCCACACGCAATATTACTTTTTGTTATTTGAGTTTATGTGCTCTTCTACATTAACGTTATTTACTTTAATTAAGCTTATTTGGCAAAAGTGAAGGGTGATTTACTAACATCAAATATTTTATGCTAAGAATCTATATCTACATGCAATATTACTTTTTGTTATTTGAGTTGATGTGCTCTTCTACATCAACCCGATATTCTTGATTTGAGAATGATGAAGCTCAGTTAAAATAATAAGTTCATTGAATTCTCAAACGAGTTTGCGGAAGATATAGCATTTCTGAAAAAAAAAAAAAAGGAAGAAGAAGAAGAAGAAGAAGAAGAAGAATCTATATCTACATGCGATATTACTTTTTGTTATTTGAGTTGATGTGCTCTTCTACATCAACCCGATATTCTTGATTTGAGAATAATGAAGCTCGGTTAAAATAATAAGTTCATTGAATTCTCAAACGAGTTTGCAAAAGATATAGCATTTCTGAAAAAAAAAAAGAAGAAGAAAGAAAAGAAAAGAAAGAAAGAAGAAGAAGCATATCTTTATTTGTTCATTTAGAAAAGTTCCCTATGTCCACGATAAAGCACCCCAATTTTAAATTCCTTTGATACAAAATTATGTCATTTGCAGAAGAATGAGTTTGGGTCAGAAAGACTACATAATTTTGAAAATGTAGATGTGGTTATAAGAGACACTTAGCATAACATCTGAAATGACAGTGCATGACCATCATTCATCTGCAGTGAGGATGGATAGGTGCAACTTTTCAGTGCATTGCAGTGGTGAAATATTAATTTTATTTTAATTAATATTCACTAATTTATTTATTATAGTGGGAATACTTATTTTATTTTAATTAATATTCACTAATTTATTATTTGGTGAAATATATGTTTTATTTTAATTAATATATAGTAATTCACTATAGGGTGTGAAATATCACCAAATATTTGTTTATTTGAATTAAAATTCACTATTTTTTGTGATTTTGTTTTCCAATATGATCTTTTGAAATCTTTTATTCCTTCCTTACACTTTTACAACTTTAGAAAATATTGGTAATTTTATAAATATGAAACATTCTAGAACATATATATAATTTTTTTTATAAGTATTAAAAATTCTATAATTTTTTTTATAAATATTAAAAATTCTAAAAACTTAAAATATTTTATAGGTTTTATAATATTTATTTTTTCATTATTATTTAAATAACAATGAAGTACATTCCACAGCAAGATATAAAACCTTTATTCATGACATTTATCTATATCGTATTTCATAATAAAAACACCAAAATATAAATGGAAAATTTTAAGTTATCAAATATTAATTATTATTATTATTATTATTTTTTTTTTTATTTATTGATTTAAATTTTTATAATCCATCGTAAAATTTGTTTTAAATAATTATAAATATTAATAAAATATATTTAAATATAAAGAGAGATTTTATATAATAATAAATATAAATATAAATATTGTTAAAAAAATATACATTATTATAAATTAAGGGGATATTTGATTTTATATAATAATAAATATAAATATAAATATGGTTAAAAAAATATACATTATTATAAATTAAGGGGATATTTTTATATATTTAATTAGAAATTAGATAATATTTAAGAATGATTTTTATTAATATATAATTAAAAATGACGAGTTTTGGGTGGAGAGTTAAAGGGTGGAATTAACATTCTATATTTTAAAATGCATATTTTCATCTTTACCCTATTAAATGGGTTGACAATAATACATGAAATTGTACGTTTTGAAATACATGTTTTTATTCCCCACCTTAATGATATATAATCAAATCTGGTGAGAATGGGGATGTGTGGTGATATTGTGCATCTGAAACCATTCATATTAAAATGCATAGTTCCATTACCTCATCCACCATAATACATAATTACATAGGATGAACATGGGGTGGGGATGAAACGTTGTATTTTAAAATGCATAGTTTTAGCCCCCACCTAAGGTGAAACTATAGGCGGAGATAGTGCGGGAAATTATACATTTGAAACTATGGGTGGTGTGGAGGGTGAAATTGTATATTTTATTGTGTATGGGGTGAAGGGAAAAATTATGCATTTCACAGTGGTGGGGGTTGGGGATAAAATTGTGCATTTGTTTCACCACTAAAAAGCACAACTTTACCCCCCACCCATAGTGAATAAAAATGCACAATTTCATCTCCCACCCCTACCCATAAATAAATACACAATTTCACCACTTAGAGTCTATCTTGAATCAAATACATAGTTTTTTTGCACACCATCATCCATGACAATGCATAGGTTTGCATTGTCATCTATGAGTTTCACTCTCAATTCCCAATTACAACTATGAGTGGCAATGTGAGTTGAAACTATGCATTTTATTCGATGTGGGTGGAAGTGGACGTGACACTATGGGTGCAAAATTTATAAATGATGGGAATTATATAATTTTTTGTTCGAAACATTATCATTTAATGTTTTAGTTGATTTATTAATTTGAATGTAATAAGTAATTTATTACCACTATGTTCAAAGCATGGCAAAGTAAAGTTATACTCTAAATTAAGATATGAAGTTTAAGTCAATATGTAGATAATAAATTTATATTATTTTTAAGGTGATATATTTATTTTGAATTAGTTTAAGTCAACAAGATGATCTCAATCCTTAAGCATTAACCAAATCAATTGGTTCCATTTTTCTAACATGTTTTCATTAATCTAGAATGTTTTGCAAGCCATTAGTTTTATTACCTTGGGGTCAACTGCACCAAGTCTACATTACCTGCTTTATATTGGATACCATCTTTGAATTAGGGGGAAGCACTCAAAATGAGAATCAATAACAACATTGAAAACACCCTTGAAGGGCCCTCAAGTGTAAAAACAAACATGGAAACCTAGGTTAAATTTTAATCCCTAAACTTAGTAACATGGTTAGATTAATTAATTAGACAAGTCAACAAAGTCCTTCCCTTGAAGGGTAATAAGCATATAGTTTTGTGTGTGTATAAATTGTATTGTGTACATTAAATCAATAATTAATTGCCTTGCATTGTTTAATTAAATTACTATCATAACCTTGAAATTTTAGTGCATAAATGAACTAGAAATGCATGAAATATCATGATAAATATAAATTAATTAAAATAAATCTATTTTCTTTTTAAGAAAATAAGATGGAAAATACATAGCTATACTTTGAGTATAAAATAAGATGCAAAATTAAATTCTATGTGTAGAAGCAAACCAAAGTTTAAAATGAATCATTAAATTTATGAATATATTCATAAACCCCATGAACTATAAGTATATGGAAATTAATCATAATTAGTAAATAAGTCTTGAATATGTACAATAATTGAACATGCAAAAAAAATACTGAAACATGCTTGTAAACTAATAAAATTGGATGAGAAAGAAAAATAATATTCATAGAGAAAGGCAACTTCAGATATGCTCCAAGAAGGATTTATTCATTGATAAACACTTATGTACAACCAAAGTTAACCCAAATCATTTATAAATTACCCTAGCTTCATATAAGCATGATGTTTTGAAGATCATATGTTGCTCAAAACAATTTAAATTTAGGTTGTATGAAATGCTAGATATGCAAAGCCTTTACTGGCTCCACACTTAGATGTCTAAAGGGTATCTATGATTATCGAAGTGGTAGTCATTGAGACATTCCAAATAAATACATATATGAAGAAAATACAAAAAAAATTAAATGTCGAGGGAAGCACTTTTGCTTCCACCCTAATGTTGGACCTTAGATTGTAGCTTGCCTACAATTGCCAACAAGACTAAGATAATGAGCTTAGAGATAACATAGATTTAACCCTAATATTGGAACTTTGATTGTAGCTTTCTTATAATTGCTAACAAAAATGCACTAATAATGAACATAGAGATAACATAGTAGAAAAATCAAAACTATATCAACTCTCTCTTTTCTCCTCCTATTGCTCATATTCCTCTCCTTTGTCTTTAAAAATGGTGGGCAGGTAGTTGAACAAATGTAAATATGACCTCTTGTATTTATGCTAGAAATTACTTTTTTGGACATTTTTATTTCAAATTTGCAAGTCGAAATAATTTTGAAGATCATATAGACTAAAACAACTAAGGTCCTAGGTCAACTAAGATCTTCCACTAAATTAATGTGCACATGAAAATAGAATTGTTGATGCATAGATTCCTATAACGTGAATTTAAAAAAAATTGACCTCTCAATAGTGAGGTACTTTAGCGACAAGAACTTGATCAATTGAGCTAACCCTCGGGGCTATTGTACTACTCCTACTATCTATATCACCTAACATATTTGAGTCAATATATCCTTGGAGAACAATGTTTGAACCTTTGAAGCATAGTTCCTGAGTACTAGTACCTATCAAATACCTAAGAATCGACTTTACTACATTCCATTCTTTTATCTAGATTTTTTATATACTACTCACAATTCCCACTACATGTGCAATATCTGGAGCCAAACATTGATGAGAAAGTAACCTTGAATGTATAGTCTATCTCCTCCTATGTCTTGGGACACACCTCCTTAGTCAATTTGAAATGGATATCCAATGGTGTACTAACTAGTTTTGCATCTTACGTTTTAAATATTTCCAACATTTTCTTTATGTACTCACTCTAAGATAATGTTAACCTATGACTTTTTTTATCTCTTGTTATTATGATACCAAGGATTTTCTCAGTAGCACCTTAATCCTTCATTGCAAATAAATTAACTAATTTTATTTTTAGTACATTTATATCTTGCATGTTTGAATATGCAACACACATGTCATCTACATATAGTAACAAGAAAATATATCTGCCATTATCTAGTCTCTTAAAATAAGCACAGTGGTCAATTTGACATCTACTATAACCTTGTTCTACCATTTTTGAGGCCTAAATGGGTCTCAAAACAAAAATGTACAACCAAAATCAACTTTATAATAATAAATAGGATTCAATATGATGATTTCAACCATGAGGGATGATTCACTATTTTTGTAGTAAAAAAGTAAAAAGATTAAAAAATAAAAAATAAAAAAACTACCTTTTCAACTTATCTCCCACTATTTTACTCAACTTTTGAGTGGGAGAACTCGTTGGATGTAAAATTTAATTCCTCATCTAAGGAGTACACCTATTGCATACTTTAGATGGACCTTGCTACATGGACCTATTGCATGGTTGTATTCCTCAACACATCACAAATCTTATCAAGCTACATGTGTTTTATTTATCAAACAACAAATTCATTGAAAGTATACCAACACATCTCGAGTGGCTCTCTGGATTTGAAAATGTGTCAAATAATAATGAACTAGACTTGGAAATTATTATTGACATGAAAGGAATTAAGTACAATATGTCATATCTATTGACTACAAACACTATATTAGATTTGTCTTGTAATAATCTTACAAGAGAAATCTCTATAAGCATAGGAAGCATGAGTATCTTATGACTATTGAATTTATCTAGAAACCAATTGGAAGGACAAATCCCTACATCTCTTAGTGAGATACCTTATTTGGAGCAATTGGACTTGTCAAAAACTAATTTGAGTGGACTTATTCCTGAAGTTCTCTCTAAGTTATCAATGTTGGCTTCTTTGAATGTTTCATATAACAACCTTTGTGCCCCAATTCCGATAGGGACACAATTTTCCTCTTTCAATGTAACATCTTTTGACAAGAATGAATGCTTATGTGGGCTTCCTCTACCAACATGCAAACAAAATGATAAGCCAAAGAGAACAACTGCTGCATACAATAACAATAGTAGTGATGTTAAAAGGGGATTCTTGAGCTATGCCAATGAAAAAATGTCCTTGTTAGCATTTTCATTGGGATCAGGGATTGGATTTGGTGGACTTCTTGTTATGTTCATCATTTGGGACAAAGCAAGATTTTGAGTAATAGGCATGTCCTCCAACACAAGAAAGTCATTTTATGGAGATTACTGATTCCCAAAATAGGTCACAAGGTTTTATCCATATAGCTCAATGTATTATGTATGTGTTATTATTTTTTTAAGGTTTCCTTTTCATAAAGACGTGAATACTTTTTAAAACATTTTTCATTATCAACATGACTACACATTTTTGTAATTATTTTGTATTTTTTTATAAAACGTGAAACCTTTTAAATTTTTATTTTTTATTTTTTGTGTTTTGTATTTATTTTATTTTTTATTTTTTATATATAAAACTTTAAAAATTAAAATCGAGAAAACACACTAAGAGTGAGAATATTAATGTTTTATAATATATTTAATTAAAACTAACCAAACATGTATGTGCATTTTATTTATTTATTATAGTCCACATTGTTTTTTTATTTAAAAAACATTTCATTTTTATTTTGAAAGAGACACATGTCAACTCCATGTTGAGCACACATAAAATCACACATTGCCTTCATACTTGGCTATAGAATGTGTGTCTTATAATAATAAAAAATTCAAATACATGTTTCGTTAGTTTTAATTAAATATATTATAAAACATCAATATTCTCACTATTTGTGTGTTTGCTCGATTCATTGTTTGCTGATATTACAACCCAGTATGAAGAGATAAAGCTGCCATAAAAATACTTTATTCTTACTCTTAGCCATAAGTAATCAAGGAAAATAATTTCATTGTTGATATTACAACCAAGTATGGAAGAGACAAAGGCGTGATAAAAATATTTCACTCTCTCTCAACCATAATAATCAACCATAATAATCAGGCCGCATAATTTTAGGAATAGTCTTTAAGTGTCACTTTTGAGAGTTCTGAATGATTTATGGGGCAAAAACATTTATGATCAAATCTTGATTTGTGTTGTTTAAATCAGTTTTTTTGACTGCATATACAGATTCAACACCCTCGCACTTCAATTGTAAAGATTTCACAAGTCAAACATGTGATTTCAATGAATCCTTGTCGAATTCTAGACAAATTATATTGGAAAATAAACCAGAAAACTTTTCAAAAAATAGCACTTAAAACTAATCGCATAATTTTATAGAGAGAGATAAACTAAATATCAACTTATTTGATATTTAACATTTCACTAACTTATTTGAACATCAACTTCTTATATGTATATATGGAGAAAAAATAATAATAATAATAATGTTGATCATAATAAAATGTTTAAATGTTCAAAGAAAAAGAGTAATTGAAAGTAAAAAAAAATCAATTTGTGTGATTTATTTAATTCTTAACATGATGTAATATATGACATTTAAAAAATATTATTAATTAAAAAAAATCAATATAAGTCATAAATAAAATATCTTATTATGTAGAGTTAAGTAATATTGAAGAGTATTTAAAAAAATATTACTAAAAAAGAAAAAAATCATTTTAATGTGAACAATGCAATTAATAAATAAAATATTTCAATGTCACCTATGCATATATTATATGTGGTTCAAATAGAACTATGTGTATATTACATAAAGCAATTAAAAAAAAAATTATAATCAAAACATTTCAAGCAGTCTCACCATTTTATATTCTAACCTTTTTTCAATTATATTTTATAAGGAAATTTTCTTTAAAATATAGCATAGGTTTGATGGAATTGTTGATATATGCTATGTAGTGTACCTAATCTAGGTGTCAATTTTTTTTTCAAAGCTTTGTCCATTTATGCATTCAAAAATAAGTCTCCAAAAGGATAGAATCTTCCGAGTGCAAACTTTTTTCCCAAGTTTTACACCCTAAAATGGGTTTGCACCTCAAAAGATATTTGATCCCTCTTGGAGCTTGCTAGATCCATGGTTAAGATGGATATATATAGATTTAAATAATAATGAAATACATATTCCATTGCACACCAAAAAAATAAACAGTCTATAAAACCATTATTCATGACATTGGTGCATATCCTGCTTCAGAATAGCAATACAAAAATATAAATTTTAATTTTTAAATTATTAAATATTATTTTTTCCAATTTTTTTTGTAATTTATTGATATAACTTTTATAATTTATTAATTCTAATCAGTAATAAAATTTGCTATAAATAATTAGAAATATTAATTAAAAATGTTCAAATCATATTTAAATAATTTAAATAAAGAATTTATATAAGAATAAATTTAAGGGTTTCTCAGGAGGAGTAGAGGAGATGATGACATGGTGTTATCTTAAAGCACTTTTTGGTGTAAAGGTCACCACTTCGAAACTATGTGGGAAAAAATACAAACATGCTAAGGATTGGTGTGGACCAAGCTATTTGTGAATCCCAGGTGATTTTGGTAACTTAGATGCCCCTGGGTTATGGCTACTCAAGCCAAAAATTAAGCATGTCAATCATCTCAAGACTCACATGACCTACAAACAAAAAAAGGAATAATGTTAAAAAATTGTATACATTTAAATGTATTATTATAATTTTTGTAATTACCAGCCTATATCCATCTTAACCCTGGATCTATCAAGCGCCGAGAGGGATCAAATCTCTCGAGGTGCAAACATATTTTTTGAGTGCAAAACTTGAGGAAAGGTTTGCACCTTGAGATATTTGATCCCTCGTGGCGCTTGATATATCTGGGGTTAATATGGACCTAGGTTGGTTATATAATACTATATAGTATCTATATTTGTATTTATGTGTCTCTTTTTGATTCCCTCTCTCTATCTCACTCACAAAACATACACACTTTCTCTCCATATCTATATATCTCTCTCTACCTCCCTCTTCCTCTCCCTCTCTCTCTTCTCTCTTGTTCTCTCCCTCTCTTCCCTCTTGCTCTCCTCTCTCCCTCACTGTCTCTTCATATCTCCCTTATCACTCCGTCTTTCTCTCCACCTTTCTCCCTCTATGTCTTTCTCCTTCCCTCTCTCTCTCCCCCTCCAACTCCAACTCTCTCTTTCTCCTCTATCTTGAGTCCTATCTCCCTTCCTTCCTCTCTCTCCCTTTCTCTCCCACCTCCCTCTATATTTCTCCCGCCCATCACTCTCGCTCTCTCTCTTCCATCCAACTCTATAACTATATCACTGCCTCTTTCCTTCTCTCTCGCCCCTCCATTTCTATGTATCCCCCTCTCTCTCTTCCCCTTATCTCCCTATCTCTCTTCCCTAATCTTCTTTGTCATCCCTCCTCTCCTCTCTCCATCTCTCCCTTGTCACTCTCTCTCATCCCCTCCAACTCCATCTCTCTCTCTCTCTCTCTCTCTCTCTCTCTTCCTCTCTCTCCCTCTCTACCACCTCCCCCTCTCCCCCCATGACTCTTTCTCTTTCCTCGCCCACCAGCTCAGTCATTATCTCCCTCCCTCACCCCCGCCCCCACTCTCTCTCTCTTAAATTTTATCCCATTGTATTGTATTTAAGAAAGTATCTAAAATAAAAAAATTCAACTGGTTATAAACTATTAAACCTATATTTTGGATCAATCATGCCAAAGAAAATACAATAATGGGAAGCATGCACTATTTTCCTCTATTATTGTTAGTCACTTTGTCTGCTGCCATCTCTTGGATCCTTAGTTAAGATGGATTTATGTTGATTCTTAATAATATTATTTATATTATATAAATTTCACATCTTTATATATAAAAGTATTCTCTTTTTTAATTTTATTAAAACCTTGATTTAATTTATATGGGAATATTTTTAGTAGTTGTGAGGATAGAGGGTTTAGATATATCTCAAAAGTAATTATAACATTTTACCTCTTAGATTTAATTATAAAATATTTTGATTGTGAAATAAGTTATGTTTTTTGGGCATTTGCTGTTGATAAGTCATGGAATTCTCACAGAGCCTATTTACAAGTCAATAATATCCATGGTAAAGTGAGGGTGAATATCCATGGTTAAGAATCTTGTCATATTGTTATAAAATATTTTGATTGTGAAATAAGTTATAATTTTTGGGCATGTGGTATTGATAAGCCATTGTATTGTAACAAAATTTATTCACAAGTTCATAATATCAATGACAAAGTGGGGGTGACTATCCATGGTTAAGAATCTTGTCGTATTATTATAAAATATTTTGATTGTGAAATAAGTTATGTTTTTTAGCATGTGGTATTAATAAGCCATGGCAATGGCCCATGGTATTATAACAAAGCCTATTTACAAGTTAATCCATGGTAAACTAGGGTTGGATATCCATGGTTAAGAATCTTGTCATGTTGTTATAAAATATTTTGATTGTGAAATAAGTTATGGTTTTTGGGAATGTGGTATGATAAGCCATGGTATTGTCCCATGGTATTGAAGAAAACATATTCACAAGTTAATAACAAAATCAAAATATAAAAATTTGAATTTTATTATTTTTGTTACTTTAACTTTTTATTATTAATTGAGCCAAGATTTAAATGTTTACACTTATATTACTTTTAACTTTTTATTTATTAATTTTTAACTTCATATTTATTACTTTAACTTTTTTTTTATTAATTCAGCCAACATTTAAATGTTTACGCTCATCCTCATATCACTTTAAACTTTATATTATTTTTTAATTGAGTCTTGCATACTTACATTACACCTACATATCTACCCTAAGGTTTTAGAGAGTGCACAAAGAGAGAATTTTTTATGTATTTAATTAGGAATTAGATAATGTTTAAGAATGAATTTTATGAATATGTAATTAAAGAGAATGATTTTTGTGGGGGTGGGGGAGTTAAAATGAATTTTTTCATGCCTCCACCTTATTAGATGGGTTGGCAATGACACATGAAAATGTGCATTTTGAAATACATGTTTTTATTCCCAACCTTCATGATATATAATAAAATAAGGTGAGCATAATGATGTGCAGTGATATTGTGCATTTGAACCAGGAATATTAAATGCATAGTTTCATTCCCCCATCCACCATAACATATAATTAAATAGGATGAAAATGGGTTGGGAGTGAAATTTTGTGTTCTAAAATGCATAGTTTTAGACCCCACCCAAGGTGAAACTAAGGGCGGAGATAGTGAGAAAAATTGTGCATTTTGAACTATTTATTGTCTAAGGAAAATTTATGTATTTCATATTGGGTGGGGAGTAAAATTATGCATTTGTTTTGTCCCTAAGAAGCACAAATTTATACCCCAACCCCACCTAGGTGAATAAAAATGCACAATTTCACCTCCCACCTCTACCCATAAAAAATTAAACAATTTCACCACTCATCTCCACCCACAATCACATGCATAGTTTTTCCACCCACCATCACCCATGAAAATGCATATATTTAGCCCCTAACCTAATCCATAATAAAATGCAAAGTTTCACCAGCAACACCCAACCATAATTTTGGTTGGTGATGATGTGACTTGAAACTCTGTGTTTTGTTATGTTGGGGTGTTTTGTTAGATTGGGGTGGAGGATGAGATAATGCACTTTAAAATGCATAGTGTCACCCCCCCAACTCGAGATGAAATAACAGGTGTGGGTGGAAGTGACACTATGGGTGTACAATTTATAAATGATAAGAATTTTATAAGTTTTTGTTTGAAACTTTACTATTCAGTGAATGATGATTTAATTGATATCTATATATATATATATATATTCTAATTAAAGTTATGAAGTAATTCAAAGTGTAGATAATAATTTTTTATTATTTTTATGTGATGTATTCATTTTGAATTAGTTTAAGTTAATAAAATGAGCTCATTCGCATTAACCATATTGATTGGTTTCATTTTTCTAATATGTTTTTAATTAATCTAGAATGTTTGACAAGCCATTAGTTCGATTACTTTGGGGTCCAGTGCACCAAGTCTATGTTACCTACCTTACATTAGGTACCATCTTTGGATCAAGTGGAAGTTCTCAAAATGAGAATCAATGATTGTATTCAAAACACCCTCCAAGGGCCTTGATGCATAAAATAGACATGGAAACCTAGGCTATGTTTTAATTCCTAAACTTAGTAACTACATGGTTAGATTAATTAATAAAGCAAGCCAACAAAGACTTTCCCTTGAAGGGTACTAATCATATAGTTATGTGTGTGCATAAATTTTATTGTGTACATTAAATCAATAACTAATTGCTTTGGATTGTTTAATTAAATTACTATCCTAACCTCAAAAGGCATGTGAATTAAATTTTAGTGTGGAAATGAACTAGCAAATGCACAAAATATTATGAAAAATATCAATTAATTAAAAAAAATTCTAATATTGTTTTTAAAATGAGATGGAGAACACATAGCTAGACTTTAAATAGAATATAAAATGAAAAAAACAATTCTATGTGTAGAAGTAAACCAAAGTTTTAAATGAAGCATTAAATTTCTGAATATATTCATAAACCCAATGAACTATAAGTGTATGGCAACTAACCATAAATAGTAAATAATTCATGAATATGTACAATATTTGAGTATGTAAAAAGAAGACTAAAACATGCTTGTAAACTAATACAAATGGATGAGAAAGACAAATAATATTCATAGAGAAACACATGTATAGGTATGCTCCAAAAAGGATTTATTCATTGATAAACATCTATGTACAACCAATGGTAATATAGATGGTTTATCAATTACACTAGTTTCTTATAAACATGATGTTTCGAAGACCATATGTTGTTCGTAATAATTTAAATTTAGTTAGTATGAAGCATCAGATATGCAATGACTTCGCTAGCTCCATATTTAGATGTCTAAAATGTTTTTTCTATTATCGAAGTGATAATCATTGAGACATTCCAAATAAGTAAATAAATGAAGAAAATGAACAAAAAATAAATGTAGAGGAAAGCACCTTTGCTTCCAACATAATGTTGGACCTTAGATTGTAGCTTTCCTACAATTGCTAACAACAATGCACTAGTGAACTAAGATAATCAGGTTACATATAGCATAGATTTCACCCTAACATTGGACCTTAAATTGTAGCTTGCCTAGAATTGTTAACACCAATGCACTAGTGGACTAAGATAATGAACTTAGAGATAACATGGTAGAAAAATGAAACTATACTGACCCTTTCTTTTCTCCTCCTTTTGCTCAAGTTCCCTTCTTATATTTTTATAAATAGTAGATGGGTAGTAGAAAAAATGTAATTATGATCTCTTGAATTTACACTAGAAATTAAGTTTTTGGACATTTTTATTTCAATTTGCATGTATCAAGAATTTTGAAAATCATATAAGCTAAGACAACTAAGGTCCTAGGTCAACTAATAGTTTCAACTCAATGAATGTACATGTGAAAATATATTTGATGATGCATAAATTCTTATAATGTCAATATAAATACAATTCAAAATGATAAGCTCATACGTTATTCATTTCATGCTTATATATATATATATATATATATATATATATATATATATATATATATATATATATATATATATATATATATATATATATATATATATATATATATATAGATATATAGATATAAACAACACCATTGTTGATGTATCAAACAAACTATCATGCATTATTTACAAATTCAAATTCATGATGAGGATTCTCACAATGAAGGTCTTTAAAAGGAGTGTTTTAAACATAAATTGCATCCCCATTATCAACTGGGATTTAAGTCCACTCTTAGAATTCATCTAAGTATTTTATGGTAAATTATTTATCAACAATTAGTAAGGCCAAAATACCTTATCAATCACTCACAAAAAAAAAAATTAACATCAACATGAAAGTATCTAAATAGAGCAAACCATAACTAGATCATTACCTCTTCCTTTAGCGAAGCATGTATACCATGCCCAAGAACAAGTGGAAAGAAGAGTTGTCTATGATGAGGAGTGTGTATAAAAAAGTATGAGAAAAATAACAAGGTGATAGTATGAGAAAGGAACTTGGTAGCAAGAAGTTTTTGACATGGAATTCAATCTTCCTTCAGCCACCATTCAAGATTACTTATTTGATCACTTAATCCATCATACTAAACAACCATATCAACCATAACTAAGAAACCTGTCATACTTGAATTTATATTTTAAACCAATATAAAATTCTTCATAATCAAATATCAACCAGAGTGACAAAAAATAAAGCACTCAATACAATAATTATGTTGAAGTTTTTCATATGGAAAAGTAGCTCAATATTAACTTGTCTTTAATACACGAGCTTAGAATTAACATATGAGCCATAAATACATTAACATGTTTAAACTTGAACAGATGTAAGTCATTTTATAATGTTTAGGCGTTACAACTCTTTTTATACCCATAACACAGGTAGAAATGCATACAATTTGCAAAAAATAGTGCGATTGAGGGTAACTTTACAATGTTAATAATAGAGGGAAATCTTACATAATTGTGAAATATTTCATTGGATGGAAGTGTTAGGAATAAGATCATGGAGCAATAAAATCAAGATGAATACAAAATAAAACATAGAATGACACAATACAAAGGAGATATGAATATACATGGTTCACTTGATTTAGGATATGTCCAAAGAGAAATTACTAGTACTTCCTTTTATTTCATCCCAAAAAATGAATGGACGCAACCTATATCAATTCCACTATAACATTCTCTTCAAACTCTATAGTTTCTGATGTCACAATTATAAATCTCTCTCAATAATACACAACTGCAATACAATGCTCTCATAAAAAGAGGGTTTCCTTCTAGGGTAATAGCCCCTAACATAACTTCTACCATAATATCCACTACTTAATGATGAATGGTCTACATTGACTATGAAATTATAATATTTTAGAAGGATTTTTTTTCTAAATATTTCTCTCCATGGGTTCTAAACTATTTTCATCGCTTGACGTGGACCGTTTGGTGACAATAGCAGGGCATAAGGTCCCAAATAACCCCACATTAGAATTGATATCCAAACATGGCTAACAACTCCATAAACAACAATCTCCCATGTGGAGACTAATTACAACAACTCCACCACTACTGCACCCACTAGATTATGCTTCAACTTTGGACCTAGCAAGTTTCACATCCTCAACATTATACTTGAAGACTAACTAAAACTAAGCAGGAGCATAATCTCACCTTGGTTATTGTCTTCATTAACATTTTTTAGGAATTTTTCTATTTTATATCTTTTCCAACTTCAATTGTCCATCTTCCAAAATTGATCGTATAAAATAATACTCAAGCTATATATATTTAATATCAAAATGGATGGTTGAGTTCTTTGAAAGATAAATGTCACTCTATTATCGTTATATAACCTATTATTGACCCACTTCTTTCCCCATTCCTTCAAACCAAACCATCTCTTTGTTATTGGCCCAAATGTCACACTCAGGGGGGTAGTGAAACAATGTGAGGTGAATTTTACAATTGCACAACCTTTCTTAATAATAAATTCATATATTAATGAACCATATAAATTATATCATTGATTATAACAATGCATTATGATATAAGCAACATACAATAAGCCATCAATAGATCAAGAAACCATCACATCACAAAGCGACACACGTGTTTTTACACGGAAACCCATATGAGAGAAAACCACCAATCTTATTCTTCTTCTTTATCTTCAATTCATTTACATCAATTTATAGGATCCAACCTACTAGAGGTGACTACTCCCAAGATAATTAGGTTACCACTTATGGTAGGCTACAAAGTGATTGAGGAACCAAGCTTGAAGATGCAAGTAATTACTCAATGTAGGCTACAACCTAATTGAGGCTCCAACCTCGATGATGAGCGGGCTCCAACCTTGAGAATGAGTAGGCCCCAAACTTCTCTAGGTTCCAAACTTAGTGGAGGCACCAACCTCCTTCTTCAACTTCCTTGTGGACCTCTATTTCATCTCATATTCAAAATGGATCCACTTTCATGATATATTATTGAATTATAAGGAATGACACAATATGCAATATGTTGTCAACATCACAACTTGTACCATCATCTCAACATGCACATACTATTACTACCACCATCATTGTAAACCTACAAGCAATGTCATTGTCACCATCACTGTAAACCTACAAGCACTTAATTTCCATCATCAATTTCAAAAAAACCTATAAACATTATTGCCCATGCTCTGTTCGAACAAGTTCACCAATTCAATCACACAAACCCTTTCAGATCTTGTTTTCACTATGTATAAAAAAACACCTACTACCTGCTCAAGGACCCATGAAGCATACACAAGAAATTATGTCCATCAAATAAGAATTAAAAGATCATCATACAAATTTGGTTACATCTTCCTTTGATTCCTAATCATCAAAATTTTTTTGGAATCAAATTTGGACTAATATTGAGCCTAAAATCCCAAAATAACCAAATATAACTATACAACAATTTAAATATTCTATGAACAAACTCTTTCTGTGTGTTCTTCAAGAAATTGTCGAATTCTAGTGTCAACCACTAGATAATGTAAACTATATGACAAAATGGTAATCTATACAAAAAATAAAAAATCACCCAACCTATTCACCGTCAAGGATTGAACCGGTGATCATCGAGTTCTCAACAAAACTCTATATCAATCATGTTGCTCTTCATAGCCTACAAGGTATTTCCACCATTATTAATTTACAAACTACATACCCCCATATGGACTAGGCACAAGGCCCAACCAATGTTTATTGGATTGATGGACCCTAGCCTGTTTGCAACCAAAGTGTTAACACTTCCCTCCAACCACAATTAAAGTCGAGACTCAGATCAAATGCAACTGCAACCAATGTTGTTGGGTGTAGATTTTCAATTTCTTATGAATTTTTAATCAAAATCACAAGACACAAACCTACTCTACTACTCTACGGACATTAATTCACAATTTAGAACAAAAATTTTAGACATGCATTAAGAAATTACACACGTGAAAATATTGTTTTTCCTGGGGAAAGCAATTTACTAAAATACCCAATGCATTCTTGGATTAATCTGATCAATAAAGATGTATTGCAATTGCTTTGCTCAACTAAGCACAACCTGCAAGTGCATAAGCTATCTCTCTGGTCACTAAGAGTCGCTGACCTAGACTTAGTCAATTTCTGCCTATGATTGAGCCCCTATTTCCTTGCGCAATTCCTCGAAAAATTAGGCCCCTATTATTTATGAAATTCCTCAAATTGATTACGCAATTCCTAAGGGTTGATCATCTGACTGCATGCAACACCTTTACACTCAAGACTAGTCTACAAATGATGTTACACTGCCTTGGAATCTCCACCATAGCTTAGGAACATAAATTCTCTCCATGCAATAGCTATTTTGGATCGATTGATCAATTAGCTGGATGATCACTAAGTTTGACTGAAGTCCCACTACACAACTGACCTTCCACTAGTTCCTCCAAAAATTGGAACTAGTTTAATAGAAAACAACTTGAGATAACTGACCTTGATTTCTACAAATTAGAAATCACACATGTTTAACTTAAATCTAACTCCTCCAACTCAAATTTACTAAGTAACCTATGTGACACAAGCCATGTCACACAAGTTAACTGCATCCAAGTTTTCTGCTAATGTGGAAATTCAAAATTTCTTAATTTAATCGAGGCAAAATCAAATTGAGAATTTCTTGCTACATTTTTCAACACTCTCTCTTAGCAAGAAATGAACTATCAACCACCCCGATCCTGCACCTATGGAACTCAGACTTCCCTCTTGACAAGGCCTTTGTCAAAATGTTAGCATCTTGTTCCTCTATAAGAATGTACTACAACAACATTATTCGCCTTTGTGCAAAGTCCCGTAAATGGTGATACTAGATATCTATATGCTTGGATCGATCATGGAAAACAAGATTCTCAGAGAGCTTGATGCAACTCTAATAATCGCAGTAGGTCATAGTTAGATCCATCATCTGACCAAACAATCCAACAAGTATATTTCTCATCCAGATCACCTCACATGCTTCTTGACTTGTAACTATGTATTATGTTTCGACCAAGCTTAGCGCCATAGATCTTTGTTTCCTATTGTACTAGGAAACAACTGTGGACCCAACAATGAAAATTCCACTTGATGTACTCTTTCGATCTAATGGAATCCCCACCTAATCTGCATCTTTCAAACAACACAATTTCAGTCCCTTTGTCCATTTGTACCATAGTACAAATTGGGTAGTGCCTCTAAGGTACCGTAAGACATTCTTTGATGCCTTCCAAAATAATTTGGTTTGCCTAAGCATAGCTTGGCTCAGCTGGTTTATTGTATAGCACATATCTAGTGATATGTTCACAAGATACATCAGTGAACCCACTAGCTTTCGATAGATGGTAGCGTCCACTTCCTCACCTGAAGTGCCATCCTCCTTCCTCCAGTTGGTTGCTAGAGGTATCTCCATGGGTTTAGAACTCTCCATGTAGAACTTCTATTGTATCTCATTTGCATATTTTCCTTGAGAGACAAACAATTCCCCATCACCTCGCCATACTTCCAACCCAACAAAGTAGTGCATGAGACCCATGTCCTTCATTTCAAATTCTCTTGCACGGTTCTCCTTACAAGATTTGATCAACTGCTCATCACCAGTTAAAATAAAATCATCAACATATAAGAAAATAATAAGAAATTTACCTTCTACCAAGATGTGATAGAGGTTATATTTGTGAAATAGGTGATATGTGATTTGTGTAACGGAGCTCTGTAGCTAGGGTTCTGACCATACTCTGAGACGGCGCAGACTGCTCAGCCAAAGCAACCATCAAGGGCCTGACCTCTAGTTTTTTTCGACAGAGCAATACGAGGTATAACCGCAGGGCACATGGACTCCCCCCAGGGGGGGGCATCATTGCCCTCCCCCAAAGCAAATACTATGCCGCCAGGGCTTGAGGGGTCTATCATTTTCGGATCTGTTGATGAGGAGGCGATCAACAAGGAGATCCCGCAGCACAGCAAGCATAACGCGACAAATAATCAGGCAGACAAGAGAGGCGATACTCCAGGAAGAAAGGACAAGCCAGAGGAAGGGCCTAAGATCACTTCGAAAACCTGCAAACCAATAGCAGCCGAACGGCCCAGAATAGAGCTACCCGGCCAGAAGATCGACGAACGAATCCAATACATGAGGGATCATGCCCTCATTGGGAAATTTATAGGGTTCTGGCCGACAGAAAAAGCCCTATATGGATGGATTGCAGCTAAATGGAAACCCAAAGGCCACGTCACACTGCAGCTAGGACCGAAAGGGTTCTTTACTGCGATTTTCTTTTGCTTAGAAGATAAGTACAGAATCATGGACGAAGGGCCATATTTTTTCAACTCAGCTGGACTGTATCTAAGGGATTGGGTAGCAAGATTCAACCCGGACAAGGAAGACCTCACCTGGGCTCCAGTATGGATCAGAATGTATTCACTTCCAGATGAATATTGGGATGAAGGTCTACTCAAAGACATAGGCAATGGACTAGGGGAATACATAAAAGCAACGGAAGAAATGAAGCTGCGCATATACACATCCTATGTCTGCATCTGCGTCTTCATGCACCTGGACAAAGCCCTGCCGGACTCGGTAAGTCTTTCTCATCATGACAATGAATGGATTCAACCCTTGGATTATGAACATGTACCTTTTTGTTGCCGTAAATGTCATGCTCACGGGCATTTATTCAGGGATTGTCCGCTAAATGCCAAGGCCAATGCTCCTGACCCCTCCGACACTCTGACCCATGATGGCTTTGCCAAAGCACCCAGCCACAAACGAGCGCACAAAAAGCCTTCGACCGGGAAAAAGCCCCAGCAAGATTCCGCCTCTGGCCCTGCTACAAGTAACAACTTTGAAATTCTAGCCCAAGCCTCCGACGAGCAAATCATAATCTCCAAGCCCAGCTCCACGCCCATCTCCTCCTCATCCCAGCCTCCTCCTTCGGGCTCCCCTCCTGAATCACAAACCTCCAAGGGTGTTAAGGCTACCCCCAAGGATAGACAAAAGGAGCCTGCTGAGAAAGCAAATGATATGGAAGTTGATGGAACTCCAGATCCCCCCCAAAGCTTAGATATATCCACAGCAGGAAAAAGTCAGGTGCAACAGATGGATGAAGAACCAGAAAGTATAGATCTGGAAGGACTAGACATTTTAGAGCTAGAACTAGCATGCAAAAAGAAGGATTATGATAATATCCCAGAGCTTCAACTCAACAAACTGGAAGTGGTCATCTCAAGGGCTTATCAGCAGAAACAGCTAGGCATCCAGCCGGGAAGCCATTGGGATGGCGGCCTCCCCCCAAAAGACTCCAAAAAGAGGGGAAGAAGAACGGATCTCCAGCGAACAATAGCAGTAGGGAAAATCCTGGTGGACTCAGGCAGGTATGCAAAATTGACAAAGTACTACAAACCCTCTATCAATAGTGAATCATGAAGCTCATTTCATGGAACTTAAGGGGGCTCAATAGCCCAGGGAAACTAAGAATATTAAAAAATATGATAAAGATGGAAAAGCCGCAACTATGCTTTCTTCAAGAAACCAAGTGTAACAGCACTACACTAGGAAGCATCCTTTCTAAAGCATGGCCAGGTTGTCAATCGGTGGCAGTGGATGCCTCAGGAGCATCAGGAGGGCTTGCCATTGCATGGAACACGCAAGCGCTAACCCTCTCCGACTTCCATGCTTCTCACCACCTCATTCAGGCCACCTTCCACATATTAGGCACCAATATACATGGAAACCTCTCCAATGTTTATTTCCCGTAGGAAGCAGGAAACAAAATAGCTCTTCTCAATACAATAGAAGCTCTGAATAACAACAGATTTCATCCTCTTTGGATCATTGGAGGGGATTTTAACATGATCACCAAGCTGGAGGAAAAGCTTGGGGGAAGAAACAGGTTGGAACAGGAAAATACCCACTTTAAAGACTTCATCCAAAACACTTCTCTAATCGACCTGCAATTTTGTAATGGTACGTACACATGGAGTAATCGAAGAGCAGGGAAGCACCAAATCGCTTCTAAACTTGACAGATTTCTCATATCAGATAACTCGGTTCACTTAGGAGGAGACATAGCTGCTGCAATTCTCCCCCATTCAGGCTCAGATCATTGGCCAATCTCCCTCCAGTGGCAAAGACCGGGCAACACCACCAGGAGGCCCTTCTGCTTCGAAGAGTTTTGGCTCACCCACCCTGCATTCAAAGACTTCATCAGAACCACTTGGAAAACCTTCATTCCGCCAGAAGGCTCCAAAATGTTTCAGTTCCAACAGAAACTCAAATATCTAAAATCCCATTTAAAGCGCTGGAACTATGAGACCTTTGGAAACATCTTTAAGGCGCAACAAGACTTAAATAAGGAAATGGCAGATCTCCAGCAACAAGTAATCACAGGGGGTCACACAGAGGGGACCCTGGAGCAGGAGAAACGTATCCACAATCAGCTGGAGGAGAGGAGAAAGTAGGAGGAGATTTTATGGAAGCAGAAGTCTAGGATCAGATGGTTGAAAGAGGGCGAACGGAACACTAAGTTATTTCACCGAACCACTGTTCAACGAAGAATGCACAACAATATCCCCTTCATTAAGAAGCAAGGTGGGGAAAAGGTAGAACAGCATGAAGAAATCGAGGAGGAATTCCTAAATCACTTCAAGCAAGTTCATCAAGAGCCCAATGTAGATAGGCGACCTGCAATAGAAAGAATTACCCAAAATGTACCAAAACTTATCACTGAGGAACACAACGAGCTTCTTCTTCGTCCTATCCTAACTCAGGAGGTGGATACAGCCATGTCCCAACTCAAGGAGGGCAAAGCCCCTGGCCCAGATGGCTTCATTACAACTTTCTTTCACACCTTCTGGGAGCTGATAAAAATTGAGGTCTGGTAAGTGGTGGAGGAATCAAGAGCTCTTCATTGGCTGCTACCTTCTCTCAACTCAAATTTCATTGCACTTATACCAAAAGAGGAGGAATCCAACACCCCGGAAAAATTTCGACCGATTGCTCTCTGCAACGTCATATACAAAGTGATCTCTAAAGTTATCGCCAATAGGTTAAAGCCCCTGTTTCCCTTGCTCATCTCACCTAAACAATCTGGTTATGTGGAAGGGAGACAGATCTTGGACGACATTATCCTCTCGCAAGAGATTATACACTCCCTCAAGCATTCCAATCAGGCAGGTATGATTCTAAAGCTTGATCTTTCTAAGGCCTTTGATAAGCTCAGTTGGACTTACATTCAGAAAATGTTAATTGCCTTTGGATTCTCTCCTATGTGGATATGTTGGATTATGAGTCTTATCTCCTCATCCTTCTTTTCCATTCTTGTGAACGGGATCCCATCTCGACCCTTCAGTCCCTCTCGAGGAATCAGGCAGGGTGACCCTCTTTCCCCCTTCCTCTTTGTATTAATGGCTGAAGGCCTGGGACGTCACATCAAACAAGCCCTCCTCTCCCAACAACTTAAAGGTCTCTCCATTCACCACTCCCCAGCTATAACTCATCAGCAGTTTGTTGATGACAACATGCTCTTTGGCTACCCATCAGTCCAGGAAGCCTCCCGCTTCAAATCCCTGCTCAATGACTTCTCTGAGGCCTCAGGAACCAGCATCAATAATACCAAGTCGCAGATCTTTTTCTTTCACACCCCGCCTGTTGTTAAGAATGCTGTAGCCTGGATACATGGAAAATTTTAGGAGCTAATGTTCGCCCACTGGGCTAATTTTCCATGATTTTTCCAAAAAAAAGATTCGCCAATTTCCAATTTTATAAAAGACGATTCGCCCAAATTTTAGAATATAAAATTATTTTACCTTAAAATTCGCCAACATTATATAGAGACTATATAAAAAATAACTATAAATTTGAATAATTTTACAAATATATCAATAAACATTTATAATTTTCATATTAGGGATTAGCGAGATTCGCCAATGTTTTAAACTTCAAGAAAATTTTCCATCCTTAAAATTTTCCTTGCCTGGATATTGGGGTTCCCCATTGCCACTCTCCCTTCCAAATACCTTGGAGCCCCCCTTATTGCTTCGGCCATCAAGCACTCCTCCTGGCGCATTCTCATCGAGAAGCTTGAATCCCGCCTCAACCTTTGGACGCACAGAACACTGAACATTGCCAGTCGTGTAGTGCTCATAAAAGCAGTACTACAGGCAATGCCGCTTTACTTATTCTCAATCCTAGCAGCGCCTAAATGGGTTTTAAAAAGAATTCGGGATCTACAGCGTGGCTTCCTCTGGGGAAATTCAGCTACAAACCGCAAATGGGCCCTGGTAAAATGGACCACTGTCTGCACGCCCAAGGAAAAAGGGGGCATTGGCCTGAGGGATCCCATTCACAGCAATGCTATCATGAGCGCCAAAATTTGGTGGCAATGGCTCTCTACCCCAGAAAAACCTTGGGCAGCCATTTGGACTGCCAAATACACCAATCACAGACCTCAGGAGGAGCTCATCAGGTTTACTCCCAATGTCAAAGGCTCACTAATATGGAATGCGGCCAAACAACACTTCCAGTTGATTCAGCAGCACAGTTTTTGGGAAGTAAGAAATGGAAGAACAACACGATTCTGGACGGATGCCTGGAACCAAATGCCACAGCTTAGCCGCATTCTAAATCCGCTTCCAAACTACATTGGAGAGGAACAGCAACAGGAAAAGATTTGGCAGTATTGGACTCAGGAGACAGAGCAAGGCTTCAGGAAATGGAAACAAGGTGACCAGCTCATCAGAAATGAGGAACACCTATTCATTGAGGATCTGGAAAGGGAGCTTCGCAAAAGGAGCATTAGATACTCTGAAGGCAGGGACATTCTTCGATGGGGTTACCAGCCTAAAGGCACATTTACCACTTCTGAGGCCTACAAAATTATGTGCACAGACTCTACGCCCCCTGACCCAATTTGGAGCAAAATCTGGGGGTTAGGTTCTTGGCCTAAAGTCTCCTTCTTCCTTTGGCTGGTCGGACATCAGAGAATCCTCACCTGGAATAAACTTAGATGAAGAAACTATCATGGACCCTCTATCTGTGTTAATTGTAAATCCCAGGAGGAAACACTCCAACACCTCCTGGACTCTTACCCCTTAGCCAATCAGTTGTGGGAGAAGGCAAGCTTCAGATGTCAAAGAAGATGCAGACTTGTAGATGATATCACAAACTCTTTGCGTCATTGGCAAAAGAATCCATATAAAAGTGAAATTCTCAACCATTTATGGAAAATAATCCCCGGGCTCCTCTTATGGAGCATATGGAAAGAAAGGAACAAGCGCATATTCAAAGATCAATGTTCCCCGTTAGAAAGTATCTGGAGCACGCTCTGTGTGAATCTCAAAGAGACGCTGATGCTCCGCTCATGGACTAAGGAGGACCTTCCGACTCTAGACAGTGAGAAAGCCATCTGGGAGAATTGGAATATGCAACTCCCTCAGGAATCTCACAACAAAGCCCCCCCCTAAAAGCAGCAACATAAAAAAGGTCTCCTGGACTGCCCCTCCAAAGCACACCTTCAAGCTTAACTTTGATGGAGCCTCAAAGGGCAATCCTGGAACTGCAGGCTTTGGCGGAATTTTTAGAAATCATGTAGGCTTGCCTCTTCTGATCTACTATGGAAACATTGGGTGGGACACCAATAACTCGGCTGAGTTAGAGGGTCTATGGCAAGGTCTCCTTCTTTCATGGAAACACAACTTCCATCCCCTGGAGGTGGAAGGAGATTCCCAGATCCTAATTAACATGGCCAAGCATCTCCTAAATGGATCTCATGCAAGGAAAATAGCCACTAGTTGGAGGCTTGAAGCAAGACTGGAAGCCATAGAACAAGCGCTTCTCAGTAATAGGGCCATCACCTTCAATCACATAAAGAGGGAAGGCAACAAGGTGGCTGACCTTATGGCCAATTTGGGTGTGGAAAATGAGAATACTCTACTCACAGGGACTCTAGACATCATATCGAATCATGATCAGGCACAGGAATGCAATCGACTGGTCCAAATCGATGCCGCCCCCCCCCCGGATGCGGGTGCTTGAGGCTATAATCAAGGAGATGGGACGGGTGATCACCGAAGGCCACCTGCCCGCCATGCGTAGAAGCGCTGTATTCACATGGGGGAAGGGACATTCTCAGCAGCGTGGGATCTGGAATAAAGGCATGCAGCAGAGGAGCATTAATGCTCCGTTCACCTCCGCACGCGAAGCTGGGCTCGGCTCCTCGGCTCCCATGAATGCCACAGTAATGGCGGGAGCGCCTCGAGGCAAAGGTGGGTGCATTATATATGGTTGCAGCATTGGATTCACAACGCTGATTCAGGCTCTGTTCGGGTTTTTTCTGCCGCCTCTGGCGCTGCTGGTCACTCCTAGCATTTGTCTCTCTGCCTTCTTGCAGGATCCTCGCCCGTCTGTTTGGTCTATTCCCCCGCCTGTGTCTGGTCTTTCCTTGGCTGTTCTGGGCTCCAATTCTGCTTTGAGTTCCAATTCGGCTTTAGGCAAAGAGGCTCTGTTCGGCCCTGCAATCATGCCCCGGCCTCGACAGCGAATGCTCAGCCGTCGAGGCACCTCCCGAGGTGGGTCCTCGTGCCCTTCAGTCGACGAAGACACTTCCCATCACTGCCATTGCCATTGCCCTCACACTGAAGGAGCAAGCTTCCTTCGGTCCAGCCAATTTCTGGATGCCAGCGCTCCTGGGTCCTCTTCCTCACCCTCCTTTGGCTCAACAATATTCACTTTCAACAGTTCTCTGAACCGTCCCCGGATCAGCGCCCATGTTTCGGTGCTTTTCATTGAGGAGGCCCAAGATGAGGGCGAATCCAGCACTCAACGGGAGACGATGCCAATTGCTGGCTCCACGAGAGCCATGGAGACACCCTCTGCAGATCCCGTGAATGTAACGGAAAGGCCAATTGCTGGTTCCACGAGCGCTAGGGAGACGCTGATCAGCCAGAACGAGGACGTCAAGATGGAGCCTGTCCCGACTGCTACGGAGGAGGTCCAAGCTCAGGACTTGGCGGAATTCGGGTGGTGCAGGATTGTGGAGGAGGCTCCTGAAGACTAACTGCGGCTTCTTCTCAGGTTTTGCGGCCCGATAGTGAGGGCTTTTGGTCACTTCTGATGTTTTTGGCTATGTAATTGTGTCAAAGCTGTTGTGTAATTGTCTGTGTCAATGCTGTTGAGTAATTGTCTGTGTTCAGGTTCTGGGACTTTTTCTATGTGGTTGGGGAATTATTTTGGCTCCCCTGCACGGGATTGGATTTTTGGCTCCTCTGGCACCCCTGCGTGGGATAGCCTAATGGTTTGGTTCGTCCTCTCAGACTGCGAACTCTGTTGTTCCATGCTGCCATTACCTCCAGGCAGCTGGTTCTTTTTGTCAAGTAATGTTGTAATTGTTCTCTGTTAATGTAAATAATAGAATAGTTTTACCGAGAAAAAAAAAAGATGTGATAGAGGTTTTCATCTGCTTCACTTTTGATGAAGCCCAAACCAGTGAGATAACCATCGATTTCGGTGTACCAAGCACGAGGTGCTTGTTTGAGACTATATAACACTCGCTTGATTCTGCACACACGAGTCTCTCGATCAAAAGTCTCAAACCATTCTAGTTGCTCGATGTACACCTCCTCCTCAATAACGCTATTGAGGAATGTTGTTTTTACATCCATCTCGTGGATCTTCCACCCCATCTGCACATTGAGAGAACGAATTAATATAATGGATGAGTACCTTGCTATAGGAGAAAAGTATCCTCATATTCAATTCCCTCAACTTGAGAGTACCCCTTGGCCACAAATCTGGCCTTATACTTCTCTATGCTTCCATTGCTACTTGCTTCACCTTGAAGGTCCATCTCAGATATCAGCCCGTTTCAGATATCGAATATTGGATATCGACGCTTGTTGTTGTCATCATTTTCCAATACCTATACTTTCAAGAAATTCCATAGTTTTGAGTCAAATTTCAAGGTCGACTGACCCATTAGGTTGTCCAAACTATGAGTTGTTGTCATGTTGTCACAACTCTTCAACTTACAAGCTATACTACAAGCTAAAACATGTTCTCCATGAGACATCTAGGTGACATCGTGAACATTTCTCTGCAGGGTCCATGCATACAAGGGAAAAATAACCTAAGGCAGTAGCAACTAAGTGAGAACATAATTGCCAAGGTGCCAACTAGTTCTCATTTCAGCAAGGTGCCAACCAGTTCTCATTTCAGAATTTTTCTAGGATTGTACATAACTGTGGATGGCATATCTCAAGTACTTCAGAATCATCGCTTCTCTTCTGGGCACATAGATAATCATAAAGAAAATAAGCCTCCAATGTTGGAAGTTGATATTTAAATATTCACCAAACAATTTAAAATGGTGTTCTAGAGAAGCACATGGGTTGCATGCAAACTTTAGCATGTCTATCCCATGTCCATATCTAATTTTCTTTATTATTTATACTATTTTTTTGTTTTATTTTTTTATAAAAAAATATAATTTTTATTTCAATTATAAAAATGGGAAATGTGAGAGCTGATGTGCATGGATGTGATCTAGGTCTGGGTGTGAAGAAGGACCTTTCCAAGACCTTTTACTTTCGTGATGTGTTAAAATTGCTTTTTAAAAGAACATTAACAAATATAGCTGCAGACTATAAGGAAGAGGAACATAACAATCATCAGCACATGAAAACAAAAGCCGTTGATAACAAAGTTTGTCTAGGAGGGACTATGTCTCTGGGCCCGGTGTCAAGATGGTGTAGGCCACTGCATTATGTGTTGTCAATAAAGATGATGTACACAGAGATGATGTCTCGATCATACAAGGCAGAATGCCCTTATGCAGGAGTGGCTCTAAGAGATGTTCCACATCTAGAACTCTCAATCAAAAGACTCCTATCAGTATGACACAAAAACAAGCATGGTGCACATCTCGCCAACATGGCACAAAAGGGATGTCAAAGAAAAACACATGCATTACGACAACAAGAGTATCCCAGCAACATACAACAAGGGATCTCAGAGCATAACATGAAGAGTTATGACATAAAGTACATCACATAGAAAGATTCCGCATCAAATCAAGCAAGGAATCATGACAAGATGTAATAAACAAGATCCTACATCATGGATCTATACAACACAATGTAGAAAGAAGAAGTACATGAACATGACAAATAATATACCTCACAACAAAGGGCCATCTAAAGCAAAGGTTGTCAAAGTGTTGAAGTTTGCTGAAACATCGATCTCACAACATCGATCGCAAGAAGAAGACTGTTTGCACTTGAATGTGGACATCTGCACTAGCACTTAGAAAAGTGACTGAAAGAAGAAATGAGAGAAAGACAAATATGAATACATCATCAGATTTGTGGCGTTGAGTAGTGCTAAATCAACTGTCCAAAATCCTAATTCTAAGAAGTTGAGAATTCTGGGCTCAAGAAATATTTTAGATTCCCTCGGGATTCCTCAAAGATTCTGTTCCATGGGTGGACTAGAAATCTGCAACTCAGATGGCTAATTTGATCTTGCCATTGCGATCCTTGCGGAAAACCATGAAAAACGAGTATAAACTTGACTATATTCTGAAATGTCAAAATTTTACCTCCTTGGGAAAATTTCATGGCTCATGGTTCATTCTGGAATTGACTGGAAGATTCAAACCTCTGATGGAGAAACAGACAATGCCATTGCGCACGTGATGATGAGAGGTGTAAAATTCATATAAAAATTGTGAAAATCTGACAAAGTGAAAATTTTTCCCTTCTACAAAATTCATGGTTCGTGCATTAAAAAATTATTAAACTGCCTCGATTTGCGTGCCCTCTCCTGTCTCGAAATTCGTGCAGTCCTTCTCCTCTCAACTTTGGAAAAAATTGATTTCTTAAATAACTTGGTTGGTGGAGTTACCAAGAAATTTGTTTGGCATAGTTGGTAAATGGTTAATTTAGTGTGGAGGAGATTGCGTTATCAAATCCCACTCCTCCACAAAATATCCCATTATAGATTTTATAAATTGTGTATATATTTTTAACCAAAAATAATTTAAACGATTCCTCGATAACCGTGTTTTGACTTTATATGGTTTGTTTGAATTTAAAATATAACCAAACCTTTTAACCATACGTTTGGCTTTTTCCAGGTTTGTTTAATACGTGGTGGGGCAGCGGTTATAACCATGATATGTATACAACCATGTGACTCCCCAAACCTTTTAACCATACATTTGGCTTTTTTGAGGTTTGTTTAATATGTGGTGGGGTAGCCGTTATAACCATGATATGTAGACAACCATGTGACTCCATTACCAATCAGCACGTTGTTTTTCTGTTTGTTTAACATATGGTTTGTTTTTATATTGTTATATCATATGGTTTTATGGTTATATATTTTTATCTTTATATAACCTTTAATAACCACCACAGATTTGTTATAACCAACTTTATAACCATAACCCAAATATATATATAAACTTTTTATTTTAGTTAATATATATTAAATGATTTTGAGTTCTATAGTTTTGGATTTTGGTTTGTTTATTGTTTTTATATAGTTATTTTAATAACTATATTAAATAATTTTTGTTATATGGTTTTAACCCAAAAATGATTTTTGTTTCTTGTTCAGGTTTAGGAGGCCAATGACGGGTTGCCATGTGTCAATGGCTGATGGGCTGCCATGTGGTTCCCACTTGCTTACTGGGATGCCATGTGGCACACTGTGGGCCCCACTTTTTCCCTTGTCATGTCAAACGTTGAAGAGCTCTCTGATGACTTTGACTTTTGAGCATCCCTGAGTCCTCCTTGTCATATGTGTGTGTTCCTGAAGATCCACTTGGATCAATCCTCCCCACTGAGGAGCTTTTGGTACTCCAAAAGCATGGAAAATAATCTACAACTTTCTGTGTACCCTGTCTGCATCACAAGCGTCTTGAAAAGGTCCCGCTTCCATCTCCTTCACCTTTGTTCTTTGGAGCGTTAAGCGATGAGTCGACACTTGCCTTCTGCAACCTGTAGTACATTGTTTTTGCAAATTATATACTTGAAGGATATGACCAACTACTGACCCAAACATCCCACACTTGCTATGAGTTTATAACACATACTCGGTGGACAAGTTTACAACAAGCTGGACGCAATAGTCCAGCTATGAAAACAAGGCCAACATATCATTGTTGCTTCAGAAAGTGATGGAAAACACCTCATCACTGCAACACATGATTTACATACATAAGGCCAAACATTATTGTTTTGACAAGTGATGGAAACATAACATCACTTTTAGAGTTTTAACATGCAACTCAAAATACGACTCAAAACATGACTAGACATCATTGTTGCTGACCCAGTGATGGAAACACATCATCACTTTTACACTTTAAAATGCAACAAATGATTTACAAAAGAATGACCATGAAATGAAAACATGTCTAAAAACCATTTTTCACTGATCAAGGTGAATGGGTCGCCTCCTTGTGGCAATTTTGATTGTCGAACAATTGCTTCACCTGCTTCATGCACCAACTCTTTGTCTTTAAGGCGTTGCTCTGGATGGAGCTTCCAACAAGTGGCTCTCTGATGGCCATTTCTGTCGCAATGGCTACAATAGGCTTTCTTCCTCCATATCTGCTTAACCTGTTTCTTTTCATGTTGTGAAGAGGGTTTTTCACGGCTCATGAGTGCTGCCATTCTTTTCCAACACTTGGAAAAGGTATAGTTAGGTAAACCACAAAAAGTGCATGTTTTGCAATGCCTTGATCTTCGTTCATTATTAAAAACATGATCATAATCAAAATGAACATTCGAAGATCGAAAGTGATTATACCTTCCTTTGTTGTTTCTGATGTCAGCATGGCGATGAGAGCTTGCCTAAGCTCTCTCCCTGTGATGGAAACTGCCATGGGATGATGGGGATGTTTTCCCATCATTCTCTTTCCTCGACGATGTCTCAGACGACTCTGACACCTTTGAGCACTCTCCTTTAGTGTATATTGATCCTGCAAGTCGATGCTCATGCACAACCTCCAAAGGTTGAGTGATGCCTTGGTTATTAACACCAAGTTCTTTCTCCTCGTGCCTTGTCTTTGTAAGGAGCCTCATATTTGTCCCTGTAATTGGGATCTCCACATCTCCAACAGACATCATACTATGAGAAGATGAAATCAAAAGGAAATCAACATCTTTTACCTTCTCTTTCAATTTGGAAAGAACTGATGAGGGCTGCTCATTATTTGTCGTTGGTGGTTCACTAACTGTCTTAGCGCATTCCCCAACTTCTTTCCTGACATACCCAAGTCCTGCTTGACGAGGTAATTCCTCTACTTTGATGGGGTTAACAATGCCTTGGCCATTAACACCCAAGCCTTTTCCTTCATACCCCATTCTCTTCAACAATTTGGAGCCAATTCCTGTGATGTGATTTTCAAACACAGCGAAATCATCATTAGGAAACATACATGAAGATGGAGAACTACTTTTTACCTCACATGAGTCATGCTGCAGCTTTTCCAGGGCCTCATCCTTTGCTTGCAGCTGTCATAGAAAACTTTGTTTTTCCTCTTTCTCTTCATGTAGGTGCATCTTCAATTCATCGTTCTCTGTTTGAAGATTATGTTTGTTTTGCTTCAGTTTTTCCATGGCCTCTTCTGTGGCTTGCAAATGAAGCTGCAACCGCTCCTTTTCCTCTGTCTTTTTCTGTAGAGTTTCATACACGATTTCCACTCTCTTGGAAATGTTGACGATGGTCTTGTACATTTCTCTTTCATTCTCTATCACTGCAGGTTCCATTGTACACACTGCAATTCACATACACGTAAAGACCGCTCTGATACCACTTGATCCAGGTCCAGGTGTGAAGAAGGACCTTTCCAAGACCTTTTGTTTTCATGATGTGTTAAAATTTCTTTTTAAAATAACATTAAAAAATATAGCTGCAGACTGTAAGGAAGAGGAACATAACAATCATCAGCACATGAAAACAAAAGTCGTTGATAACGGAGTTCGTCCAGGAGGGACTACGTCTCCGGGCCCCGGTGTCAAGATGGTATAGGCTGCTGCATTATGTGTTGTCAATAAAGATGATGTACATAGAGATGATGTCTCAATCATACAAGGAAGAATGTCCTCACGTAGGAGTGGCTCTAAGATATGTTCCACATCTAGAACTCTCAATCAAAAGACTCCTATCAGTATGACACAAAAACAAGCATGGTGCGCATCCCGCCAACATGGCACAAAAGGGTTGTCAAAGAAAAAACACATGCATGACGACAACAAGAGTATCCCAGCAACATAAAACAAGGGATCTCAGAGCACAACATGAAGAGTTATGACAGATTGTACATCAAATAGAAAGATTCCGCATCAAATCAAGCAAGGAATCATGACAACATGTAATAAACAAGATCCTGCATCATGGATCTGTACAACATAATGTAGAAAGAAGAAGTACATGAACATGACGAATCATATACCTCACAACCAAGGGCCATTTGAAGCAAAGGCTGTCAAAGTGCTGAAGCTTGCTGAAACATCGATCTCACAACATTGATCGCAAGAAGAAGACTGTTTGCACATGAATGTGGACATCTGCACTAGCACTTAGAAAAGTGATTGAAAGAATAAATGAGAGAAAGACAAATTTGAATACACCATCATATTTGTGGCATTGAGTAGTGCTGAATCGACTATCCAAAATCTGAATTCTGAGAAGTTGAGAATTCTGGGCTCAAGGAATCTTTTAGATTCCCCTAGGATTCCTCAAAGATTCTATTCCATGGGTGGACTGGAAATCGACAACTTAGATGGCGAATCTGATCTCACCATTGTGATCCCTGTGGAAAACCATGAAAAATGAGTATAAACTTGACTATATTCTGAAATGTCAAAATTTTACCTCCTTAGGAAAATTTCATGGCTCATGGTTTCGCTCCCTGTTTTTGTTGAAATCATGGTTCTGTGTGCATTCTGGAATTGACTGGAATATGCAGACCTCTGATGGAGAAACAAAAAGCGCCATTGCACTCGTGGCGACGAGAGGTGTAAAATCCATATAAAATTTGTCAAAATCAGACAAAGTGAAAATTTTGCCCTCCTGCGAAACTCATGGTTCCTGCGTTAAAAAAATATTAAACTGCCTCGATTTGCGTGCCCGCTCCTGTATCGAAATTAACGCAGTCTTTCTCTTCTCAGCTCTGGCAAAAAGCTGAGTTCTTAAATAACTTGGTTGGTTGAATTACCAAGAAATTTGGCATAGTTGGTAAATGGTTAATTTAGTGTGGAGGAGATTATGTGATCAAATCTGACTCCTCCACAAAATATCCCATTATAGATTTTATAAACTGTGTATATAGTTTAACCAAAAATACTTTAAACCATTCCTTGATAACCGTGTTCGTGTTTTGAATTTATATGGTTTGTTTGGATTTAAAATATAACCCAACCTTTTAACCATACTTATTTTTAACCAAAATTACTTTATACCATTCCTCGATAACCGTGTTTTGACTTTATATGGTTTGTTTGGATTTAAAATATAACCAAACCTTTTAACCATATGTTTGGCTTTTTCGAGGTTTGTTTAATATGTGGTGGGGCAGCGATTATAACCATGATATGTATACAACCATCTGACTCCATTACCACTCAGCACGTGGTTTTTCTGTTTGTTTAACATATGGTTTGTTTTTATATTGTTATATCATATGGTTTTATGGTTATATATTTTTTAACTTTATATAACCTTTAATAACCACCACATATTTGTTATAACCAACTTTATAACCGTAACCCAAATATATATATATATATATATATATATATTAACTTTTTATTTTAGTTAATATATATTAAATGATTTTGAGTTATATAGTTTTGGATTTTGGTTTGTTTATTGTTTTTATATAGTTATTTTAATAACTATATTAAACAATTTTTGTTATACGGTTTTAACCCAAAAATGATTTTTGTTTCTTGTGCAGGTTTAGGAGGCCAATGACGGGCTGCCATGTGTCAATGGCTGATGGGCTGCCATGTGGGTCCCACTCGCTTACTGGGATGCCATGTGGCACACTGTGGGCCCCACTTTTTCCCTTGTCATGTCAAACTTTGAAGAGCTCTATCTTTTGCATACGAGCTCGATTTCACGAACCATTCACACCTCTGCGATTAGGGCGACGAGATCTACGATCTAGTCCTAGGTCGAAATCATTTCGATGACTTTGATTTTTGAGCATCCATGAGTCCTCCTTGTCCTGTGTGTGTGTTCCTCATGATCCACCTGGATCAAGATGCCAGCATGCAACTCTAAGAAGTTCCAAGGGGGGTCTCTTCTCATGTTTCTTTATGGATGTGGCAGCTTTAATAATGAGAGATGTGAGAGCGGGTGTGCATGGATGACGCGTGTAGATGTAGGTAGTTCCAAGGGATGTCTCTTCTTTTATTTTTAACGGAAGTGGCTTGTGTTTGGATTTTCTTGATCCCTTCCCCATTCTTCATTATCTGTGTGTTGATCACAATTAGATTATTCTTCTCTGTGTGGCTAGAATTTACACTGATATTGACACTGGATAATCAATTTTCTTCCTACTTCCGTATCAATGTCTCCTTACCCTCTCTCATCTGCAGAAGGTTAGTTCTCTATACTCTATTTTTGTTATTTATGCCTAATTGCATATCTAAACTTTGTTGAATCGTCTTCCCCAACCGTAGACTTTTAGCATTGAACATCTTTAGGAGGTTCCTGTTTGATATTCTGAGGTACCAGGGCGAAGGTTCCATTTTCTAATTTGGTGAATTTGGGGAAATTGTCGGAGTTACTGGGTATGTTATTGCCCCTACGTACTTTTTTTCTTTCTTTTTATTTTATCCTAAGAAGTAGGAGTCCATCCCAATTTTTCTTTGTAGAGGATGGGAAACACATTTCAATGTTGTTAAATTCTCTCTTTTGGGAAAATTCTTGCCATTAATGCCCCACACCATTGAAAATAAAATGTGGGTCATCCCCAACCTTAAGGAAACTCCTGTTACTAGCTAGAGTTTTCCCTAAGGGGCTTGGGTATTTTTCTAGTTACCAAGGGCTTGGCTTCTGGAGGGCCCGAGACTGATAAGGGGCTTGGGTATTTTTCTATTACCAAGGGATGCCCTATGGAGGGTCCGGGATTGATACTTTTGACAATCACAAGTTAGATAAGGAAGAAAAGCATTAAAATAAAGGCAATAAAAAAGTCGAGGTACGAAGTTGTTGATACCCCCACTTGTAGAATTGTAAATGAACATGTTGTAAATGTCGTTCCTTTCTCAATCACTACCGTTGCATCCAAAAGAATATTTTTCAAGTGATCTTGGCCAGCTAGGTAATATCCCTCATTTTGTTTATACTATTTTTCTTTGATAGAACAACTTCCAGTTTTACCAGCTTCAACTTTACAGTATCAATGACTAACTCTAGCTTCACCTTTTTCTTTTCTTTTGTCCTTTGGGTCGATACCCAACTTCAGGCATAGCCGATCAATCAAATACAAAGATCGAGATGGATAACCCAATCAATAGGATGACTTGACTTAGTAGTCAATCAATAGGTCGAGGGGTTTCTAAAATAGAAAAATAGCCCGGAAACCAGTGGCCTCATTCCTGGGTTTTAAGACATTTTTGAGTGTCGGAAGGAATCCTATCATCGACCGCCTAAACTGGATTTTATTTGCTACTGATAGAGAGAGAAGATATATTGACTTTCAACAGATGCTTTTCATATATGTATAATCACTTCATCCTGAGTGGTGTTTGTGTGAGGTGGTGGTATCATGCTATATATCATATATGTGATAAATAATCTATATAAAAATATTTTTAGGGGAATAAAAACAATACCTTAATGCTTATGATAGATGAGAAAAATGTATAGATCTAATTCTCCTTCGACCAATATGTATAGCAACCGATATAGAGCTATCGCTATTCTTGGGCTATGGTTTTCATATAATTTTTTGATGTTTGTGGGTTACTTTTCGATGTTCATTCCAGTCTTTTCGAGGTTTCAAACCCCATGCGCATTCCAGGATCTAGAGGTCGATGGCACTATCTCTAGTCATGATGTTCAATACTCATGTCCATGAAACCACGTGGTTTAGTTCAACCAATGAATAGAAAGAACAAAATTACTAACTTTTGTGTAGATCCCTTCCTTGTACTTAGGTGACAGTATCTGGTACCTGTCAAGGGGTACATGGTACTATTTTAGAGAGAAACCTCATGAAAAGGGTAAAAGGTATAGGTTAGTAACAAGAAAATCCATTTGATGATATCCCAGATGTGGCGGTTGGGGTTCATCGGACCCATCAGAAAGAGGTTTTGACTTTGGCAAAATGTGAAATGCGCTACTAAACTATAACCTTTATTATCGTTTTCCATTGTTTCTTTTAGTTTGAGTGAGGTTGTTATAACCTTTGGCTAGAGGCTAGAGAGCTAGGTCTATGTCGTTGTCAACTCCTACTCGACCCTTTACCTCTAACTCCTGCTCACATAGCCTCCTGACATAGCCCCATCCTACTAGTGGAGTCAGCTTAAACACCGACCCCACCCTCACAAATAGACCCGAATGATAAGGCTTCAACAACACAGACCCAATAGTTGTCTTTTGCATTAGTTTTGGAGTTGTTTACCTATAATTTTTTTCGAGTGCACCCAAACTACTACAGCGTAAGAAAGATGGATAAGCTGAACTTGGACTATGCTTTATATATTCCAGTGCACATCATCCTTCACCATGGCACATTGAGTGTTGTCCTCAGAGCTCTTGTTTTGGTTCCTAACCATTTTTCCACGAGGGCCATCACTTCCAAAATCTGAAATTGAAGATAAACTAAGATATAGAATATCACTGAAGACATTATTGACTTTCGTACATTTCAGACTACCTATTAAAATAACTGGATTTTTTTCTTCACAAATCAGTTATGACAAATTATTACTTATTTGAAAGCATTTTAAATTACAAATTATATATATTCAAATTACACAAAATATATATATATATACAATTTCGCATACACAGTATTGACGACTAACTACATATCAATCAAAGAGGCCAAGTCGGTTAGAAATACATGTTTTTTTGGGAGCCTTTCTTCCATTTCAGCCTATTTACCACCATATATTTTGTGAGTTTAAATATTAGGAGAGAAAATTTTTATGGTTAAAATATTTGTAAAACTATATATCAAAAAATGAGTATTCCCGAAATTTTGTATACATTAAAATTTTGGCAACATATTTCCTATTTATAATATAGGCTGCGTAGACTGCATTATTGAACCTCTCATCTTTACAACAATCATTACAACCTATCATGTTGTCATTTTAAAGCATAGTAGCAAAATTGGGAAATTTTGGCATTTGGCTAATTTTATCTCACTCCACTTACTTTTCCCCGTCTTTGACAATATACCTCAAGTTTTCAATGCAGGCGGAGTCTGGACACATAGGCAGCGGGATCCTAGTGCGAGTCCCCGTCAATCGTCCTATCATCTAAGAAAAATTTGCTTAACTGAATGCAAATGCTTTCATCTTGGTGGTTTTTTGGGGGCTAATTTTCATGCGAAATTTCCTTTGCAGGTTGGGATATTGATCAATTTCTTAAGGATATTGGAGAAGTAACCTTAATTGTATTGACTGTTATAAAGAGTGTGTTATAAAAAGTGTGATTATGTATTAGATCATGGTTTTGCTATTTTATTAATAATATTGTTTTTCCACAATTGTACTAATTCTGAGAATAAAGAAAATTTTATAAGTTTTTGTGTTTTATTTACTTTATGCAGAGATTTAATGACATTTTCTCTAAGACTGATAAGAGGAAAACTAAATATTTTATGTTATATTTAAAGCCTAAAGAGAAATTTCGAATGCTCTGCTTGAAATATTAAATATACAGTTGTTTTTCATTTAAAAAAAATTTAAAACTTGAATGCAAAAAACAGTTGGACTTTCGGTTTCTGCTCATGATTTCTCTAAATACACCCTAACCCACACTAACTTTCATAGGTAAATCTACAATTTCAAGCGGCAATACATAAAGCGATGTAGCAATGCTAAGTTCATTGCTAAGTTCACCACCTTAAACGTGGTCTTACTGCTCCCAGGATTACAATGAAGCGATGTAGCAATCCCCCACCCTTCTTCTTCAATGCAAAAAACAGTTGGACTTTCTTGTACATATTCTTTGGATTGGCCTACCCTTCTTGTCTCAACGCCTGGCTGTAAGGAAGGCAACTGGCTAGAGAAATTTATTGTATTCGAATACCATGTGACAGTAAAGTCTGCAAATAAATACGTAGTTACACCCGTTACTTGCAACATCCCTCCTTCCTGGATATTTAGGTAGCCCGATACGGGGAGTTTATTCATTCACTTTTGACGAGAAACATATGGAGTCTATGGAGGCCCAGGAATTATCTGGTCGAAAGTGATCGAATCCGAATAAAAAATTTCAAAATTTCAAAATATTTTGTTGATGCAGTGTTCGAATCATGTTTTTAAAACGTCTAAAATACCTAAAATTATGAATTTAAACAGCGTTTACTTGGATTTACAAAAATCTCTGCCATACAAAAATATATGGCCAACACACTAGTAACAACAAACCATACAAAAAAATTCTATGAGGGTTTGGAAAATTGGTGGGGTTTTCACCAAGGTTACTCACTGCTAAATTTTGAATTTCAAATGTTTGAATTAAATCCAATAGTGAAAAAGTATAGGGAATTTTAGACAGTTATGTAAAGCAGTTGTCTATAATGCGACTTTTTGGAAGCCTTTCCGGTGGGTCTTTCCGGTCAAAATCCGGCAACAATTTATTCGAATAGCAAGTTTGATAGCTAGTTTCTGCACAATCAAAGCGTCCCAGGAATCCAAATATGTAGTTAAAATTCCGGTCAAAATCCAGCAGCAATTTATTTGAATCGCAAGTTTGATAGCTAGTTTCTGCACAATCAAAGCGTCCTAGGGGTTTTCCAGGGTGGTGAATCCAAATATGTAGTTAAAAAACCATTTTAACTGCAACAAATCAAGATTTAACCTCAATTTCTTCGGCCGGATTCCATCACCGGAATCTCCAAAAAATCGCATTATAGACAACTCCGTTATGTAAATGAAGGATCACTGACCACTTTAATTGAAGATCCGCTATGAAGGATCACTGACCACTTTAATTGGGAGTAGTCTTTAACGCGACTTTTTGAAAGCCTTTCCGGCGATTTTTTCCGGTGAAAATCCGGCAGTAATTTATTGGAATCCAAGTTTGATAGCTAATTTCTGCACAATGAAAGCGTCCCAGGGGTTTTTCAGGGTGCTGAATCCGAATATGCAGTTAAAAAACCATTTTAACTGCAACAAATCATGATTTCATCTCAATTTCTTCCGCCGGATTCCGTCACCGGAATCTCAAAAAGTCGCATTATAGACAACTCCCTTTAATTGAGGATCTGCTGCATTTACTTCTACGTCACAGCTCATAACAACCAAAACCGATATTCGCCGAGCAGCTTATGAGAGCAGATAAACCCATCTTCTCTGAGTAATTATAAGGAATTCATGGTGAATAAATTCATTGTAATTTTAGTTTTATTTAAATGTTTATTTAATTTAATTTTTTTAATTTTGTTGGATAAGAGCAAAATTTCAATTTTAATGATGTATGGACAGAATTACACATCATATTGGGCTGTAAAATGAGCCATAATATTATACTACCAAAAATTAAAAATAATAATAAATGCAATTAATTATATTTTATATTATAATTAATCTAGATTTATTTTAACTATGGATCAAATCTTTCAAAGTGTAAATCTCTTTTTTAAATAAAAAGCTTGAAGAAATTTTTTTCTCTCAACACTTAATAAACACTGTTTTAAAATGAATGTAGACTAGTATTTAAAATATTATCATGAATAAAACTCTATAATATTTTTCCATTTCTTATTATAATATTAAATTTATACCAGCATAGATCCATGCTTAAACACATGTCTAACATGAGCCAGGGATCAAATTTATTTTGATGTAAACTTATTTTAGAGTGCAAAAAACAATGTGTAATTTCTAATTATTTAAATTGTATTTTTAAATATTATAGAAATTACATAACATGTATATCAAGTCATTTTATCATGCATTAAACTTGGTTTTTTAATATTAATATATTTGTAAGTATACATTAATATTAATTCATATTAAAATATTTTATATTGGATATTTTATTCTATACAACATTAAATATATTATTTTAACATTTTTTTTAATATATAAATATATATAAAGTTGACATCAGGTATTAAAATATCTTTGAAAAGTATAAAGTTTAAACATTTTACTCAGATAATTTTTATTTCTAATTATTTTATATAAAACTATATTAAATTAGTTATATGAACAAATAATGAAATAAATATAACATTTTTTTATTTAAAAAACCACTGTAAAATAAACTTTTTCGTTTAATTAACAATAAAATTATATAATTTGTGTTAAATTTATCAATATTTAATAAAATGATTCATTGTGATATAAGTTTGTTTGCTCATATAATTTGAGTTAAATTTATTAATATTTTAATAAAATGATTCATTGTGATATAAGTTAGTTTGTAAAACTATTCCAAATTGTGATAGGGGAGAGATTCCTAATGTTGTGCAGGGACCAGTAATTGATATAGTACTGGTCCCACCAAACCACGAGAAATTGAAACTTTTGCAACCCATATTTAAACAAAGGTAAATAACATTAAGTATAAATAAGTATTAATTTATGTCCAAAATTTCCCCATACATTGACTTGGCCCACAACTGTCCATAAATAGTATCTTAATACGTAAGAGTGCAAACCATATTGACCCAACTAGAAAACAGATAAAACCATAAATTCTTCCAAAATGGTCTATTCAAGAAGTACAAAGTAGCAGTCACATCAACCCCCACTCATCAAAACTGAAGCTTTGTATCCCAAATAAATATCCATACGTGCACATAATAAAAGGGAATGTATGTCAGCCATAACTGCTGTGTTGTTCAACAACTAAACCCCCTATGTTCAATAAATGACACCCAACCCAATAACATTTAAACCCACTTTGTTCAATAAATGACACCCAAACCCAATAACTGCAATAAATGACACCCAACTCACTCTATTTCTCATTAAAACAAATCAAAGCACATGGATCAACAAATAACAAATTCCCAACCATTAGATCACATCAAATTAAATCCAGACCACACATTCAAAATGAAGCCATTGCAATCCATGTCCATCCATGTCCACCAATTAAATTCAAGTGCCAAAAACTATAAAAGAAGTTCAACCATTGTTGAAGTTGCATCTTATGCTTTCAAACTATTCAGCAAACTTGAAGACAAAACATCACAAAATAGTTGCCAGTATATCCAGGTTAGTTATATCAATTACAACACATTTTTCTTACAGTTCTATTTTCATTTATCAGAGTTCTTATAGTTTCAGTTCTTACAGATTCAGTTTCACTTTCATGAAAATCAACACACAGCCTACAGTTCTATTTCACAATTCACCTTCTTACAAATTCAGTTTCACTTTCATGAAAATAAACACACAGCCTATAGTTCTATTTCACAATTCACCTATTTCTATTTCTATGTTCAGACTTATAGACGTATTGATGTGCCCGGCAAGATTTTATTGAAAAGCATAATCAAATGACTACTACTTAAGAAGAGTCGACATATAACCAAGAGGATTAGACGAAAATAGACTGTAAGGAAAATACTGTTAAGGAGCACCGAGATATAACCACAAGGATATGACAAAAATAGACAGTAACGAAAAGACTGTTAAGGGGAACCGAGTTATAAGATGAAAACATACAGTAAGGAAAATATTGTTGTCCATTTAGATGAAAACATACAGTAAGGAAAATAGAGTCCCCAGAACAACATTTATAATGATGATCCATCTCGAGGCACTAGTCATCAGAATCTATGATTGGTATTATGAATGATCGGAATCAATAAGAATCGAGGCCCCTCACCTCATCAGATGCAGCTATCACCTCGGGCTATCACTATGAAATGCATTCCTCGCATACGAATTAGTATCCTAGCACACAGATATGGACCTCCACTCATAGGAGTTGTGGCCACCAACAATGTATCCTCTCATTGTTGTTGTGGCCACCGTAAGATATGTCAAAATAACCCCCACCCAAGTGTGAAATCATGCGAATGAGCTAGGGAACTACCTTAATAAGCTTTCAAGTGGTTAACATAGTGTCAAATCACCATAAAAATGCATGCAATAAGGCTAGTGCTCCATCAAGGGATGTTGGACACATCATAACAAAGTGTTTCATGTGTGCAATTCCCTCATATCTCCTAGGAAATTCTAACTAGGAGATTTCAAACTTGAAATATCTAGACAATGTGAACAACGAGAAAGTAAGCTAGTGCCCTCAATAAGAATGATCTCCAAAATTGCAAACCATAAGAAATTCAGCATCCAAAGTGCTAGGGTGCTCCATCTTAATGAAGATTAATCACAACCAAACCATGGTGAAGCACCCTTAATTTAACCATCATACCAAGAAGCAAATTATTAACACTTGAAACTTAGGGGGACCCTAAGTTGATGTGTTCCCACTACATGAAATGCATGAAGTGTTTAATAGTTGCTAAGCTGAGACAACCCAAACATGCCAACACTGCCAAATAATGAGGGTGCACCAGAACATCAAGAGTTTAAACCATTAGGCACATGCTAACTCATCAATTAGGCCACCACTAACATGCTAGAACATCCCATCCCACACTCACTAGAAACCATCGTGGCAATAATTTCACCCTAAGATAGCACCATTTATAAGCCAAAACAAAAATGAACCCCTTGTCCATCAAAATATCTGTCATTGTGATCTTGCAAGCTTGATCCGTGTGACAAAAATTCACTAGTGTTGTGATGAAAATCACAAGTGCAAACCTCATGTAACATGAGGGGAACAACTTGTAAGAAAGGGGTTGGCCCCGTGGTTGTTTATTGTGCTGTGGTTTTAAGTTTTAATTGTTATAGCACCAAAAACCTTTCACACAGCAAGCCCTGTAATTTCAATTACCAAGATAAATTAATGCATAGGAAATCCTGGTGTGGTTTATTTCTTTTTGCCTGTTTCTGTGCATGCTCATCTGTGTATTTGAGCTTTCAGTGCAAGCTGTGCTAAAGTGACTGAGATTGTAACAGGCAGGGGTGTCCTCTAGTGTCGGCATCACCAAATCAAAGATGAAGACATATACAAGACAACATAGTAGCATACCGAACAAGATGCTACTATGAGCAACAAATGCCCCAGCTACTTTTATCATTTATCTTTTGGATGGACACTATATTAGCAAATCACTGAACAAATTTTTACTTGTTTTTCCTTGGTGATACTTTGAACACTTTTAAGTTCAGAGGAGAACATAATGATCATATCAAGCTTTTATTGCAAGCGCTTAGGGAACAATAGATTCATGTCAAACTCGGTAAATGTTGTTACTAAAAATCTAAGTTTTCTTCCATTTCCATCCAGTTACATCACTGCAGTGGAAACGTAGGGATGTGGTCAAAGGACAGGTTTGGAGAAAGGGATGCTGAGGCAAGAACTCTATTTGTAATCTTTGACTTCTGTAATAATACATATTCCAATGTCAGCCAATCACTTACAGAAAAAACAAAACAACAAAACAATAAAAAACAACAAACAACAAAACAATATTTTAAGTATTCAAACCGAACAAGAGCTTTGTTGGGAAATGCATAACAAAACCAATCAATACAATCATGGTATTTTAAGTGTAAAGACAAGTTATCAAAACAACAATCACTGATAATTTTGAAGACATACAACAAAATGATTCTGTATATTTGATTTTTCAAGGATACTAACATACATGTTGATAATTTCCTGTAATAAAGCAGAAGTATTTTTGCCTTGTATGAAAGCATAATTTACAAATATTCTAATGTCTAAATGCATGCAATAATTTTACAGGTTGTTGCATCTATGGCAAAAGGAAGTTATGCTACTCGTACAAGGAGAAGTGGTAGGAGAGTGACAAGGGGTGCGCAGCTGCGATGCACATCATCTGATGAGGACAGGACAACTGATGTCAATGTCAACAATGCACCAAGGAACATTGTTGAGGATGACCATGTGATGGCAGCTGATGTTAACACACCATCAACCACAGAACCACCATCAACAACAGTCCAAGGGGCAAGTTCAACTAAAAAGATCAGTGCTATAAGAGGATGGACAAAAGAACAAATGTTAGTTGCAATTGATGACATAGAGTTTAATGGATACTCAGTTCGGGCATCTGCAAAAAAACATGGTATTCCTCCCTCATAAATACATTATTGGATAAATGGACTGACTCATACAAAATGTAGAGGGCCTCTTGCAGTTATGATTGAGGAGGAGGAGGCTGAGGTGGTTGAGTGGTGTAAAGAGATGGCCCATTTGGGACATGGGCTAGAGTTGATACAACTGAAATCCACAGTTGCTCAAATCTGTCAAGGGAGGCCAAACCCATTCAAAGATGGGTTTCCTGGTAAATCATGGTGGTTTGAGTTTTAAAAAAGGCATCTAGAACTTGTATTGAGTATTGCTGAGGGCCTTCACAGAGATAGAGCATTAAATTTGCGCCCTGCAGTTGTGAAAAATTTCTATGACACACTTTCTAGTGCTTACGATAAACATTCTTATGGAGCAGACCATATATGGAACTATGATGAAACAAGTTTACAGGTAAGGAGGAATTGTGGCATGCAGGTAATTGCCAAGAGAGGGAGCCGAAATGTGCCAAAGATTTTGCCTAAGACTAAGGAGTGGATAACTATTTTATGTTGTGTCAATGCAATTGGTACTTCAATCCTAGGATTTTATCTATTCAAAGGTAAAAATCAACTGAAAAAATATATACAGAACTATGAACCAGGTGCATGCATGGCTACACATCCCCATGCATGGATGACTAAAGAACTGTTTCTAAGTTGGATTTTTCACTTTGCTGCATCGGTACCAGGTGGCGTCTCGCCTAATAACAGACACCTATTGGTATTAAATGGCCATGGGAGCCACATGGTTGTACAAACAATTGAGGAAGCAAACAATTTAGGCATTGACCTATTGACATTGCCCTCTCATACCACTCAAAGACTGCAACCCCTTGATGTTAGTGTGTTTGGCCCTTTCAAGAACTATTTCAGGTCGGAGCATGCTGCATGGATGGCAAAGAATCCAGGGGTTGAGGTGAAAAGGTTTGAGCTAGCAGAGCTTGTAAGTAAAGCTTTTAAAATGGCTTTGACACCATCAAATATCAAGGCTGGCTTTAAGAGGACAGGAATCTGGCCACTAAACTATGATGCTCTTATGCATGATACTGGTTGTAGCCAAGCGTTTCATGTGGATGGTCAGGAAGAAGGGAATGCCCAAACAGGTGTTGAAGTGCAAGAAGTAGATGACCAAGATGATGTTGTTGCGGCTGGTAATATGATTTCCCTATCTCAAGGACACTTATATGTTGAAGATGATGAAACTGTATGTGAAACACAATATAACCATGAAAAAATTTGCAGTAACATGGAGATCGTTCCACCAACTCAAGAACATGAAACTCCTGTTGCTGATATTGTTAATGACATTGTTGAACATGTAGTTCACAATGACCAATTAACATTACCAAGCCAAGTAACTCCACCTTCATGGCTAGCAGAAGCAATGATTAATATGAATGCACATAGTGTCTCAGCAACCAATGAAGAAAGCATGAACATGCCCTCACAACCACCAGAATTGAACAGTGAAATTGCTCATTTTTTTGTGGACAATAGATCAATGGAAGAAGATGAAGCACATAATGAGGCATCAAATGAAGATAATGATATAGTTCAATCAGTTCCATCAGATACTAAAAGGGAAGTGCCAAGCAATGACATGCAGGTGGGAGGGGTGGAGAAGACACTTGGCCAGTTCCTAAAGCTACCAGTAGAGAGAGTATCAATGAAAAAAAAAGCAAGCTACACCGGGTAGTCTTCGTCTGGGATGAAGCTCACAGTTACTCACCTCAGAGGACTATATAAACCTGTTAGTTGAGTCTGAAAGAAAAATAAATTTGAAATGCAAGAATTCAAACAAAAAAAGAAGGATCTAGTCAAGGAGAAGAAGGCAGCAAGGATTGTTGTAGCACAACGTCGAGCAGATGAAAGGATTGAAAGAGATAAAGCAAGGCAAGTTAAGGACCAACAAAAACAAATGGCAAGACAGGAAAAGGAAAAAAGAAAGGCACAAAATGCTTGAAAAGGAACAAGGGATGATCAATATGGCTGACAATGATACAAGAATTGCTAATGAAACCAGGATTATTTAAAACTCATTGGACTCCATTGCAGATAATACACCATTATTCCAAGATCTCATAAACATTCAAGTGTCTCACTATCAAACTGAGGGTTTACCCACTTGCCTTATTCCTACCAGAGTTGGTGTCAATTTTATGTATGCTCATTACACACCTCCACTTAATACAGGGGTCAATAGTGCAAATGTGAGGTATGGGTACTCAATACCTCCATGGTTCGAAGCTGCAAATTGGAGTCAATCATATGGCAACAATCAACCATTTCCTAATAAACCCTTGACAGGTAGGCCAACCTACCTGGCTTAAGGAGGTAACTCGGGGAGTTTTGGCACTCAAGATTCTCAGGGCCATAAAGAATAGGGGTGTCATATGTTTTTGGTTGTAACCGCATTATGATGTGGATTTTGGATGGATTGTATCTTTTTCTTGTCATAGAAACATTTTGGCTTACAACCTAGGTTGTTTTATTTCGTAATGTGTGCAACATTGTAGCCAAAATCCATTTTAGAAGGAACATCTATAGTCTATTATAATGTAGAAATCTTACAAGATTCTCAGGGTCATAAAGAATAGGGGTGTCATATGTTTTTGGTTGTAACCACATTATGATGTGGATTTTGGATGGATTGTGTCTTTTTCTTGTGACAGAAACATTTTGGCTTACAACCTAGGTTGTTTTATTGCTTTGAAACGCTAACAACATTATGGTTCTATCCACGCGTCATCTAAAGTACATAGAAATCAAATTGCAACCATTGCTCTCAATCTTCATTTAATATTCTTGCACAATTTGAGACGTGCAATAAATTTGAAACTTGCAAACTTCTCTCCTTGGATTTCTATATATATATATATATATATATATATATATATCTATATATATATATAGATATATATATATATATATATATATATATATATAATCTGGAAAGAAAAAATCTTTATATTTCAGAAAGAGAAATATACATGTTACATCCTCTGCAGGGAACTGGAAGTGGCTCACAGTGCTTTTCTGTAAACTTGAATCATACACCAATCTTGCTGATATGTTTACTATACCAGTCCATTCATGGCCAATTACAGCAAAAAGCCAAAAAGGAGAGGTCTAGCTTGTATATCCTAAATACCACTTTGTAAAATGACTTTGACAGCAAAAAACTAAAAAACTAAAAGGGACAAAGGAATTTAAAACCTAAAAAGAGGGACATGTCCTCAATCAAATGACCATCTAGGAATTCATGAAAGAAAAGCTCTACCTTGGAGGGACAAAACTTCCTTAGACAACTTATCTATCTTTGTGTTGATTCCCCTAAAAATATGAGAAGCAAATTCTACCTTCATATCATATATGTGAACCAAAGCCTGGAGCATAATGGAGATAAAAGAAATGAGAGGAGTTTAAGTGAAGAACAATTCTTACTCCACACCGAGGAGGATGGCCTTGACTGGCCCCATCAAAAAACCCCCAAGGGATCTCGAAATCCAGAGGATGCATAATAGGATTGCTAGACTTTTCCTGCTTACGATCATACTAATATTCTCTTGTCAACTTCGCTATCATATATGAAACAACTTCCACTGGATTGGTTTGTTCTGGAAAATAATTTGACCTCTGCCCCGACAAAAGACAGATTAAAGAGGACAAATACCTACTGAACTGCTTGGGATCTATCAATTTTTTCAAATGATGAGGAAAGCTGAAGCAATCATCCACATCCACACAATCTCAAAATCACTAATCGACATGCTTACTAAGTTCATTCACATCCACAAGCCTATCTCCAGTCCATTCATGGCCAATTATAGCAAAAAGCCAAAAAGGAGAGGTCTAGCTTGTATATCCTAAATACCACTTTGTAAAATGACTTTGACAGCAAAAAACTAAAAAACCAAAAGGGACAAAGGAATTTAAAACCTAAAAAGAGGGACATGTCCTGAATCAAATGACCATCCAGGAATTCATGAGAGAAAAGCTCTACCTTGGAGGGACAAAACTTCCTTAGACAACTTATCTGTCTTTGTGTTGATTCCCTTGAAAATATGAGAAGCAAATTCTGCCTTCATATCATATATGTGAACCAAAGCCTGGAGCATAATGGAGATAAAAGAAATGAGAGGAGTTTAAGTGAAGAACAATTCTTACTCCACACTGAGGAGGATGGCCTTGACTGGCCCCATCAGAAAACCCCCAAGGGATATCGAAATCCATTCATGAGGAGTTTATGCTATTTGAAATTTATTTTAATGCATCTGAAACTTAAGATACTCAAAAATTGTCTAGAGTTTACAAATAAAAATATTCAAAAATCGTGTAAAGTTTACAAAAAAAAATTACGATTGCCAGTAACAAGTTTCTTCTGGACGAATAAGTATGATACCATTACAAACTTCTATTTAATATTTGACTAAACATGTCTAAAAAAAAATCTCCCAAAACATATAACACTTAAACTACAACCTCCCAAAACATATAATAGATCTGCGTTCAATATTTAACTAAACATGTCTAAAAAACAGGCTTCCAAAACATATAAAAGTTAGATTACAACCTCCCAAAACATATAATAGTTTTCTGTTCAATATTTGACTAAAAAGTCTGAAAAACAACCTCCCAAAACATATTACAGTTAAACTACAACCTCCCAGGAGTGTAGCATCGACATAAATGGCAAGTGGAGCAGGGGCAGCAGGGGTGGTCGAATGGCACCAGAAGCCTCCAAATCCAAAGAATCCTGTCGTTTTCTTTGACGTAACAATAGGCACCATTCCAGCCGGACGTATTAAGATGGAGCTCTTTGCCGATATTGTTCCCAAGATAGCTGAAAACTTTCGGCAGTTCTGCATAGGGGAATACAGGAAAGCAGGCATTCCTATCGGCTATAAAGATTGCCATTTTCACAAGGTTATTAAGGACTTCATGATTCAGGCTGGTGATTTTGTGAAGGGATATGGCAATGGATGCATCTCTATCTATGGTAGCAAGTTTGAATATGAAAACTTCATCGCTAAACATACAGGTCCTGGTCTTCTCTCTATGGTATATTTCTTCTATGACAAGTGCTCAACAACAGGCAAATAGTGGGCCTAATACTAATGGATGCCAATTCTTTTTAACTTGTGTAAAATGTGATTGGTTGGACAATAAGCATGTGGTTTTTGGGAGGGTACTAGGAGAAGGACTCTTGGTTTTGAGGAAAATTGAAAATGTCCAAACTGGGCAACATAATCGACCCAAGCTACCTTGTGTTATTGCTGAGTGTGGTGAAATGTAACAACCAAATGCCTGTCAATATTGTGTCATGGGATGATCTATTTGCTCATGGATGTTAGTTCGACAAGCCTCAGTTTTATCTTTTGTTTCGTTCCCACAGGGAATTTTTAATGAAATGAGGAGACGACAGGGTTGAAGGTAGCAACAGGCAGAAGGAGGAAGGGACAACGACAAGGAGATGGAGGAAGAAGAAAGGTAGGGTCTGAAGCAGAGGGAAGGGAAGCTACTACAAGAAGTGGAGAAGAGGAGGTAAGCCACTAAAAAGAGGAGCAGCAGAAACCCTAAACCCCTAACCAAGGCTTAAAAAATTTAGAATTTTTCCCAAAAAAAGAGTGAGGAGACATGATGGGAAACTTGCAAAACCCTAAACCCCTAACCTACAAAACCCTAAACCCTCAAAACCTGCCATGCAAAGTTAACAAAAATTCCAATAAGGTGTTTTGTGTTGAAAAACACATCAGAAATGGCTGGTAGGATTAAAATCCTACCGGATAGAAGCCATGTCCAAGTCCAGAGCTCGCCACACCTTCGCCAGACCTTCTCCAGAGCTTGCCACACCTGCAACAAGTTGGAAATTAGCAATTGGACAACAAAAAAACCAAAAAAACCAAACAAAAAACACAAAAACCTGCAATTACCTGTAAATGCAACCTTCGACCTCGAACTAGCTGAAACTGCTACTGGCTCCTCCCCAAACAACAAATAGCATGAATTAAACCACCACCAAGGAAACCCTAAACCACCAGTAGTCCAGAATGACCAACAATTGCAGGCGAAAAACCACAAGAAAGACAGAAACCCTGTTCCAACCATGGACGCGTATCGACAAACAATGGTCGACATCAACTCAACCATGGCGGATGAAGCGCGCAAGTGCTGGAGTTGTCCCATGCCATCGTCAGTGGAGGGCTTCGCCCAACAACCGGACCCAAACATAAAACGAAAAGGGAAATAACACATCGTAGAAATGAGGCGGAAACAAACCTTGAGATGGTGTGGAAGCGTGTTTTGAAACCTTGACACGGTGCCCAACACGTGGCAGTCCACGTCATACACCTATCGTACGACAACAGCTGTGGTTCACGTGGTTGTAGGCGAGGTGAAGGGGAGGGCGCATAGGTAATGGCGTCCCTCCCCTAACATGTAAACAGGACATGTGTTGATTTTTAACTCAAATACAAGTTAAATGTTAAAAGTAAATTGGAGAAAGAAAAACAACAAATGACGTGTTGATTTGAGTCCGAAAGAGAAAACACATCACGTATTAATGTCAGATACTCGTGGAACATGACAGGTGAAATGTTTCAATTAAAATAGTGTTATTAGAAAAATAGGAAAATTGTAATTTTTGTTCTAACCATTTTTAATTTTTTTAATTTTAGTGTTTTTAATAGGATTTATCAATGTTTTGAATTATATATATATATATATATATATATATATATATATATATATATATATATTATGACAGGTGAAATGTTTCAATTAAAATAGTGTTATTAGAAAAATAGGAAAATTGTAATTTTTGTTCTAACCGTTTTTAATTTTTTTTAATTTTAGTGTTTTTAATAGGATTTATCAATGTTTTGAATTACATCTATATATATATATATATATATATATATATATATATATATATATATATATAATTTATTAATGCGGGTTATTGATATTAAAAAAAATTATATTAATTTGATATTAGTAAAGTATAGGGATAGAATTATTTATGGAAATTTTTTCAATTAAAAAAAATGAATTTTGGTGAGACTAATAATTTTTTTAATATTTGTGAGGGATTAGTAATTTTATCTACATGAATGGATTGAATTGAAAGTGTAGGAAATAAATATATTAATTTGATATAAGTGGAGTATAAGAGTTAAGAGCCCACGAGGCTTTGGATTGACGGTGAATGGGTGCACTGTTAAGGAACTCCTTGCAATAGGTCACTGGTTCAAATCCCCCGTGGGTGCTTACCTACCAAAAAAAAAGAGTTAATAAATTTGGGAGAAATTTCTTCAACAAAGTGGAAATTGTATATTTTGACACAAGTGGAGCATAGGGGCAACAAAAACTGGGATGCATTTTTTTCCAACTTTAATGTTTTTATTAGGTTATTCATATTAATTTCGACTTTATTAAGATGGAGAAAAGGAGGGAGTTGGTGGTATTGATTTGATTTGAGATAAATAAAGGGTAAGAAATTTGGACGAAATTTCTTCAACATAGAGAAAAATGGATTTTTGTGGGACTTAATAGACTTTATCAATTATTGTGAGGGATCCATACTAACTTGACTTTATTGAAATGAATGCATTTACTTGACATAAGTGGAGGAAAATAAATATATTAACTTGACATAAGTGGAGAATAGGGACAAAAAAATTTATGGAGAAATTTCTTCAACAAAGTGAAAATTGTATTTTTCTCCAACATTAATGTTTTTATTCGACTATATCAATGCTTGTGAGTTAATCATATTGACTTCATATTTATTACAATGGAGAAAGGTAGGTAGTTGCTCATATTAACTTGATTTTATTAAAATGAGTGTAGTGAATTAACACAAGCAGAGGGAAATAAGTGGGTTGGTATGGTCCTCACTCACCTTTTCATTGACATCTGCACCACCAACTAGCCAAATGGTCATATAAAATCTTTAACTTGTATTAAGTTCTAGATCTAGGAATCCAAAATCAAGTCTATTCTCAATTGTCAAATAACTTGCAACCATCAACTCTTACATGCTAGAATGACTATGATCATGGGACCTATGTTATGGGTTGTATCAAGCATTTGGTTATTTGGTAGCGATGCATGTTGTGTTCACCTTTAGATCACTAGAAACCTAGATGGGATTTGCCTATCGACTCCAAAACACACAAAAAAACACTAAAATTATCTAATGTTGTGAAGCCTTACAAAACAACTTCTTGACACAAATCAAGAGGTGTGGCACATCATCTAACATGTCATTACCACATCATCTACCTCCTTTCATGCCATGTCACCACCATGCCATCTCCATACTACCTGTCATTCCACATCATCACCACATCACTATCATGTGTCACTCTTGAAAGGGGTCACTTAGCAACCCAAAAATGTCAAATCCACCTACCACATGTCAAGACCACAAAGTGCCACATCATCATTCATGCTACCTCACTGCCATCTCATCTCTTCCATGTTAGCACATTGTCATGTGTCTTACTCTACTACTACCATGTGTCATCTATGACCTGTCCAATTGGCCACCCAAAAAATTTGAATCCACTTGCCACATGTCCTAACCTTAGGGTGCCACATCATCATCCTACCACTTATTTTTTCTATATGGTTCCATATCATAATGGGGTCCACCTTCTATTTTCGTTGGGAAATTTGGGATTTGATACCTTTCTTAGTGATTGTTATGTTGCCCTCCTAGAGGACCAAATACCAAGATGCCTTGGTGCATCTTAGATAGTTTCATATGCCCAGATGAATCCACCTAGCTCAACTGATGTCTACTTAGGTCAACCCTTTGATGCTTGGATAAGGAAAAACCTTGTCTCCTATGGAACCATGTGTTGACTTCAACATTTCAAGCTCAAGTTTCTCTTCATTCCTAGGGAGTTAAACTAAGTTCCATATACCATTGGAAAGCTCTCTTAGAGGGTTATCTAATCAACATCTTTACATGTTATTTTGATCAAGATAAATGAAGGAGACATGCCTACAAAGTTAATCTATCCAACTGGTATGCATTCATGATGTCAACTCAAATAATATACCACATACACTCAACAACCTATGAAATCACTAACATCATGAAAAATCAACTAGCTCCCCCAAAAATTGACCTCACTTGACATCAATGACTAGATACTCAATAAGTTCCCCCTGAACATGACCTCAATTTACATCAATGACTAGACTTGATATCATTGGCAATAATAAATTGCCAACACACTCAACAATCGCCTTGTTTGTCATTAATGGCAAAAAGACTTAGACATTGTTGGTCATTTATGGTTGAAACTCCCACTATCTCTGATAACGTTGAAGTTTCATTGTCTGCTCACTCTCCCTCTTTCTTTTAATTTCCATTGTTTGCTCATTATCCCCCTTTGACATCAATGACAATGTCATTTAGCTACTCATTCTCCCAAAGAATGTTGATACCAAGATAAAAAAATTGCTTATACATTCATTAGAGAAATTTTGAGGTAAAAAATGGGCCTCAAAACAAAAATGCACAACCAAAATCAACTTAGTAAGAACCAATAAAATGGAATATGATGATTTCAATCATGGGGGATGATTCACTTTTGGAGTAGAATAGTAAAATGATAAAAAAAATGAAAAAAACTAGTTTTCAACTTATCTCCTTATGGTTTTACTCAAAATTTGACTGGGAGCACTCTTTGGATGCATAATTTATTTTTTCATCCAAGGAGTACCCATGTTGAATACTTTGATGATCTCAATACACGAAAAATGAGAAATACATGAAAACATGTTATTACAATCACATTTTTTCATGTATTTCTTATTTTTTGTGTAGCAGATCCATCAAAAGTATTCAACATGGGTACTCCTTGGATGTGAAATTAAATTTCGCATCCAACGAGTGTTCCTGCTTGAAGTTTGAGTAAAATTGTTGGAAGATAAGTTGAAAATACTAGTTGAGAAAGTATTTTTTTGTTTTTTCACTCTAAAATTTGATGAGGTAATCTAATCTTATTTTATTTTTCAACTATTATTTTATAACTTTCCTTAGGACGCCCATTTACACCTCATAATTTCTCTAATGATGTTCTAAACGCCACATTACTTCTACTACTATTTACTTGTGCCAAGACATACTAATAGTTGTTCCAAGAGCGAAATTCTCCCCTTGATTCAATATATCATACTACTAATAAGATGGGATAGATAAGGATGAAAACCTTCCATTTAATCATTTTTTAAGTGGAAATATGTCCCCTAAACACAGGCTACCTCTGCCAAGTTTTTAGCTCCCCCTAAGTTGATTATATATCCTGCTCTCTGACTTGCTGGCACACAATTATGCCTTCAATGTTTGGATCACTGCCCTCATTCCTTGTGAAAGAGACTAGTGATAATATCTTAGCTCCTTGTTGGGTCCTTTGTTTCTGGAGGAGTTTTGATCAATTTTTTCTGGAAAAGAACCGTGAATATGATCAGCAGAAGCAGAAAAAGTAAATGGTAAAATAGGCTAGAAAGTGGGACCAAAAAGGAAGAAAGTGGCAACTGGAGAAAGGGAGTAGTTAATTCGGGACTTGCCAAAGTTGTGGAAGAAAGAACTAGATGTCAGTTTTGAAACAATCAAGCAAAAGTGGACCAAAACAGGCGGATTTTGTCAAAGGGATCAAGTTGGACCAGATCAAGTGAGCACGGATCAAGACAAAGGAGAAAATATATAAAATCCACATGGATTGAGCTAAATAAAGAAGAGATAAAGAGTTAATTTGACATGTTATCGGAATGAGATCTAAGATCTATTTGCATGTATTATGATGTAATCCAGTCTCTCCTCTTTATGTGTGAGGAATTATGAAATAGATCTTGTGCAGTCTGTGCAACTATTCATTGTAATGGTCCTATCTTTAAAAATAATATAAGAATAAGGTTGTTTGGTTATCCTTATATTTTCTGTGATTGAATGTTTTGATGCCATGTATCCACTTTCAAATTTTTTATAATTCTTCATTAAGTAGTATGTTATATATTCATATATTGTGTGTAAGGATATTTGAGGATCTCTAAATAGATAAGCAATCAATGTATTACTTATGTAACAATATGAATCCTATAATTATCTAAAATCCCCTTATAATACTTAAAAGTGTTGCCACGCCTCGGGTGATACTTTTCTCCTCACAGAGGAATGAAAATGTCGGTGTTGCTATAGAATACAATAGAACCTTCTATTGGCAACCGGTTGTTGAACCCTCGATCTTCACGATAAAAATTTTTGCTAACAAATGGTTATGTTGTCAGGACCTTGGAAATCTAGTGGGGATCTAGACCATGGTGTCAAGGATTCTCAAGGGAAGCATTCAAGAATGGTGGGATGAGAAATGTGACTGATTTATCCTATAACAAGCTTATTTGGTACAAAAGAACTTAAATTGGGTTAAGGAGGAAATCCTATTTTCATAACCTGCATATGATCAATACAATTTTTTCTGGTGTAAATTTCTTAAGGAACTAAATAATTGGTTGAGTAGATTGTAGATCAAAGCGGGAATCGGATGTAATGGCCAAATTTTCAAAAACTGGACCATAACTGATCTGGCTGCATTGCATCAGGTATATACTGAATTAACCAGGGTTATTGAATTTTGGGTGCAAGAAAATTTGGAAGTTTACATTATTAAATTTGTTGTGGAGAACCATCATACCTTCTGCAAAGTTGAAGTAGTATTTAAGTATTGGTTATGGGGAAGTTTTTTAAAATAAGTTCCCCTCTTGATCAAGATTCTATGATTGAAGAGAGATTATTGTTGTTCCAAGAAACCAACATGGAAACATAAAACCCTGAGTACTAGTGATAGGGTTATGGGAGAGAAGTTGCTTAGTCGCCGAAGATGAGGGGAAGTTGCGATGGATGCAGAAGAGTTACAAAAGGCATGATATTTTAGGGCACTTCGAAGGGCATGGATATCTTATGAGTGGCGGGAAAATAATTTTCAAGGGATTAGGAGATGAAAAAGGGAGCTTGTTGGGTGTGGGATCCCCCAAGGGAATTCTTGGGGCTAAAAGGCCATATTTTGGTCATAATTTTGTAATCCAAGTGTAAATACTCTGCATTTTGTGGTTGTAGAGCGCATAGATGTTAAAGATTCATAGGGTTGTCCGCCCTTATTTTCGAAATGTAACGTCGGCTGTCGAAGATCTACCCATGGTCCGCGGACCATGGGATTGTATAAGTAGAGCTAAGCTCTAAGTAGTTAAAAAGAGGGAAGGAATCAGCGAAGCAATGAAGATATGATTTATGAGAGATAACTTTGAAGTAGAAGTCTAAGTCTTGGGTCGTAGCGTAGGTAGAGGCTCTGGAGCTGAGTGACTAGAGGCCTAAAAGTCCGTAGTTGAGTGTGCAGAACCTTGCAGCTGAGTGCGCAGGGCGGGTCGAGTCTGTGATTGTTTGGAATTATCAATAAAGAGAAGTATTCTACAATTTCTATGTCTTTATTTCTTGTTTATGCATCTGGATATATTGGGTATGAATTTCACTTATAATTCTTATATGATGTGCGAATATATGTAATTGTGTGGTTAAGTGAATGCAAGTAAGAACATCTATTTACATGAAGCTAACTAAGATCTGTTAATAAGACAAGTATGATACTTAGCGTAGTTTGGGAAATATCGCAGCTCGTTGCCCTAGCAGCGTGAAAGTATATCAGCCCTAGGTTAGGGCTTCGCCAAAGCCAATTGTACCCTTTCGTGGAAGTACTGAAGGGTGGAATAGAGGGCTAAACAAACTGTGCAAAGGTAGGTATATCCGGAATAAACTGACATCACATCCATATCAAGGGTGCAAAAACTTGGTTCCAACATCCCCCCATAGTGCTTCAGGTGAGACTTCAGTTAGCGCTTCGTGGGTTGATGCCGAAAGGGCCAGTAGTGTAGGGATTTGTTTGGCTAAATAACATTGAACCTGGGTTAGGCCCCCTCAAGTCAACAGAGCTACAAAAAATTGGTGAATTGTTGAGTAGTCTACGGTTTTACGTAAGAGAAATGGGTAGGATGGAGTTACAAAATAATAAATTATGAGAAGGACCTCATTTTAGCGAAATAGGAGGAGCTAAAGGATATGTGATAAGATAACAACATAGAGAAAGTGGAGCACACTAGGATTCGAAAGGAATCTGGACACCCGAAATCCCAAACAACCGGTTCCAATGTTTGATTAGAATACTCTTGTAGATGAAGAGATGAATTTTGTAATGAGGTGGTTATTTCCAGAGGATGATTCATTCCCCACAAGCAATAGTCTACAAAGCAGTAATACAACTAGTTCTCTCCCCCTAACCTCCCCCTAGTACTTTATCAAAATCCTATCAATTTTCTTTCCAAATTAGTTAAAAATTTGAAATTTCAAAGGGTTCATAAAGAGTAGGTAGTTGGTATTAGTTTTCTTAGTATTGGTGAAGCTTTTTAGTCATAGTTTACAACTTGGTTCGTGAGGCCTTATATGTTTCACCTAGTCAAACAACAATGGTTGGAAATGCAGCAAGATTGTTCACTCGATACCTCGAATTCTGAAGCTGAGGAGAAAAAGATGTAGAACAACATTGGTATATATGTGAATCCATCTAGAGGGCTAGGCAGAATCCCAATGCTTCTAAGATTATAGAGATTCATACAAATCTCCGAGATAGAGCACTTTGATGGTTCATCAAAGGGTCTGATTTGAATCTGAATCCAACTCTTGACTTAGTTAAATAATATTTTATTAAGGAATTTAAACTTCCTCACATGTAAAAATAAGGTTTAGCTGAGTTATAGGATATTAAATAGTGAGAGGGAGAGAATGCATGGGAGTGCATGCAATCGTTTAAAGATTCAATTGGGAAATTGACATATCCTATTGACCCTCATCACCAAAAGGATTATTTTATTAAGGCTCGGTTGCCATTAACTATAGCTCCTTTGACGCAACAGAAGATTGATACCTCACAGGATGCACCAGAACAAGCTATGAAAATTAAGGCAATAGCGGGATATCCTCATTATTATAGGGTGGGTATTGCTTCTAGTGATCATGTTATCATTAGTTTATAGCATCAAATTTCATATTTAACAGAGAGATTGAAGGATATGAATATTGTGCGGCCTCTATGTCCACATTTTTGGTGCACTAATTGCCACGTTGAAGGGCATCATAGTAATGAGTTCCCAAGGTTGTGGAGTGCAGGTCCTTATACTATGCCTATGATACCTTCTCTACCAACACTAGGACCTACTGCAAAAGTTGTGCAAGTTTCCACGATTGTTCCTTACCAGGGACATACTCAATATCACGTGTTTCCAAATCATCAAGATACATCTGCCAATGGATATTGTTAGATTTTTTTCATTTATGGTCATGCACCTCATCATCTTCCTATTTTGCAGAAGTATTCCAATGTTCCTACAAATAACAAGTTTTTTGAGTTTTGTGGGTCTTTGACTCACTATACAGACTAGTGCAAAGTTTTGGATGCTCTGGCTAATCACATTGATAATACTGCATTCTTGGTTAATGAAGCTCCTCGAGGACGAGGAGGAGGTGGATCAACGGGGGGAGATCTAGAGGAAGAGGTTTTATTTGATGCTACAATTGTGATCAAGAGGGCCATGTTTCTGACAATTTTCCATTTCCAATGAGGCCTTGGTGTTCCCACTGCTAAGTAAATGCTCATGCTACTAAAGATTGTCTAGAATTAATCACTTTCTAGGAAGAGTGTAACCAACAAACATGTGAAAATATTATTAATGCAGAGCCTAGAGATCCTAACTTATCTCCTCATCCCAACATTAACATTATCACTATAGGAGGAAAGTGAAATAGAGTGGACAAGGAGGTACCATAACAACCTGTTGTAATAAAGCCTGCATATCTAAATAAGTCTTATGATCCTACTCAGTAGAAGGAGTACTACAAGGATGCTGCTGAAATCCTTAAGTGGATGGTTTTTTATCACAACAAATGAGAAAAACAACAAGGAAATGGATATCTTAAGAGTCCTCGATCTCTACAAGGGACATCTCAGCCCATTATGGAGTGGTTTAAATTATTTCCACATATGAGTGATGAAAAATTGTTTGGCTAGTTGTGCAAAAAGCTTAAAATTGTTGTAAATGATGAAGAATTTTCAGGATGGCCTATCTCTGCTAACTTTCCTAAATGTTATTACAAAAATGTCTATCGCAACAAGAGAAGGACAAGAAGGGATTTTTGCATTAGTTCCCAAATTGTTAGATAACAGATCAAGGATACTATGTTGGATTTGGCATGAGATGTGAATATGTTTCTGCATAAAACTTGGGAGGAATTAGGAAGACCCAAGTTGGTTTTTTCTCCTATTACTGCTAACTAGTACTGCTTTATTCTTGTTGGTCATCTAGAAGATGTAAAAGTTGATATTCATGTAGTGAAGACATATGTAGATTTTGAGGCCATTGATATTATGGGTGACAAAGATCCCTATCCAACTTTGTTGGGAATAAACTAGGCATTTGAAAAATGATGTTGTTATCGATATTAAGGAAGAAACCATGACTTTCAAAGTAGATGGAGTCATATTCATACAACCGTTGGATTCTTATCAAGGTTGAACGTTTATAGAGCTCATTGATGATGTAGAGGAGTCCAATATTTTGGATCAGTTGTATTATCTTACTGCACGAAAGAGGGAGGGGTATATAAATCCTACAATAGATGCTTCTCTTAGTTTGAGGAGCATTCAACATATAGAAGCTAGTTTAAATGTTGCGCTGGATGATTGGAAACAAGGAGACCATGAGCCACACTCTAGATGTTGCACAACTATTCATTGTGATCGTTGGATTGGTACAGAGGCAAAGGACCACCCTACTTTTAATGGTATTGGATCTATTGTTAATTTTATTAAAGAAGTTGATTCAAATATTGAATAAGTTCAAAGAATTCCTTTGATAGATATTTCTCTACAAGCAACCCCTATGAGATGGTGGGGAGCTCATCGTGTTAGTATCCTATAGTAATAGTAGTCAAAAAATAAGTTTTTTCTTTCAAATTTTGTCAAAATCATAAAAGTGTGGCTATGATCTTGTGGAAGATCAATTTTGAGGTCTTAGGTGGAATATTTTTTTTTTATTATTCATTGTAAATATGTCAAAGTGTTTCAAGGGTTACAAAGATGGTCTTTTTATCCCAAGGGGTCAAGTTACATCAAGTGATCATGAGAAAGATTATGCTGCCGTGCTTTATCATCATGGGAACATAATTGTAGGTGTTTTGAGCCAGTTTACATGTCAAATCATGATTGGTCATGACATCATCAAGAGTAAAACGGTCAAGTGGAGAACTTATGTGCTTTGAACAAGTGCTAAACTTTGGTATTTCAAGTTCAAACTGTAATTATCATCATCAAAATCAACTCTCAGCCACCTTGGGAGGTTGTCTGCATGGTTGCCTTCATACAATATTTCTCAGATCTCCATTATTCCCATCATAAGTTCGTTGGTGGTCGCGTTTGGTTGCTACGCAAAGGAGGCAGGGGAGTGTTGGGTTTCCACAAAGTGTTGTGTTTCTCTCAAATCGGTGATCAAATCACTCCCACAGGTGCAAAATCCAGTTTATTTCATTTCCTTGGTCTTGTATAGTTACCCAATTAGATGCATGAGCTGATAAAATAACATATAAACCTACAAGATACCTAATTTCACCATCGCTACGTTTTTTGGAATCATTGCAATTTTTCCATTCACTTCACTTTCTGCTAATCACTGTGCTTTCTCTATGTGTTGTTTTGGGGGCCAAAATTGTCTTGTTATTGTTTACCTCTTTACTTTGTTTTCTTGCTAATTATACTTTCATACCAGCTATTTTGTGCCTAAAAGCCCTACAAGTATAACCCTTGTCATGTTTCACAAGTTATTTAGTCATTTATGTTTAAGTCTGAGGAATCATCACCGATTGGATGCTAATCTCGTTAATTGCATAGATTTGGAGCCACAGGGTCAAGATTCATTACCAAAGATGGTGGCACTATTGTTAACCCACAGCTGTTACAGTGCAACTGTCACAGATCTCTTTTTGTCTATCTTTTGATTCAATTTTGTTGTTACAAATATCACGTAATTTTAGGCAAATAACCTCCATGGTGTTTAGATGTAATTGTATAAAAGGGGATTTGTAGCTAGGAGTTGGGGTTAGCGAGACATCTTTGAGTTCTGTAACAATTACTTTTGATATTAATGCAATCTTCATCTTTCTGATCTTCTTCACGAATCTGTGAGTTAAGCACAACCCTTACCAGGGAGTTGGGCCCGCTCTCCTAATCAGGTGATTTGCCTGTGTTCTTATGTGTGTATTTTTTTAGTTATGCATTTCATTTCCTTTTGCTGTGAAACGTATTGTTGTTACAGTTGATTCCGTGAATCGTTACACTGATACTGTTTATTTATGACTTCAGATTGTATGTTTAGTTAATTAATCGAACTCCTGATCAACTGTTGGATTATGAATTTGCCACTACATATATAGTGCATGATATCCTTGCAATAAAAAACTACCTCGGATCGACATGTTAATGTGGTAAAAGGATTGAATTATAACATTCACACTCGGACACCAACATTTTGGCGCCATTGTCGGGGAGGCTATCAAGGGGCAAGAACATAACCAACATTGATGTTGGAATCAATCTCTCATCCTGGGGAGAGAAAGGGGTTTCCACTATGCTCCAGGTCTTGAGCGTAGTTATTATTGATTTTGTTTCATTTCTTGTTGTTTTTCTTTTTCTTTTTTTTCTCTCTTTTTTATTTTTATAGGGGTCACTCTCTTGTCCCGGGGAGCGAAAGAATTTTTCACCCTACTCCAGGTCGTGAGATTAGAATTTTCTTGCAGTCTTGTTTGTTTTGATTTTGAAAGACCCACTCTCTCATCCTGGGGAGGGAAAGATTTTTCTCACCCTACTCCAGGTCCTGAGCTTTAGTTTTCTTTTCGCTAGTTTATTGTTTTTGAATCATCCTCTCGTCCTAGGGAGGGAAATAAATTTTCACCCTGCTCCAGGTCTTGAGTCATGAAAGTTTTAATGTTTTCTTTCCAATAAATGTATGAATAATGGTTTGAATAAAAGGGGCAGAGGAGGACCCCAAAGGCAAGGAAGGAAGGGTTTGGGGAGGAATAGCTATATCTAGGAGATTATTTCAAAAGCTGCATCATAAGCCTCTTCGCGAGCTGCTACTAGGGTGAAAGTTCACACAAAATCTAAGGGGCATTCTATGAAACAAACAATACAGCCTCCAAGGGTGGAAGTATCCCTTTCAACAGCTAGAGGAGAAGAAAGAAGCAAGGCATCAGAGGAAGAAAAAACACCTCCTCCAGTATCAGACAAGGAGGAAGTGGCCAGTAGAGGGTCAAAAAACGAGATCCACCCAAGGATTGAAGAAGAAGACTTTAGAGGATTTTCTTCACCTCATGATCAGGGGAGTCTTGTTAAACTTCCACAACCATCTGTTGTTACACAGAAAGAACCTGTTGAAGTTCCAAGTGAGTATTGTAAAGTATTTATGGAACCCGCAACATCTTCAATTGAATTCCCAATTGGGGATATCACAGGTGATGCACCAATGAAGCCTATTCCACTGACCGCACTGCCAAACTTCCATGGGATTTCCACAGAATATATAGACACTTTCCTATTCAAGTTTGATATCATTTGCAGAGGATATGACTATTTCAATGATGCTCAAAAGTTGAAAATTTTTCCTGCTACATTAAAAGGGACAGAGTTGTGATGGTTTATGGGTCTAGGAGGAAAATCCATCTCTACCTGGGATGACATGAAGAATGCCTTCCTGGAAAAATATCAAGATTATTGTAAATCCCGGGACATTAAGGAAGAAATTTTTAAATTCATGCAGAAGGAGGATGAAAATATGGAGGACTGTGTGGAGCATTTTAAGTACACTCTCTAGAGGTCTGGCCATAGTGACCTGGATAAGGATATCCTGAAAATTATTTTTCTCAGGCCTTGAGGGAAGAATCTTTGGAGCTGTTAAACATAGTAGGTAAAGGGGATATATCTAAAGAATATTTTGACACCATCTGTGAGCTTTGTATTCAATGTTCAAGGGGAGTTGCAAGGAATAAACAGGGAGTCTGGACTTTCAAAGCATAAAGCGGGGGAATCACAAAAGCAGAAATTGGGAACCTGCTGGATAATTTGAAAACTGATATCCTAAGCACATTATCTTCTCAAATGAATACATTGTAGGAAAAACAGAAGCAGATGGAGTTGGAAAGAACCATGGCTATTTTTTATCCTCAGTGTAGAAAGAAACATCCACTGAAGGAGTGTCCACTAGACACTATAGAGACATGTGCTATTTGTGAACAAAGTCACTCCACCGATGCATGTCCATCTCTTCCAGAACTAAAGGCAGTATTTCAAGGGACGAATGAAGAACCAAATCAGTTATGCTTTATGGGGTCTAAGAAACCATGGCAGCCACAATCATCAGGCTTAAATCCAGGTACGTCTCAGGATCCTTTTCAATATTATAATATGAATCCTCAGTTAGTTCCTTTTTGGCCTCAATACTATCAGTACCCACCTTGGCAACCATGGTGTCCTCAACCTAACTCAAGTTCTTCATGGTCTCAAAGCTGGCGTAGCCCTGTTCCCCCTGCTGCTCAATTTCCTCAACCTACATAGCAACAATAGTTACAACTTCCCTCTAACATTTCCTCCAATAATCCTCCTCTTCGACCTCAACTTCCCATTTAACCAAACCCAAATCTATAAAATAAGGGCTTTCAACAAGAGGACACCTTCAACCTTCCTTCGTATAGCATTTCTACTGCAAGGTTTAATGAGATTAATTTGTGATCTGGCCGGCTAGTAAATGCTCCTACATCGCCCGTTATTTTTGACCATCTTGATGATGAAAATCAAGAATATCAAGCAGTCAGGGATGAGACAACCCAACCATCTGTGGAACATTCTCCTTCTCATTTGACTGTTAATCATGCCTGTCAAACTAATACTCGTTATCCATAACGATTAGCCTTGAGTAAGTAGGCCCCTCAACTGAAATTTGATATTTAGGAGAATTGGAGAATCTGTTTGTAAAAATCCCCCTGCTTCAGGCCATGAAAGACGTACCTATTTACACTAAAACTATCAGAGAAAATTATTCCAAGAGACCTTGGAAGAAAACAAAGGATCCACTTATAATTCATGTTATGGGGAGATTATCTAACATTATGTTGGGAAAAGCTATGCCTGTAAAATATGGGGATCCTAGGAACCTGATTCTAACAATCCAGATTAATGGGGTGGATATTCCAAATGCACTGGTAGATTTGGGCACTGCAATTAACGTAATTACTTCTAAAACCATACTTACACTGGGATTGCGTGACTTAAGCCCACCCCTACAGTCTTAGAGCTAGCTAACAGATCTACAATTAGACCGATAGGGCAACTGGAAGACATAACAATCTCAGTGGATTCTTGGAACTATCCTGTTGATCTCCTAGTCCTGCATACGTAGTCCCCAACTGGTGGTCATCCCCTTATTTTAGGATGACCTTGGATTGCAACTGCTGATGCCTATATTGGCTGTTGGTAAGGAAACATGATAATTTATAATGGTGGAAATATGAAAAATCTTATTCTCTATCCCCCTATAGACCCAAGTTCACAGAAAAAGCCAAAACATAACTCTTTGTCTTTGGATGGGATCGAAATTGAACATCGGGAACTCTATCTAGTCCTTACCATGGGGCAAGCCCTCTGCTTTAAGAACAGATAGAGGATGAGATTATCAACACTTTTATTAACAACCCTCATGCTGTTCCAGATCCAACTGGGCAGTTTTGGAATCTATCATGAGTTGCGAAATGCAAGAAACTATCAGATCAGAAATTAGAAATGAAGATATTCATGTAACAACATTCTCTAACAACATACCGGTGGAGATTGAGCTAGGGAAGACACTGAATATCAACCTGAATCTTTCACCATCTCAAACTTAACAACTCCTGAAGATCCATCGGGAAAAAAAATAATCTTTCGCCTGGGATTATATTGATATGAAAGGTATCCCTGCCGACTTGTGTACTCATCATATTTATATTAAATAAGATTGTCAACCAATGAGACAACCTCAAAGAAGGATGAACCCTGCCTTGAAAAACATTGTCAAAGAGGAGCTCCAGAAGTTATTGGATGCAAGATTTATTTACCCAATCTCAGACAATTAGTGGGTATCCCCGTTGGTCATCTTAACTAAAAATAATGGTAAATGGGGGATTTTTCTAGAGTATAGGGAGCTGAATAAAGAAACCTTGAAAGATCATTTCCCTCTACCATTTATCGAGCAAGTCCTTGATACTCTGGCCAGAAAGAAGTTTTTCTCTTTCCTGGACGGGTTTAACGGGTATAACCAAATCTGAATAGCTCCTGAGGATCAGGACAAAACCACCTTTACATGCCCTTGGGGAACATTTGCTTACCGAGTCCTTCCATTTGGTCTTTATAATGTGCCTGCTACCTTTCAGAGGGAAATACTCGGCATTTTTTATGATTTACTCGATGATAGTGTTGAAATCTATATGGATGACTTCATGCCATACAAAGGGTCATTTGAAGAAGGATTGGAAAACTTGGAGAAATTTCTTAAAAGGTGTAAACAAATGCATGTTTCTCTTAGTACAACAAAATGTCATATGATTAGAGAAGAGGGAGTAGTGCTGGGACATTTGCTTTCAGCTGCTGGAATACAAGTTGATCTTGCCAAGGTAAAGGTAATTATGAATTTTCCTGTACCCAAGACACCGACTTAGGTACATAGTTTCATTGGGTGCGCTAGTTACTATAGGCGTTTTAAAGAATTCTTTTCCAAGATAACATTCCCACTTTTTTAGCTGTTAACTAAGGATGCAAAATTTTTATGGACAGATGATTGTGGAGTAGCTTTTGAGAAAATCAAAGAACTGATCTACTGAGCTTCGATCTTGTGTGGTCCTAACTAGGAACTTCCATTTCATATCCATATAGATGCCTCTCAAACAACTGTAGGGGTGATGTTGGGATAGTAAGAAGATAAGAATCCGTATGTAGTCTATTATGTCAGCAAGAATCTAACATCTGTTGAGCTAAACTATATGGTAACGGAGAAGGAGTTCTTGGCTGTTATCTATGCTGTTAATAAATTTCGACATTACATTACTGGGTATCCTACTTTTGTACACACATATCATGTGGAAATTAGGATTGATGAATAAACCTGTAACTCCTGGGCGTATAACAAGGTGGTTGCTACCACTTCAAGAATTTGATATCAGCATTATAGATAAACCAGGCAAATATAATGTAGTTGCTAATTTGTTGTCTAGATTAAATGCTGATAGTGAAGGAGAACCTGTAGAAGATAAATTTTCGGATGAACATTTGTTTGCAATTTCTACTAATACCCCTTGGTATGCAGACATTGCTAGCTATTTGGCTACAAGAAAAGTACCACAAAATTTGTCATATAGAGAACAACGGAGGATCATTCATCATAGTGCCCATTACTCATGGATAATAGGATACCTCTTTTATACAGGGGGTTATCAGCAGATCCGTCGTTGTGTAGCAGAAAGTGACATCTATGAGATTTTTAGAGTTTCTCATGATGGCCCATGTGGGGGGAATTTTCTGGATAAATGAATTGGCTACAAGGTGTTATAGATGGGATATTATTGGCCCTCTATCTTTAGCAATGCATAGAACTATGTTCAAAGATGTGATAACTGACAATGGATGGGTTAGCCTGGTCACTCAGATCAAATTTCATTACAACCACAAGTAGTTCTTGAGCCTTTCAAAATACTGGCTATTGATTTTGTAGGTCCATTTAACCCACCTTCACATCCAAAAGTCCACATTTTAGTCTGTACAGATTATGAAATGAAGTGGGTAGAAGCCAAGGCTATAGCGAAAGAAACAGAGCAGGTTATCTCAAACTTTTTGTTTGAAGAAATTTTTGCTAGATATGGTGCTCCTAGAGAGATAGTTTTAGATGGAGGAGCATAGTTCACGTCACACATGATAGCAAATATTATGGAAAAATATGGGATCAAGCATAGGATAACAACCCCATATCATCCTCAGGCGAATGGTCAAGTGGAGAGCACAAACAAAGTATTGGAAAACATTCTCACCAAGATCGTGGCAAATCATCGCCGAGATTGGGCTGAAAAACTTCCTGAAGCTCTTTGGGAATACATAACAACATGGCAGAACACAACAAGATTTTCGCCATTTGAACTTGTCTATGGAAAATCCCCATTGTTCCCAGTGGAATTTGAAATCAGTATGCTCAAAACAGCTATGGAAGTAGGATTGGATGAAACTGCTGCCATACAACAGTAGAGAGAAAAACGACATGATAAATTTATTAAAAATGAGGTGTTTCATGAAGGGGATTGGGCATTATTGTATGATTCTTGTTTTAAGGATTTTAAAGGAAATCTTCGCTCGCGATGGTTGGGACCATATGAGGTTGATGTAGTATTTAACAATGGGACTGTTAGATTGGTCACAATCGATGATTCACATGTTTCTTTTATTGTAAATGGACATTGACTTAGACTCTACCACCACCCAGCCTTAGAGAAGCCTTCATCAAACATCTCTCTGAAAAATCTGGATTGAAGGTTGTTGGTGCAGAAGATACCTCCTTTGCATCCTCTAATTTATATATCTATATATCTATATCTATATATATATATATATATATATATATATATATATATATATATATATATATATATATATATATATATATATATATATATATATATATATATAGATATATATACTACTCGTTTTTTACAGGTATGTCCACAGGCGCACAAAGATTTCTCTAATTTATGTTGATGAGGAATTTTTTTTTTTTCAAAGTGTTCGGTGTTGTTACTCTTCCTGTGTTGTTACACTGGTAAGAAAAATCTTCTAAGTACCTGACTAAGTGAATCCTCCAACACCATTATACCATGCATGTTGTTACTCTGCCACGTAAGCACCAGGTATGATCCTAATTAGACTTAGAATAATGATTAATAATTATGTGACATGACTTGGGAATGACCGCAGACAATCATTTCTTAATGGGGGGGGGTACAACCATGATGGCATACGAAAAACAGTTAAATTTTCATAATGATCCATCCCGTCACTTCTGAAAACTGCGCTGGTATGTATAAACTAAAATTATGCCATTACATTTCACATGAGTAATCGATAACCATATGGATTTTAAACATCACGCGAATGATTGTTCAATCAAATCAGATTGTCATGCGAAGTTATTATCATGATATTTCATTATTACCGTAATCTGGCCACGGATTTTTCCATCCTTCCCAAAGATCCACTAGCTCTTTGTATTTTTATGATTGGATGTGGATATTTCCTTTTATATATCTCTGTATTTCGATGCCCCTTTTCATGATACTATTTCCGGACCTTCTCTGCAAAAATTGGCCGCCGGCACTTCGTCTAACGATTTCACTGCTAGTCTGAACGCTATTACCAGAGCTCGAACAGGAATGGGGGGCTTTGCTGTGCGATTTGAACTAGTAACGATGATCCAAGTTTGTAGTAGCCCAGATGTATGGAAAATTTTTATAGACACAAGTTGGGACAGGTACTTTCAAAGATTACAGGGATTTGAAGAAACAGTCACAATAGAATTCACCTTGAATTTGGAAGGTGAATACTCCAAGGTACTGGGGCTGAGAGTTTTAGTTATAGAGGAGGCCATTGGAACTACTAGTGGACTGCCACGGGGGGGCCAATTTTTTTTTGCTCAGAAGGCCTCACTGCCGAAATATCCAGAGGTATATTTGCAAGCGGTGAGATAGTAGCTCAAAGGGGCAATGGACACGATCGAAAATCGATACCCTATCCTTGGGGAGAATTCACGTATTTCATATCAAGGTATATTACTTGTGAAGGAAGTTTCTCTATTATGTTTAAACATCATTTTAGGATTTTGGCATCCCTGTGATATCAACATGCCCCAACTTACTCGATAGATATGCCATTTTTCTTAATGAAAAGTTTACAGTTGTTAGCGCATTCTGCTTGCCATTCTCGGCAAGTGCTAGGAGTCCTCAACAACCATGGTTTAGTCTTAATGCTAGTTATCCAGGCACTGGCCCAAACTCTGGTGTCATGGCTACAATTTGTTGAAATGAGGAACTGGAAGGATTATTACCAGTGCAGGAGGAAATCGACAAATAGGATGAAGAATGGAGAAATGTCGCAGTCGATGTTGAACCACAAGAACCAGCATCGATCACGGAGGCCATGGAAGCAGAAAAATTGAAAGTCGATGATGCTGGTAATGCTGTTGATGATGCACAAGAAACACTTGCCACAGAAATTCCAAGGGTTGAACAAGAGGGTGCAGGTGGTGCTTCCCCACAAGAACCACCACCACCTGCACAAATCATACCTAAACCAATACAAGTGGTAGAAGCTGTAGTTAGCAGTGCTTCTCAAGAACCAACAAAAAAGTCAAAGAGAGTCACTCGCTCAGTGAAATGAAAAGCTGAATAGGCTAATTTTCCATGTACAGGTAAGGCTGAGGAAAATTTATCTCAGTCACCTTTAATCTCAAGCCTACCAAAGGGGGATAGAAAATTTCGAACACCCTGTCGTTCAAAGTTTGAGGAGGCGGTGCCGCCTATTCTGAAGATTAATAAGGGGAAATTGGACACTCTAGAAGAAGCTACGACTCAAGCACAAACTCTCATTGAAAAATAGGAAAAAATGGTCGAAGGTGTGGAGGCCATCACTGCTCCACAAGAACGAGTGCTAGCCAACACATCAGTGGCAAAAGTGACGAATATGGGTAGTCTTGCAGAATTAGTAGCAGAAGATACTTGTGCTAAGAATGAATCACAAGAATATGAGGCAACTCAAGGTGTAGCAATAAATCATCAAGTACAAGAACAAAGTATTGAGGGTGGCATTCCACTAGATGACATAGGAACTCAGAAAAAGGACCCACTGATTGAAGCTGAATTTCAAGGCGAAAAGATAGTCCCAACACAAGAGGATATACATTGACAGGGGAAGATGCAGTGAATGTTGAAATTCCAGCCGTGATGGTCCCAGAAAAATCTAGAGGAGTCGATACAGATGTTGTTGGAATTGATAAGCAAGTGACAGAAACAGAAGCCATGAATATGGAGCCTCCAGATGTAATAATTCCGGAACCGCAAGATGAAATTCCAGTGGATGGACAAGTCGAGGAAGTAAGAATTAAGGAAGAATAGGTTGATATAGTTGCTAAGAATCCACTAGGCCCCACATCGGCCACAGAATTTGTGGGAGAAATCCCCATTAAACAAGAATTTGTTGACTACAACATGCAGCGGAAGCCCTCCTTCAAGGAGAGATACTAGCCCCAATTCAATGAAAACATACAATTGAATATTTACAATATTCAGCTGAAAAAGAGGATTTATCGATTAAAGAGGGAAGCACGAAGAAATAGGAGAAAGATTGAAATCCTTAATGATAGACTTTCAAATCAAACAAAAGAACCTGTAGCAGCCCAAGCCAAAGACCCTCCTACCACTTCTGCTGCAACATAGACTGAGCCAATAGAATGGTTATTTGAGAGAAGGGAGTTCTTCTCGACTGCTGAAGTTCAAAAATGGTAGGTGATTACCATGCACTTGTAACAAGGATCTCTTTCAGTAGAAGATCACCAGAAGGGGATTCAGACAGTCAGAGAATAATTAGCAAGGGTAGTCATTGGTTATATTGACAAGGAATATAGAGGGAGGAGGAAGCATGAGAAGGAACATAAAAGAATTGTGTAGCTGGAAGAAGAAGTGCGCATCTCGAAGACAGACAAGGAAGAAATGTTCAATCTTGCGCAGCAAGTAGTTTCTTACTGTTACAGATCCATTTGGGCACATCAAGCCTTACTTACAGATCAGTACTATTAGGGTGCATCAAACCCTAATTCATTTTTTACATGTAATAAAGAAGTCAACCATCAGAATGCCTAGCTTCCCAACAAGTTCCATGACTAAAATCATCCAGAAACTGCCTCTAAGAAGATCAGCGCAGGCAGGCTTTCATTAGGGTGCACTGTAGTGTAGTCCAGTACACTGATAGGGTGCTATGCAGCGCACTTGAGTCCTCCTTGGCCCATGCTGGGCAAATTTGAGTGAAATTTCATTAGGGTTTGGGAATATTCTTATCCATTGGATGCATCTAGAAGTTTCCCAAGTTTATTTACTCCTTTGAGCTCAAATTTCGATGAGATAGGGAGTTAAGGAACATCAATCCCTTTATCCCTTCCTCCATGGAACTAAATTCTAAGTTTGGGAGGGCATTCATTATCACCACTTATGGCATAACTTCCTTCATTCACCTATAAAAAGACCACTCATCAAAGTGATCAGGGGTTGGCTTGGCTGGAAATAATTGAATTATAGGGAGATGTTGTTAGTATGAGACTTGATTTGATTTCAAGTGTTGTAATGATGTCAAAATGTCTTGCTTGTTATGAGGAGAGGATGGGATTGAACTGGAGGAGTGATGCTGAATCAAGCAAATTGGGTTGTAACTCTTCCTTTTACTAATAAAGTGTTGAAAGTTTTTTCCATATGATTGTGTTATTCATTGATGCTTTCATATGTGTACTATGTACTTGATTCCATGCTATGTGTAATCAATAGATCATTATCATATGCTTTGATCGGTTTTTGTCTTCTGTCTGTGTGCAGGTACTCTTCAAGCAGATTAAGTACAGAAAGGAGCGACAGAATTGGTCAAGGGAGATAAGGAGTAATCGAAAGCTTCAGGTAGGCTTCGTTACCTCTTATTTAATCTATTAGTCATAGAAAAAGTAGAGAATGCTTTGCACTATTGTTCTAGACTTAGCTACTAGTCTAGGGGTTTAAGCGTTTATTTGTAGACACTAAAACTTCCCAGAACAAATTGGCGACTCCGCTGGGGAGTGATTATCCATCTTAGTATCTTATCCACCTCTTTAGACACCTTGACATACTTTACTTATTGAAATTCAACCTTTTGCATTGAATTTTGGTCAAAATTTGAGCTTAGATGACTCTTGAGTGGCCTCACAAGAATCAACGCAGGCTAGCCTTAGAGACAATGCACTGCAATGCACCCTCCAGTTAGAGACAGTGCACTGCAGCGCAATTACTCCCTCTTTGGCCTGCGCTGATCTTCCTAGGGTCAGATTCCCACCCTTGGAATTAAATTTTTTGCCAAAATTCTTCTAATTGCTTGTTTGTTGATTGTAAATGGATGTCATGTCTCATAAAATAGTTTTTAATCTCCTTTGCCAGCCCTACTTTGATTGGATTGATGAATGTTTGTTTAATGTTTCCTTTGTCATTATCAGTCTACAGTCAAAGTTAGAATATAGTTGATTGATCTTTCTTGAAAGAAAGTGTCGTAAAATCATCTTTTCCTTCGACAATTGAATTGTCGTAATGTCTTCATTCATGAAAGATCGATTGATTGATGTGTGCATATGATTAGTATTTTCGTTGAAAGTGTCGTAATTCCTCATTTCTTTGAAAACAAAAGTGTCGTAAAGTCTTCCTTTCCTTGAAAAGAAATTGTTGCAAAATCGGCATTTTTATGAAAAGAGTTTATTGATCGATTGTGCATGTTTCCTTTTTGTTCATCATAACATTAAGGGATTCAAAAAGAAAAACTTGCATTGTTCATATTGTAGTTTGTGAATGCTGATAAGAATAGTGTAGGGAATTTGCATTTAGATTGTGCTCTTTTCTATTTGATCAAAAGAAATCTGATTGCTCTATCCCTACTAGTTAAGGATTTTTATCGTTAAATTGAATGGAAAGAATGCTTATCATGTTAGTTGCATTTTAGGAATTGCAAAAATACATCACGTGGTGAACCTTGAAAGGAAAATTCTAAAGAAGATCATCTTAAAATTTATCTGAATTTACCTAATGGAGCATTGTCACCTAACAAAAAACATTTAGAGGTCTAGGCTAGAGATGTGTTCTGACGTTGTAAAACAAAGCAACTGTTGCTAACCTATCTGCAATACATCCTGAGTGTGATACCTCATTCCACATATGTGAGTATATTGTAGCTCATCCACGTACCTTCTGGTATATAGAGCGATGTTATAGTACGTAAATTATATGGGAATGCTCTCACTGTGCAGTTTTGCATTACACAGCGCTTATACGGATTGGGCCTCCATGTACTTTAGGGTATATATGGGAGGAAAACACTAGGTTGCTATCCATCCTTAGGTAACTGAGTCGACTGCCTTGCACACTGTGATACATTGACCATAGCATTTAGGGAGATTGCCTGCCCGTACTTCTCAGTTTGCCGAGAGGTATTCTGCAGTTCATAGTTGCTTGGTAAACCTTTGGCCTAGATTATCCCTCTTTTGTTTTGTTATGTTACTGTTATCACTGAAAAAATTTCAATGCCAAATGTCTTACATTTGTTTGATGGTAAAACACATAAATCATTTTTAGCAGTTTCACAGCGCAACATCTTTTAGGTGATTTTGCAGCGCGTTGCGAAACCCCTGTAGCAGCCTGTTTCAGCTGAAGAAACTCTATTTTCTGCTTTTACTAGTCAATTTCTAAAAGATTTCCTGAGCAGCTGAGAACTTAATTTTGCAAACTGAAAGAGGATTTTCTTCCTAACATGCTGCACTACAAAAACCTCTTTCAGGTTCTTCCAATTCGTTCTGAGGTGGGAGGAATTTATGGTTAAACTTGCGCTACGAAACTGCAGAAAGTCAAGCTTTGTCTATTGGTTTTAGTAGTGTTTTTCAAAATCAGTTTCTGGTCACATGAAAGGCTATCTTGGAATTCTGAAGGCGGTTTATCTTCAAAACATGTCCAGCTACAATAACCTATCTCACTTTATTCGTATGTGATTTCAGTTGGGAGATAAGAAGCTTTTATTGAGACCCTAATTTCAGAAAACGGATTTTTCCCTGTTTGCCACGTGGTTTTCAAGGACAGTTTCTGGACAGCTGGAGAAATATTTTCAAACACCAGGAGAGGTTTTTGTTCTGGACAACATGGGCTACAAAAACCTCCTTCAGTTTCGTAAAATGTGTCATGGATGAAGAGATAAAGGCTCTGAAATTTTCAAGGATCTAACCCTAAAAACAGGGAAACATGTTCCCTAATTTCTAGGGTTTCTGATCAGCAGTTGGGTGACCACATGGGAGGCTTCATCAAATTCGACCTCATGGAGTGTTAGGTGTCAAAGAATTCTTTAAATGTTTAGATAAGTTTGTTGTAATCATAATAAGGAGTTACACTCCTAGTTGTATTAGGTCTCTAGGACTCCTAGTTAGCTGTCCTTTGCATTTAATAGTTAGTTTTGAGTGTCATTAGGTGTCAGGTCAGGTAGAATTCGAATTTTCCTCATCCTAGAAGAGGAATCTAAGTTGTGTAAAGAGCTCTATATATAGCAAAAGAGCTAATGTACAAAGGGTTGGAAAAGGTTAGAGAAAAAGACTACTTTTGTAAATGCTATGCAGGGATTGATATATACAGAAGTAGTTGGACTTTTCTGAAGCTGAGATTCTTAGTGTACTTCAGTGAGCTTCATCTTTTATCTTTGATATGCTTTACTTCCATAGTCTTAATGCTTATTACTCAGAATTCATGGAGGAACATGCTCTGACTTCCTTTAAGTGTTAAACTATGGTGAATTGAGTTTTTGAGTCCTATCTTTGGATGTTTTTCTTCAATGTTTTAATACTTATTACTCAGAATTCATGGTTACTCATGCTCTGACTTCCTTTAGGTATTAAACTCTGATATATCACTTTAAATTCTTTCCTTTTAAATACCTTGATGTATCATTACTCAGAATTCATGCCCACATGCTCTGACTCCTATGAACTTCAAGTTATTGAGACTTTCTTGAATGTGTCAATCTTTCATTGAAGTATATACAAGCCTCAGTTTTATAAGAAGAGCTATTTGTTATCCTTATCTCTGTCACTGACTCCATAGCCCAATGGTAGCAAGTCTCCATCTTCCAATCTACCAACATATAAAATCACAAACCATAGAGTTAGCCATCTATCCATATCTTTAATCAATATCATTAACCCTTTGAGAGAGCCCTCTCAGGCTAAGGAGGCTAAGCCTTAGCTAAAAGATTGGTTTGAAATAGTTACATGAAGTCTTCCTGGGTTGCAGCCTTCCAGAGCTTGATTTTGTGATAACAGTTACTTTGATTAAAATAAATCTAACTAACCTCGGATAACATCCTACATGCTCACTCCTTAGTTGATCTTAGGTTGAAACATATGACGACAAATCCAGACTCCACTGATCAAGGAATTACTTTTGATGGGAATCCTAGTCCTTTTCCTTCTTTTGGAAATATTGGTGCTCCTTACATGGCTACATTATCCCTACGGGGATTTACCATTGGTTTGCTAGTATGGTTGTTTTCAACCTCCTTGGTTCAAAATGTCGTGATTTCTCCGCAAACGAGTACACCTCCAACTGGACAAAATCAACCTCTAGTTGATCCTAAAATTGACCCTTTACCTTCTTCCTCAGTTGTTTCTTCCTCCCCTTCTTCCTCTTCGCCTGGTGAAAGTATTGGTACTAGTAACTAGGTGGCTAAGAAGAAGAAGAAAGGGAAGAAGAAGAAGAAGAAGCAAGTTCAGCAGAGGGGAAACCAAGCGACCATTACTTTGAATGCAACATCAGATGAGAAACTGTCCATCAAGCCTCACAAAGTTCGATATCCATGCAAACTTTGTGCGGGAGACCATCTTCTTCGAAATTGTCCTGATATTCCTTAGATCTTAGAACAATGGTCTTCTCGTTCACATCACCTTGTGTCTTCAACTTCTAGAGATCATGCTGGTGGCACACCATCAACTAGTGGCAGTAAAGATCATGGAAAGAAGGGAAAAGTTAAGTTTCCATGTAGGTTATGTGAAGGGAATCATCCCATTCACCTTTGTCCCTATTTGGATGAAGCCAAAAAAGTGTTGGATAACCGTCTTGCTTCACCGCAACGACTTCCATCTTGTTACAGGAAAATTTCCCTAAATCCTTCACTAGTTGATGAATTGACTGACCAAAATCAACTGTCTGTCAAACCCACTCTCTCTGAAAGTGAATCCTATGAGTCTATATCCGACCCAAATCAACAGGTTGAGGTAACAATTGACACGATTTCACTTTTAGTTAATCGCACCATTCTCGAAGAGAGTGAATATGATACCACTCAGGTTCTTTTCGTTTCTTCAGATTCAAATGAGCTTGGGGGAAATCCTCCTGTTCCATCAATATAGGAGGAAAATCCTCCCGTTCTTGTCACTCAAGGGGTTAATTCTCCCGTTTCTACGGTACCCCTCCAAGTAGTCTAGTCACTCCCTTTGATTGGAATCAATTAGCAAGATTCTGTCTTCCTTCTTATATGCCTTTCCAAATCATAGTACAAGTTTGTAATATGATTGTATCTGGCACTATTATAGATGAAGGTGCATCAGTGAGTATCCTTTCCTCAACTGCTTGGCAAGCACTTAGTTTGCCGCCACTTGTGCTAGTTACCCAAAATCTGTTGGCTTTTAATAGAGGAAGCAGTTGACCATTAGGGATCCTCCCTCAGTTACCTATTACTTTGGGAGGAAAAATTGTTTATATAAACGTTATGGTAGTCCTGGGACCTTTAGATTACAATTTACTTCTTGGGTGCGACTATGTTTATGACATGGGAGCTATTGTTTCAACACTCTTTCGAGTGATTTGTTTCCCGCATGAAGGTAAGATTTTCACCTTTGACCAACTTTCATTTCTTGGTCCAAATATGGCTTCTATTCAACCATCTTCCCTAATTGGTCCTTTTGTACCAATGGTATCATCCCTGCCACGGGTTAATTATGTGCCAACCTATTCCATACCTACATCAACTGACGATCAATTCAATGATGTTGTACAACATGTACTAGGGGCATTGGAACCAGATCTCTCCTTCATGACCTCTTATGAGTTGTGATCAAGGGCTATGAGGATGGTTCTTTTACTGTGTCAACCTCGTTAAAAAATGAAACAGGTCCATGAGGATAGTTCCTGGTCTTGTGTCAACCTCGTTAAAAAATGAAACAAGGAATATGAGGATAGTTCTTTTACTATGTCAACCTCGTTAAAAAATGAAACAGGTCCATGAGGATAGTTCTTTTACTGTGTCAACCTCATTAAAAAATGAAATAGCTCCCATGAGGATAATTCCTTGTTTTGTGTTAAGCTCATTAAAAAATGAAACAATGTCCCAAGTTCCAAGTCAAGTCTTTGAGTAGATATCGTAAAATCCCAGTCGAGTCTTTCACTTGATCTCTTAAAATAACCTTCATTGCATCCACCTGATAGCCATGAGTAGTCTACTTAGGTGAATGTAATGAGGCTTGGGGGGCATGCACCTAGTGGTAAAGTTTAGTTTCCCTGTAGGTTATGTGAAGGGAATCGTCCCATTCACCTTTGTCCCTATTTGGACGAAGCCAAAAAGGTGTTGGATAACTATCCTGCTTCACCACAGTGACTTCCATTTGGTTATAGGAGACTCTCCCTTTCATCATGTTGGGGGCATGTAAACCAATTCAAGCATAGTTTTTTTTGTTTCAAGCTTGTGTAAACATGAAACTAAATCCAAGCATAGTTTTTTTTCATTTCAAGCTTTTGTAAACATGAAATTGAATTCAAGCATAGTTCCCCATAGTTCAAGCTTGTCTAAAAATGAACCCATTTCCATTTTTAATCCTCGTGATTGCCATTCTATCAGCCTCTTTCTATCATATGAGCCTTGGTTGTTTCATTCCATCACCACCATCTCTTTGGCAGATCATACTCTTTCACTTGGTTGTTTTACCTTTTTTGAGGAACAGTTGCAATGAGTGGTCTTATTAGCCAGCCTCTTCACATAAATCAACATGTTTTGAGAAGTTCCAACATCACCCAAACCGATTGCTACCCTACACATCATTCCTTCCTCAAAACTGAGCACACTTTTATCTATTTTTCGAGCTCTTTTAAAAACGAAAAAGGAACCCTCTTGGAGTCCTCTTTAAGCTCTTTTCAAACTCTTTAAACATGAAAAAATTGTCGTGTGCTTGTCCTTTACAACTCGTTAAAGGGTTGGAAACAATATCTCTCTTGTATTATTTTACGCTTTTTCGGACTTGAGAGATTAATTTACGAAAAAGAACTTGTGGAGTTTTCTTTTCGTGCCTTTTCAAACTCTCTAAACATGAAAAGAGCTGAGTTATCTTTTTCGTTAAACTCGTTAAAAACATCAAATAGTGACAAACTTGTCCATCTAGACAAAACTGAGTTTCACCTTCGCTAGACTCATTAAAGCATCAAATAGCGATGGATTCACCTAAAGGGTGAAATTATACAACAAGCATATGTTATCCTCCTCAAGCTTGATAAAAATAAAGAGGTACTGGTTAGCAATGACTGGGGAAAATTGGAAAAAGGGGAAAACACTTTATGGTAGCAAGTTGCTCTTGAACATGACACTTTCACCTCATCACCATGACTATGTGGGTTGGGTCATTTAGCTTGATGGATATCACACTGTTGGTCTATCATACCTTCCATTACTTTGATTTGGGTCAATGCTACCAATTCATCTTAGTGTCACCAACATGTTCAAGAGAAGTCATTCAGTTCAAATTTCATCCTTTGCAATACCGTAAACCTTCATTTTCATGACCGCCATTCCTGAACCTTCTGTTGTTAGTTGATTTTCATCTCCAAAATCATTTACCTCGTTTCATGTCGTTGATGTGGCATACATCAAGGCCCTCCTGCAACAAGTCGCTTCTTGTCTACATCAGCACATTATCTAAGAAGTTGACTTAGAAACACCCCTTCAGTACCTTGAGGCTTGCATACATCAATGGCAGGTTTCTCGCTTCCGGCAATAGGTTGACATCATTGGCCTTCGATTGAAAGACTTTGTATGGTGTTTGACATCAAAATCATTTATTCACACCACGCGAAATGTACTGTAGTACCTTGAGGCTCATTATCATTATTGGTGATTCCTCTCGTGTCTGTTAACAACTTACATCATTGGTTGGTAATCAGACGATGTCTTCCCATGTTCGACTTCAGATCATCTATTCACATGGTTAGACTTGTACTTGAGCGAAAGATTGAACGAGATTGAAGACCCCAGATCTAGTTTCATCCATCCGGGCTGTGATATTTTTAGGAGTACTAAATCAAATGTACAATGGCCTTACATTCATGGGTCTATATCTGTAGATGACTATATTTGTACATGTAATGAAAGTTTATAAGCTGAGCATGGGTATGCCTTCCCTCAGCAAGTTCATGAGAAAAAATCAAATTATCATGATATATGTATTGTAATTGATGCAGGTCACCTTCCACTCGAAACCTCCTCTCCACATGATAAAGCATTTCATTCGACATACATATTTACCACTTCATGCTTTAGGGGGCAACTGTTATAGATCCATCTGTGCATATAAAACCCGACTTAAAGATCAATACTATTAGGGCCCATCAAACCCTAATTCAATTGTTACATGCCCTAAAGAAGTCAACCATCAGAATTCCTAGCTTCCCAAGAAGTTCCATGACTGAAATCATCTAGAAAATGCCTCTAAGAATATCAGCGCAGGCAGGCCTTCATTAGGGTGCACTGCAGTGTAGTCTAGTACACTAATAGGGTGTTATGCAGTGCACTTGAGCCCTCCTTGGCCTGCCCTGGGTGAATTTGAGCGAAATTGCATTGGGGTTTGGGAATATTCTTATCCATTGGAGGCATCTAGAAGTTTCCCAAGTTTATCTACTCCTTTGAGCTTGAATTTGGATGAGATAGGAAGTTAAGGAGCATCAATCCCTTTATCCCTTCCTCAATGGAGCTAAATTATACGTTTGGGAGGGCATTCATTATCACCATTTATGGCATAACTTCCTTCATTCACCTATAAAAAGATCACTCATCAAAGTGATCAGGGGTTGGCTGGCTAGCAGGCTTGGTTGGAAATCATTGAATTATAGGGAGATGCTATTAGTATGAGACTTGAGTTGATTTCATGTATTGTAATGATGTCAAAATGTCTTGGTTTTTACGAGGAGAGGATGGGATTGAACTAGAGGAGTGATGCTGAATCAAGCAAATTGGGTTGTAACTCTTCCTTTTACTAGTAAAGTGTTCAAAGCTTTTTCCATATGCTTGTGTTATTCATTGATGCTTTCATATGTGTACTATGTACTTGATTCCATGCTATGTTTAATCAATAGATCATTATCATATGATTTTATTGGCTTTTGTCTTCTGTCTATGTGCAGGTACTCTTCAAGCGGATTAAGTACGGAAAGGAGCGACAAAATTGGTCAAGGGGGATAAGGAGTAAGCGAAAGCTTCAGGTAGACTTCTTTACCTCTTATTTAATCTATTGGTCATAGAAAAAGTAGAGAATGCTTTGCACTGTTGTTCTAGACTTAGCTACTATTCTAGGGGTTTAATCATTTATCCGTAGACACTAAAACTTCCCAAAACACTTTCCACCCTCCATCTCATAGCTACGCACTGTTCTTGCATGAACAATATATTTTATTTTTTCTAAAGAGTATATTTCATGAAATTAGTCAAAAGATCAATGACTCAATGCAGTTCCTCTGGATCATGAGAGTGCATGAAACTCTAGACCGACATCTTCTTTGTGAACTTTATATGCATGACTATTACTTGAAGGATGATCAAACTTTTTATCATGTTCCTTATGTGGGAAAAATCCAACTCAGAGAATCCATCTCTTATACTGTCAAAAAAGGCAGGTGAAAGAAGGAATTTGATACTTTTGAGTCCAACGAAGCCACTCGACCATTATTTGTTCAGAGAGAACACTGCCCATTTGATAGTATCCTTAATAAGAATAGGACTTTTCTAAACATTGAAGGGAAGAAGGAGCAAATTCTTGCAACACAGAAATGGTGCAAACAACTATGCACTACTCATATAGTTTCTTGTCAGGAGGAGGCTAAGGATGCCTGTCAAAGGAGGCAGATGTTATCTTCCTCTGTAGTAAGACTCAAATATCCTTTTGGGAACCACAATTATGCCAGGGCATTAGAAATGATGCCATGCTATATGTCTTGTCTACAAACCGTTTGGGTTCACTGGATAGGTCTCAGGTTTCAATTCCCACTTCTTTGGCTACCAGCTGACACATACACCCCAGCCTATGAGGTGAACAACGACTGGTGGAAGGATGTTTTATCAACCCAAGGATACCAATTAGCTAGTACTGAGATGGCCGAAAAGTATGACCTTGCCCAGCTGCATGCCGAACATATTTAGGTGAACCCAGACTTACAACGATGATGGACAGCATGAGGACATGCAGAAAAGTCAGTTGGGGGGAGATGATGGGGGCCAAAAATGCCTTGTTTTGTTTACCTCTTTACCTTGTTTTCTTGCTAATTATACTTTCATACCAACTATTTTGTGCCTAAAATCCCTACAGGTATAACCCTTGTCATGTTTCACAAGTTATTTAGTCATTTATGTTTAAGTCTGAGGAATCATCATCGATTGGATGCTAATCTCGTTAATTGCACATATTTGGAGCCATAGGGTCAAGGTTCATTACCAAAGATGGCAGCACTATTGTTAACCCGCAACTGTTACAGTGCAACTGTCACAAATCTCTTTTTGTCTATCTTTTGATTTAGTTTTGTTGTTACAAATATCATGTAATTTTAGGCAAACAACCTCCATGGTGTTTAGATGTAATTGTATAAAAGGGGATTTGTAGATGGGAGTAGGGGTTAGTGAGACATCTCTGAGTTTTGTAACAGTTACTTTTGATATTAATGCAATCTTCAACTTTCTGATCTTCTTCATGAATCTGTGAGTTAAGCACAACCCTGACCAAGGAGTTGGGCCTGCTCTCCTGATCAGGTGTTGTGCCTGTGTTCTTATGTGTGTATAGTTTTAGTTATGCATTTCATTTCCTTTTGCGGTAAAACGTACCGTTGTTATAGTTGATGTTGTGAATTGTTATGCTGCTACTGTTTATTTATGACTTTGGATTGTATGTTTAGTTAATTAATCGAACTCCTGATCAACTGTTGGACTATGAATTTGCCCCTGCATATATAGTGCATGATATCCTTGCAATAACAAACGACCCCTGATTGACATATTAATGTGGTAAAAGGGTTGAATTATGACATTCACACTCGGACACCAACATGCTACATTTTTGTGCTTGTCCTTGTCAAATCTACATTTTTTTTGCCTCTGTGGAGCCTCCATATGAAAAGTGTGCCATGCCTTTGAATTGAATTAAATCCCCTACCATAATTGTTTGTGCCTTAGAGGTGTTTGAAAGCCTATTTTCTCATGTGTTGCGCTTCTAGCGTTGCACTTGTCTTTTGAATTTTCTACCACCAGACTAAAATATGTATTAACTATCTTGGGGTTTCCAACATGGATTTGTGCTAATTGGTTTATGTTATATAGGGTCTCATTCTTCATTTTCTATCAAAGATAAAATTTGGGGCCTCTTTTCATTATTGCTATTACTTGTTGCACAAATTAAGTTTGCATTAAAACCCTATAGTATTCCCTACTGCAAACAAGAAACCATGTCAACTCTAGAGGGAAGAAATCACAAGGGAGGTGCTATTTCCATATTTGAATGACAAGACCTCACATTTTTCAATGAAAACCCAACTAAAAGATTTTCTTTTGAGCCGATGGGAGGTATCAAGTTTTGTGAAAATATTCAACGGTATAATGCACAACTTTCTAAGGATTTTTCCATGAGATTTGATGGGTTGGAGGCTAAGGTTGGAGCGCTTACATTTCCAGTTACATAGGTCACAATATCAGCTACAATGGATATTCTTGTTCAAGGAGGACAATGGTTCAAGGCTAGGCCCCTTGATATTTCCCATTATAAAGATTTTTTGAAGCTTGAGTATAGAGACAAGGAGTATGGGTCCATTGTTCATAAATAATATTTGCTTGAACATCACAGTAATCTTTTGTAAGCTATTCTGAGGTATTTCACATGTGCAGGTAGGTTTTGAAGAATTTATTAATAACATTTCAGACTCTTGATGCACTTTACTGGAAAGAGCCCTTTGAATTTTCCCTCCTATATATTCAGGAGTCTCAGCAAGATGGTAGATAAGGTGCAGGGGAAACAAATTCAAGTGGAAACTAGCCTTTTCCACTTTTCTTTAACTAAGTTTTTGGTATTGGATGAGCTAAATAAAAGAAATCAATCATGGAAGTCATTTGTTAATTCTTCAAACCTGATAAATAATGTGCCAACTAGTTCCTTGAGCAAGAATGAAACACCCTCAAAGTGCTAAAGGACATTCAATCACCCACTGGAAGTTCAGTGAAGAGGCCCTCAACTATAGTGTAGTATACATGAAAGAAGAAAGGAAAGAAACTACAATTTTCTCTAGAAGTGATGGATGTCCCTAAAAAGGATCTCACTAGGTCTACTGCAAAAAATATGCCCTTGGAGCAGACATTTGAAACCATGGAGATAATACTAGAAGATAAAGTAGGGAGATTACTCAATTGCAAGAAAAATTGAAGAAGGCCCATTTGGTGATTGCACAGTTGTAGCAAGAGAATAGGAAACTAAAGAAAGCTATTCTAGAAAAGGAAGCTCAACCTAGTGAAGTTGTTCCAATGGTTAAAACTACACTAGCTAGTGCCAAATATAAGGCAAAGAAAAGGTAATCAAAGAGGATATTAAGAAGGCAGAAGTTCTAGCAGGTAGGGTCACCAGATCCTCATCTAGAAAGCTACAAATCCAAGAAGTGAAGATAGTGCAAGAAGAGAAGATAGAGGTAGATGAGGAGAAGCACACCTTTAATAGGTTGAGAAGGCAACCGAAGGAGGCTCACAAAGAGATTTATTTTCTCAAGCAACAGGATGAAATGGCCAGGAGACAAATGAGTGATCTTCTGGACATCTATCACCCAACCATGGAAAATGCCAAATACATGTTTAGCATATCCATTCCACTATACAGGCAAATGAAAAATATATGCAGGTAGAATCTATCTATGAGGAAAGAAGTAAGAGCCACCAAACAACAATTAAGGTAGTTGCAGGAGAAAGATAGAGGAAAATTGGACCTACTGGTTGAGGCAACCAAAGTTTGAAACAATGTAAAGTTTGAAATGGGAACTGACATGATTACCCATTTCGTTGACATAGATAAAAAGTCAACCGATTTTGAAAGTGGTGATGCAAAATACACTATTTTTTTGGAGCATATTTTTGACACTTTAAATTTTTTTATGTATCAAGTATAAATATTTGTTTTTAAATGTTAGTGATTTTCATGCTAATTTTGAGAAGTGTTGATGTAGTATCAACCTTTTTTTTTTAGAGGGCTTATTTTTGACACTTTAATTTTTTTAATGTATTAAGTGTGGATATTTTTTTTTAATGTTACATTTTTTGACACTTCAAAATTTTTTATGCCCAATTTTTTTTGCAATCATGATTACTTAACAAATTTTCTAGTTGTATTATTTTTCTTTTTTAAAATGTTGATTACTTAAAAAAGGCAAAAAAGACATAAAAAAAAATTATCTCCTAAACCATAAAAAAATTTGAAAAAAAAATGTAAAAAAACTATAAAATTAAGTCAATAAAAATAGAAAAATTTAAAAAACCATTAACAAAAAACTAAAAAAAATAAAAAATAAAAACAAACTAGATTAAAATAAAAATAGAAAATTAACCAAAAAAAACCAATTATTTTTTAAAAGATATTAAAATTAAAATTAAAAACATTTAAAAAAAGCCTAAAACAAACCAAATAGACTCAAATTTAAAAGAAAAAAACAAAAATCAATTAAAATTCAATATATATATATATATATATATATATATATATATATATAGCACCGGGAGAGGCCCAAAATGTATATATATTTTTTTGAATTATATATATATGTTAAATTTTAAATGTTATTTGTTTTTTTTTTTTTAATTTGAAAAAATATATATATATATATTTTCAAAATTTTAATTGTTTTTTTTTTTTAAATTTTATTTTAGTATATTTGTGTTTTTTTTTTTGAATGTTTTTAATCTTAATTTTAGAAGTTTTTAATTTTTAATTTTTAATTTTTTTCTTTTTATTTACTTAAATTTATAGTTTTTTTTTCTCCAAATTTTTTTATGGTTTACCATATATATATATATATATATATATATATATATATATATATATATCTTACATTTTTTTTTTCTAAAATATGTTTTACTTACTATTTATTTCATTATCTATATATATATATATATTTTTTTTGTTTTTAGTTTTTTAATTTTGATTTTTTATGGGTTAATTTTGTTTTTCTTTTTTAACATTTTTATGGTTGATTTATTTTTTGTTGTAATTTTTTTTATATGTTTTTTTTTTCATATATATATATATATATATAATTTTGTTTTTAATATATATTTGTATTTATGTTTTGCTTTTTTTTTGCTTTTTTCATTGTTTTTATTTTTAATTGTATGTTTTTTTTTGGTAGGTAAGCACCCATGGGGGATTTGAACTAGTGACCTATCGCAAGGAATGCCTTAACAATGCACCCATTCACCATCAATCCAAAGCCCCGTGGGCTAAAGAAAAATTCTTGAGATGCATCAGCCGGGAAACATTTTTAATTTTATGTTTTAATTATTATTTTTAAATTTTAATGTTTTTCGGAGTCTTGATAAAATATTTTACGGCATTATTTCAAAATGTAGAAAATTTACCCTAGAAAAAAAAAGTGTTATTCCAACATCAACACTTTAACACTTTTCGTTTTGAGGGTGTTTTTTGCACAATTTTTGCACGAAAAATTGGTTTTCATTGCCATTTTTAAAACATGTTGAAATTTACCCTAGAAAAAAAATGTGTTATTCCAACATCAACACTTTTTGTTTTTAGCACTATTTTTCATGTTTTTTGGGGTTTTTTTTGGTAGAGTCCCCATTTTGAGTTTATAGTTTCCGTTTCAAAATTTACATTGTTTTGAACGCTGCAAGGGGTGAAATAACATAGTTTTGATTTTTTACTTTTGCCTAAAAGTATGCTTGTTTATAGGGTTGAGGTTCTAGGTGATAATGTCTTACATACAGTCCCTCTTGCAACTACATTTAATCAGAACTCTGAAGTTATTTTTGAAGAAGCAACTTTTATAGCATTTTGTGCCCTAGCTAGTATTAAGGTTAGGGTTTTTGGTGTGGAGATGAATGTTTGGTGTTTCTGGTAAAAGGAGGCTTGAAAGAGACATGTGGCATGATCATTGCAGTGTCAACATCATCATCAATGTGTGCAGCTTGTCTAGAAACATCATTGTCACTCAAGCCATAAAAACGACGACGTTGTGCTTTTGAAACTGGTGCTGCATTTTTCGCTACAAAAGAATTTGTCAAAGTTGAAGGCTTTGTGCGGTAAAATAAATATTCCAATGCAGAAATTATCCACATTAAGCCTTGTTTACACATGTTGGATTCATTAAGAAGCTATGAAATCAATCGGAGCTATCACAACCATGGAGCATTGCATTTCCTCGTTGCATTTTTACATTTATGGAGAATTAGGGAGTTACGTAGTGCCAGGCGCTGCTCTTCAAGAAAAAAATCTTTTTGAATGAGTTTACTTAGTCAAAAATTGTTGTAATTAATTTTTATGGTTTTAGTACTTGTACTAAAGCACGCAGTGACTCTCAAGCTCGATTTGGGATAAGAAATTAATGTAAAATGCTTAGAAAAGATCTAGTTATGTAGTCCATAGTCTTTAGTAGTCAGTTCTAATTTCATTGTAAGAAGTTAGAAACGGAAATCCTGATGAGGAATTCGATACCTAGAGGTGGGAACTGACTCATTTTGGGCATATTTATGTTATGAATGAAAGGAGAAAAGGGTTGGTTAGGTTAAGGAAAAAAACATTGTATTTCACTTATTTTTGAGATATTTTTATAGTGAGTGAAATAGAAAGGTGGACTTTGTAGGGATTCTTGAGTTAGTTTTCTTTGGAGATTCTCTTCATTTATTTGTAATTTATATTATATGACAAATAATGCTTTAAAATATATATTCTTGTTTAGTTAAATAAATATTTGATTCAGAATTCACTCTAAACAGTGCTCTGTTTCAGTTTGCTAGACATCCATGTTTTCTGCTAAAATGATAGTTAGAATTCATCTTGATGCTTGATGCTCTTTTTTCATTTTCCATTTTTTCTTCACTCACCCTCCTACACTGAACTCATACTAGAAATATCTAAAGAGACTACCTACCTCGCCCATGTGGTATATCCATTTTCTCTTCATTTCATCACTGGAAACATGATCAAGTACACATGACCGTATGCCCAATGGATTTATCTCCTTTCCTACCAGAAAAACTTTAAAATTCATACCCTACTAAGCACTATACCTAGCTTAATATCTTAGTAATTGAGCTTCCTAGAAAAAGAGACCTGTTTCTAATGTTAGAAGGGCTAGATTCTAGCTTACAAATGGTTTTTTGGTTACCTCCAAATTTATCTCCTCAGCCTAGGAAAAATTACAGAGAGCTAACACATCGTAACCAGTTTTAAAACTAGGACTCAATTAAGTCTACTATGTTCTGTCAGTTTACTATTCCTTAGAAGAGTTCATATGTTATTCCTATATATAAGGGTTGTACTATCCCTCAAAAGCATTTTTAGGTTTGTTGTGTTGTTTGAACAAAATTTGTGTTTCCTGTTGCGTTGTGGTTGCATGAGTTTATTCATACAATGGGGACATTTATGCAAGCCTTGTATTTAAAGGAAGAAATGAAAAGGTATACAATTAATTGGGAGGCACTGATAGCTCAATTCTATAATGATTTTTCCTTCTTATAGGAGGAGGCGAAGACATTTGAAGCTTTGAAATTGATTAAGAGGGTGTTTTTCCCCATTGTAAAGCCAGTTTTTAAATTTTCTAACTATGAAGATTGTGGTAATCTATCTTAATTAGGGTTCCAAGATTTTGTTGTTTACAGAAAAATGAACAAAGAACCTGATGAAGATGATTTGGAGGAGCTAAGACATCTATCCTTTTGTTTTAGTCGTTACTACACCAAACCAAAATTTTGACCTAACACCAAATTTTCGGGCCCCCCTCTACTTGTCCAAGGTCCTAAAAGATTATGTCATGTGTCAATTTCCTAATGACCCACTAGTCACCAAACCCTATCGATGCTCACACTTACGTGATGCATTTTATATTTGTTCCTCTTGAATTACCTTGGATCATTTTATGTTGATAGCCTCACCCTACTTTGGCCCTCGTCCTTTCAAATAAATTAGGGTTTATAAAATGTTATCTTGCTCATGCGCATTTGGAACCTGTTGGGCAAGGGAGGCCCCACGTAATGGTTTTGGGGCTTAAAGCCCACAACTTTGGGTAAAAGCGTTGTAAAAGCTCAACGAAGTGCATGGACCGCGATAGACACAACTATCAACTACAGTGAAGCGGAAAGATGTTTTCTCAAGGGACCGCGGGGTAAGTACATCAAATCATTGAATACCTGGATTGAAATGCTATTATGTGAGAAAAGGGTTATGCGGATCCATTGATGTCTAGGATAACGCAGAGTGGAAGAAGCTACCAAGGGATCGAAGGATTAGAGAACAGTCCCCTGATTTCTCTGTCGCGAGAAACCAAGGAGGAGCTCGCTGGGTTCTCTCTGAGAAGTGCAGTCCAGTTGATAAAGCAGAACATTCCATAGTTACCACCTCCATCCATGCCATCACCCACCCCACCTTCACCACCTCCAAGGGTTGGAATGGCGAGTGTGATCAAGTTTCCTATATTTAGAGGAGTAGGAAATGAGGAACCAGATCAGTTCTGGTTTGTGGTAAAGGTAGTATGGGAAGCCCAAGGAGTTATGGATGATAACATTAAAAAGGCTACTTTGGTGAGCGCGCTGCAGGATCACGCGTTGACGTGGTATATCAAGCACTCTAGTGATCACCCAAATGCTGGAATAGCGGAGATCCAGGATGCGTTGAACAAAGAGTTTAGCCGACCAAAATCAGAAACTCAGTCAATCATCGGATTTAAGGAAATCGTGATGCTCCTAGGCGAGACTCCATGGGATCTAGATCAATGCTTGAAGAGTATGATCGATGAGGCTAATATGACACTTTTGGATGCACAGCACCATGCCTGGTTTGTGGCATCCCTTACACCGCACCTAAGGACAACACTGTCACAGTAGAAGATCTCAACCCAGGCTGAAGCATTAGAGATAGCGATGAGGTTGCGTGAAACTCCAGTACAAGATCCTAGGTTGGGAGTTCAACAAATCCACACGCAGCTACAAAACCTATTCTTGGAGATGTAGAGCCTGAAGCAGAATAGGGCACCACGACAGGAGGCACGTGAAGAAGTGTGGTGTATAAAATGTAAGGGCTAGGGTCATGATAAGGATCATTGTCCCGTATTCGCAAACTATTTGGCAGGAGGGGGACCAATGCTATTGAGACCAGAGGTGCAGTTAGGGCCAAGTGCGGCACCCGCACTATGGTGCACGATCTGTCAGGTGGGAGGAAAGCACACAACTGACAATTGTCATCTATTGCAGAAAATATATACAGGGCCCACAACAATTATTTTGTAAGTTCTACAGTTCAGTAGGACATGACGAGCGTACCTGTCGTAGCTATGAACTCCTGATGGATAGGACTCCAGCATACAGGATGCAAACTGAGATGTGAGGCCTTGACCTAGTGGCACGAATGGCGCAAGGTGGATTTCAAGGGCGAGGAGGAATGGGGCCAAGAAGGGGCCGAGGGCAGTTAATTTGCTACAATTGTGGCGGACCGGGTCACTACGCACGTGATTGTACTAATCCAACAAGAATGTCTTGCTCATATTGTCAATAGTTTTATCATGAACCGATGGATTGTCCTACGTTGATAGAATAGATGCGTGAGAAAGGGGTACTCCAGCCTCCTCAGACTCAGAACATCCAGATGATGAAATCCAAACCTCGCGATGAATACCCCAATGTGAACATGATGCTCAGAAGCGATGCGACCATAGTGGAAGACAAGGGGAAGTAGCATGAGGAAGATACATGGGTGCACAAGGCTCCTACAAAGGAACCTGAGTTTGACTTGCAACACGCGAAGGAGCTGTTTATGGAAGCTAAAAAGAGCTTCACGGAAGCCTCCTCTTCAAGTGGTAAGGACCAACCAGAGTCGGGGATGGATCCGTCTATGCTCACCACCTTTCTGGAGACCTGCATGTAATTGTTGCGGGATAATAAGGCAGCTAAAGGGTTACAGGAGTTGATAACGCGATGCGCAGGACCGGGTGAATCCTGCGTAGTATGGAAGTTAGGAAAACATGTGTTGCACACGAGGAGAGAGATGAGATTGATAGCGCAGATTGGTGATTATGAAATGGATCAGGTGATCTTGGACCTGGGATCAAACACGAATGTATTACCTAAGCAAACCTGGGAACGCATGGGTAGGCCCATGTTGCAATGGTCTCCTATTCAATTACGAATGGCGAACCAACAAAAGATTGTACCCATGGGAAGATTGCAAGGAGTGACAGCGGATATTGAGGGTGCGAGCACCCAAATGGATTTTGAAGTGATAGAAATTGTTGACGACAACAACCCTTATCCCGCACTGTTAGGAATTGACTGGGTGATGGATATAAATAGAGTCATCAATCTGAAAAAGAGGAAGATGATATTCTAAAACAAATCACTTCGCGTAGTAGTTCCGCTAGATCCGGCCGAAGGTGCATGCTACACTGAACCTATACGCAACGACGACAGTGACAATGAACTGGATTGCATTTACCAGATAATGGTGTAAGACCAAGATTGGGTGAACCTGACAGCAGACAGTAGGATCTTATGGGAATGCGACAGTTCCTGTACTTCAGACTCAGATGAGGAGATAGAATGCTGGCAGAATCGACTGCATGAGGTAGCAACGTTGAGCTGCAATATGATGATTAAATCACTATGGTGTGTCATGTCCGAAGCAAGGGAAATGCCACCCGATGCAAGGGTAACAGGAGTGGAGGAATTCTTAGACAATTCTGAAAGACCAGTGCTAGAACAACAATGTTATGATCCAAGGAAGTGGGTGTTGCAGGCGACACCCACTCGATGGTGGAATATGCACCATAGAACTATGGCGAACTGGTGCAGGTATGGAAGATAGCTACACTTACAATTTCAATGGTTCCAGCATCGCACAAGAGCCACTCAGTGAGAACGAAGTAGTTGACGTGCCCACCTAGGGCGATGGGTGCAGTTAGGTACTATGCAAATACATCCTATACTAAGAATAACACTGAGGTGGCAACAGGAAGAGTGAACAACCTCCCATGTCAGAACCACCACAAAGTTATATGGAGTCATAAGCAAGGTACATCAGGTGAGATGAACCAATACCTAGTGTGCAAAAACAACCCCAACACTGGAAAAAGGAGAGGACATGAGGAGAACAACACTGAATCCCCAGATTATAGCTTCTGCAGTTAGGGCAGGATGCAAAGAATGGGGTAAAGGAATTAAGCAGTTACAGGAAGACATTCAGCAAGGGATATTGAAGCTTCGCAAACTTGATGAAGATTGGGCACGGTTGCGGAAGAAAAGCGAGACATTGGACGAAGAAATCTGCAAGCTAGACACCAAAGACGGGAAAGCAGGCCATAAGAAACTAGGCCTGATGGGGCCAAATTTAGACGGAGTTGCGACTCGGCTAACTTGGCTGCGACCGCACCTTACTAGACAAAAGAACGTCCCATACCAAGATGAATGTGACTCACTAACGGACGCAAGGGTAGCAACAAGGTGCCCGTGGCTCGGGCTAGCAGGGAAATTGAAGCTTCGTACTGAGGGTGCGAAGACCTGACTATCTGTAGGAAGCATAGTCTTAGTGCTCCAAGCAGTTGAAAGGAGGTGTGGGACTATAAAGGAGTCTACAGGAGAACTGCACGGAAAGGCGGGTCTACGCAAGAACAGTGGGTCACAGGGATCGCAGTCGCACATCTAGGACTATGTTGCTACGCGGGTAGGCTGGGAGGTGACTGTTGATGTCACTATTCATGACAAGAGGTCCAATTTAATGCAGAAAGGAGGGGGCGATGGGCCATTAAGACAAGAATTAAGAGCTAGATTTGGGGAGATCTGCCGCCAACAAGATATTAATGACTTAGAAATGGAGGGAAGGGTCGAATTTGAATTCAACAAGTACTATAAAATTCTTTGGGGTAGCTGTGAAGCAACACTTGTTTGGTTGAAAAATCAGATGGTACAGAGCATTGAGCACCAAGCTACCCTACCATCTGTGAATGTGCAATCCAGTATAGACACGATGACAGCTGCCCAAACCAGAGTGCGATTCGCAAAAGTTAACCCAGAACCCCGGTGGCCCAAGAGGAGGCCGCGAAGGTCTAGTTGGAGCTGGACTTGCAGATTGCAGAGTTGCGATTGCAGGCAAGGGCTTCTACAACCCCGGAAGTCAGAGAGCAGCACCACCACGCCATTCAAGTAGGGTTGCAAGAGATTGAGCATGCTGTCTAGGATTGCACGGGATTGTTGGATCAGTCCCTCGTCACGCTCACTTCACTGCAGGAGGACCCGACGCTACAACAGTTAGAGACAGAAGTGCGGGAATTACAGCAGGCCTATGAAAATATCCTGGGAACCACACCAACGGTTGCCCTCACTCAGTGATTGGCTAAAATGAGGGAGGCCTAGGCTCTCAAGGCACAAGTGGATACCGCACGTTAGAAAGAGGCAATGCGTAAAGAACGTATCCAGCCCTAACTCAAGGAGGCATTCACGGTTTCTGCCACAATCGATGGGACATTGGCGCAGATGTAGGATACCTATGCACAAAGGAAAAAGGGTTCCTATGACAACGATGCTTCGGAGAGTTATGGACAATTGATACAACGGACAGCGCCAGAATGTGTGGTAGACATCCATGAAGCACAGAAGTTGCTGGATGAACTTAGAGTGAAGATCACCGCACCAACAGAGTGACTCGGGATGAGTCACGATGATTGTGTTGGGGGCCTGTTGGGCAAGGGAGGCCCCGCGTAATGGTTTTGGGGCTTAAAGCCCACAATTTTGGGTAAAAGCGTTGTAAAAGCTTCGCAAAGTGCGCATAGCGCAAATTGTAATGAGTCAATTCAAAGGGTTGTCCCCCTGAAAATAATGTAATTTAAAATAGATTGGGTTGGCTTACCCATTGTCGGCGGACCATGGGAATGTAGAAATAGAGCAAGGCTCTAAGGGTAGAAGGCATTTCTATTTGGGGAATACAGGTGGATTGTATGAGTCTCTGAGTACGGTATATTGTTCTAAGTCTATAAGTCGAAGATGTCGGTTGTAGTAGGAGATAAAGGCTCTGCAGCTGTGTGCGCTGAGGCCTGGTAGAGTTTGCAGCTGTGTGCATGGACCCCTGCAACTAAGTGCGCAGGGTGGAATTGGAATGTACTGGATGAAAGTTAATAAAAGATACGTTGTTCTGGAAATATTATATATTTATTCGTAGATCACGATGTTTTATGTTTCTGTTATATGTTTATGTATGATTTATGATTGTGCGCACTAATTAAAGAGATTAAATAAGTGAAAGACGTTGAACTAAGTTAGACCCATAATATGTCTAAAAGGGTTTAGGCCATGCATTGTTGTGCTCTGAACTGGGCTACGTGAGGGTTCTATTGTTGCGCAGAATAGAAGGGTTGGTTCGCAACCCCTCTAGTCTTCATCAAGACATCCCTAGGGTGAGGAAACCTAGTTCTAGCACCCTCCCATACTACCTCAAGTGAGACCTTAGTCTGCGCTCCGCAGACTATTGTTGAAAGGGCCGGTAATGTCGGGATTTGTTTGGCTGAAACACTTCTGAACTTGGGTTAGGCCCCATCAAGCCAACAGAACCCAAGAATGTTGGTTAAATCCCTAGCCTTTTATTAACCCATTCTTCATCCCCTAGGATGCATTGTTACAAGCCTTCTATGGAATTGGAATTACACTATAACATTAAGTTCCTAGATTTTTACCTCCTTCATTACACAGAGCCCTTTCGAAAGAGGAATTTGAAGAAATCATATCATTTGACTAAATCATACACATGTCCACTTTGTACACTTGAAATTTTAATGCTCAAGTTTGTGAAAGCATCATCCTATATTCAGAAAGGTTTCTGAAGCTTACTAATTCAGTCATAATTGTGCTTTTAGTTAGTCATTCTATGGATTTCTGCTATAGAAAAGGTGTTGCGGTGAGTAAAAATAACACAATAAATTATCTATTAGCTAGACTTGATTAATTACCAATCACTCATTGGAAAAGACAGACCCACATGGCAGCAAATTATTTTTAAAGTGTGAAGCAATAATAAAAATGAGTGCCATAAAAATCATGTGAGATGAAAAAGTCAGGTTGGCCTTTAGATAGGAGATATATCACTCATTGAAATACTCTTATGTATCACAAAATTTACATCAATATTATAGCATTGTTCCCAACATGTATATAAAATTGATTTATGCATAATTGCATAAGGCTGCCAAAACCTATCATATCATTTGGGTGCTTGAACGAATGATACAAATGCAAGAAGGAATTATAAATGACACATAACTGCAATGTAATGAAATTCCTCATATGAAACTATGCATAGAGGCATGTGTTAATATGGACTCTGCCACAAACGATGAAATAATCTAGAGTGCATAGAGGCATAAAATGTTTTGTCCGCCAATCTCACAAAACATCATTTGCAATATCTCAAAGAGCATTACAATGCCTCAATTGATTCATACACATACCTACAAGGAATAATAAGTCATAATGCATTGCAACAAATATAAATGGCCATGCACTTAGGAATTATTAAAGCGTTGTGCAGATCAATCAACACATTGTGAGGATGTTGACTTGAGTATTACATTTACCAATCGCATGTATTAACACTATAGTGAGGCAGGATGTGCTTAAAGTATGAACCAAAAGAGAAGTCTAGAAATTATGAACCCACTATGCACTTCCAAGTTGTTAACCTTCTTCTCTTATCATTTCACTATGCACTACTGAAGTGAAATGAAAACAATGGCATGTGTGATATATGAAAGAGTGCACAAGAGCATTATAAATCCACCAACTAAAATGTGGAAGTGAATTAGAGCAGTAGTGGGAAAAGCAATTACAAAGGAACTTTTAATCTCCAGATTCCACTCTTTTGATTTTGGCTCTGCCATTTGCGTGTTGAAAAATTGGGGAGTAGATTAGAGTTTCAAGATATATCCATTACTAGAAAAGGCAAGAAATTATTGAATCTTTTCATTTCATGATAGTTGCATCTAAATTTTGATCTAAAAACATGATTCACAATTGTTCATTTCACCATATGTCTCAAATCGCATTGTAAGTTTTTAATGGATCCTCACTATGGTTTGAAGTTGCGGCCTACAGCCCCATTGAGCTTGTCGCATGTGATTAACTCAGTGTGCATTTCAATGATATTTCACTTCTCCTCTAGCTATCATCGTTATTCTTGTTTTGTTGCCAAGTGTCCATTCCCTTCAATGCCTTGACCCTTTGCATCCCGATCTTGGCCATTTAATTTATCTTTTCATCCTTACGCACCCTCACCTTTCCCTTGATTCTCCCTTGGTGTCCAAACCTAGCGTTGGTGGTTTCATCTCCCATACCTTAGGATATTCAACTATTGTCATTAGGTACTATTACCTACATCCATTAACCTTTAATTATGTGGTGTTGAATCATCCCAAAATACTAAATCGAGCCTTGGGACTAAATCTATGATGGAATTCGTACAATGTCTTCAAGGATACGAATTGGCGGGTAATGGTTTGAGAGTGTGTCATTTCTAATATTTTATTTTCTTTTGATACAAGCCAGTGCTATCATAGGATTCATGGTCTAGAGTTCTGTAAGTTTATGAAATATTTTCCATCGAACTTTGGGAAATCCCCACCAGTTCCACCCACATTCTATGATTACAACCAATATTCTCACTTCCTTGTTTTACTGCCTTCTCAAACCTTAGTTCTAACCTATTGGAGTTGCAACCTTAGCTCATGACCTACAACAAGACTCAGGGTAGAAACTTCTTTGTGGTCACAATTCATGTTTGTAGCCATCGATAATTATCCTTCCCTGATGAGATGTGGCTTGCTTCCTTGATAAAATTTGTGAGCGGGTTATTTATGCACAGGTTGTAAGTCATAGCTACAACCAACAATACTATGTCAAATTGAAATGTAACCTGTGTTGTGGTAGGAAAGTGCAACTAGCCTTGATGGTTAAGTTCACGACCTGGTCTCACTAGTACTACTTGAGGTCACCACTCACATGTATAGTTCACTGAAATGTGACCAACCATTAGAGAAATTTTGAGGTCTAAAATCGGCCTACTAAGGAATATTATAAAATAATAGTGGAAATAATAAAATAAGATTAGATTACATCATCAAATTTTAGAGGTAAAAAAGAAAAAACTACTTTTTCAACTTATCTCCCTACTATTTTACTCAAATTTCGAGTAGAAGCACTCATTGGAAGCATAATTCAATTCCTCATCCGAGGAGTACACATGTTTCATACTTTCGATGGACTCTACCAGACGAAGAAAAAAATACATGAAAAAATGTGATTGCAATCACGTTTTTCATGTATTTCTCATTTTTCTTGTAGTAGGGTCAATCGAAAGTATGCAACATGGGTACTCCTTGGATGAGATATTAAATTTTTCATCCAACTGGTGCTCCCGCTAGAAATTTGAGTAAAACATGTATGGAGGCAAGTTGAAAAAGTAGTTTTTTATTTTTTTATTTTTAATATTTTTACTTTTTTACTCAAAAAATGGTGAATCATCCCCCATGGTTGACATCATCATCTTGAATCCTATTGGTTCTTATAAAGTTGATTTTGGTTGTACATTCTGGTTTTGAGGCCCATTTTAGACCTCATAATTTCTCTAATGAAATGTGACATGCCATATCTTATGAACTTGTGTCCCCTCCTACTTCTTAAAAGAGTGACTTGCATTGCAAGTTGGTGATGCGACTTGCTGAGGTCACAAATCGCACATACAATGACCAATTGTAGCAGAGTTTGAAATTGCAACTTGCACTATGGAGAAGTATGTGACTACAAGAGCTTTAATTTTCCAAAATCACAAGTTGCATCCCCAATCTTCTTTGGCTCATGATTTCAACATGTAATGTTGGATAGGATAATAAAAAATATAATTTTCCACCATCAAATGTTTGTCACAAATTGAAGCATACATTAGAAGAAATCAATAACTTGATCATGAGATGTCTCAATTGATTGCTCCGGCTATTGGAAATGTTTGTTTTGTGAGTGCATATATAGGGTGTTTTTTACTTCACAATCATTTGACCAAATTTCTATGAAGCTCCATGTCAATTGTAAAGACAAGAAGAATTTTGAGACTACCCTAACAAAGTTGGGAGTAACACTTAGCAACATTGCATTTAAACTTAATGAGAATTGGTGTCACTAGTATGTTGGTGCAACATGTTCCCTTTGTCAAAAGTGTTGTAGCTAAGAGTGTTGGGAACGAGTTCCCCCAAGAACCCGTTTTGGGGCTAAAAGGCCATGTTTTGGGGCAGAAGGCCCAAATTTTGTAATAATGATGTAAAGTCTCCGCATTTTGTGGTCGCAGAGCGTGAAGAGGTCAAAGGGTTGCCCACCCTTGTTTTGTGAAGTTTCATGCTAGCTATAAATATCTACCCATGGTTCGCGGACCATAGGATTGTATAAAAAGGGAGTCTTAGAAGAGTCTAAGAAGGGAGTGGAGGGAGATGAAAAGAAGGATTTTGGGTAAGAATTTTCAAGTGTTCTCAAGTTTTAGCGTAGGTAGAGGCTTTGCAGCTGAGTGCGCAGAGGCCTAGGGTGGAAGTCCATAGCTGAGTGCATGGACCCCTACAGCTGTGTGCTGAGGGTGAATAGAGTCTTTACTGAACTTGAGATATCAATAAAGATAATTATTCTGCAATCACTGTGTATTTTGTCTCTGTTTAATGCATCTGATTATATTACGTTACAATCTAGGTTTACATTATAATGCTTATTTGATGTGCGAATGTATTTGTTTATATCTGTTAATTGAATGCAAGCAAGAGTAAAGGATTACGCGTAGGAAACTGTAAATGCATGGTAGATTAGGTAACACTTAAGATAACTTGGGAACTTATACAATAACTCAATCGCATAGGCGTGTAAGTTCCTGGACCTCGAGTTAGGGCTATGTAAAGATCAGTCAAGTACGTTTGTGGAGGTGCTAAAGGATAGAAGAGAAGGAGCATCGATAATCCCTAATGGCTTATTGATCTACATGAAGGTAAGATCAGGAAGTATAGACTGACATCATGACCATCTCAGGGTGTAGAAACTTGGTTCCTGCATCCCCCCATACTGCTTCGGGTGAGACTTCGGTCCGCACTCCACAGGCTGATGCTGAAAAGGCTAGTAGTGTAGGGATTTTCTTGGATGACTAACGTTCAACTTGGGTCAGGGCCCATCAAGGCAACAAATGGTTCCGATTCCGGGACTGGGATCTGCATGAAAGTTATGTGATGTTGTATCATTGGAATCTAACTAAGAAAGAAATTGAAACCTGGTTGGATAGAAAAATTCATGAATTCGCGACACAAGAAAACAAGAATCTGTGATTGCTGAAAGAACAGTGGTTGGACAGATACCTGTACATAGAAATACACAAAATCTTCTTCTGTTCCTTTCCGGTTGAGTTATACGAGTGGATCGTGAACTTGGTAAACGGTCAAGGAAGGTGGAGGCTTGACAAGCTGATTGTTTGGACACCATAGCTAGTAAGGATGTTAGAAGAATATGGAGATAAGATCGTGCATGCTGTCGACCATTATCTCGACCGCATCATAGGAGGATTTGTGACCGAGTTCGTGGTTGATACCTCTATTAGCTACAACGCAGCATAGTGCCGCTTATTCAAAGTACCACGAGGTAAGTATTTAAAATCACTGAATACTTGGATTAGGATGCTCTTGTGTGAACAACAGTTTACGCGGTTACCTTGATGTTTGGAGCTATGCTAAGCAGAAATCCTTTCAGGGACGAAGGAATAAAAGGTCCTGAGTATAGCCCACTTTTCGGAATCCCTTTAAGTGACGACAAAGGGACACCACAGATTTCTCCCCTGAGTGCTAGTCAGTTCGTAAGACAAGGGTTCCTGCGAATACCTACACTGCCTCTACCCTCATCACATCCATCCACACCACCTCCATCCTCACCTCCACCTCTCACCCCATCACCCACACCACCACCACCTCCATTGTTCAATATGGAAAACTCCGTAAAACTACCTGTATTCAAGGGCATAGGGAATGAGGACCCAAACCAATTTTGGTTCATCATAAAGGTTGTATGGGAAGCTCAAGGCGTTGTGGATGATCACATGAAGAAGGTGACAATGGTTAGTGCTTTTCAGGATCGCGCACTAACATGGTACATCAAGTACTCTAATGACAACCAGGCAACTACACTGGCAGAGATCCAGACTGCGCTGAATAAGGAATTCAGTAGGCCTAAATCTGAAGCGCAGTTAATTGTGGGATTCAAGGAAATCGCGATGAAACTAGGTGAGACCCCTTGTGAGTTAGATTAGTGATTGAAGTGTAAAATCCATGAAGCCAATATGAATTTAACAGATGGGCAGCACCACGAGTGGTTCGTGGCTTTGCTCCTACCTCACCTAAGGGTTGCACTATCACAACAAAAAATTATGACTCAAGCAGAAGCCTTGGAGATTGAAATGAGACTACACGAAATGACGATGAAAGATCCAAATATGGGGTTTCAACAGATTCATGCGTAGTTGCCAAACCTTTGTCTCGAAATGAAAATTCTGAAGCAGGTCAGAATTGCTTAACCAGAGGCACGTGAAGAGGTTTGGTGCATAAAATGAAAGGGTCAGGGGAATGACAAGGATCACTGCCCAGTGTTCGTGAACTATGTTGCAGCAGGAGGACCAATGCCTCTATGATCGGATGCCACAATAGGGCCAAGTGTAGGGCCTGCACTATGGTGTGCTATATGTCAGGTAGCAGGGAAACACACGACTGATAATTTCCATTTGCTACATAAATTTGTACAAACACCACAACAACTATTCTACAATTTATGTCAATCAGTAGGCCATGATGAGTGCAATTATTGAAGTTACGAACTGATGATGGATAGGACACCTGCATACAGAATGCAGATAGAAACATAGCCTCGAGACCAAGGCATTGGGGGAACACGAGGTGAATATTAGGGACGTGGCTGAGGCCAAGGTGGAGGAGGGCCTGGGAGAGGCTGGGACAACTGATTTGTTACAATTGTGGATGTCCAGGACACTACACGAGGGACTATCCAAATTTGACATGATTGTCATGCCGCTACTATACTCAGTTTGACTATGTGACTGAGGATTGCCCAATATTGTTCGCTAAGATTCATGAAAAGGGGGCCCAACCTCCGTAGTCAACATAGAACCTCCATATGATGAGGGCTAAGCCTTGTGAGGAAGACCCTAAGGTAAACATTATGCTATGGAGTGGAACCATGACTGGGGAGGATAAAGGGAAGAAGCCTGCAGAAGGTGTATGGGTCCGCAAAGCATCGGAGAAGGAGACTGGGTTTGATTTGGAGCACACAAAAGAAACATTTATGGAAGTGAAGAAAATATTTGATGATGCCTCTACCTCTAGAATTTAGGAGAAACCAATTGAAGAAAATGACCCGTCCATGCTTACCACGTTCTTGGAGACATGCATGAAGTTGCTCCATGACAGTAAGGTTGTGAAGGGCATGCAAGAGTTGATCAATCGGTGTGTTGGTAAGGATAGCGCTACTAGTGAACCATGTGTGGTTAGGAAGATTGGAAAGCACAAGGAAAGGATTGGCCGAGAGATGAGACTCTCCGCGCAGATAGGGGAATACGAGATGGACCAAGTTATCCTGGATCTGGGGTCCCACGCGAATGTTTTGCCAAAACAGACTTGGGGGAGAATAGGGAGACATGCACTCTAGTGCTCTCTAATACAGTTAAGGATGGCAAATCAACAGAAAATTATCCCAATGGGGAGGCTATAAGGGGTCATAGTTGACATTGAGGGTGCAAGCGCACTGGCAAATTTTGAGGTAATAAAGATTATGGATGATAGCAATCCCTACCCCACATTCCTTGGAATCAGTTGGGCCACTGACATGAATGAGGTAATCAACCTGAAGAAGTGGAAGATGACATTTGAAAACAAGTTGCTCCACGTAGTGGTGCCACTGGATCCTGCAGAGGGACCGCACTATATAGAACCAGTACGAGATTATGAAAGCAATGACGATCTGGACTAGATTTACAAAATAACAGTGTTAGACCAAGATTAGGTGAATCCGATAGTAGACGGATGCATTACATGGGATCGCAAAAGATCTTGCACATTAGACTCAGATGAGGAATTGGAGCATTGGGAAAACTGGCTGCATGAAGTCCCGACGCTGCGTTGTAATATGATGACCAAATCGTTGCACTGTGTGTCATCCAAAGTTAGGAATCTGCCTCATTATGATGGGCTAACTGATGTTGATTTCTTTTTGGATGCATTTGAAAGAGAAGTACCAGAGAAACATCACTTCTAGGCCTTGGACTGGGCACTGTGTGCTACGCTTGCAAGATGGTGGGTTATGCACAAGGATAGTTTTACTGATTGACACGACTATAGGAGGATGATGAGAATTTGTTTTGGGTAGCCAAAAGTGCAGATAAAAGATAAGTATGATGAACGAGATGACCTACGCGATCACCTAGCTAAATGGAATAAGGCTTATGGTGTGGAGCCCTGAATGGGTGCATCTATTTCATCATACCCTGGGTGTCATACCAATGAATTGGTACTTGGAAATCGAGCTCCACCATGAAAATGAGGAATGGGACATCCTGCACCAGGGATTTTTAATGATGTTTACCTTTGAGGATGGGTTTGACTGTATTGACATGGCACTACAGGAGGTTAAGGCAGTGATCTTTAGGATACCACAAGATCCTCTGGACCTGATCCAACCTGATTGGACTACCCAGTTGATTCATGCGCTAGAATGCTATAACGTGACCATTGAATAAGAAGACGAGGATCCCCAAAAAGTTAATATTACAGAAAATAAAGGTCACCGCGAGGTTGAAGGTCTGTAGATAGAGGATCCTAACATAACTGCGCCTCTGAAAACTAGGCAGGTCAACACTGGCACAAAGAATGAACCAAAATTTGTAAAAATTGGGGACTATTGGGATGATGCGACAATATACAAGGTCGTTGAACTCCTCTACGAATATCAGGATTTGTTCCCCACAAAGTTTTCTAATCTAAAAGGGATAATAGGAGACCTAGGTGTCATGAATATCACCCTGAAACTGGACGCGAAGCCTGTAGAACAAAGACCTTACCACCTTAATCCTAAGTATAAGGAAAGGGTTCATGTTCAGTTGGATAAGATGTTCACGATATGAATCATTGAACAAGTAGAAGAATATGATTGGGTAAGCCCGATAGTGGTTAAGGAAAAGAAAAGAAAGAAGAAATAAGGATATAAGTGGATCTACAGAAGCTGAATGATGCTTGCATGCATGACCCCTTCTCAACCTCGTTGATTGATGAAGTCTTGGATAATGTAGGTGGACAAGAAGCATACTCTTTCACTGATGGGTTCTCAGGGTATCATCAGATCAAATAATGCCTGAAGATAGAAGCAAGATGACCTTTGTGAAGGAATGGGTATGTTTTCAGTATAATGTAATGCCTTTTGGGCTGAAGAATGCGCTAGCCATCTTTTCACGTGTAGTCATTGCGGCATTCAAAGACTTCATTCATAAATTCCTGGAAGTGTACTTTGATGACTGGACAGTGCTTGGATTGGTCAAACGTCATTTGGCAAGTTTGCGCTTAATGTTAGATACGTGTCAAAGGTACCAGATCGCGCTCAATCTAAAGAAGTGTCTGTTTTGTGTCCCCTTTGTGATCCTGCTAGGGCATGTGGTGTGTAGACAGGGATTGATGCTAGATCTCGTGAAGATCACAGTGATAATCAACTTGGAGGTGCCAAGGAATGTGAAACAGCTGCGCACAACCCTAGGGAATACTGGATACTATAGGAAGTTCATCAAGAGTTATGCCCAGATCATCACACCCATGGAGAAGTTGTTGAAAAAGGATGCTATGTTCTATTGGAGTGATGAATGCCAGAAGAGCTTGGACGTGATGAAAGAGAAAATGGTCACCGCGCCAATCCTAGTCTTTTTGGACTAGAAGAAGGAATTTCATGTGCACGTGGACACCTCATGCATCGTGCTGGGGACCATGCTAACATAGGCGGGTGAGGGGGAATTAGACCATACTAGAGCATTCACAAGCAGGAAGCTGTCCAAGGCTGAAAAGAACTATTCCACTACATATGGAGAAGGACTAGCCATAGTATACGTGCTCTAAAAGTTCAGGCACTATTTGTTGGGTGGACTTTTTAAGATGTATACAGATCATTATGCGTTAAAATACATGGTTAATAAGCCTATGTTGGAAGGGAAGATCTATAGGTGGTTGTTATTATTTTAGGAGTATGATTTTGAAGTTATTGTGAACCCTGGAAGATTGAACTTGGGACCATATCATTTGTTGCGCATCAAAACAGGAGAGGAGCCCACTAATTTGGAGGAAGAACTGCCTAATGCGTAGCTCTTTGCGGTACACATCAGACAGTCAATTTGAGGATATCATACAATTCCTAACAATAGGGACTGCTCTAGAAGGGTATACAATCCAAAAAAAGAAGGAGTTAGTAGTGTGCACATCAAACTTTTCCGTTATTGCATGACATTTGTACAAAATGGGGTTTGATGAAATATTGCGATGTTATGTACCTGACTTTGAGCAGAGCAGCATCCTTGCGGAGGCTCATGGAGGAGCTGCAGGAGGACATTATGCAGGAAAAGCGACAACGCAGAAGGTTTTGTGTGCTAGATTGTGGTGGCCAACTTTGCATAAGGATGTGAAAGCATATTGTAGAGCCTGTGATGCATGTCAGAGGACTGACAGGCCATCGCGAAGGGATGAACTGCCATTGACATCATAGGTGACATTACAACCATTCGAGAAATGGATGATTGACTTTTTGGGACCAATTCAGTCTCCGAGGAAGAAAACAGGTGCGCAGTACATCATCACCGTGACAGATTACTTAACCAGATGGGCAGAAGCATAGCCTGTGAAGGATTGTACTAGCGCGACAGCCACAAAGTTTCTTTTTGAATACGTATTGACGATATTTGGCTGTCCAAAGATCTTGATGAGCAATCGCAGTACACACTTCCTTAATGAAACAATCAGCGTGTTGACGGAAGAATTTCAGGTGTATCATCAGAAGAGCACATCTTATCACCCACAAGCTAATGGTACGGTGGAAGCATTCAATAAAATAATGGATAACACACTGACAAAGGTTTTCAATGCTCAAAGAAGTGACTAGCATATGTGTGTACCAGCAGTGCTATGGGCCTACAGAGCGACTTGCAAGAAGTTGACTGGGAAAATGCCTTTCAGAATTGTGTATGGTGTAGAAGCTATGATGCCAACAGAATACATTTTACCTAGTATATGCATAGTGACACTCATAGGAATGGTGGACCACAGAGCGTTGGAATAGAGGCTCGCGCAGCTAGAAGAGGTTGAAGAGGACCGATTTCTAGCTGTATTTCATCAACAAGTTAAAAAGGAGCGTGAAAATGCATGGCATGATTGACACATTAAACTACGCTCCTTCCAAGTAAATGATTGGGTTTTTCTATATGACAGCAAGTTTGATAAATTTCTAGGAAAATTTAGGATGCACTAGCTAGGGCCCTATGTCATCAAAGAGATTACCGATGGTGGAGTAGTTTAGTTAGTTAAGTTAAATGGGGAGCCCTTTTGAGGAAAAGTGAATGGTAGTCGATTGAAGCCATACACTAGTGATCTAGATAGGTGACTATATGAAGGAAGCACAGTCTTAGTGCTCTAGGCAGCTGAAAGGAGGCACGGGACTATAAACTACATTGCCCAAATCAGGGAACTGCATGATGAAGGAACTGCACGGAATGAGGAGATGTCACAGAGACCACACGAGTGTGCAGAAGGTTGCGCTACCAGGGATAAAACCATGCAGGTCAGCCAAAAAGTGACCGTTAACATTATTTTTCATGATTTGACAACGGAAAAACGACCAAATGGAGTGGGGGGCAGAATTTAAGATGAAATCTATGGGCGAGATCCTTGAAAATCTGCTGCCAATCTAGCATTAATGAACCGCGTTTGGGGGAACGACTCGATTTGAATTCAAAATGGTCTATAAATTACATGTAGCTACCATTGGGGATACAGTGTGGGATGCCACCACGAAACTACTGCAGTAGTTTGAGCAGCAACAACAACAGGCGTTGGGGGCCATTCAAGTGAATCTATGAGAGTTGCAGATTCAGGCAACACAGACTAGCACAGCACCCACCAATTCAGCCATTGGTACATCAGAAGCCGCCGGGATGCTACATGCAAAGGACTCCCGACCCATAGTGCTACCAGATGGAGCACTGACGACAGAGACCAAAGCTGACAGACCCACTGTCAGCGCACTCAAGGGAGTAGGGTTGAACTTGGCAACGCTTCCTAGCGAGGCATGCAACCTACTGTAAGATGGGGTGATCGTGGAGCTGAGGGCCTGCGAACAACGCACTTTGTAAGTGATCAGCGAGTAGATCATTAACAATTCTCAGATGGCCGTACATCGAGATTCTACCATCGCCATTGTAAACAATGTGACTGGTAAGAACAAGCGCATAGTCTAGGTCATGGAGGAAGCATGTCGAATGGTCTCAGAGTTTTCCATTCCTGCAGATGAGCTGGTAGATGTGCGCTTTCACAAACTCGCTACGAGGTTGTACGATGCGCACACATAATTGGCAAAGGTTTAGTTGGAGTTGAACCTCCAAATTGTAGAATTACAGTTGAGGGCTCACTCTTCGACTCCACCAGAAGTCAAGGAGCAACACACGACTACTATAACAGAGGCAATAATAGCAGTAGAAAGTGTAGTGGTGGATTTCAAAATGTTTTTTGAATAGTTGTTCGAAGTATTAACCAACATATAAGAAGAACCTACTGTGCAGAGGCTAGAAATAGAGGCACAACAGTTGCAACAATGCTACGATGAGGTAAAAGGGACAGCGCGTACTATTGCCCTCACACAGAGACTTGCGAAGATGCAGGAGGCCAAAGCATTGATGGAGCAGGTAGATGCAACTCAGAACAAAGAGGTAGTGATGAAGGCGTGCTTGAAGCCTTGGTTGGATGAGGCCTACTTCATCATGGCCTCCATTGAAGGCAAGCTGGCTAGTCTGCAGGAGACTCAGCAAAAGCTTCAGGCTGACAGTACAGGGCCAACAATAGAGCAGTTGGTCGAAGAAATAAAGTAGGCGGCCGTGCAATGCACCGTTGAGGTAGTAGTTGTACAAGTAGAGCTCAGGGGTCTTCAGGCCAAGATCTCCGCACCTACAGAGTGAATTGAGGGCGAGTCACCATGTTTGTGTTGGGGGCCTGTTGGGAACAGGTTCCCCCAAGAGCTAGTTTTGGGGCAAAAGGCCCAAATTTTGTAATAAAGATGTAAAGTCTCTGCATTTTGTGGTCGTGGAGCGAGAATAGGTCAAAGGGTTGTCCAGCCTTGTTTTGTGAAGTATCATGTTGGCTGTAAATATCTACCCATGGTTCACGGACCATAGGATTGTATAAAAAGGGAGTCTTAGAAGAGTCTAAGGAGGGAGTGGAGGGAGATGAAAAGAAGGATTTTGGGTAAGAAGTTCTAAGTGTTTTGAAGTCTTAGCATAGGTAGAGGCTTTGCAGCTGAGTGCGTAGAGGCCTAGGGTGGAAGTTCGCAGCTGAGTGTGCGGACCCCTGCAGCTGTGTGCGCAGGGCAGATAGAGTCTGTATTGAACTTGAGATATCAATAAAGAGAATTATTCTGCAATCGCTATGTATTTTGTCTCTATTTAATGCATCTAATTATATTATGTTACGATCTGGGTTTACATTATAATGTTTATTTGATGTGTGAATGTATTTGATTATATCTATTAATTGAACACAAGCAAGAGTAAAGGATTATGTGAAGGTAATTGTAAATTCATGGTAGATTAGGTAACACTTAAGATAACTTGGGAACTTATACAGTACCTCAATCATAGAGGCGCATAAGTGCTTGGACCTCAGGTTAGGGCTATGCAAAGGTCAGTTGAGTACCTTTGCAGAGGTGCTAAAGGACGAAAGAGAAGGAACATCAATAAGCCCTAAAGGCTTATCGATATGCATGAAGATAGGATCAGGATGTATAGACTGACATCACGACCATCTCAGGGTGCAGAAACTTGGTTCCTGCATCCCCCCATATTGCTTCGATTGAGACATCAGTCCGTGCTCTGCGAGCTAATGCCGAAAGGGCCAGTAGTGTAGGGATTTGCTTGGCTGACTAACGTTGAACCTGGGTCAGGGCCCTTCAAGCCAACAAAGAGGATAGAACATGTATATATAGGTCCCAAATTTTATGCCTAGTACCAAGATCAATTTAATTAGTAGATAATGCAGCAGTTACTGGGTAGAGTGTTTACAATATAACCGTTTGACAACTAAAGGATCATAATTATTGGAGCAATTATAGTTACAAGGGTGAGTGACTTTGACCAGCAATATCATTAGGCAATGTAACCAACATCGAGGTCGCCTATGATTTAACCAATACATCCAAGGATCTCTCAAGAAGAACAACATCATTATCTAAATAAAATACATTGAGAAAAATGAAATAGGAACACAATTCATTATATATCATGTCCATGGGTACATCGAAAAATTTAATTTGTAACATGGATGGAAAAGGAGATTAGGTGATATTAACATCTGGGCCTTAACCTGATGCCTAAATTGGGGGCCATTCAAAATGTATAGTCTCTGGTGCTTCATTGTAGAAGAGAGCTATATCCATTTCTACTCAGAATAATCCCACACAGAGCACATACAATGACAATGTTTGTGGTGCAGAAAGGGACTATATATGGGTCCAAATTAATATCTTGTTTTAAATGATTTTTTTGTATCTCTAGTATTATTATATGTCTACAAATATGTACGATCAATGCAATTTTCTTTCAAGTAGAAGAAAGGGGTCAATAATGCTAAGGAAGAGAGGGTTTCTCACAGAGGTTGTGCAACTAGGGTTTTGGCAAGCCAGAAAGTTGGATCCATATAGACTTATAGAACCAATTATCAATACTAAAGGCACAACATCAAAGTTGTTTGCATGAAAATGAGATGCAGTAGCAGGAAAATAGTAATTAAATATAGCAAGTGAACAACACAACCTTGTCTTGTGACTTGGTAATAGCATTGGCAACAAGTACCCAAGGTTGTCCAAGAACCTTCTTTATTCTCCTCACAACTTCTCTTCTATCAATATGTAAATTTTTATTATCATGATGCTAATAGCTATGAAGAGATTGATTGATCATGTAATAGTCATTACACATAAGAGAGTTGTGAGGAAGGTCAAAGGTCATGAGGGTATATGAAATTTCATGAGAGAAGGTGAAAGGTTTCCCTCCTTACCTCTATAAATATACCATCATGCCTCATTTGTAGGGTACTTTTAGCACTTGATCTAGGACTAGCATTATATATTTCATTTGTGCTTAAGGAGCTAGAGGCACTCAGCTCTTGATGGCTAGTAGGGAGAGATGTGGCGAGGCTAGCATTTTTATTTGAAAATGGTTTGAGCAGGCTATGTTCCACTATTGGGCTTTGATGGTTTGTAGGACATGTACTTGTATCTACAACAACATTAATAAGAAGTTATGTGTGATTGCATTTGGCTGATTTGCATATGAACTAATTCATTGCTATTTCATGTGAGTTTTCTTTTGAATCTCTGCTCATATATTTTACGTTATGCCAGTAACTTATTGTAAACTAATTTGTAATTAATTTTTGGCACCTTCCTCTCCATTTGTTTCCAAGATGCTTTTAACTCACTAATCCTTCTTGTGGAATTCTTATTCTTTTTGTCGTTGTTTCATTATTGTATCTTGTTCTACAGGTTGTTAATATTGGGTTGATCTTGTTCCCATTCTCTAGGCATTTATTTCTTTCCCTCACTCTAACTTCTCCTCATTTGACAAACAAGAGAGAAATAACATGATGGATACTGAATGGGGCTCCTATCTTAAACACTGTGAGGTTTAATTGGGACTTCACATCAAGGAGACCCATTATCTGTTGGTGGGACTTTTACCCCCACCACCCCAGTGGAGTTTGGTTTTACATATTTGATCTTGAAATGCTCCTTCCCATATCTCTATTCCTGGTTGTTTTCATGATAAGGTAAATCTTTCAATCCCTAGGAAGTTATTCAATCTCTTTTCTTAGAATAAGTTTGATGGTGAAGGAAAAATATTTGCAACTGAGCATATCCTTCAATTTTTTGATTTTTGTGCTACTAATGATGTTCAACATGATAGTATCCTATGCGGACTTTTCTTTTCCACCTTTCAAGGCCACATCAAGTCGTGGTGTAAAACCTTATCGTATGCTTTTATTCTTTCTTTTGAAAAGTTCATTGATGAATTTCTATTTTATTTTCAAGAGCCTAATTCTATGGATTTATTTAAGGAATTTGATGAACTCAAAACGAGGCTAGATGAATCTACAAATGAGTTCTCCAAAATATTTCTCAACATTTGTTATTAAATTTCTAGGAAAAATAGGGATTGGTATCATCTAATAAGAGATTTTCCTCATCTAGTTGGGCTTCCTAAGAAGGAATCTAAATTTGAATTAAGATTTAACAGTCAATGATCATAATATTCTAGTATTATGCTCCCTATTTTCATCATGCACATGTTTGTTTCGAGTGTAAGTCAAATAAAATTTTATATTACAGAGGAAGAAATGGTTCCCCTTGATTTTCATTATTCTCCTTCGTCTTTGTTAACAAATGAGGTTGATTCTTGCATGAACATGCAAGTCTTTGTTACTGATGAATCAGGTAATGAGGATACCTTATCTGAAGAGGAGAAGTATTGTCTTGATTCACAAGCTCAACTAAACTTTTTTGAAATGGAGCAAGCCCAAGCTAATAATCTCATCGTTAAGCTATCATCTAACGGTTATGTTGATGAATCTCAAACTCATGACACTTGTTTGTCATCTATCCCTGATATTCTCTTACCTTTGCCTCCCTGTCATTACCAAGGCTCTGTATTAGGTGATAAAAAACGTCCAATTGATTCCCTAAAGCATAACATTCATGTTAATTCCTTCATTCCTCAGGTTGATGATGTTCAGGATTTAAGTTTTGAATCTATTTTAGTTGGAATTGATGTATCTTTACCTGAATCTTTTCATCTTCTATACCTTGACTTGTTTGATAAGTTTGTTACACCAATGATTTCTCTAAAGCCTATAAATATTTATCCTAATATTTTTAATTACAATAAGGTACATAACAATGTTGTCTCACAATCAAAAGATGAAGGTATTGAATCCCTAGTTCATAATATTTTCAATCTGCAATGTTTAACAAGTGAATAGGAGGATTCTACATTTAAAAATATTCAAGGAAGCCCTCTGGTCCATTCATCATCATTCTTAATCCTTCAAGAGTCTCATCTTTCATATTGCCAATATAATCAAATTAGTGGCTTTAACTACCGTCATCCTATTAAAAATGTATTCACTGACACCTTTGATGATAGTTTTTGACATTCACCTCTTTATCTTTCTAATCCACCAAAATTTGAAGATTCACCTTTTGAAAGTTTAGGGACTTGTCAAGAATTTGAGACACTTCAGCTTCTGTTGATGTTTATGTCAGGTTCTCACGATTCTGACAATATATATGAACTAGGTAAAATTAGGTTTTCCTTGCATGATTCCTCTCTCTGCACTATCTCTCCCAATGAAAAATCATTTCATTTTTAAAAGAATTTAAGATGCATCACTCCTTTTACTATGATTTGTTTGCTAAAGAGAAAACATCGACCATTATTTCAAATCCTTCTGATTCTTGCCTAACTAGTGCAGATCATGATTAGTTACAAGCTAGTGTTGTCTTATATTCTACTGTCTATGAGGGAAGAAATTACATGACTCATCTCTTTCTTGAGACTAAATTATCCATCTGACTCATTTTCATCTTGGAAATTTGAAGAATTTGATCTTATGAACTGTCTATCTGTCAATATTCGAACACCTGCTCAAATTAGCAATATATCCAACAATAATTTTGACGACATGACTCATGATGACCATGTGCATTCATCTTTTGACCTTATGAAACCACTGATTTTCTATGATCTACCATTTGAGGGTTTATAGGTTTTTCAAGACGATGAGGGACTTTACCTTCCATTGATGGTTATGTCAGGTCCTCGTGTCCTTGAAAAAATCAATGAACAAACTCACATTAGGGTTTCTGGAATTAGGATTTCCAGTGAATGCTCATTTTTTGGAGAATTTTAGTTTTTTCAAGTTGGTTGTCTTGAATATCATGATAGGGTTGTTGACTATGTTGAAGAATATTATTTGGAAAATTTGTTTTCAAGAAGATGACATCTCGTCTCTCTTGCGATTGATTTAGGGTTAGGAACAAATGAATACATACTATAGAGAAATACTTAGGGTTTTCAATTTTATCATTCTATTTTCCAGGATAGAGTTGGAGCTTCACTAGAAAAATCTATTCTGATACGCATTCCTGCCAACAGGCATGACCCTCTTTCTTTTTGCATGTTTTATAGGTAAGAATTTTTGTTTTTGCACAATTCTTTATACTCGATCTAATCATTGAAATATTTTCTTTTCTAGGTTGAGAACTACTACGTTTGTTGCATTGGAATTTTGAATTCACATGAATGGATCTCCTCTCTAGTTAAATTAGAGTTTTAGGTTTAGTCTAGTTAGGGTTTTCTCATCAGATTTTTTGTACTAGGGTTTGAAGTTTAGGTTAGTTAGGGTTTAGACATGATTTTGTTGTATGTTTCTTGTTTCTGGTAGTCTATTTCTCTCAATGATAGTATGATTGCTTCTTATGTTCATCTTCCTGCATTTCTCGTGAGTGCATTGCATTTAGAAATTATATGCATAAGCATGGCATGGCTCTCTGATATGGATTTAGCTAATTTTTCCCAAATGTCATTGCATTACACTACATTGTGTTTCTATACCCCTTGGATCCTTTCACCCTGGCTTCTGCATCTGTTCCCCCTGTGTCAGAGGTTTTTCACCACCCCCCTCTTCATTTTTCTATAGTTGTCGACCATTCACTATGGGTCGCTTTTCTAACTGATTCTGGGGAAATACAAGAAGGCTACTTTGGTCGACAATGATTTGTCTAATCGGATCTGTTTCTAGCTCTAAGTCTAGAATTTTACATGTATTCCCTCACAACTCCATTTGGTGATGCTAGTTCAAGGATCAAGTTTGAGTTTTTTCCTTTGCATCTATCTACCCTTATGAAATTGCAGAATTTTCCCATATTCGGAAATACCAATGAAGCCATGAGATGTACCAAGTTTCTTATCGACAGGATACATAATCGCTCACTATGGCTCAATAAGGAGTACACTATTCATGTGGATGACATTAAAAATCTCACTGGATTATCCATGCATCTCTAGGATTTCTCAACTACATTTCAAAGCACCTTGAAGAGAGGCAAGAAGAAGGGTGATAACAATTTATATGCGAAATACAACACTTGAGTGCAAGGGTCATGGAGTTTACATTGATATGATCAATAATGATAGGATTAAATTTTCATGTTATATTATCATCAAAAAATTCATGTGACACTACAAATAAGGAGAATGTACATTAGATACAATTTCTATCGCAGAATTCTGTGTGCAAGGTAAGTCGCAGAACTCATGTAACTTCCTCTTAGATGAACTTTTTCATCCTAGGAGGATGTGTAAAAAAGAGAAACTTGAGAAGAAAGTTGAAGAAATTGGTTCTAAGCTTCAACATATGTGTCTAATTATTGCAGAGTTTGTTCCTAATTCCCCAAAGGATTACTCTTTATGTGAGCCAATAGAGTGTATTGAGTTCCTTGAGATTGCCTATACAGAGATGTTTTTCACAAATAAAGTATTTCATAGTACAGTTATTCATTTGCATCATTCTATTCTAGACCTTACATTGAGATTCTAGGAGTAAATTACTGAAACTATTGAACAAGCATCCAAATCTATAATTATGCTTTAGCAATGTACACATGGTTCTTAGGAAAATTTTCACAAAATTCAGGATTGACCTAGGTTGCTTGCTAAGCGCAATAAGCCTCTATATATGTTGTGAGAACAAAGAAAACACTTGATAAAGCAATATCTTGAGACCAATGACTTGATGTTGCAAAAATGGTTCTGTGCTCAAGATGAAGATATTGAAAAGTAGATTCATGCATTAGAGGAGGAGTTACATAGAGCCAAGATTGTTCTTCACAACCTCTTGCATGTGGCCAAAGCTAAATTCATGAATCTTTATAAACTCAATCATGACACAAACACCTAGTAGAAGAACTTACTTACCTTGAGGCATGAAAAACTAATTTCTAATACTACCACTCAATTTATTGATTAGGTTAATAATTTACTTGCCACATGGAAGATTACAATGAATTACTACCATAGTTTTAAGGTTGAAACCTTAAAGACAATTGCAAAGTTGATTCCTTCATTTGAAGGAGAAGCAACAAAACTGGGAGAAAAAGAACCAATATCAGTTACATAGGCACAGGAAGGGCCAAATGTATAGACAAAGGATTGACTCAAGAGAAATTCAATATATTATGGTCATGGCCTCTCAAGTTCATTTTGTTTTTAGGAGTTTTGATCAATTTTGCTGAAAAAGAACCATTGATATGTGTTGGCAGAAACATTTAAAAGGATAATATCCCAGGGTTCAAGCTAGGGTGCCAACAAATATTTCCATGTAGTCTAGCACTTAAGCGAAATTTTCACTCCCTTTCATCAAAGGAGCATCTCACCCGAGAAGAACCAGAAGCATAAAAAGATGGAAGGAGATCTAGAATACTATATTTATGTAGTCTGCACAACCATTTATACATTCATTGTGGAAATATAAATTAAACATCCAAAAGAGAGTAAAAGCATACAAATTTTTTAAAAGGGGGTGTGAAACACATAATCATAGTATAAAACTCCCCTTTTCCTTTTATTAATAAGGTCTAGAGCCCAATTACATCAACAATCTCTCAATACATCTTGTGGCACATCAAAGACTATGTGAAGAAATTACAACTCAAAACACTTATCAAACGTGCATCATCACATCAACAGGTCTGCAAATAGTAGCCTTTCTTTCCCAGCTCAAATTTGAACCTATCAATGGCTTCTAAACTTTTCAGCACTTTCTAAACTTTGCACTAGCATCCAAGCTTTACGATGTTGTCTAAAACTTGTTTCTCACTACTCTGCATATTCTTTTATACCCCGCGCTCACTTGATTTGGTCTTCGATTCCTCACTCACTTGATTTGCGGTTTTCCAAAAAATATGGCATTTACCTTGGTTTCTTGATGAATGTATAAGAATCGGTCCCAGCTTTTGTGATGCGTGTGCATACTTTCCATTGTGCAAGTCCCAAAACAAATATTTCGTTGTCACTTTGATTTTTTGGTGCTCTACTTCCGGTGACTTTATCCAAAACTTCCTTCGCAACTTCTATTCCTTAAAAAACGAAGAACCCAACATGTTCAGACCACAATCCATTGACTTTCCATAGATTAAATGTGTTGTTGTCACTAAATCTGAACTCTAGGCTGGTTGGCTTCCACTCTAATCAGTTGCGATACCTTCAAATGAAGGACCCAATTCCGGAACACTTTGAAGGGTCAGCTCCTTAAATGTAGTGAATGCGGAAATAAAGGAGTTCCATGAATCCAAAAGTGTAGATACCTTGCCTGAAAATTCTTGAACAGTCTTCTCACTGAGATCGCTGGGTTGTGACTGGACAAGTTCCTGAACCTGTTGATAAGCAATCATGGACAACATGTTCAAATCGATAAAATGTCTTTGTGCCTCTGGGCAGAAGTCATCAAGAACATGTTTGGTTTCCTGTGTCGTGTCTTCCAGCTGGTTGATCTAAGCATCTATTATATTGACTTGATCCAAAAGTTGCTTCTTCACTTCCAGATGAGAAGTCACCATTTCTTACTACAAAAGGTGTTGGACATTTTCTCACAAGGGATCAATAGTTACATTCTTCTTCACAAAAACGCTATTGACATTGGAAATTTGACAGAACATTTGTTCAGATTTGTTAGCCCTATTGGCATGTGGCCCAAAATGGATCCAAAACACTTTCGAAGTATTCAAAATCTTCTTAAAGATCATTCAAAATATCAAAACAATCTCATGCCAAGAGCCCTTAGAATGGCTAAAAAACACTATCAGGAGGCAAAAACCAGAGAAAACCATGAAAAAACAGAGTATTGGAGGTGTGAGCAATGAAATGCACAGTAGTCGTCAGATCTGGCTGATCAACGGTCCAGATTTGATCGGCGGATCACAATCGGTGCGGTCCATATAACATTTGCGATGGCGACCGATGGAGTCAACGTGGACTGTCGATCAAGCACGCAGATCGATGGCTCACGTTGCATTGCAGGTTCGCTATTAGAGATTAAAAAGAGTGCTTGCAAATGGGCTAGGGCATGAGCAATATGCGATTGTAATCAAGCACATTGCTATATCACATCGGAGCAACACCATGGAGCAGGGCCTATGCACATGTACACATCTGCGATCCGATGAACCGGACTTGATGGTTATATAAATATTATTGCATAATATTTGAGATCTGCTGAAAGGCATTTTCCTATGTATTTTCACATATTTCGTTATTTAATGAAATACAAAGAAACAACATTGATGCAATAAAACCCGGAATCGAAGGGGTTCAAGAATGAAAATATATAATATTTCAGATCCGCCAAAGCCATTATTTTCAGGATTTTCATGATTTTTTAAAGAATTTCAAAATACAAAGGGAAGACTAGGAACAGGCCATTTGCGACTTATGATAGTGATAAGGACGAACTCAATAGAGGAATAGACTGTGTTTAAGGACTTTTGAAGTCCGGAATAAACATAGTTTTGGCAGATTTTCACAGTCGAATGCATTTACCTGCGTAAAACAAAAAACAATCATTTGGTATTTGAAAGGATGTCAAAAGCCCGAAGACCCATTCCGTTACAGAACAGAGGCCGAGAAACAGAGGCCGGGAGATAGATTGCAGGGAGAAAAAAGGCCGGAAAGGTAAAAAAGCCACAACACGATGCAACCCACAACAAAAGCGATCATAGAGCATTGCTAGCATGAGCAAGCCACCTGACATCACAGCACATTTACCAGAATTTGGTTACTACGTTGTTAGAGAAAATACCTCTGGCTCATATCTGTTAAATCGTGGCATCAAGCAGTTAGAAGCCAGAGGGGATAGATTAAGACACCTCGAGCCTCAGAGAGCCCGAGGGCATTGTAAAAGGCCTATAAATCGCTGAAAGTTAGAAGTAATAGAGGTTCAACTTTTGGAGACTGTGGAGACTCTGCTCCTCTCAGCGTCTCATCTTCATTCCAGCAATATAAGCTTCTTTTGCTGTTACATGTTCAATTCCCATTTTCTCCTCTGTTCTAAGCTTGCACTTGAATAGATTATTCATGTTTTCTTCTGTGTCTAATGCCAGATAACTGTCATCTTATCTCTACGTTGATAAATTAGATTTGCAAGATTCATTTACTTCTTGTAGCTAGCTATTCATATGTGTTTATGTATGCATTTGTTGGTACAGTCAGTCTTCTCCATCTATCCATTAAATCTATAAACTATTGAGCATTAGTGGTCTAAAGCCTTGTAAAGCTGAGGGTGTTCATGCATGTCTTGAGGGAAAACAAAGTTGAAACAATCATCTGACTTGATCCAAACCATCATCCATTCCAATGGTTCAGAGAACAATATTGAAGATCTATATGTTACAAGGAATCTCTGAGCTACAACCTAGGAGAGCTTCCTGGAGTGATAACATAATTGGCACCGTTGTCAGGGAGAGGAAACTAAAGCTCAGATTCCCTAGGGAATGACACAGATCCAGCTTTGATGATAGACAAAGTCTGGACACTATTTCGCTTGTAATCATCTATTTGGCGACTCTACTGGAGGAAGAACCTCTTGGCGACTCCACTCCATAGTGTTGGCTTATTTTGTGAGGCATACTAGGAGAAATCCTCAGAAGCCACTAGCGGACTCGGTACCTGACCCTGAAAAAATCATCAAATAAATAAAGGCGTGGTAGAAAGGAGCATCAGGTTCAGGTAACTCTAAACAATATTCTATATCTCTGCAAGAAAATCCTGTAATAGAGCAAATACATGTTGAGAGTATAGCATCTAATACTAGTAGTGAAGAAAAAATCTCAGAGACTCATAGAGCTCCTTATTCTTTAGGTTCTCCTTTTGTTGCAAGCCCAAAGAAAACCTCTCCTCCTATCCACCATACTCCTTTAGTCTTATCAGTCACTCCTCAACCCTCTGTCATTCAGACTTCCAGTACCCTTATAGCCACCACAGCTATGGCAGGACCACAAGCACCTACCAAAATGGAAAGAATCATAGCTGCTAGGTATGGACCTCTGGTACTGCCCACTCCTTTGAATGCCATTCCTACTGGAGAATATCAAAAGTATAGGCCTAAGTTCACTGGGACTGAAGGTGTTTCAGCTGAGGAACATCTTGAATCATTCTATAGCTATGTTGATAACCTAGACATTAGTGAAGATGATGTGTGGATGAGAGTCTTTGTCCAAAGCCTAGATGGAGAGGCTAGAAAATGGTTAAGAGAACTGACCCCAAGGTCTATAGCAGATATTGAGGCTTTAGATAATGCATTCCTAAAGCATTGGGGGGATAATAAGGATCTACTCTACTACCACACCGAGTTTGGGAACTTAAAGAGGGAAAATGGTGAGTTGTTGTCTGATTTTAATAAGAGGTTTAACCATATGTGCAACAAAATACCAGTTGAAGTAAAACCCACCACTACCTCTTCTAAACTCACCTATGCTAGTGCCTTTGATTCTAACTTCTGTCTTCTGTTGAGGGAGAGACAGTGTGCTACCTTGGCTGATATGCAGGATGTAGCCTTGGAAGTAGAATCAAACATCATGGCTGCAGAGAAGCTCAACGGGAATGTTGATAGAAGGAGACAGAGAGGCGAATCTTCATCATCTTCAAATCCCAAGATAGATAAAATGACTAAGATGATAGAGTCATTAGCCTCTGAAATCTCCAAATTAAAGGTTGAGCAGCACCCTGGGAAAGGAAGAGTTCCTAATACCTTTGCTCCTAGAAATCCAAATCCATATAGAAGAGCTAATGAGCAGTTGCAGATTTTGCAAAGAAGCAAAGATGCCAATGAAGACCAAAGGGTGAAGACCCCTTTCCAGAATGTAGTCATGGAAGAAGAGCATTTCGAAGAAGATGAGGAAATCCATTGTCTGGAAGACAAAGTCAATGCCTCCTTTTTGAACTTAGCTACCTATGAAAAGTCATTATTCAATGACCAGGTCAGCCAAGAGTGGGATGGTGGAGCTATTCTTCAAACTGATGATTAACACAGATATGATCTGAGGTCGAATATGAATAATGCCAAGGAAACTCTTGTTCATAATGATGTTGTCCCTGCAATACGGCAAGCTAATAAGCAGAAATGACAGATAGTTGATCCCATCATCCTCAAAGCTCCAACTCACGAGGTAAGAGGCCCTGACAAGTCTCCTTATCCTTTCAGTTTTGAATCAAAAATCCAGAAGCTAAGAATACCTATACCTCTGATTGAATTAGTGAAGAATGATTCCTTCAAGAAATCTATCCTTGAGGCCCTTGAGCCTAAAGCCATCCAAGCCTCCACCGACTATGTAAATCTGCAAGATGAAAAACAAACTGTTGTGCTCAGCCCAATGATTGAAAACTATGGTGACAGCTCCCCATCATTCTATTTCTCTTTGACTATTCATGACAAGATCCTTCATAACTACCTTCTGGACATAGGAGCTAGCCATAATCTAATGCCCAAGGCTATCATGGATGAATTAGGTCTTGACATCACCAAGCCTTATCATGACCTGTTTTCTTTTGACTCTAGAAAGGTGAAATGTTTGGTATTAATCAAGGACCTAGCCATCACATTGTCTCAGCTGCCCATGAAGAGCATGATGATGGATATTGTGGTAGCAGATGTACCCCCCAAGTTTGGCATGTTGCTTTCCAAAGGTTGGATCAAGAGATTAGGTGGAAAATTGCAAAATGATCTGTCCTATGCTACTGTCCCAGTTTTTGGAGGTGAGAGTAGGAGATTATATAGAGAAGCTCAGTTGGCTTATATCATCAGTGATGAAAGGAATCCCACTAATCATCCCATTTATGCTGTCGAAACTGATTTTGGAGCCTGTGTTCTTCAGATTGAAGAATCCCAATTGGCCTCCATGCAGCTTAAGAAACCGGTTTGCCAGATCATAGAGGAAGAAGCCCCACAAATTTGGGACATGTTCTTTGATGGAGCTTGCTCTAAGGAAGCTATAGGGGTAGGTGTAGTCCTTGTGTCCCCCACACAAGAATGCATTCATTTATCTTTCAAGTTAACTTTTCAGGTCACAAATAACATAGCAGAATATGAAGCCTTGATATTGGGCTTAAACGCTACTAAAGAAATGGGCATCAAAGGTCTAAAGGTGTTTGGAGACGCAGACCTTATCATTCAGTAGGTCAACAAAAATTTCCAAGCAAAGCATCCAAGACTGAAAGCATACAGAGATGAGGTATGGAAGCTCATGGACTCTTTTAATATTTTTAGCATTTCTTACATCCTAAGAATGAAGAACCAGCTTGCTAATTCTCTTACTGTGTCTGCTAGCACGTTTATTCCTCCTTTGCCTCCTAAATTGACTTATGAATTTCAGGTGAAATATAGACCATCTCTGCTAGACAATGTCAACTACTGGAAAGTTTTTGAAGATGATGATGAAATTAATAGGTTTTTACAAGTCATTGAGGAATTTTATGAAATGCACATCGACCAAGAAAAGGATGAGATTGGTCAGGACAACATTGTTCAGCTACCTAGTAACCATATACACAAAGGATTGGTGCCCCTAGAGAAGTTGTTTGATCATAATGATGTACCTTATAAGCCTGCCAAAAAAGAAAATGAGTGTGTTGTTCATAGACATAATGTAGGGAGCCCAGCCCATCCAAAGCACATAAATCTATCCACTCACTTGTCTTCTACCCAAAGTTCCAAGTATTGCACCCTGATGAGACAATTTGATGATATTTTTGCTTGGGAGTACAATGATCTTAAGACCTATGACACAAACATGATTCAACATAAGATCCCGCTAGAGAAGAACACCATCCCTTTTAAGCAGAAATTAAGACCTATCAGCCCTCTCTTATTGCCTTCGATTGAAAAAGAAATCAAGAAGTTGTTGGATGCCAAGATCATAATTCCCCTGAGGTATTCAAAGTGGATAGCTAACCTTGTGGTAGTAAGAAAGAAGAATGGAGAAATTAGGCTCTGTGTCGACTTCAGGAATTTGAACAAATGCTCTAAAAAGGACAACTACCCCCTCCCTAAATGGAACACTTGCTGCAAAAAGTTTGAGGGGCTAGAGTCATGTCTTTCTTAGATGGATTTTTAGGTTACAATCAGATTGTTGTACATCCAAAAGATCAGGAAAAGACCGCCTTCACTACTCCTTGGGGCACTTTCATGTACTCCAAGATGCCTTTTGGACTGATGAATGCTGGGGCTACTTTTTAGAGGGCCATGGACATAGCCTTTGTGGGAGAGAAGGACAAGTTTGTCCTTACTTACCTTCATGACATAACAGTCTTTTCCAACACTCACAAGGACCATTTGCAGAATTTGAAAAAGGTGTTTCTAAAGTGCAGATAATTTGGAATTTCTGTGAACCCAAAGAAGTCATAGTTTACTCTAGAAGAAGGAAAACTTATAGGACATATTGTTTCTTCTGAAGGTGTGAAGATTGATCCATCAGGAGTTCAAGCAATTCAGACATTGTCTATCCCAAGATCAAAAAGGGACATTCAATCTTTCTTGGGTAAGATCAACTTTGTCAGGAGGTTTATTCCAAACTTTACAGAACTAGTGAAGCACATCACTTCCATGCTGAAGAAAGGATTAGAAATAAAATAGACAGATGCTGCAAGAAGCTCTTTTGAAGCCATGAAACAAGCTATCATGGAAGCTCCCACTCTAATCAGCCCAAATTACACCAAGGAGTTTTATATCTTCTCTTTTTCCTCTTATGATACACTTGCAATAGTTTTGTTGCAGAAAAATAATGAAGGCATAGAGCACCCTGTGGCATTTTTTAGCAAAACTCTGAGGGATGCTGAACTAAGGTATGACCTTATTGAAAAACAAGATTATTTTCTCATAAAATATTTAAAGGCATTCAAAATTTATATTTTGCATTCCAAATTGGTTGCATATGTACCTTCATCCTCATTAAAAGATGTTCTAACTTAGCCAGATATTGATTGAAAGAGAGCTAAATGGATTGCAAAATTCATAGAGTTCAACATAGAGGTGAAGCCCACTAAGCTTGTCAAAGGCCAGGGCTTGGCTAAACTTATGGCTGAGGAAAATTGCATTTTGTTAGACATCAATTGCATGGGTTCAAATTCAAGTGATGAGCTGACAGAGAAAGCAGCAGAAGATCAAGAGCAGAATCAGTCCTTGGCTGAAAATCTAGCCACCTGTGAATGGTATTCCAGTATAGTTCATTTTTTTCAAAAGCTAGATGTCCCTCTAGGGCTTAGCTAGATGTCCATCCTGGGCCATTAAGCTCAGATCAACCAAATTCTGCATAAATAAAAACATGCTTTATTGGAGAGACACATCAGGAATCCTCTTGAGATGTCTAGATAAAGGACAATCTATGGAAGTTATGCACCAGTTCCATTCTAGCATCTGTGGAGGGCATCATTATTGGAAAACCATAGCCCACAAGATCCTGAGAGCTGGGTATTATTGGCCTATTATGTTCTATGATGTGTGCTCTTTTGTGAGGTCTTGTGACAAAAGTTAGAGGTTTGCAGGAAGACAACAACTAAAATCTCTGCCCTTGAAGCCAGTACACGCCAATGGTCCCTTCCAGCAGTGGGGCTTGGACTTTATAGGTGAGATCAACCCGCATTTCAGTGGCCAAAACAAATGGATATTGGTAGCCACTGATTATTTCACCAAGTGGATTGAGGCTATACCCACTAAGAATGCTAATCATCAAGTTGTCATAAAGTTCTTGAATGAGAATATTTTCACTAGATTTGGTTGCCCAACCAAACTAGTCACTAATAATGCAACAGCTTTCAAGGCAAAAGAATTGGTGGACATGACTGAATCCATGGGCATTGAATTGGTGCATTCTACCTCATGTTATCCTCAAGGCAATGTCTTGGCAGAATCATATAACAAGATTCTTGTAAGGGTAATCAAAAAACTATTGGAGGATAGAAAAAAGAGCTAGGATTCCAAGTTGAAGTTTGCACTGTGGGCTAACAAAGTTACCAACAAGAATTCCATAGGAAATTCTCCATTTAAGTTGGTTTATGGCATTGATGTTTTTTTTCCTATCCAGTTGATTCTCCTTGTGGCCACATTCTTTCAAGAAGAACATGATGAAACGAATGACATGGTAAGGAGAATGAATAACCTAGTCGAATTACAACAGATCAAAGAGGCGTTGGTTGAGAAGTCAAAAGCTCATAAGAAGAAAATCAAAGAAACCTTTGGCAGGAAGGCAAAAGAGGATAATTTCCAAGTTGGTGACTAGATTCTCAAATGGGATGCATTGAAGGAAAAGAAAGGTAACATGGTAAGTTTGACTCCTTATGGATAGGTTCATTTGTCATCGCTCAAATTTAGCAGAACAATACCTTTATTCTGCACAGTCTGAAAGGAGAAGATATTTTTGGTGGCCTAGTCAATGGGCGGTTTTGAAAATTTATTTCATTTAAGGCTTTAAAGCCTTGGTATTGTAAATATGTTTTTCAGTTTTTGTTTTCTATGAAAAATAAACTCCATGCCCAATGGAACACTAGGAGATAGATTTGATTTTGGTTTTACAGGAAAGGCATTGGTCTGTGGTTCTTGAAACCTCACAGGGAGGCTTTCATCCCCAGAAGGAGTCAGTGTTATCCCTGTTGGCATGTGGCCCAAAATGGATCCAAAACACTCTCGAAGTCTTCAAAATCTTCTTAAAGGTCATTCAAAATATCAAAACAATTTCATGCTAAGAGCCCTTAGAATGGCTGAAAAACACTATCGGGAGGAAAAAACTAGAGAAAACCGTGAAAAAACAGAGTATTGGAGGCATGAGCAGTGAAATGCATAGTAGCTATCAGGTCTGGCTAATCAACGGTCTAGATCTGATTGGCGGATCACAATTGGCAGTGGCAATCAGCGCGGACCATATAACACTTGCGACGGCGACCGACAGAGTCAACATGGATTGTCGATAGGCACGCAGATCTACGGCCCACGTTGCATCGCAGGTTCACTATCAGAGATTACAAAGAGTGCTTGCAAATGGCCCGGGGCATGAGTGATATGCGACTGTGATCAGGCGCGTCACTATATCACATTGGAGCAACACCATGGAGCAGGGTGTATGCACATGTACACGTCTACAATCCAATGAACCAGACTCGACGGTTATATAAATATTATTGCATAAGATTTGAGATCTGCCGAAACCTATGCATTTTCACATATTTTGTTATTTAACAAAATACAAAGAAACAACGTCGATGCGATAAAACCCAGACCCGAAGGGGTTTGGGAATGAAAATATATAATATTTCAGATCCGCCAAAGCCATTTTTTCAGGATTTTCATGATTTTTTAACGAATTTCAAAATACAAAGGGAAGACTGGGAACAAGCCATTTACAACTTGCGATAGTGATAAGGACGGACCCGATAGAGGAATAGACCGTGTTTAAGGACATTTGAAGTCCGAAAAAAACATATTTTTGGCGGATTTTCATAGTTGAATGCATTTCTCTATGTAAAATAGAAAACAATCATTTGGTATTCGAAAGGATGTCAAAATCCCAAAGACCCATTCCGTTACAAAATAGAGGCCGGGAAATAGACACTGGGAGACAGAGGCTGGGAGATAGATTTCCGGGGCACAGATCGCTGGAAAGGGGAAAAAGCCACAGCACGATGCAACCCGCAATAGAAGTGATCATAGAGCATCGCTAGCACGAGCAAGCCACCTGACAGCGCAGTACATTTACTAGAATTTGGTTACTATGTTGCTAGAAAAAATACCTCTGGCTCATATCTATTAAATCGTGGCATCAAGCAGTTAGAAGCTAGAGGGGATAGATTAAGACACCTCGAGCCTTGGAGAGCCTGAGGGCATTGTAAAAGGCCTATAAATGGCTGAAAGTTAGAAGTAATAGAGGTTCAACTTTTTGAGACTGTGGAGACTCTGCTCCTCTCAGCGTCTCATCTTCATTCCAACAATAGAAGCTTCTTTTGTTGTTACATGCTCAATTCCCATTTTCTCCTCTATTCTAAGCTTGCACTTGAATAGGTTATTCATGTTTTCTTCTGTGTATAATGCCAGATAACTGTCATCTTATCTATGCGTTGATAAATTAGATTTGCAAGCTTCATTTACTTCTTGTAGCTAGCCATTCATATGTGTTTATGTATGCATCTGCTGGTACAGTCAGTCTTCTCCATCTATCCATTGAATCTATAAACTATTGAGCATTAGTGGTCTAAAGCCTTGTAAAGCTAAGGGTGTTCATGCATGTCTTGAGGGAAAACAGAGTTGAAACAGTCATCTGACTTGATCCAAACCATCATCCATTCCAATAGTTCAAAGAACAATATTGAAGATTTATATGTTACTAAGCATCTCCAAGCTACAACCTAGGAGAGCTTCCTGGAGTGATAACAAGTTTCCTGCATAACTTGTGGTAAGATGACACAGATAGAGGTGGTTTTTTGAATATGATCAACAATTTGGTCGTGGTAGAGTGACAAAGTAACAGATGAATATCGTTGTAGAGTGGTGATAGTCTCCTGGAGCTCAATAGTTTTATCAAGAATTTGTTTACATGCCACTTCCACAAATTGCAACATTTGGCAGGGGAACATGTGGTGAGGTCTTCAAGTTTTTATTTAGAAAAATGAGCGAGTGTATGCCATAATGATTGTGACTTAGAATTAACATCAATCAGTTGATTCTCTACTCCATCTTTCCCAAGGCGCGACTATGTCTGTACTACAGTGGCGACGTTAAGATGATGTTTCTCCTCATCATAGGTAACCTGAATATCTGTGAATCAATTCTCTATCTAAACTAAACAGCTCTCCAACTGAGAGACAGAAGCATGAATAAAATAGAATAGTTGTGGCAAATATCATCTGACAAGGGTGTCGATTGAAACTATATATGTTGGTGGAAGTCACAATTGTGGTGGTTGGCCACTAGCAACCAAGTGCTCTGACTGAAACTGTGGTGAATATTCTCTATGTATAGTGCCCTTATGATTTTGTGAAATTCGGTGACAGACAGGGGCCATAATGAAAGAAATTAGATCATGTTGTTGGGCGGAAAGGATGATGGCCTGACGACATTACTCAAGATCTGTCATGAAATCAACAACTTGCTCAGCAAAGATGAGTGAAGTGGTGGAAGAAGAGGGATGAGATGAGGTGGTGAGAGAAGGAAGAGAAGTGGATGATAGAAGAATAGTAGCGGTAGGAAAACTAGCAGAAACAATAAATGTGGAGTTAGTTTCCATAGCTTCCAGCTCATCGGGGACAATGGATGAATCAGGGCAGTCAGATAAGGTGGCTTCTAAAGAATGAGGTGAATCATCAGGAGTGTGTAACAACCTCGGGTTAAAAGTTCATGTAATAAATTTTATAAAATAAAAATAATACCATGGTCAAGGGACACTTAATGTTTGGGAAGACATCTTAGTGTGGGTGTTCATTTGGTTTATTTTGGCTAAGAGGAAATTAGAAAAGGCAATGGAAAATGATTGAGAAATGCAAAGTGGAATTTATTGGAATTTTATTTATGAAAATAAATGAAAATAGGAGAAAAGGGAGGTGAAATTTCACAAGTTGCATGTGAGGAGGAATTAAAGTGAAAATAGAGAAAATTGAAGAAGATAGAGGCATCAATGATAAAAAGGATTCTGAGGATCAATTCAGAACTTTTTATCAGTTTAGTTTTAGAATTTGACTCAGAGAGGAGAAGAGCACCAAGAAGAGAAATAAATCAAGAAAGCAAAGGAAGGACAAGGAAATAAAAGGAAGGAAAGGATCAAGCATCAACAAGAATACTTGGAGGTAACAGGTTGTATGTATGGTTTCCTAGTTGGTTTTGACTTGCATGGTATGTGCATGTTGATATTTGGTTCTTTTGCTATCATTGGCATGGGTTTTTCCAGGTTGGACAATGGATTTTAGCCAAGACTTTCTATTTCTAGATAGCCATGGTGTGATCGGGTTATTCTAAGTTTGAGATTTGGATTACCGGAAAATTTTGGATCCAGGAGAGGTGGTCTTAGGAAAATTCCCAAAGGCCTAAGAATCCCTTGATTGGTGATGGAAGGATACACGATAAATCCTGAGGGTGGAGACAAGAAAATTCCTCAAGTGATTGTGAAGCAATTCTAGGGAATCCAAGCTTATTTTGGTTTTGTGATCTCAGAGCCAGTTAAGGTGAGATCACGATATGGTGAGGGTGGAGGTGGTTTAACCTATGGATTCCCTTGGTTGTGATTGGATTGATTTCTTCCATGAGATCCCACATTCATGCTTCAAATATGGCATGGGGGTTCATGTCTGAAAGAAATATTTGGTTCAACCAATCTATGATCGGGTGGTACACGGAAGTCTCGAACCTGGTTGGATTTTCCCTATGTCTAATAAGTTAAGTTTCTTTCACTTTTGATAAGGAAATGTACCTTTTATTATGTGGATTTAATGGTTGTTTTATCATTTTTATCTATTTGGTTATATATTGGTTATAATAATGGTTATATGATAGATTCAAGTATGGATGTTATCACATTTCATTGAATGAATGTATGGTTAATGAATGCATGACTTAATTGGTGTTATGACAATTATGGTGAGAAGGTATTGGTCCTTGTTGGTAAACCTCAAATAAGTTTTCAGATCTCTATGTTCAAATATGAATTCATGACCTGTAGATTTCATGTTCATCATGTGTTTGATGGAATGTATGTCATGGTTAGGCTTGGTTAGGTCAATTCCTTAATCAAGATTTGTGTTAGCGACTTTTTCTTTTGTCAATTATTGTCTTGGAAAGTCTCATCAAGTTTCAGACATTGGTTTCGAGACTAGCCCTGAAAAAGTAGCTTAAATCTCACAGTCTCTGGCACATAACTGACTAAAAAAGACTACATTCTCTCCCTTCCAAGAATTGTGGGAGAAACTATAGGGTTCCAATCATATGTATGCCTTGTCATGGGAGCGACTGGGGGTTTAATTCATTGAAAGGATAGGTTAACTCAAGGGTTGGGCACTTAGAGTGGTGGATTAGCTCCTGGGGGTCATGAAGCACTCGAGGGAGGTATGCAAGGTCTTGTTTTGTTGACTCCATTTCCTTAAGGTTATCTAGTAGGTTGATTCATCTCATAGTAGCCGTCAGCTCATGTTTACCTCAGGCAAGCTAGTGACAGTGGGTAAATGTGGGAGGAGACGTTACAGGGTGGTACCAAAACATGGTTCAACACTTGGACCGAATGGGATAAATGCATGTTTGTTGGATTGAGGGGCTCAAATCCAGGTTCATAGTTAGATTCACTAACCAACACAACCCTATACCACCGGCCCTTTTGGCAACGACTTACTTGCGTAAACTGCAGTCTCACCCGAGGTGATATTGGGGGATGCTAGAACCAGGTTTATGCATCCAAAGGGACTATGTAGTGTGGCTGCAATATTTCTTTAGTTTAGGGCTTAATCCGACCTTTGCGAATCTATTAACATTATTCTTACAGTCTTAGAGTGTTTTCCTACTTAACAAACTTGCGAGTTGCGCATAACTAATCTAATATGCATTATTCATAATATAAAATGATGGTTGAACCTTTGCAATGCAATTACAAAAGGAATATATAAAAGCAAACCATAGTGCAACAAAAACACAAAAACTACACAAACATATAAAAATACACATTTATGTTCCAAATTCTTCTTTATTATCTCAAATATTCACATATACAATCTTTCCAACCCTACGCACACAGCTGTAGGGGCCTGCACACACAATTGTAGACTTACTAAGGTCTCTGCCCACACAGCTGCAGGAGCCTTCCCCTTCACCCGAATACAAAAATATATCCAAAACAGATTCACAACATTACATCCATCACTGCCTTAGACTTGCTAAGACATCCCTTTATATATCCTTTACCCTTACAATACCATGGTCCGCAAACCATGGGCAGAGCTCAAAATATTCTAAATAATCCCATCCCATTACAAAATAAGGGGCTTTGACCCACCCTAAAGCCCCTTTGACTCTTAGAATCTACATGAATCACACTCCGCTCGTCAAATAGTGGAAACTTTACATGACCTAGTGTTGGCTTGATGGGGTCTAACCCATGTTCAGAGTTAATTAGCCAAACAAATCCCTAAACTACTGTCCCTTTCGACATTAGCCCATGGAGCACAGACTGAAGTCTCACCTGAAGCAGTATGGGGGGATGTTGGAACCAAGTTTCCTCATGCTTGAGATGTATTAGGGGTCGATTTAGTCCAATTGTGCCTACCTTCGCGTAGGTCACTTCACGCACTGTGATGACCTGCAAGACCTTCGCAATCTGTTATAATCACCTTCGCACAACCCTAACCAGAGGCTGAGGTGATTTCATCCTCCTATGGCAGTGATCTGTGTTATTTCCCTAAATTATACCACAGATCTTACTTATCTTCTTACTAAGGTTAGTTAACTTTGCATAAACAGATATTTGATCTTGCATTCACTTATTCAACATATTCATACATGTTCACGCACCATATAAACAATAAAAATGTAATTTATACCCAATACATTCAATGTAGAAAACAAGAGATAAATACACAAGAATGATATAAAACTTCTCTTTATCAATGCTTCAACGGTTAGAGACTCAACCTTCCCTGCGCACTCAGCTGTAGGGGTCCGCGCACTCAACTGCAGACTACTAGGCCTCTGCACACTCAGCTGCAGAGCCTTCTCCTACTCTATGACCCAAAGACTCGACTTTACCCTTATATCTTCTTCTATGCTTCTATTCCATGATCAAAATTCCCCTTTTTCTACAACTTAGAGCCTCATTCTATTTATACAATCCCATGGTCCATGGACCATGGGTAGATCTCTATAGCCGACATTACATTACAAAATTAAGGGCAGACAACCCTATGACTCATTTACAAGCTACGCGCTCCACACCCACAAAATGCGGAGTCTTTACATCAAAGATACAATTTATGACCAAAATCTAAGCTCTAAGCCCCAAACATTTCCTTGAGGGATCTTGCGCCCAACAGGCTCCCAACACAAACTTCATGACTCGCCCTCGAGTCACTCTATCAGTGCATAGATCTTTATGTGAAGACCTGCCAACTCTACCTAGACTGTTACAAGATCAACGTCACACTAAGAAACTACCTACTGCACTTCTTGGATACGTTGTTTAGAAACCGCTGTAGCTGAACTGCTTCCCAGAACATGTCCCTGTGTGCCCTGCATCTACGTGAGCTTTGCTTCAATAGAGGCTATAATGAAAAATGCCTCATCAATCCATGGTCGTACGCATGCCTTCAAAACGACTTCCTTATGTCGGGCATCATCCACCTGCTCCTTGAGCGCTTTTTCCTATTGCATTTGCATGAGCCTTTGTGTAAGGGAAACCGTTTGTGTGGTCCCTTTTATCTCATCATATTTCTACTGCAGCTCGCGTGCCTCTGTTTCTAAGTGTTGTATGTTTGGGTCCTCCTATAGAGTGGTGAGAACCTTGAACACTCTTCAAATAGCCTGGTGCAGTCTTTCACTGGGTTGTTGACCTTTGTTATGGCTGTTGTAATCGCGTTGTTCCTTAACCTCCGACGGCGTTGAAGGCTATGCCTTCAATTATAGCTCAACTATCTGAAGGTTCAGCTCCAGCTAAACCTTAGTTATCTCTTGCTTAGCCTTGTGAAGCCCTGCTGTTAGTTTCCGGATGCGCTCGTCCGGTGGTTCCTTTTCTTGGATGGCCAGCTTCGGGACCATATGGCAAGCTTCATCGACCACCTACACAATTTTTCGGTTCTGTGCTGTTACCTCATCGCGCTGCAAGCTCAACTGTTTGATGTTGATGTGCTACTCGCTCATGACCTGGAGCACGTGACCCTCCCTAGCTCATAGTTCTGCAGTAACTCTGTCCTGCAAAACATAGAGTGTCTCCCGAGGGAGCACAACCATGTTTATCCCAATCCCCTTTAATCCGTTGACCATAGGCCTATCGGCCTCATTCTCTTTCATGAGTGCTCCCTCTGGTAGCACTATGGTGTTGGTCATGCAAGCAAACAACATTTCCTCAATCACTGTCGTGCTTAGTGCGAGGTTGGTTGACACAATACCATCCTGTGGAGTGCACACCTACAACTCTTGTATATGCGCTCGGAGGGCCCCCAACACCATTTGGTGTTCCTCTGCAAACTGCTGGAGGGACTCCATGGTGATGTCCCTCACCGTCTCCCCAATGTCACGAAGAACCCCCCTCGGTGAGGGTGATCGGGTCGAAATAAGTCTTCAAAGCCTTCGACTTCTTCTACGGCCCTACCTGCTCTCTTCGGTGCTGTCATTTCAACTGTCTGGACGTTTTTTGTGGGTCTGCACCACCTTCCTTTGGATCTATTTCCTATTTGGGCAAAGACAACTTCTGGGCTTCACACTCCTCTGTTGCCTTCACATCATTGTGCACTTCCTATGCCTTGGCTGCTGCTGCTTCGTTCCTTCTCTTCTCTGCCAACTACGTCATCCGCAATTTTTCCTCCTTCTTCTTCCTCTATGCAGCGGACTTCTATGCTTCCACTACAAATTTGGCTAGAGCGCGCCACTCTAGTGGCTATGACTCAAGGACGGTGAATATGACATCGTAGGTTGTGAGATAAGGTAGCTCCTTCCATGCCTTCGCGAGGTCCTTCCTCGCCCTGATGTACACGTGATGAAAGTTCGCCTTGAAATCCACGAAGCTCTGCAGACTATTATAAATCGTGGGCGATAACCATGGCTTGCGATTAATCTCCATTCTGATGTTCATCTCCATGAATGCCCAAAAAAATTTTCTGTCTCTGATTCTATGCGCATCTCTGGTTGCCCACAGTGAAGCGTAGTTCGCTGCCTTAGGAAGATCCTACGCAATCGTTAGGAACTCGCTGTCCTTGGGAAATTCCCAAGCCACCAGCACTATGGATAGCAGAAGCCATGCATAGTGGAAAGTATTCCCCTGCTCCTGTGCCTTGTGGTAGTTTTCTAGGAACTCTTTGCACAAATAATCCACCCAGTTAAACTGGACCCCTTATATGCATTATGTGGAAAGTACAACCACTAGCACAGGCACCTCATCCGCCCGACACTTCCGCATAACCTTCCTAGCCAGTATCTGCGTCGCAACTTTGACTGCCATGTTGTTGATGTTGGAGATCGTGTACCCTCTTTTCTTCTTTCTAGCTTGAATTTCTTCTTCAAGGCCTTTGCGATGCTCAAATGATCACTCTTACCCTCTGAGATATTCGTTGGATCCTCCCCTTTGCAAGGGGGCCGGGTAATTCAATGAATCAGATGATCCGTGATGGGGACGGTCTCCTCTAGCCACAAGCACCCATCATGCACTAGGTAGAGAAACTGCGTGATGACGAAAATAGTCATTGGGGCACGATGGTAATTTGGTACCCAGAGTAGGTTTAATAGTCCTGCCTTCTCCACACCTTACAGCCATTGGAATGGCTCCAACTCTATAACTCTTGGTGGTGTGTTTTTATTCTGGCGCATGAGCTGCGCAGTTTCCAAATATGGGAATTTCTTGTGGTCAACGAGATCCCAGTCTTCAAATTTTAATACCGGCACTCGCCCCAAGTGCGCTCTATAAAAAATGATGTAGCTGGGGAGAAGCGGGGTCTGTAGAGAGCTCTTACTCTCATCTAGGTCCTTGGGCATGCTTGCTTTCCCTTTCCTCGGAGGAACATATGCGGGCAGCCTGGTCAGAGGGTCCGCACCCTAGGTTTCCACCTCCATCTCTATGTCCTCCTCCTCTTCTACCAGGATTTCTTCAAAGTCTTCCTCCTCCTCATCAGCTTCCAAGTTGATAGCCTTCCCCTTTTCTTCCATAGTAAGCCTCGTTCTTAGTGGGTTTCTAGGGGACACGCGCACTAGTACCATATGCTGCTTGTCTTTCTTGGGTCTCGGTGTGCATGGTGATTTAGGGATTTCTGCTACTATCTTGGCACTTTCTGGGGCTTTGCCTACCTACAGGGCCAGCATGGCCTCCTCAGTGGTCATTGCTCCGGTATCCATGGCTTCCTCAGGCACTGCCATACTGCTATTCCACAATTCTCTCAACGGCTCGGGTAAGTGCTCAAACAATGACTTCAACTTCAAAAGATCAAACAAATCTAGGTTCATGAATCTCTAGGCGCGCAACAGCTCAATTCTCAAATGGCCAAGTGTTGTTTGCTGGGAATCCCTTTGTAATTTATAGTGCCTTTTGAGTTCTAATTCGATCGTTCCCCCCATTTTTGGTCCATTAATGCTCCCTTGGTGGCATATTTTCCCAAAACTAGCCCATAAAGTTTGCCTTAAATGCCTGGTGCCCTCTCCATTTGGTCTCAAATCAAGCATCACATCATGAATAGTTACTGTAACGATCGCTTTCCAGCCAACCCGCACGGCAGTGCAACTACCATCACATTGTCGCGGACACTGTGACACTTCGCTACTGCGCGCAGTCCTATCATCGTGCAACTCCTGGGTAGAGTTGTTTATAGTCCTGTGCCTCCTTTTAGCTGCTTGGAGCACTAAGCAGGGAAAATTTTAAGAACCCCCCCTAAATTTATATGTATAATAAATGGGCGAATCTCCATGGTATATAGGAAATATGGAAGGCGATTTTATCAATAATATAATATGTATATATAATTTTTTGGTGAATCTCTCACCAGGCATGGTGAATATTTTACTCAATTATAAAATCTTGGTGAGTCTTTAACTAAATAATAAAACTTTGTAAGGTCCTAGTGAATCTTAGCGTTGTGAACTCTTAGAGAATTTTTTGAAAAAGTATAAAACCATATATGACAAGAGCCACATGGTGGCAATATCACAGTTTTTTTTCACATTTCCACGAAATGGAACTTGTTTATAAAATTATAAAAAAGCCAACCAAGTCCCTTATAATATGCAGGTAAGCTTATAACAGAGTCTGATACATCTACTATGCTTGTCTTCATTCAAGTGTCATAGCTACTATACTTAACATTGTGAATCACAACTCTCTCAGAACTCAACTCTATAGTGTAACTAAAAGCTTTGGAAATTGAATCTAACAACTCTATAAAAAGGATTAGTGAAATAGAAGCTTTTGTGAATGAGCCCACTAATTATCATTGCTAAACAATCAATCCAGACTATGAAGTCTTCCATCTTGATCACAATCGTGCTCACGATCAAGGGAGTGCGACCACCTAGCCTGACATAATGGCCACCATAGCTTCCAATAATCAACAACCACCTTGCAAGGACATCCTAGCTCATGTCTCATGAATTTTATTCATCAATCTTAACTAATATAAATCTTATAAAGATAATATTAGAATCCTCTCTGGATTCACTGTTAATACAAGGGTAAAGGAAGTTTTCTAGCTCAAGGCACTAGCCAATACCAACTTTGGTATTTGTGACCCCTTTGTGGGGATGCACCTACCCTACCCCATTGGGTTTCTGCCTTGTAACATAGTTAAAGGATCACAAGACTTTCCAATCTTCCTACTCCATTAGACACACTTTATATGCTATACATAGTGAATGGAAAAGAAGCATTATAGAACACACAATTTCATAGAAGGAAGAAAAATCTTAGCCAGTGCAATATCAAAATCTTAACCACTGATTAGTAAAGAATAACAAGTAGTATAATGAATTGTTCTGAGTTATTTATTTACAAGTTGTAAAGAATGTAGTGGAATGGAAAATATTACTTAGGCAACCCTTCAATATTTTCTACTAATATGTCTGTGCATGTACGTATGAAATTAAGAGCATTGTTGAATACAAAGTTTCCTTTTCTCTTGCCTCCATTTTGACAAATCAGTGTCACTTTGAATCTCCTTTCCTGTGTGGATGTTTTGACAAATCAATGTGAAATGAAAGTCACTTTGAATTTCCTTTCCTGCGAGGGATCACATCCACAGTTGATTAGTAAAATATAATCTACTATATATTATGTTCAAGAAACTGACTGCAATCTACAGTGGAAACGAGACCTCAATTCTTATTCTGAATTTGAATATCTCAGGACAACATAAGGGATAAAAATGCATATGGCCTTAGTAGCTAGAAAACAATCACTCCATCTTTACAAGACCACCTAGATTTCAGCACTTAATCTAAATAATGGCACTAGTTGTAGTGCTTATTTGCATTAACACCATGGAAAAGCAACAAAAATGTTTCAAAGTACACTTACTAGAAAAGTTGTAACGTTCTGAGAATATTTAATGATAGCATCTAAACCTCATAGCTATGGTGGGGAAACTAGGGAACCCAAATATTGGAAGATATCTCATACCAAATCTGAGAAAAAAATAAAAAACCAAAATCTATAAATCAAGCAATGAATTGTTTACAAATCAAATACAATTCCTTTAACTAACATTTAAATTATGGTGATATAATTAAATATTTAGTAAGAGGGTAACTTCAAACCATGGAATATTACCATTGTCATTACTGTCATCCCTCAGTGACTGAGATTACAAATCAATACTTATGGAAAGATTGTAATAAATTCTGTGAAATGGTAAAGCGTAACCTCTACTTTCAAGCAATAAAATCAAGACATTGTTACATCAAGAGCCATAATTGATACATAATCAATGAATCAAGTCCTTGTATGGCACAAGCTTGTTTCACAACCTCTATTTTCTCAATAACAAAATCAAGACATTGTATGTGGTTATTGCTAAAAGGAAACTGTGTTCTAATTTGGAAGAGGATCTTATCAAAAGACATGGATTTATTCAAAGCTACAAAGCCTAATGGGTTACTGAAAAATAAGTTGGAATATGGGATCATGATACTTAAATTGAAAAAGTATGCTTTCCTTTTAGAAACATTACAATTATACAATGTTTTTTGAAAGCATTAGAATTTGAAATTGGGACTTTCTATCAAGACAAATTTTCATTAACAAAATGTACTTTCCTACCTGAAATGTTGTAGATATCCAAGAAAAACTTGAAAAGCATAAGAGAACTTAGCATAATGTACTTTCTTTCCTTCCTTAACATTCTTAAATACTTGAGGTTCCCCAAGTCATCAGGTAACTTTCGAAGGAAATGACAGTTAGTAATAGTCCAATTCACAGCTGAAGATGTGTCACAAATACGAGGGGGCATCTCCTCCAAATCATAAAAGTGCTCTAGGTTAAAATCTAGCATTATTGGAAGCTTAATGCTTGACTGGTTGTTATTGAAACCAGACATTTTTCCATTCTTCACTAAAAGCTTAAAGATAGCTTCTCTAAGTTCTACATGACTTTACTATGCTCTTTAAGTGGGGACACATGCAGGCTCTCCAAGTGAATAGTCTTAAACTAAGTGAAGATAAGGCCGATAGATCATTCAGTGTGGATCTCTTTAACCCATAATTGAATACTATGTCTCTCTTGAACCCATAATTGAATACTATTAGGACTTTCAAATTTTTCATGGAAATCAAAAATGTTGGAAGAAAGTATTTGCTTCCAAAATGAGTAAAACTAAAGCCTCTGCTTGAATAAAATTGATGTCACACCACTAACACTTTTCTATGGAATCTATATAGGTAAACCACAAATGCAGAATTCAATTAGAATATTGTGTTTATTGAATACACAAATGAATTCATTGCATTTATTTAAAATATCTTTTGAAATAAAAATTATTAAAATTACATATCGATAACCTAGTGGGTGTAGGATAAAATTCACCCGTGTCATTCACAGAAAGCATGAGAAAAAACCTAATACTATATATAAAACCAGGAAAAAGTCAAATTCATCACTTCTAGGGACCTCGTAACCACCCTGCCAATACACAAGTATGTTCCTGTTTGCAGTTAGAAAAATTACCCAAATTACAATCTGTTTACTCCAGCATATGTTGGAAAGTTATAGAAGGATGACTAGTGCAATCAATCCATTCCTTTTAGCCCTGGATTTGTTTTAGTTTAACACAAAAGTATACAAATATACTTGTCCAATGTCTATGCTTTAACCATTCACCTTAAGATGTTTTTACAATATAATTTCATAAGTCTATTTAATATCTTCATTATCATAAAAACCAACCTATATCCATCTTAACTCCACATCTACCACTCTTAGGGGAGATGAAATCTATTTATCCCTCTGAGCACTTGGTAGACCCAGAATGATGATGGATCTAAGATGATAGAATTTCCCCTTTAAATAGTCTAAGCTCACGTGAGTACAATGGTATTACCATGGGTCAATACCATGGGTTATCATAAACCTGGAGCTTAAAAATTACTATTAGTAATTTATAAAAATTAATAAAATTAATAGTTGAATTTTATTTTATTTTTTATTTTAACCAAGCCCTGAGAGGGATCAAATATTTTTTCACTCTATGCTAGTTTTCATATCACGATATTTGATACCTCTCGGGGGTTAGTAGATCTAGAGTAAAGATGGATTTATGTTGGTTTAATTCCCCCATTTAAATAGGCTACATTCCAGGTGAATACCATGGGTCAATACCATGTGCCATTTTGGTGAATACCATGGGTCAATACGGTGTGCCATTTTTATTTTTATTAATACTAATATTAGGGTTAATAATGTTTTTTTGCATGGTATTAATAACAATCTAGTCCATGGTATTTGTCCCATAGTATTTTGCCAAGGTTTCACCCAAATATAACGCATTTTTTGAGTGTTCATAAAAATAAGGTGACTTATGGAGTAAATATAAAAAATGTTTTATTTGTTTACCATACCTCTCGTTTATTTATATTTTTATTAATTTACCATACCTCTTTTACAAATATGGTATTTGGCCCATAGGATTCAGTTAAATAAAACCTATTTCTTGAGCCTTCATAAATAGAACGAGGGTTATGGACTAAATATAAAAAGAGGTTTTATTTATTTACCATATGTCTAGTTTATTTATATTTTTATTTATTTACCATACCTTTTGAGTAAGTATAAAAAGATGTTTTATTTATTTACCATACCTCCACTTTACATATATTTTTATTTGTTTACACCCTTGCATGTATATAAGGTGACTTGTGGAGTAAATATAAAAAATGTTTTATTTATTTACCATACCTCTCATTTATTTATATTTTTATTAATTTACCATACCTCTTTTATAAATATGGTATTTGGCCCATAGGATTCACTTAAATAAAACCTATTCTTGAAAATGGGAGAATGGATTCACTTAAATAAAACCTATTCTTGAAAATGGGCGAATGGAAGGTTGTAACTCCTAGTTTCAAGGGCTAAATTTACCTTTTTTACCCTCTCCCTTAAAATAATGTGGGCTATTTGAGGTGATTTTAAAAATGTGCTATGATACAAAATATTCGCCCACTAAAAATTTAAAACCCCTTAATTTCGCCAAAGGGCGAACATTCGCCCCTAAAATTTTCTATGGCACTAAGGTTGTGCTTCCTGTGGTTAGTCAGATGGCCGGGCCACCAGTGTTTGCCTTCAAACGACTGCCATTCACTTTTCCTGGGAAGATTTCTCCATTTAACTTTTCTAACTGCACCGTGCCACCATCTGTGATCTCCTTAATAACATATGGTCCCATCCAATGCATTGTGAGCTTCTCTAGGAATTTATCAAACTTACTATCATATAGCAACACCAAATCATTCGCCTTGAATATGCACAACTTAATATGTTGATCGTGCCATGCCTTTTCGCACTGCTTTTGCACCTGCTGGTGGAATCTAGCCAAAAACCATTCTTCTTCGAGCTCCTCCAACTATGCGAGCCTCTCCTCCAGGGCTCCGTGATCCATCATACCTATGAGCACTACTATGCATAGAATAAGCATGATTTATTCCATAGGCATTATAGCTTCCACTCCATAGATAAGTCGGAAAGGTGTCTATCCCATTAGTTTCTTGCATGTCATCCTATAAGCCCATAATACTGTGGGTATGCGCAGGTCCCAATCACTTCATTGCACATTACATACCTTCATTAGCGCGTTGCACACCATATTAAATGCTTCCATGTGGATAACCTTTTGCGTGATTGTCCTTCCTATGTAATGTCTTTCCAACATTAAGAGCCATTTGCACATTTGTCCCCCCAACACATACTTATTGACCATACCTTTCAGTGCGAAGTTCATGTGCATCCGCGCAGGTTGTTTTCCATATGCCTGCATCCACCTGGCCAAAATTGCATGCGGATCATTTCGTCCATTGTAATTGTCTGTCAATCGCACCCTAGGCTTCCCAAATCATGTGCGCATTATTCTTCTACATTCGCGCCAGTTGTCAAATCTCCTTTTGTGTGTACCACACCACCTCATGGGCGTAGCGCGTAGTACCCAATCCAAGGCCTAGAAGCATTGCTTTTCTGGCACATCCCTTTCAAATTTATTCAAGAAGGTATCTACCTCACTGAGGCCATCATAAGTAGGTAGGTCTCTTACTTTTATCGATACACAGCACAACGACCTTATCATCATATTACAATTCAATGTACTCACCTCAGGTAATTGATTCTACCATCACTTTGTTTCCTCGTCTGAATCTAAAGCACAGGAGCTTTCGCGCTCCCATGCAATCCATCCATCCGTAGTGGGATTAACCCAATCCTGGTTTCACATTGTTATCTTATAGATGTAGTCCAAATCATCATCACTTTCTCTGTGTAGCACGATCCTTCAGTAGGGTCCAGGGGTATAAATATGCGTAGTGACTTCTTCTCAAAAATCATCTTGTGCTTCTTCAGATTAATCACCCCTTTCATGTCAGTGGCCCAATCAATTCCTAAGAGTGCGGGGTAGGGATTGTTTTCATCAACAATATCTATCACTTTAAAGTCTTCTAGCGTGCTCGCTCCCTCAATATCCACAGTGATTCCTTGCAATCGCCCCATGGGTATTATCTTCTGCTGGTTCACCATTCACAGCTAAATAGGAGACCATTTGTTGGCTTAATGGGGCCTGACCCAGGTTCGAATTTAATTAGCCAAACAAATCCCCACACTACTGGCCCTTTCAGTATCAGCCCGCAAAGCATGGACTAAAGTCTCACCCAAAGCAGTATGGGGGGATGCTGGAACCAAGTTTCCGCACCCTTGAGATGTTTGAGGCATCGATTTAGTCCAACTGTGCCTACCTTCGCTCAGGTCACTTCGCGTGCTATGATGACTTGTGAGTCCTTCATGATTTGTTATAATCGCCTTCGTGTAGCCCTAACCAAGGGCTAAGGTGATTTCGCTCTTCTATGGGAGTGATTTGCACTATTTCCCTAAATTATACCGTGGATCTTACTTATCTTCTTACTAAGGTTAGTTAACTTCACATAAACATATATTTGATCTTGCATTCACTTATTCAACATATTCATACATGTTCACGCACCATATAAACAATAGAAATGTAATTTATACCCAATATATTCAATGCAGAAAATAGGAGATAAATACATAGGAATGATATAAAACTTCTCTTTATTAATGCTTCAACGGTTACAAACTCAACCTGCCCTGTGCACTTAGCTGCAGGGGTCCGCGCACTCAGCTGCGGACTACTAGGCCTCTGCACACTCAGCTGCAGAGCCTTCTCCTACTCTATGACCCAAAGACTCTACTTTACCTTTAAATATTCTACTATGCTTCTATTCCATGATCATTAAATTCACCTTTTTCTACAACTTAGAGCCTCACTCTATTTATACAATCCCATGGTCTGCGGACCATTTGTAGATCTCTATAGCCAACATTACATTACAAAATTAAGGGCAGACAACCCTATGACTCATTTAAAAGCTACACACTCCGGGCCCACAAAATGTGGAGTCTTTACATCAAAGATACAATTTATGACCAAAAATGGGCTCTAAGCCCTAAAACTTTCCTTCGGGGATCCTGCGCCCAACACCTAGAAAAAAATTGGACCTAGGGGACCCTTACCCAACAATGTTGTTATGCTTGCATTGTCATGGTTAAGTTTGTCATGTATGAGGTTATGGTATGAAGTTTATGTCATTATGATGCTATTGTTATGTTATGATGTTGACGTGTTTTCTTAGATGAAGCAAGAGATGTAGATCACCGAAGCGAGGTTGCAGCACTAGACTTCAAAGTGAGAGAAGATCGTCATACATGTATTGTATGTTTGGCATGCATGTATGTTTGTTAATGGTTGTTATAATCATTATGGTTATGTACATGCCTATCATTCTACTGTTGTTATGGTTACATGCATGATAGATGCTAGTTAATCAGTGTGATCATATGTACCTATGCTGGTTAGCCATGAAGGACAATAACTTGTTGTTATATGCATAGTGGTAATATGCATGGTGGTTATGGTCATTATACTTAGGATCTTGATGTTATATATACCATGGTAATTTGGTTTGGCCTATGTGGATGGTTAGGGTTATGACATTGAGGTATGAGTCGATATGCTTGTGATATTGTGTCATAATAATCTAGACTAACTGTGCATATGTGATTGTTATGTATGAATGGCAATTGTTTACGAGCTTATGATGTGAACATGTTAGCTAGTTATTGTTTTGGATATCATGACTTTAATTATGTTTGCGTTGATATGTTGTGAATTTATATCGTGCTAATCTAGATTGATTGTGTAGACAAGATATCCTCCCTTGAGATACATTGAGGTATGAGTTTTATTATGTCGTATATTTGGTGTTTGATTGTTTGATTATGTCAACTATTTCGTATGAGTTTACTTATGTTGTCTACTTGGTGCTTGAATGTTTGATTATGTCATGTATTTGGTGTTTGACTGTTTGGTGTCTATTATGTCATCTATCTATTGTTTGAATGTTTGACTAGTTGCATGATATAAGTTTGTATCTATAATATTGCATGAAGGAATGATCTTGTTTGAGATGGTTGCACTAACACATATGTGAAAAGAAAAACTAATATGTACTTGAGTGTAAGTAGGTGATAGTTTCATAATTATGTATTATGACTAATAAATGTGAGTTGATTATTGATTATCACATGATTGTTAGACTTGGTAAAGGTTGATTTCAAATTAATAGATATGATGTCTTGATCTTTGGAACATGTGGCTGACATGTGTGTTCAGTTACAAGGAAATGTGATTGGCACAACAAGGTAAGATAACTAGTATATTGTTATATTTATTTATACATTGATAGTTATGTGTTTATGGTAGTATGATACAGGGAATTGCATGGCAAAGAGACTACCATGAAATCTTGGAGAAGGCTCAGGTTGAGCTTTCCTTTGGAAGTATTGGGAAGCCATGGGGATTGAGTCATGGTGTTTTTTGTTAGTATTGTGCTTTCTGTATTTTGTGATTTGTTGTTCTTGATTTTGGCTTTGTTTATGTCTAGTGTATGGCCATACTACTTTATTTGTGGTGTCATATTGCTATTAGTTTTCATGGGTTTCTTCTTGGTTTCTTTTGGTTCTTTCCTTTTATGTTTTGAGGGTCTTATGGATTGGTTAGGGAAACAGGAAAGTTAGTGGAGCTGGGGGAGAGATGAATTAAGTCCAATAGGTAATATAAGACCTAGATGAAGCTCAATGCATGTATAAGGGAAGTTGAAGGCAATAGCATGACAATCAGTTGGATTGGTGGGGTCCATTGGGGTAAATGGACAGTGCTAAGACAATCATGAGAAAGGTAACATGAAAAGTAAGGTAAATGTATTTGAGGCGCCAAATTCCTTGGCTATGTTGGGAAATATTGTTCTCAATGTTGTGCATGTGTTGCATGAATAAAGGGAGTTCTCTTAACCTAGACCTTATGATACCTAGTGATTATGTTGTGATCATGATTATGTTGATGTCTATATATGTATACATGTATGTATGCTTGTTATTGTCTGACAAGGGCGTCAAGGATTATGATTCACTAAAAGAAAAAAGGACATTGGTGAGGGGCGAAAAATGTCACCATAAGCTCATTGGTGATGGTCAAAAGAGCCTTCGTCACCAAAAACTAAACGTCAACAAAGGTGACGTCGCCAAAATTATAGGTGTTGTAGTGACATTCAAAGTTCATCACCAATAATGATTTATGATGATGGATAGTGACCATCACCATTTCATATGAGCAATGGTTACGGACCATAGCGTCCGTCACAAAAAACTAAACGTCACCAAAGGTGGTGTCGCCAAAAGTATAGGTGTTGTAGTGAAATTCAAAGTCTGTCACCAATAATGATTTATAATGACGGATAGCGACTGTCACAATTTCATATGAGAAATGGTGACAGACCATAGCCTCCGTCACCAAAAATTGAATGTCACCAAAGGTGGTGTCGCCAAAAGTATAGGTGTTATGGTGACATTCAAAGTTTGTCACTAATATTGATTATAATGACGGATAGTCACGGTCACCATTTCATATGAACGAAAACGATTTATTGTGATGGATCTTTCATGGTCATCACTATTGCCACATATATGGTGACGTTTGTTAACTATCACCAAAATCCACATTGCCAGAAGTATAGGTGTTGTGGTGACATTCAAGGTCCATCACGAATAATGATTATAATGACAGACAACGACTGTCACCATTTCATATCAATAACAATGATTTATGGTTACAGACCTTTGAGGGTCGTCACTATTGATGCGTATATATGGTGGCGTTCATTGACCATCACCATTTCATATTTTGGTGAGGGTAAAAAAATGTCACCAAATCTCATTGGTGATGGTCAAAAGAGCCTCCGTCACCAAAAATTGATCATTGTCATTCCATATGGATGTCAAGGCATAATGGAATCGAACCACTAACCTCCTACTTATAAAGCAGGCACTCTTCTATTGATCTAGCACCCTTTAAAGAATTAGACTTTTAAAAATTAGACCTTAAAACTTCATAAATTGTAAATACTACAACTTTCAATAAATTAATGTCTCGGCAATATTTTACTAAACAAGAAAAGCAACATCGAAGCTGCAAGTCCCTACCTAATGGTTATGGAAGTTATGAAAAGTGGGTGGACGGAAAAATGATTATGTACAAGAGAATCAATATGTTTAGTTGAATACTCAATTAGAAGTGAAAATCTGAAGACATTTATAATCTATAAATTACCTATAACTAGAAAATGCACCAAATATTGCAAAGGAAATGTCATAAGTGGATAGCATAAGGTAGAAGAACATTGATGAAGACAGATGCAACATGTTATAGGTTGAGTGAAAGACAAATCTCAATTTTGTTGTTGTTTTGTGTTTAGATATTTGAATGATATCTAAACTTATGTGCAAATGTAACATGGATCTCCAGAAACCATGAATGACATATGATAAAAAAAATTATATATATATATATATGTGTGTGTGTGTGTGTATGTATATTTACCCTTTACATAAACTAACATGCAATTTAGAATTTCACAAGTCTGCACTCAAAACATGACAGAAACCAAAAAATAAAAGAAATTGACTTGGACAGAAAGCAATAGCTTCACCTTCATTCTTGAGCTGCTTCTATTTATTTGAATTTGACTTGTGACATTCTTTACCTGACAAGGAATCAAAATCCTCACTAGTATTAAATTCATCCAACACGTATTTTGGAGATCCCACTGACATCTGCATTTTTGTTGCCATGCTTGAAAACCATGGATATCAATGTCGATAGTAGAATAAGATGTGTGTCTGCTGCTCAAGAACACATTCCTTATTAACCTTTTTACCTGATAGAAACCAAAGAGACAACACAATATCAACATACACAAAGTCCACTACTGAAATATAATCATAAGTTAGCTAAGAAGTCTAAAAGATGTTGTTAATTAATAAAATTTGTATTTGGAAATTTTGTTTCTTTAGATTTAAAAAAGATTATGTTGTACAACACTTCTGTCTATTTATCCAGGCAATTATATCATAGCATATGTCACATGGTAGCAATCTACAGTACCTAAAGTAAAAAGACAAATTTTCTCAAGAAAAGAGATTTAGAAAAGAGCTTTGAAAACTATATGTTTGTCATCAAAGATTTAATTAGTTTAACAACAAATTAGTTTGGGTTCAAAAATCAAAACCATTCATAGGAAATGAACAGGACAATGGCCAAAGTCACTTGCAAACAAATAAAGCTAGAGTCACTATTGTCATTGCAAAAAACTGAAATTTTGGCAGTGGTCTAATAATTAGAGCTTATTTGCAAGGAAGACTTGTCAATACCAATTTTTTTTTTTTTCCACGATCTGTTGTGTCTCTAGATCTAGATTAGATAGCTTATTGCTATCAAGTTCTACCTTTCAAGTGTTGATTTCTGGCTCACCTTTTAAAACACAATTCTACCACTCCATTTGATTTTGTTTTGTCAAGAGAATTGGTAGGACCTTCCCATCCTCTATTTTACATCAATCAATAACCATCCAGCAATGATATAAAGAATAACAGATAGACAACAAAGGCCAAAGATGCACTTGTTGTATACCTATGTTCTAGGAATCATCTGACCTTACTGGTGCAAAGATCTCACCTTCAAAAAATATCAGCCACATTGAATCTACAAAACTTTTTTAAATCAAGCTCTAGGTAAACCAATCAAAACATGAACATCCTTTTAATCAATAAAATATCTGACTTAAAATAAAAGTTGCCTAGAATTGAATGTTATATCAACCATGTCAAGTAACTAACATCGGGTAAGAAATACAGGCCATGCATATTGGATTAGCAAAATAATTCATGTGATAAATCTCAAAATCAAACAGATGACTTACAGGTAAGAAACACAAATAAATGACTTACAACTAAGAAGTGAGGTTTCCCTTTCGACATTGTCGTTAAATAACTCTTCTTTATGTCACAGACCATTAAACTTTTTATGATACCAGGTGGAAGTGGTATTGTAACATTAACCTCTGATAGAGTCTGTGTCCACGACTACTTCTCAAGATCCACTCCATTACCAGCATTTGGGGCTAGATAAGATACATGCAAAAACCATCAACATGAAAATGAAATCTACATCCTTGTAAAAAAATGGGAGGAAAAAAATAATCCACAAATTGAAACAAACTGTAGGATAACTCATTCCTACAACATGATTATCCTGTCATGAACAATAAGAAAAGAAAATAGGAGAAATGTAATTTTTTTCCACATTTTGACAATAATTTCATTTTGCATATTCTATGAGCAATTGATGAAAAAAGTCAGCTAAAGCTTTTCAACATCAAGATTATAGTAAAACATAAAGGAACCACTCCAACACATATAATCCTAAACATAAGTATCTATACATATAAGTATTTATTGAGGACATTGTATTTTGTGAAAATATGGAAGTCAAATCTTTGAAATAACACAATTTGTGGTACCACTGCCTTATGAAGTCCATTCATTTGAGTATTTACGAAGTCCATTCAGGAATTTCTTCAAAGCTCAAAGTTAAAACAATTAACATGTAGCCTAAAAAAACTCATATTTGAAAAGGAGATAACCCAACGATGTAAAGTATATATCTGACATTTAAATATCCTACTTTCCAAACATTGAAATGACACTTTTTAGCATACTATTGTGAATTCAGCCCAAAATGCTAGAAAAAAATATTGATGGTTATTTTTTTTTGAAAATGGAAGCTAGGGCCAAGTTCCACTTTGAACAGCTCCTTTGGTGAATATAATTGTGGAATTTAATTCCTCTTTTCTAGAGGATCAAAATCGATCTAAATATCATCAAATTTGGATAAATAGAAGTGAAATTTTGAATTTATGTTTCTCTCATGTAAATTATTTAGGTCGGCCTCAACTATATGTTGACTTAAAAAGATCAAAAGTAACGTCCCCTCAACTCCACTGAATTGTATATATAGAGGAGAATTCTCTCTCATTTGGGACACATCAATCAAAAGAAAAAGATATCTCTGTGGTAGCAAAGATTAAGGAGGATAAGTTCTGGTTATTATTGGGACTATTTTGGTTACGCATTTGTCATAATAGATCTGAGTTTGGAAGTAGTGCTTCGCTATGGTTAAGGAAAATATTATATATGGGTTGTGGCTTGTTTCGTATGGGACTTCTTCTTGTAGTTTGGCTGCATCTAGAAGATATTCTCACAGCTTGACCGCAGGCCTTGAATCACTTGCCCAAGAAGCTGAAATACAATAGAAAGTTGTTGACCTTATATGATAGTATTCAGGTGCTTGTTGAGGATGACATGGAAACTTAAAAATAGGCTAGGACTACTACAAATAATAGAGCCCTTGTAAGAAGAAAAATGCCACACTGTTTACAGAATTCAAGGGCTGGAGAAACATGCTTTAGAAGCCCTAATCCAGAACCACAAAGATAATATCAACGGTGACCTTAATGTGGTCATAAACCAACTCCTTAAGCTAGCCAAAGGGAGAATCATGTGAAATAAGGAAGGTCACAGTAGAAAGGAGGATTTTTGGATTAGTCAACTTAGAAAGCAATGGACTATTGTTGCCCTAACTAGACCGATCTTGTACAACAATATGATTTGTCCTCTATGAACAAACTGCCCAGATTACAGGATTGAATGGATCTAAGAGAAGTGATGCCTAATCTTCATATTGGCAAGTTATTTTATATCATTTTACTCTCTCTCTTTCTCTATTGAACATTTGATGATAATAATAAGAATATTTGATCAAGGGTTTTCCCCATCTTGGGGTTTTTCCCTGGCTTGAGCCATATTCTCATGTCTTTCTATCTTGGCTTGTCTTCTGCATCTATCATTTATGTTATTTCGTCAGTTACTATTATATAATGTCTAATGTGATTGGTAAATGGATTAATGGGCATATGGTTGAATGAAGTATCTAACCTAAACAAAGAACATGTTAACTGAAAATTAACATGGTATCGAAGCTTAGGTGAGGACAAGCCCAAGCTTAAAGAGATTTGCAATCACTAAAGAATTTCATTGATACCTCCATCTCTCTGTGGTAAATCAAGTCAGATTTCAAATCTCGGTTATTTCTCAAGGCATTATTCTAGCCCTAATCATCAGTAAACATGGGCACCAATCCTAAAGATATTTAACTATCACGGGCAAAAGTTGGAAGACAACAAGGTATGTTGTTGTGCTTTATAGTAGTCCTACTCATCAAGCTTAAGACTGTATCATCATCATAAGCTTATGGAAAGATAATTTCTATGATCACTGGAGGTAAGGTCAATCCTCTATAGATCTCTGTTTGAAATACTGTTCTCATCTTTAGAGGACTAATCAAGTGCAGGATATATCTATCTAAGATATATCGAATACTTTAGATAACAAGTATAGGCTTGCATTCGTTCTATCATTACTTTTGAAGCTGATATTATTTCCTAAGAAGTTACTGTTTTGGACATCGATCAAGAGTACCAAATCCTAGACCAAACATATTTCAGAAGGGTCCTGGAATCTAAAATTCCTCCATCAAATTCTAAGCATGATCACCACGATCATTGATTAGTATCAACTGTTCAACACTTATTCTCTCTATCAGTGCCTTTGGTTTTGGAAGGATATTTTGCTTTGAAGATAGATTTTTTTTGCGATAGGGTCAAGTCACTATGATGCCTTGCTTGAAGGATCGAATCATCTAACTTGCTGCAGGAATAAGGCTGAGGGATTGCGTAAGAGAAAAGTTAAAGAAGGATCATATTGATCCCAAGAGACATATTATGGTTATGTTGGAGGTATCCCTAAAACAAGGTTATCAATAATCTGAGCACAAGAAGGTTCGATTACTCAACACTTGGCACTCGATGGTCATTTTACACAATCTCTTGGCCTCCTTGAAGGTCATTGTTGCAGTAAAATTATAGTATATTCCTGTTGGTGAAAGCTGCAGTAACTATGCAGACTTGGTTATTATTATTTGGAAGGCTCATATCTGAACCCTGTGGCATATTGAACTTGCTCATTGACTGAAGCATGATAACCTTGTCATTAACATAACTATGTGGCCTCCTTGAGAGAGAACTGATTCATTATACCATCCTACAACTCGCAAGTTGATTGGCTATTAAATTTAGATATATGTGAGCATGAAAGTTTAAATAAGCCATCTTTGTCAAGATTCTAAAAGAGGTAAACTATAGCAACAAGACCAAGATGACTCTATCTGATGGAAAACAATAACACAAACGAGACTAAATGAACATAGTCCACATAAAACTGGTTCTAACCTTTTATTGTTGAATATCTTATAATTGTGATAATTATCATCAACACATGTATGTATTGTCCTTTGATAACACTACAGTTTGATAACTTAAAAGCAATATAGATGAAACACAAATAAAAAATTTACTACATGTAGAATTGCTTGCCAAAACTCTCATCAGATTTGTAGTCATGTGTTTGTGCTTTATTGTTGTGACACTCACTATTTCCAAACTAAGGAAAGCATGGACAAAGATACAAATAACTTGGTGAAGTTGAAGGCTCTATTTTCCTTATTAACATCTTCCTCTGACAAGGATATTGGTCATCTATAGGTCTTTGGGCACTCAAAACGGGATGTTAATTGGATGAATGCACAAGGTCAAATTTATGATACTTCCTTATCTCCCTTAGCTACTCAAATGAAAGATCTCTCTAGGCAGTTCCAGATGATCAGAACCTCTCATGTGTTCAAAGAACTTAATAGGAAAACATATACTCTCTCAAAGGAAGGACTGCAGTTGTAGGAGAACTAAGTTCAAGAGAAGGAATTCATTAGTGGTCATTTATCTTATTTAAGAGAAAAGCATAATAGGTTCCACCACATGGATACCTTCCTTCAGAGCATTCATATCAAACTACAATTGTTTAACATTTTTAATTTGCAGTAAGAAGAGAAAGGAAATTTAATTGATGTCTAACAAATGACAAAAAAATGCCAATGAGACTAGAATGTACAATCAGTAATTACCAATCTATAGGGATGTCCTCGGCTACCCTGAAAGCATAAAGAGAAACTTGTTTAGTTTTGTGAGAGTGCACTTGTGACAAAGTTTTAATTATAAATTTGATTGCTCTTTACAGACAAATTCCACACAAGTCTCCCTGAGATCCCACTTTAATCAATAAATGATACCCACATTTAGTGCAAAAACCACTAGTGGAGTTTTAAGGCCTCCTAGTCATTAGGGAAGTTGATTATTAGGATTACTTGTGACATCCTATGTATTTTTCAAATGCCAATAAACCATATATAATTCTTATGTATTTTAGAAACTCCAATACAAAATCAATATTACTAGGAATCATTAAGGCCAACAAATATATCTTCAACCATATAGTTGGCCTTGATGACTCCTAGTAATATTTTTGCCTTCACTAAATGTATATGTAAGATGAATTCACTCACATCCAAATATATGCTTCTAATAAATAGCTTGTAGGTTATTAAGGATCATTTAAAAGGTAATGTCAAAATCATGCAGGTTAATTGTGTGTGCAAGCGTTGTAAAATTTAAATATACCCAGCTCTGGTGTATAGTGCTTTATTTACATTTTCCTAAAGGAATATAACATTATGTACCTCATGTGGAGTGCTATGTTTACTTTGTCCTAAAGGCAGATAACATTGACTAGAAGTGGTGAGGTTATTAAGGATCATTTAAAAGTAATGTCCAAATCATGCAGGTTAATTGTGTGTACAAGTGTTGTAAAATTTAAATATACCTGGCTCTAGTGTGCAGTGCTCTATTTACATTTTCCTAAAGGTAGATAACATCATGTACCTCATGTGGAGTGCTATGTTTACTTTGTCCTAAAGGCATATAACATTGACTAGAAGTGGTGAGGTATACTCATCTGGACAATTGAAAAAAGCTATTTTGTTTACTGTCATGTCTTGAGGCTCCACTTCTCAACATACCACAAACACTTGAAACAATGGTGGTGGAAAGGCATGACACCATGGCAAAGGTTGTACCACACGTGTCAATGAACTTGTATCAAACTGAAGCTTCTGGAATTCTTGGAAACTATTTTTGTTGATGTTGTTTCTTACCCTTCCCTTTCTTCTTAGATCACTAAGAAGCATAGTGGCCATCCATACTCAAAGGTTCTAGAATTCTTACAAACTATTTTACTGTTATTGTTGCTTACCCTTCCCCTACTTCTCAAGATACTGAGAAGCATATTGTCCATGCTTCTTGCACTTGATATCGCTCAAATTATTCTTATGCTGGTTAGAAGAGCTTGAAGCTTCCCTCTTCTTCTAACCCTTCACAAATCCTATTTTATTCCCTCCTTTTCTCACCCTCCCAATGAGGGCTAGCTTTCGTACATCCTCATTATTAGCGGAAACCATCTCCAATCTCATTTCTTCCTCGATCAATGCATCCCACAAACTTTCAATTGAAGGTAGCTTCTCACAAGCACATACAAACTATACAAAACGGTGCCAAGATGGACCAAAGCCATTCAAACTGATCAAAATTAGTCCATTCTCTTCTACCTTGTCGTCAAGTGTAGCTCATTGATATCTCAACTCTTGATCTTTATCAGATAGATAACTACTCTAGTAGTGTTTCTCATGCAAGTAATGGATGATTTCTTCATTAAGAGCATTCTCCTAGACATGTTCTCGCTCCAATACAATGTAATTAAGGTAATATGCACTTCCCTATTAATATTTTTCTCTACAATGAAAGGGTTCGATGATTCTTCACCAAATCCAAAACTATTCATTCCAGTTTGACCAATTTCTAATCATGCTCAGCCAAATCCTTGGTATCTGTTGAAAGTAAAATCTCCTTCTCCACTACGTACCACAATTCAACCTCTTCTAAGAGACGTTGTATCTTGAACTATAATAAAGTTGGAAGTGCCCTACAACATGTGACAATCCTAAACACCCTAACTACTTGTGATTACAACTCTTTAAACAAACATGAAAACATATTGAGAACTAAGAATCAAACCTGCAACCTCTTATAGATGGAGGCCACCTTTCGCAAACATGGAACAACTGGGATATCACACCGCATGGGCCACAACCTTTAACTGGTCGAAATCTACTTCACTTGCTGAAACTCGGGCATCCCACCCTTGAAACCCTCCAACAACTCCCTCTAAAAAGTTGCAATCCTATCCATGCATAACTTCCTATTAGTTTCAGTGAAAGTTCTCCGATACCATGCAATCCAGACAATAGTAAGTAAATTTTTAACTAAAAGAATATTCCTAAGATCATAGGTAATTTAAATCCCTTGATGGGTATACTAGAATCTACAAAGACACACTACTGAAAAATAATAAGAGCATGCACAAAAATATGAACTCTCAATCGCATCTATATTCTATTGAGTGCATAGCAAAGAAAGTACAACGCAATACCTCAAAACCAAAAGCTTTCTAACCAACACAGAAGTGTTCACTACATCTCCTTTATAGAATAGGAAGATGCGAAAAGATACAAAGTATTTGGTCACATGAATGAAGCACTCAAGGTGACTCAGTCAAACGTTAGCCCAAGTTTAATCATCTAGTGTACCCTTGCTGCATGGATAAGTGTGCCAGGTAAGTGCATCTCCATTGGAAGACAAACAGAAGCATGCATCCCCTTCCTTGAGAATTGTGCCCCTTACCAAGACTGGAACCTTATCATGCAAAAGAATTCTAATTATCTAGGGTTTTGTGCCCTCCAAATATTAAAACAAGCATGCAGAACTGAACTGAATTGAATTTGAACTACAAACTAAGCTAAATTGAAGAAAAAACAGAATTTCTTAATCTTAAACAACATGCAAACTGAAATTAATTAAGGATAGCAAAACTGGAAATATACCCTCTACTCTCTTACATAACAACACCTCTCTCATACTATAATGTGCACAGGAACCATGACAAACTACTGCCATTATTATTGTTGTATGGACTTGCAAAAGGTACACCCTTACTACTATTGTACCTGCCAATTAAGTGCACCCTAGTACTGTGGAGAGGACTGTCAAAGTTAAACAAGGTAGAAAATCTAACAAAGGATATGAACCAACTGATCAAAAAAATATTACCACAGTGATAAATTGAATCCTTAAAAGAGTGACTAGTGTGGGAAGAGACAAAGTTAAGTCAAACAAAGTATAAATCTTTGCCATAGATAAGACAAAATTTACTGCATGGTTTTAAGAAAATTCATCTCAATGGGATAATAAATTGTTTCAAACCCCAAGATTGAAAGGAAAATGACTTAATGTACAACAAAATGTTAGTATTTTGTTAAGCTGCATTTGCATTTACTCAGAGGTGTTGATTTGATGCTATATAATTCTTAAAGCCATGTTCAACCTACAATGAGTCTCTAGCTTTTCTGTTGTTAAAGTTGCAGGCCTATTTTAGCAAAGCCATAGGCTTTGATCATGATGAAATGTAGTTAAAGGGTTTTTTCTGGATTTATATATTTTTCACAGTTTAGTTTCAATTATGCATTTTTCCATACCAAGTAAGAAATAAAACAAACCATTAGCAGACAAAGAACATATCAATGAGAGCTAAACATGTAAAATAGAATGGATAAAGGATATACAAATGTAGAATGGAAATTTTTAACTCAGAAACTGAATAAACAATGTGGTGTTAATAGTACCTATATAGCAGGATTTGATATCAGGAGTAAAGACACGCCAAGTCCATCGAATGCCTTTTTCCAAGAACCCTCAGTAAGAGTTTTCCAAAGTCCCTTTGATTTTCCAAATGTGCTAGTTTACATCCGAGAAGACACTGTGTCTAGTGGCTTTCCAAAAAAAAATAAACCACCACATAAAATAGTGTTTATGTATAAATTTGAGAAAGAAATGTACAAGTCAAAATACCAAAATTTGGCTAGAAAATCCAAATCACTAGGACAAAGTAGGAAGAAAAGGACTTGTACCTGTGTTATCATAGCTGTACAAGCTCTAGTTGTAGCAACTACAACCAAAGTTGCCTTTGTTCCCATATACTTATTCCTATGTTTTAAGTAAAATCTCTTAGACTATAGCTATAATAGTATTGGTTAAATTTCTGATGTATAATTACTTTATGAAAATTGAATAAGCTAAACTCATGGTAAATAATATGACAAGTAATTATCTGTAGATCAGAAAAGGTTTTTCCACATGGTATCGGAGAAGTGAGATCAAGTAGTGGAGTGTGTCTTGGTGGAATGATCTTGCATCAAACAAATCTGTGTATTTTCCCTGGAACTAGTTTATCTGCATATCTGATAATTCAAGTGTGCATTACATAAAGATCCATTCTGGATTTGAGACCTCTGTGGTACATTATTTTTGAATTAGTCACCGGAGAATCCACAGTAAGAACCATTTTCTGCCAATGTTTCAAACCCCAACCGGGATCCATCATCAGGACAACTAGAATGCTTGATAGAAGAAGAGCAGATTTTAGGGTTTAAATAGAAATAAGGAGAGAAAAAGAGAGAGGAATGTCGGCTCTTAATTTTGAGAAGTCGGTTGTCTCTGATTTATTTAATTAATTAATTATTAATTTTTTTGATCATTAATATTTAATATTATTAAAATTAATTGAAATAATTATTATTATTTTAATTATTATTATTAATATGATAATTAGTAATAATAATTATAATGATCAAAATTAATGAAGAAATTTTTATTAAACTTGGTATATTGAATTAGTTTTTATTTATTATAATATATGATGGTATAATTTTATTTATTAATTTTTAGAATGGGTTATAGCTTTATAAAGGAAATTAATAAAGAAATAATTACTAATAGAAAATATTATTGTTATTAAGAATGATTATTTATTAATCTATTAAATAATAATAATAATTAGAATTAATAATATTAAATAATAGATTAAATAAATCCTAAAATTTTGTATTAAGGATAATATTGAAAATATTAATCCTAGCAAATTGAATTTGGTATTTAATATTAATTAATTAATTAATTAATTTATTATTTATTATTTATTTTTATTTATTATTTTTTTTAATCACATATTGGTATAAGATTAAAATTGGTTAAATTTTATTATTATTTCAAAGAATAAAATTAATAATTATTATTATTATTTAAAAAAAAAAGGTCATTAATAAATAATAATATTAAAATTGGTTAATTTTATTATTATTTAAAAGAATAAAATTAATAATTATTATTATTATATTAATAATATTAATGAAATAGGTAATTAATATGGGTGATTATTAAATTGAATAATTAATTAATTAATATTGTAATTGCTTAATTGAGAATTATTATTATTATTATTATACTGATATTGTGTTAATTTATTATACTGATATTGTGTTAATTTTTCTGATTAGGGGAAACCAGCTTCCACTAATCTCCATACCATTGTCTCTGTTGAGATTATGCAAGTGTTTGATAATTTCAAGAGCTCCTCTGATCTTTCGTCTATGGTGTTGTTCTTCCTTAGCGATAATGGAGGCGCTTTCCAAATAGACATGGTGCTTAGTTTTGGACGAGTGTTCTGCAAGGGCAGAAGAACGAGACATTTCATTTTTGATATCAGCGCCATGTTCCTTGAGTCTGGTCTGTAGGGAGCAACCTGTTTCACCAATGTAGCTTTTCCCACATGAGCAATCAATTTTATAGACCCCTTTAAGTTGATGTTTATCAATATTATCCTTAACCGATCTCATACCTTGCCTAATCGTTCCAGGGGCTAAGAATTGCGTGCTTATGTTTTTCCTTCTTAGGACTTTCACAATCTTATCTGTAACTCCATGAATGTAGGGTAGAAAAACCCTACCACCCTTAGGTTGATCTCGGGCCTTAGGTTCATGAGATAACATCCTTTTCTCGGCTTTCTGAATTGCTCTTTTAATCTCATTTTCTTTGTAGCCTATACCTTTAAAGGTTCAGACTAAATGCTTCTTTTCCTCATCGAGATGATCGGCGTCAGAAATTCGAAGGGCCCTGATAGCAAGAGTGTTTAGAACACCAAGCTTTTGGGCTAGATGATGGTGGGATTCAGCGTGGAGGTAGTTTTCAGTATGGGTTGACTTTCTGAAGACTCTGTGCCCTATGGAGCCATCCTCTTTTCTCATGATGAGGATGTCTAAAAAGGGGATGCTCATGTTTTCTTCAAGATCCATAGTGAATTTTATTTCTGAGGAGATGAAATTTAGGTGAATAAAAATCTTGTCAAGCTCTGCTTTACCATGTGTCCATTTTATATTAGTATCATCGATGAATCGCTTCCACCATGCTGGTTTCAAAGGGTAAGATTCCAGAGACTTCTTTTCAAAATATTCCATGTATAGGTTGGCCATGATTGGTGAAAGGGGGGATCCCATTGCCACTCCATATGTTTGCTCATAATATGTTCCTTGGAAGGTGAAAACTGTTGACCGCAAGTAGATTTCGGCCAACCTTGCAATCCCTGGATCAGTAACCTCTTTTATAACCTGAATGGCTTCTTCAAGAGGAATCTTGGTGAATAAGGACACTACGTCAAAGCTAACAAGGAGGTCCTCATGCTCTAATTTCTCATTCTTAATGAGATTCACAAATTCATGGGAGTCCTTGATGAAAGAATCAGTGTTTCCGACAAGGGGCTTGAGGATTCTTGTAACATATTTAGCGAGCTCATAGGTTGGGGATCTAATGGTATGGACAATTGGTCTGAGAGGGACACCTTCTTTATGAATCTTGGGTAACCCATAAATCCTAGGGATGCATTCACTAGAGGGAATTAATCTCTTTTTTAATTTATCATCAAGGTTGGATTCCAAAATTGCATTTTTCACCTCTTTCATAATCTTGAGGATGGGGTTATTTCTTAGCTTCTTATAACTACCACATTTGAGGTGTTCGTTCATTTTGTATATATAATCTTCTTTATCCAAGATCACTACTGCTCCTCCTTTATCTGCCTTGAGAACCACAATTTTTTCATTGCTACGTAGGGATCTGAAGGCCTTCTATTCTGCTTTACTCAAATTACTTTTGGGGCCTTTGGCCTTTCTCATAATAAGGGAGCACTCTTGTCTTAATGCTTCCTTATCTTCCAAGGGAAGGTTTTTAATCCCATCTTCTATGCTACAAATCATTTTCTCAATAGGAAGGTTTTTCGGGGCAACAACAAATCTAAGACCTTTTCTGAGGACATTAATGACCTCGGGTTCTAGACCTTGGGAAGACAAATTTACGACTTTCCTTCTTAATTTTGATTCAAATGAGTTGACCGAAGATTCTTTGCTGTTAATTTTGTTTTCAGCAAGGCTATTCGTATTACAATCGTCAAGCTGAATGGGCGCAATTAAATTCTGATCCATCACAGTTTCCTTCGTGTCCTCAACAGCTACATGTGAGTTTTTGCTCATCAAGTCGAAGTCGATTTGTTTATTTTTGATAACAACCAGGTGTTCCAACTGAAAGGGCGCATTGCTTACGGAGTTTTTTAGACAGGATTCTTTGCTGTTATTTTGTTTTTAGCAGGGCTATTCGAGTTACAATGGTCAAACTGAAAGGGCGCAATTAAATCTTGTTCCATCGTAGTTTCCTTCACGTCCCTAACAGCTACGTGCGAGTTACTTCCCATCAATTCGAAGTCAACCTGTTTATTTATGTTTACAGTCGAGTTCTCCAACGCATTGCTTACGGGGTTACTCTTATGCGCAGTTTCATTCAGGTTACAGTTCATTTTTTCTGTGCAGGTTTCACAGCGCTATGGCCAAGATCCTGAGAAAGATTATGCGCTACGTCAATTGAAAGAATCTGTTCTGTTCCCATTATCGCTGTTGCTTGACACCTGTCTGCGTTCTTTCCGTCGATTTTTACATTGACACGGCTCATCAGATCAGGTAAGATCGAAGGCTTGATGATACCCTCGTTCTGTGTTTCAATCATACCGTGACTGCTGGTAAAACCTCTATTCTGTGCTGGTTTTTCGACCGATCCTGAATCAAAGCTTCTTGATTCTACTGCGCTTGCTAAACAAATGCCCATTTTCTTATCATTATACTGTGATTTTTGTAGCAAGTTGGACAATTTTCTGTGTTGACGTTTTTCAGTAACCTGGCCTTCATTAATACTTTTCAGAGCGGCCCTAGCATCGATAACAGACCAGAGATTCTTGCTAATGATGCTGGCTAGCTTTAAGTGTGCTGAGAGCGCTGAGCGACCAAGATTATCCAGAGAAGCCCTAACCCTTTTAATTTCTACCCTTATTAGAGACATGTTGAGATGAAAAAACGCCTTGCTATTATATCTGTTATGCAATCTATGATTAATTTGAGCAAATGGGGGAATAAGATTATTGTCACGACAGTTCTTAAGAAAATGCAAGTCAGCAGCTCTTCTTGCTATCTTTGCTCTAGTTTTTTCGAGTAAAATGATTTCACTCTAGGTATCAAAATTTGTATTATATTATGATAAATGGATATTCGAAGCAAGCTAAAATGGATGATGCTTTCAAATTTTTTGATGGAATGGTGGACCGTTATATCAAACTCACAGTTATCATTTATATTACACTCATTAGTGGTCTCTCCAAAGGAATCAAGATGATGAAAGCAAATTCCCTTATGGAGGAAATGATGCCTAAATGCATGTTACCAAATATTGTTAATTACAATGTTGCTAATTCAAGGATACTACAAGGAAGGGGACATTGAAAATGCATTCAATTTCCTTTCCAAGATTGCAAGCAAAGGTTCTTCCCCTGATATTGTAACATACAACACTTTGATACATGGATGTTGTAAATAAGGTAGATTGAGGTATGCATTGAATATTTTGAATGAAATGGGTGATCTGTTTCCAAATAATGTAACATATACTACCCTGATTGATGGTGATTGTAGAGAAGATAATATGATTGGGGATTTCAGATTGCGGAATGAAAGGGCTAGTGCCAGGAATGGTGACATATGGTGTCCTCCTCCATAAGCTCTATGAGGAAGGGAAATTGGAAGAAGCCAATAACCTTTTGCATGAAATGGAGAAGAAGGGTCCTGAACCTGAGCACTTCACATGCGATATGTTGATCAATTCATAGTGCAAGAGAGGTAACATGGCTAATGCCTGGAAACTTCACAACAAGATGTTACAAAGCGGGATATTTTTTTGTGTATACATACAAGGATTTTATTCATGGATTTTGAAAGTTTGGGAAATAAATGAAGCAACGAAGGTCCTATTTAAAATGATGATTGCAGGTTTATGCCTAATTTTAGTGTTTACTCATGGCTAATTGATGGCTATTGTTTCCAACACAATGAAGAGGAAGCTCTGAAGCTTCTTGATGATTTTTTCGAAAGAGGTTTATCTGAAGATGTTTTTTATATAGTAACACTATTGGAGGTTAGGAAATTTTAGGGACAAAAACACAATCAATAAAATGTTTGGAGTGGTCTTGTTGGTGATGCCCTTATTTATACTACTCTTATTTATGCATACTTGGGAGAAAGTGAGAGAAATAAAGCTTCAGAACTTGTGAAGAAATGGCATAAAAAAGGATTCTGATCAATCTTAAAAAAAGAAATGCTTTTGATGTATTCTTTAGATATAGATGGAAAACTTGAGGTTTTATGGAATGGGATGATAGAGAGAGGCTAGGTTGTCAAACGTGCTATCAGAATGTGATAACTATTGCACAAACTTCCATTTCCAGTATGCTATTTTGATATGTAAGTTGTAACATTAAGACTCTATGATCTCTTTGAGTAAAATATTTGTTGTCCAATAGCTTGGGATGCCTCTCTAGAATTTTTTGAATGGTGTTTCGAACACAAAAAGAAAGTACTTTAATATTGTTGAAAAGAAAACTAAATGGTTCAATGATTACAGAAGAGAATTATAATTAACGTTGCACTCAAAGGCTTCTTCAAAAATGAGATACATAAATTTGGGCTTGCAAAGAATATCAGAATAAGTCCATGCCATCCACATCTCAGTGTCTGATATGGGGAACTTAGGTCGCCCCATTTATGGGGCCTAGTTTCATGGAGAAAACACCCTTACAGAAGTGGAACTCAAAGATTTAGGATAATTTCAACTAGTTTTAAAGTTAAAATTGTCCAAAAAAGCAAGGTACTTTTAGTGCCAGATATCCCATGCTCCATTTATCAGTTTCGTATGTAGAAATCAATGTGGTTCAAGTTTACATAGAGGCTAATATAATGTTTAATGTTCTCAAGCTTGTGAAATTGCATTTCATGCAATGTAGAAATGAAAGTTCTAAGGAAAATTAAATTGTAGCATGCTCTGTGGGCCAATTTTAACGTTACTTAAGTTTAAAAGAGGCACTTTCACAAATCTAGGAGGTTGTTAATGCAAACTGCAAACATCTTTCAATGTTATTCTGTGTACTATTTCATTTTTATCTAATAGAATAAATTGAAACCTAAGGCAAGGAGTTGCACAAAAGATCCACAAGGAAAACTTCCCTGAAGCAAAGATGAAGTCAGTGAGCAAAAAACTGATGTGAAGATGCTAGCAGTCAATTGCCCAAGGGTGATTTTGTATACTCTTGCCAGAACTGAAGGCTGTATCCCACTATCCAAAGTATGTTCTCTCAACTACACTTGGTATGCTAATAAATGCTTCTGGGAAAAATTCACAGCCTATTTTGCATAATTCACTAGAAAATGTATTTATTGAACAAGTATTAACTAAGCGATTCAAGGCTTGATCATCTTTTCTAGTTCGAGAGCATACAATAGAAGCCCTTGGTAGCTTGTATGGAAATATCTACTTAAGTGGCAAGCTCCAAAATGCAGAAGACAAGTGTTTGCTAGTGGGTTTACTTATAAGGGTTGCAGATGATGTTCAAGAGGAACTCATAAGGTCTCTTAAAATTCTCTACAACAGTGCAAATAATATGTGGCATGCCATTCAAGGCAGGGAAGGAGTAGAACGCTTGATTTTGCTTCTTTCCCTTTCTTCAAATAGCAGCAGGAATGTGCAGTGGCCTTGATTTGTATGTTGTCAAATGAAAATGATGAAAGCAAATGGGAAATTACTGCTGTAGGTGGCATACCTCCTCTAGTCCAGATTCCAGAGATTGGATCTTCAAAAGTGAAAAAGCACTCTAAAAATGTTATTGTGAACCTCTATAATTGTAGTGAAGATATCCATTCATGTTTTGAAAGTGTAGATGATGTACCTGCATTTATTGGGTTGTTGAAAAAGTGGTAGTCCAAGTAGAAATAAATTACTGCAAAGATACTGAACCATTTCACCCATAAATCAAATAGTAGCAATATCAGCCAACTCATTACTTTTCTAACTGGTGACTTACCAAAAACAAAAGTTCATGTTTTGGAGGCCTTAAGATCTCTACTGAAGATAGTACTGGAAATGATGGAATTGAAACAATGACTAAAATCCTTTGTTCTACTAATGACAATACTTGAGCTAAATTTGCTTTAGTTATTGCTGCATTATTTAACTGCAGGAATTATTTACGTGAAAGAAATATAGTAATTGAATACATTGGACTAGTCCTAAGGCTCCGCAATGCACAATCAAAATATATTTTGATTGAAGCAACATGTTCTCTTGCTGCTATTTTTTGTTAATAAAACAGAGCCAGGAAGGTGTGAAGTTGTTGCTAACCATTAGTTAGCCTCGCAAAATCTTCAGTGATGTTTTCAGAAAATATGATCGTGAATTTTCCTGCATATAGGGTACTCGTGAGATGTTGGTCTGAATAAGGAAAACTTTTCAGAGCTCTTGGAGATGAGATGTTGAAGTTTTCCCATCTTTTCCAGCAAGAAATTTATGCTTGTTTTTTGAAATGTTAATATATAACAAGAAGGATTGAGGAAGCTCTTGACTTGATCCATGAGATCAAGGAGAGAAGCCTTTTGCCTAAGCCCAAGAGTTTCCATATGCTAGTTAAATATTGTGCAAAAAATGGAAAAATGGATTATGCTATGCAGTCAATGTCATGAAAATGAAAAATTACATGCCTGATGAAAATGTTTATGGCATCCTTATCGATGATTACTTGAAAACAGGCTAGGTGAAGAGAGGATTTGATACAATGCATATCATGAAAGAACTAGTTTGAATTCCTATTGTTTCAAGCTACACTGCCTTGGTTTAGCATCTTTTCAGGGAAATAAAATACAAAGAGGCTAATAACTTAATAGGTACCTTTGGTAAATGCAAGCATGTCATTGTGAACGTGATGCTCTAATTATCGTAGCAATGATTGTTGGAGAAGTAAGCTAGGGCCACACTTCTAAAGCATGGGAATTTTTCAATGCCACAAAAAGCAAGGGACTAAACCCTACGTGGAAACCTGTTGTATATTCATTTGTATAAGAATGTTGACTCTTCAATTCTACTGGATATTAATAATCATGGGAAAGTTGAACCTGAACAAGGAGACACTCATTGAATGTGTCTAAGTCAACAAAATTCATTGGTTCCTCCACAACTTCAATACGACTTTTCCTGTGCAGCGATTGTTTTAAAAGTTATGTTGCTTGGCTATAAAACCCCATGGGAAAGTTGATCCTGAATGAGGAGACACTCATTGAATGTGTCTGAGTCAACAAAAAGTTTCACTGTTTGTCAAAGTTCCTATACTTAGTACTTTTCATGGCCACCAATGTTCAAATCAATTGTAAATAAGTAAAAATCACCCGTTGTTACTAATGCAGTGAATAGGAATTAAAAGACACAACACTAGAGAGGCTAATTATGTGACAATATTGAGTAGATAGTTTGCACAACGGTAAGAAAAAGTGCAATAATTTCTCCTGCCAAAGCTAGACTTCTCCAGGGCGATGAGAAATGCTCCTTCACAAGCTCGGTAAACCAAACCTTGAATTTGCTTCTGTAGTGATCATCTACATCTCCCTTCAGTTTTTCCAATGCATCTGTCCGGCTCATGGTGACTCCCTTGCATAGACCATTGAAGATCTCGGCAACCTCTAAATCACTCCCAAGGTAATTTATAACGATGTCACTTTTCCTGAGCACAGCTACATCTTCTTCAGAGTCGATCAACTCGTCCATTAGACTCAAGTAACATGTCACATAATTGATTTCAGATGCCTTGCATGCCTCAAAAGCGATTAGATTATGGAAGAGTACCTCTGTGTGATTAGTGATATTGATGGGTGGATGATAAATTATGGCGATTTTATGCTCAAACTAATCTTTTGATGCCTCCATTGCATAGCACAAATTTGATCCCAGAATTTCCTAATTCTACAGCACAGGGGATGCTTTTGATGCCATTTACTACATTCTCCACAACATTGCGGTTGATTTGTATAAGAATATTGAATCTTCAATTCTGCTAGATATTAACAATCGTGGGAAAGTTGATCTTGAACGAGGAGACAATCATTGAATGTGTTTGAGTCAACAAAATTTTTCACTATTTGTCAAAGTTCCTCCACAGCTTCAATACTACCTTTCCTGTGCAGCTAATGTTTTAAAAGTTCTGTTGCTTGGCTATAAAACCCCGTGGGAAAGTTGATCCTAAACGAGGAGACACTCATTGAATGTGCTTGAGTCAAAAAAAAGTTTCACTGTTTGTCAAAGTTCCTCCGCAAGCTTCAATATGACTTTTCTTGTGTAGCTATTATTTTAAAAGTTCTGTTGCTTGGCTATAGAACCCAGTTAAAGGAGAGCTTTATTTTGAAAGTATATGTGCACCCAAGAGAATGTGCCTCATTTAATGAACTTGGGTGCCATTCTTGATGGGATTTTACCCTTGTAAAATCTTGGCAATGAATTTTGGATATTTCTTAGAGAATTACGCCCTCTAAGCCATTGAGAACCAGCCAACACTTAATTATTTTTCTCAGGATTTCATTTAGCAATGGTTGGGAACTAAACACCCTCGATTAAGCATTTCAACCTTTATTCTACCATATGAAACTACTTCAGACACCAATAGAAAGAGAATTGCACACCAAAATCTCTAGAACTTTGCTCATCAAACATGCAATTACAAATTTATCTCATGGCACAAATATTTGTGAAAGAATTCATGAAATTAGTACCTTCGTGAGTTCCAAATCCTACCCAATTTGCACCAATGTCAAATTTCGCTTCCATGACAATGCAAAAATCTCACTGCAATCTAGCTAGGGCAGCACCAATGTCAAATTTCACTTCCACGACAATGTAGAAATCTCGCAATCTAGCTAGGGCAGCACCAATGTCAAATTTCGCTTCCACAACAATGCATTCAATGGCAAAATCTAGCTCCAATCTACCTAGGGCTGGTTTCTCACCACCAAAACTAATTTTCCCAATGGGTTTTTTGGACACCGTAGCCTCACAGGATTCCAAACTCTCTAAGAGTTTTCTTCTTCAAAAATACAAATGACCAAAATGAGGAGAATGCTCATTTCCCCTTTTTAAAATTTCCTTTTCATTTCTGGCTTTTTATTTTCTTAAAATTATTATATTTTTCAATTTCCCTCCTATTTAAAAAAATTATTTTTCTTTCAATTTCCCTCCTATTTAAAAAAATATTTTTTTTTTCATTTTTACCTCTTACTTTATAAATGCTAACATAAGCTGAAGTGGGAAAGGAAATTGCTTTGAAAATACAAATGACCAAACTAAGAGAACTCTCATTCTTCCTCAACTAATTTGTTAGATCGACCTTCAAGAATAATGCATTGTTGGACTTATTCGATGTGATACTCTAATTCCTATTTGATTTGGTGGATGTTCCAAAAATATTCTCTATTCCATTTTTTTATTTGAGCTTTTGAGAACTTGATTTTCTACTGGAATTGGTGCATAATTGAGCCAAGTCGAGGAGTGGCTTCCTACCACCATTATTGGGAATTTTCCAAGAAGGAAGGTTCCCTAAGAAAAAAGCTTTCAAAACGAAAGGGTCTATTTTTGGGGCTTTCTTTGATATTTTCTTCCAAGCTTACAGGCCAATAATATGATATGAAAAAGGGAAGGATTAAAACCTCCACAAAGATCTCATTGTCCCAAGGAGCTTTTGAGACCAAAAATATGTCAAATCTAGAAGTAATTTGAGGGAAGCCACCTTTTTTATTATTCCAATTAAATATCCCATGTATAGGTCTGCATATGCGGCATGCAGGTCTTGCATGAGGTCAAGGAAGAGATATGCATCAGAATCCAGTTATTGCAAGCCACCTTTTTTTTTCCATCAACTTAATGATGTGGAAGTTACCCACTATTATCCGTAGTTATTTTAAAGATATGGAGTGGAGATCATTCAATAGAACTAGACCACATGCATTTGTAATTCTACCTATTGACTTAAAACTTTTGAATTGAAAATGACCTGAAAGAATGCATGGGGTTATAGTTAGATTGGTGATGGTACTTTCCATGGGATTTCATATAAGAGCTAGCCTTCCTACTTTTCCTTTAGCATCCATTTCCACTGAAGCACTACCTTTCTAACATTTCTCTAGGATTTCACTTACACGATCGTTGGAGAATTTTGTTTTTTGTAGTATGAGTACTATAGGGATTTCCTTATGTTTTTAACCTTTTGGGAGCCTCAACTTTCCTTTTTAGTTGAAACCCCTAATGTTCCATGTGAATAATTTCACTAAGAATGATGGGGAATGGAGTGGAATACATCTGTCATGAGATCCATCTTACTTAAATTGGCTAGCATCTCGCTCACTTCTTGTATGACGTTTTTGTTTCTTTTGTTTCCATTCTTTTTTGCTTCCTTGTGGTGCTTTGAGGGTTCTTTGAAGTTATGAGTTTGGATGCCATATATTGACTAACCTTATCTTTGAGAGGTCATCCCTTTATGATTACAGAGTTTCAAGTAGGGTTGATGCAACATCTACACTATTTGTTCAAGATTGTTTACAAATATTTTCCTTTTAGCTCTTCTACCATGCTTGCCAAGGTTGCTTCTTCCACATACATTTCTTTTGCATCATCCTAGGTATCTCCTGGAATTGTTTTTTTGCTTCTGGTTTGTCTTCTCGTGGCTCTTCTTGGCTGGTTTCTAGTGCCTTTCTTTTGATAGAGCTTTGATCTATATTTGGATCCACAAAGTTTATTTCTTGTGATGGGTTATCCACATCTACACCATTTTTTCCATTATTGTTTGCAAATTTTTCCTTTTAGCTCTTCTACCATGCCTGTCACGGTTACTTACTCTACATCCATTTCTTTTGCATCATCCTCCATATCTCTTGGAATTGTTTCTTTCTTTTTGGGTTATCTGTTCATGGCTCTTCTTCGCTGGATTTTGGTGCTCACCTTTCTTTTGATAGAGCTTCGATATGTATTTGGATCCATAGAGTTCACTTCTTGTATTTATTTATCTAACATTTCCATGTCCTCATCTAAGATAGTTTATTTTGTCTTTTATTTATCAACATTAATTGCATGAAGCAAAAGAGATATTGGGAGAAAAAGTCAAGGAACTTGGAAAATTGAAAGGGTTGTTGAAGAATTAATGGAATGAAAAACTAACATGAATGTGGGTAAATAAAATGGTGGAGTTAATCCAAAACCATCAAACAATGTAAGAATTACATGTGTAGACTATTTAATTTTTTATATATGTTTGACGTATGTTTGACAATAAGTTTGAGTTTGACCTTTGTTTTCTCCTCTTAATCTGCCTGATAGCCCCACATATGTTGAGAGTATTTGTGTAATTATGTTTAGAAGAAATCCAATACTAAAGAACGAGGTGGTATTCTCACCAAATGAAAAAGGGAGATCCAATTGTAAGATGACCTTGGTTAGCTTTGTATTGAAGGAGCAAAAAATGGGGTCAAAAGGGGATGAACCTAGATATGGATAGCTTGAAGATTGTGCCATTCATGTAGTTGAGGATTTCTTGTGTCAGTTTAAAATATACTTGGAGCAACTTGGAGATGAACCTTACTTTATTCCTATGAACTTAGATGCACTTGTGGACATTAGAAGAACATATTGTTTCCCTTTGAAAGAAAATACGTAGAAGATATTTGGGAGAAATGTGACTATCCATAAAATATGGATCAAATTTAGAGACTTTGTAGCTCTTTTCCTTGGCCCCTACTAGTTCTTGGAGGTTTTATTTGGAGGGGTTAGTAGACAAAAACCTAATATGACCAAGAATATTAGTGTTGGAGGATCTATTGATTTAGGAGAAATTCTTAGGGGTTCCAGGATTTAAGGGGTTTAATGGTTTAGGAATCAAGGGTAAAGGGAAAAGGGTTAGGGCTTAGGGGTCAGGGGGTTGACTACTATGGGGTTGAGGTCTATATGGGTTAGAGGTTAATGGCTTAGTGCTTAAGAGCTTAGTGGGAGCCTATGTGTATCTCTTTTATGGATGAAAGAGGCTATTAGAACCCAGATTGGAGCTTGGGGATTGGCCAACCTAGAAGAGTAGATTGGATCATCCCGTGTTCATTGAAGCAGAAGCGAATTGTAGTAGTGATAGGTGGCAACCCTCTTGGAGACTCTATGTGTTTTCCTTTGATGGACTAAGGGGCAGCTAGAGAGAAGAATGGGAGTGAAGGACCAGCAGGACAAGATACGACAAAGAGTATGCAACATGATTGTCATTTTACCTTGTATTCCATAGACTGTTGTATTATTCAGATTGGTTTAATATAATAGAGATTGGGTTGTACATATTTGTACAATATTTTTGTAAAAAGTTGTGTATACTTGTGCATGTGTGATTTACTGTTATTTATTTTCCGCAGTGCAAAGTAGCTTTTGTTGAGATTCTAAGATTCTAAGATTCTATCCTAGACCCAAGATCGTGGAAATTCAATAGTATTTGCTAGTTAGCTAGGAGCAGCCTATGTGCATGGATTGAGGGAATTAGATGAAGGGTCTTGCAGGTGTTTCAAGCTTAGGACAAGCAAAGAAAACTATATTGGTTTCCAGTGAAACAAAGTTGTATTGTAAGAGATCCATTTCTCATTTTCTATCAATAAAATTCTCAATCAAGGATAAGGTTTTCCTAGTTGAGTTCCCTAGAAAAATTGTGTTTTGCAATTGTGTGACTGTTATTTAATTATGTTCTATTTTGTTGAAATTAGTAGATAAATTGTATGTCTTGGTGTTACAATTTAGTTTTAGAATTGTTCACTACAGTAGTGCAAAGATTTTTTACATGGTATTAGAGCAAGGAACAAAGTAAATACCAACATAAGTTGATCCATATTTCACAAGAAGCAACAAAATCATAGGATAACTTCTGAAGCAACCATAACCTCTTGATCAATCCACATCACCATTGAATTTCCCAAAATGCTTGAAGATCATAATTCCACAAGAGTGCCCAGTATTGCTAATCACAAAAAAAATATGATTGAATTTATAAACTCTTGTCAACCCTAACCCTCCCTTCTTCTCCATAATTCGATATACAAGTTTAAATTCTTTGAAATTTTAACAATAAAATCATAGAAATGAGATCAGAAAAATACCTTTCAAACATATCCATACACCTTGGAGTTCTTGAAGGTTGCAATTTTATCCATATGTGGACAACATGTTTTCTGTTCCAAATTGTAGCGAAAACCTCCAAATCCAAATCAGGAGAAGAATATCTCAATTAAAGCTCAAAAAAGAGCAAACCCAAAAATGCTCAATCACATCCAGCTTTTAATGCATTTCACTAGGGTAAAAAATCTCAATATACCCTACTATCTTTTCCAGAGCATTGATAAGATGGCCTATATTGTCTAGAAAAGAGAGTATGAACATCAAATGAAGAGTCTCTTTCATCATTCCCTCATTAAAATCATATTCCTTTATCATCTCAAAGAGCTCAACATTGTTGGTCAAACCAATTTCAAACAAAGGGAGACTTTGGGTTGGGCACAACATTGTTTTGCTAATGACTTGGTTGGGTTCCCAAGTCGCAAAAATAGTAAAGCTATCTATGAGGGCATGACAATTAGGGAGTGCCAAGGTGTGCCTAGATTCTAGTCAAAGTAGATATCAAATATATTTTATTCAAGGCCATTGAATTGGTTTACGAGGAAAAAGTCTAGACCCATAACATTGATTATTGGAAAATCTCATTTCATTATTTCAATTGTTACAAAGTTGGACATGTTCAGACCTAGTGGTTAGAGTTGAAGGCACTTTTCTCCGACAACAAGTAAAGTTTGTGTAATCTCTTTATTTTTCCCAAGGGTTTTCACTATCTTGGTTGTCGGACAGTGGGTCTTGTCAACAATTAATTACGTCCCACCACAGTTTCGAATGGAAGTTGATATTGTTAATTATGAGCCCAATCATGTCCACATGAGGCATTCAAATCCTAGTATGAATTTACAGGTGACACTTCATTGTCTTAATAGATCATCTCCAACCAAATCATGAGGTGTTTCCAAGATGGATGGTGTTCCAAGGTAGATATTTAATTTGAGCATGAGTTTTCCAAGGTTGTTTTCGTTTTGAGAAAAAATAGTAGTGCAAAAGAGCTAAGCTCTCATTCTAGCTTTGAGGTAGTAACTATCCCTAAGTCTCAACCAAACTCCCTTTAATTTAAGATTTTTAAGCCTCTTTTAGTCCCCCATGGTTCCAGATCTTTGTCTAAGCCAAAGCTCTATGTTAGAGTGAAACAAGATAAGTTTTTAATGGTCATTGGTAAGGATATCAGGTTCTAGGATATCCCAAACTTGTTAGAAACTACTTTGGTAGGAAGATTTTATGGTAAGATAGTGCAAAAGGCATCTCTCACTGCATGGGTTTTGGAAAATTGGATGTCAGCCCTGGGTTATATGTTAGTTTATCATGGATTTGTTCACGGTTGGATAGGATTTCAATTTTGGCAAGGGTGGACTATAATAAGATGAAGGAGACAGAATGGGATTAGGGAAATCGAGCCTAGTCCTGGAAACATGGTTGGTGGATTTTGATCCCACTCACAAACATATCTCGGTGAAACAAATTTGGGCTATATTGTCGAGCCCTCCCTTTGTCTTCTAGACAGAGGAGGCCCTTCACACTATTGGCAAGAAGCTTGGTAGATTTATTTCTGTGGACCCTAATTGGTATGTTTTGATTAATAGGCATTGGGTTTGGATTCTAGTCAAAGTAGATATCAAAGAGTGTTTATTCAAGGCCATTGAATTAGTTTACAAGGAAAACATCTAGACCCATAAGATTGATTATTGGAAAATGTCATTTCATTGTTTCAATCATTACGAAGTTGGACATGTTCAGACCCAATGGTTAGAGTTGAAGGCTCCCATTTTGAGGAAAAAGAGAATTTGGAAGTAAGTTAGAAGCAAGTTTGAACCAAAACCTACAATTTCAAATTATCAAAAAGTTCATGTCAGGTTGGAACCTATCCTTAAGGTTTAGCGAGAAGTTCAAGTAAACATTACGCCTCCTTCTGCTAAGATTAATTCCCCTTCATATTCTTCTTTGGTTTGATATCTTCATATAAATTCTTTTGCTTTGATGGATTCCCCTATTATTTTTCATTCTCCTCTCCATCTTCCCTCTCTTTTCCTTTCCCCGGACCCCTTCTATTCCTAATCGTATCTCCCCCCCTTTGACCTTGAACTATCAAGCCTCCCTAAAGAGGTTAAAATTGTAGTGAATAAGCCTAAACATTCAAATTTCCCCAACACTCTCAAGCCTAAGGTTAGACTAATGGAATAATTTTTATCGAAAGGAGGATTAGCTTCAGAACCACAAATATCAAATGCAATAGGTTGAAAATCTCACCTTCTTAATGCATAAAAAAAATCATGACAAAATATTAAAAGGGGAAAAGGAAAAGGAAAATGAAATACCTTTCAAAGAGGTTGGGAAAAAATAGGACTTGCAGGAGGCAAGCCTACGATTGCAATAAGGGGTTGGGAAAAAGTAGTTTCAGATAAAGGGAGACTTTGGGCTATGCACAACACTATTTTTTCAATGACTTGGTTGGGTTCCCAAATCGAAAAAAAAGTAAGGCTATCTATAAGGGCATGATAACTAGGGAGTTCCAAGGTGTGCTAGGGAATGACAAGAAGTTCTAACACATGTGAGACAATTCCAAGACATGTTAGGCATGCCAAGACATGCCAATATGTGCCAGGTTCTAGGGTGTGGCACCAACGCATGTTAGGGAGTGCTAGGGAAACACAAGGGAGCACTAGTTTCAATTGCATGGAAATGAATGAATAAGAGTGTGTGATAGGGAGTGTTAGTGAGTTCCAAGTGTGCTAAGGAGGATCAACCCCACCAAATTTAAGCACACTAACCCAAGGATAATGCAAGTATCCAGTGAACCAAATTGTAACCCGATACAGAACCCATTTCAAAATTCTCAACCCAGATGATTTCTAAGGAAATACATGTGTAAGATACTGAATTCAGCAAAACCCATTCCAAAAAAAAGAAACAACCCAGTTTAATTCTAAGGAAAATATGCATTGGAGCTACAAACCTGTATTTTTGTCGACCCCCAGCATAAACCTCCGCCTAGTACTTGGTCTTACATGTATCTAAGGGATACAATATGGTAGTGCTGATGAACCCTATTATGGATCTTGAAGTTGTGTTTTTCAAATATTCAAAATCAACCCCCATTGCATATAAATTCCATCGAATAAGATCTTTAATCTTATATATATATATATATATATATATATACTGTGGGGGTACAAAATCAGGTATTCAGAACCCAAAGTGTGAATACAAAAAATTGATGATTGATGCTGGAAGTCCAATAATAAGAAGCTAGGTTTCTTGCAATTGAGATTCCCAATCAAAACAAATAATCTCCTTGAGGGATTAGAACAGAGACAAATCGGTGTGTTTAACTAATCCAATATATGGGAGTTTGATGCAAGTGCTGACGTCGGCTCTTAACTTACCCGACTATCAGTTACGACGAAGTTCAGATTGCAGCTGTTGTTGACGATTTTGACGGTGTGGTACATGGTAGCATTGGATGTTTGGTGTCTCAATTAACCAAGCTACGAAAACTTCAACTGGATCCCTGTGCTGGTTTGGATTGAAGTTAGAGTTTTTTTATGAAGCTAATTTTAAAATTGGGCGAGACTGTTTTATGTAACTACATGTAATGGTTCACAACGCTATTGAATGAGGTATTGTGCACTAGTCGAGTGGACTTGGAATTGGAATTCAACATTGTTATTAGATTTATTTTAGATTTGGATTAATCAAGTATTCAAGAATTTAGATAGATTAAATTTCTTTTTATTTTTAATAAGGAAAAAATTATTGATTTTCATTAATAAAAAGTAGATATATACTTTGGTATTTCATTGTTAATGTTTTTGCATGCCATATATTATATTTTAAAATAAAATGGTTAAATTTCTAAGTATCTTATTACTCTACATTATAGTTCTTTTATTTCTGAAAATTGTCTACTATATCAATTTTCACAAAAAAAGCTTAAAGTTTTTTATGATGACAAATATAACATATATGATTCAAACATGACAAAAACATATCATGATCTATGAAAATTTTCATGGACGGATGAAAAATAAACAAGATGAAGGAAAAATTTTCAAGGGCATCCCTTTATAAGTTAAAAATCCCTGAGTTGCAAAAGGATTCCTTTGTCGAAAACTAAGTAGAAAATCCTCCTTGGCACATGTACAGTTGCATCCCTTCTTTGATAGGAGATCTGCCACTTGATTCTACTCTCTATAGACATTATTAGAGGCCAATATTTGAAAGGTATTCATCAAATATCTTATGCATTGCATCCAGAAAGTAAGGGAAGGTGGTCCAAATTTTGTTCTCAATTGTACCCAATCTAGGATCATCTTGGAATCTCCAAACACAGGTAAATCTTCAATTGCAATCCAGTTAGCACATAGAAGAGCCCCCAAGAGTATGATTAGCTCAACTCTATTATTTGACCCTATGCCACTATACCAACTGAAATGGAAGGTGTTGTCTGGCTTCAAAACCAAATGTGTCCCATGGAAAATTTTAGGAGCTAATATTCGTAGGTGGGCTAATTTTCCATGATTTTTCCAGAAAAAATATTTGCCAATTTCTATTTTTTTTAAAATGATTCACCCAAATTTTACAATATAAAATTATTTTACCTTAAAAATCACCAACGTTATATAGAGAGTATATATAAAATCATTATAAATTTGAATAATTTTACAAATACATCATAAACATTTTATAGTTTCCATATTAGGGACTAGTGAGATTCGCCAATGTTTTTAAACTTCAAGATAATTTTCATTCTTAAAATTTTCCCTAATGTGTCCCACTTCCACAAACCTTGTTGGTGGATGCTCCATAAAAAATAAAAATAAAAAAAAATAAAGTATGACCAAAGCTCTAGGAGTCGAAAATGTCTTCTAGGTTGCTCCTCCTTCATTAGCCATATCTCCATAAAATATGCAAAGATCTTTAAATAGGAATTTGTAGTATCTGGTTCAGTTTGTTCAAAAATCTTCTCATTCCTGTTTCTCCATATGCCCCACAAAATATAGAAAGGCATGGAACTATATGTCTTGAAACCTTCAAATCATTGAGTGAGACATCTCCAAATGGAAACCATGTTCTAGATTACATGTATTTTAAGTGTTTGAAGAACCTCACTCCGTACAAAGATCACAAAAGGACATGTTAGAAATAGATTTTCCACGTCTTCTAAATCTTGTTTGCATAAAGAGCATCTTCCAAGATCCTCAAAGCCCCTTTTATGGATATTATCCCAAGTTAAAATATTATTGTGGACCACCAGCCACATAAAACATTTTAATTTGAGAGGTATATCCCATCTCCACATGTTATGAAACCAAAAATCATTATCATTCAAGCCACGTCCATGATAAATATGTTTATAAATCTCTTTAACCGAGATCTCCTCATTATACATAACACCTTCCCGTTTTAGCTTTTTTTTCTTCTCAGTGAGTTTTAAACTTGTTAGACTTAATTGTGTTGTGAAACGTGCCCATTCCACAAATAGATCCTGTAGAAATCCAAGTTCAAATGCATTAATCCAATAACTTGTAAGAGAAGAAGATCCTCAATCACAAGAGATATAGTTCATAAAGTAAATCCTTTTCCTATGTAAATGCTCAAGGATGTGAATAGAAAGAGTATGTATTCCCTCCATCCCTTTGATACCATCTACTCCTATTTCTATCCAATTCCCCCTTCCATCCTCCCATCTCAAATTTCGTAGTAGCCAATACTTGTCTCTCATCATGATTCTCCATATATAAGATGCCACCTTCTTCTTCAAAGCCTCCTCTTTAATCCATTCCTTAAGCTGTCTATTTTTTAGATATTTCTCTTTAATAACCTATTACCAAATACCTTTTCCTTGGAAATTTTTCCATAATTTCTTGCAATTAAAGCCTTACTAAAACATTATGTGTCATTTATACCCCACCCTCAATCCTTCTCATGTCTCGCAAGCACTTATAAATAGACCAAAAGTATCTTATTTGTGGGTTTAGGCCTAGCACAAAGGCACCTAGCTATAATAGCATCAATTATTTTGGTCTAAAGATACTGACAGGGGAAAGATACTGAGCTTTGAGCCCATTTGTCATCAAAATTCTTTGAAGATGTCAATTATTTAGGGTTTTGTCAAAGAGTGTAGGAAGTAGGTTACCATGATCATCTCACAGATATATTTCCCCTCACCTTGAAGGAAGACAAGATCACCATTACAAGGACTAATATCATGTTTTTAGTGGATTCCATCTCTATTCTGCAAGCATAGCAAACTGTGGTGAAAATTGGTTCAAAGGCATGAACCTAGACCTAGAAGAGTACAAACCCTACTTGAAATCACAATACAAAGGAGCTCACTCACATGTTTTCCCATTCAGATACTTGTTGGAGAGATATGCACCATTGATGAAGGATGTCATGAAGTTCTTCACATGTGAGGGCATATTTTCTAGGCTATATCAATACCACATAAGACTTCTCATGCACTTTACAGCTGCCAAGCCTCTAAATTTGTCCAGCTACTTGTATAGGATCCTAACCAAAATGTCTGAAAGGGTGCAATTGAAAGGCAAAGTGCATTATCCTAGCCTCTTTCACCATAGCCTGATAAAGGTTATAGTACTCCATCAATTGAAAGAGAAGAACATGACGTGGGGCACCTTCATTAAGGCAGCCTTGAAAGCACGTATAACCACTTCACCAAGCCAACACCAAACCATGTTAGTACAACCCATGGAGGTGGGGTCATCAAGCAAACATGATGAGCCTAAATTTTCCAAAACCCACCTGAGCCTAGCTATCTAGCCTAAAATCCTTTACATTCTAGTCATCTCTTGGCTGTGATTTCATAGAGAGATCCCTCTCTGGTTTTGTAGGGCTAGATACCAAACTAAAATCGTGGTCTGTGGTTACCTCTGTTGATCTCCTCATCAGCCTGGGACATTATGGAGGAATATAACAGAGGGCATGACAACTAGGGAGTGCTGAGGTGTTTTAGTGAATGTAAGGTTCCCAAGACATGGAAAAATGTAATGCTAGTTATGAATTCATGACTGCCAAGGTGTGTTAGGGAATGCTAGGGCATGCTAACATGTGCTAGATAGTATGAAGACATGTCAAACAAGCTAATATGTGATAGGTGCTAAAGCATGCTAAGATGTACAAGGGCGTGAAAATGCATGCCACAGACTATCAAGGCAACAAAAGGTAGGAACAAGTTAAACTACAAGGAAATGAGCACATAATAGGGTTAATAAGCCATCAATTTACCTTTTCCATGAGGGGAATGCTAGGCACACTGGCACTAGGTGCCAATAGGTGCCAAATCTTCCTCTGTTTCTTCTCATCTAGTTTCCAATAATTGATCTCAAATAAATTTAATATTAAACCATGCCAAAGCATACCAAGTCATCTCAATGCATGTCAAACATGCTAAGACTTGCTAAGTGCCAATGTGTGTCAGGGAGTGTGATGCATGCTATGAAGTGGAAGAGTGTATCGAAGAGTGCTAAGGTGTGCTAGAGAGTAACAATGCATGCTGAGTAGTGTTGGGGAGTACTAGGACAACACAAGGGAGCACTAGGTTAAAATGCATGGAAGTGAATGAATATGAGGGTGTATCGGGGAATTTCAATGAGTGCTAGTTGTCATGCCAAGGAGGGAGTGAAAAGGTATGCTAAGCACGGGTAAGGCATGCTAGGGAATATCAGGGAATGTCAAGAAGTGCTAGAATGTGCTAGGTAGTTCCAGGGTGTGCTAACATGTGAGAAATAGTGCCAAGGCATGCCAGGTGCTATGACATGCTATGATGTGCAGGGTGCCAGAGAATGCCAATATGCATCAAGGAGTTTCAAGGCAACAAAAAGAATAACCAAGTTAAAATGTAAGGAAATGAACACATAAGAGGGTTAATAATTCGAGACTTTATCTTTTTCAAAAGGAGCATGCTAGGCACACTAATAATATGTTCCAATACATGCCAAGTGCCAATGTGTGCCAAGTGCTAATAATTGTCAATTCAATATTATGCCAAGGTGTTCCAGGGCATGCTAGGGACTACAGGGCATGCGAACACATGATAGGGGAGTGCTATGCTATGCTAGGGCATGCCAACATGTGCTTGGGTGTCCTACTCATGGAAAGATGTTCTAGGTACAAAGATGTTCCAGGTACAAAGATGTTCCAAGACATGCAAGGTGCCAAGGAATGTTAGTGTACTGTTCCAAAGCATGTTAATGTGTGCCATGAGTATCGAGGAGTGCTAGGTCTCTCTCATTAATAGAATTAATAGAGCTTGATTATGTATTAAATAATATAGTTCCTACACACACTAGTGGAACTCTATTTAAAGGAAATTTGCTACATAATAAACCTAATAGAGACAAATCATGTGTCGACTCATAGGAAAACTATATTCTTATGACTTGAGGGAAATGATACACACTAATTACTTCTTAACAAATTGACTGACTATTATAACCACTATGACCTTGGACACATAATGAAAATACTCCACAACAATGGTCATAAATCATCTTTTGACAAAAAATATAATAACAAGTACATAACGTCATCAAAAACTCATTGGAATGATCAATGACGATGAACATTTTTTTACCATCACAAAAAGTAACCAAAAAGAGCATTGGTGAGGGTTAATAAAAGATCGTCACTAAAAGTGTCACCAAAGAGAGAATTAGTGATGGGATTTTAATGACGCTCACCAAAAGTGTCACCAAAGAGAGAATTAGTGATGGGCCTTTAACGACCCTCACCAAAAGTGTCATTGAAAATGGTTTTGGTGACAAAACTTAAAGGACCATCACTATATACCTTACAACAATGATTTTTTCAAGACCGTCACCATATGCGACATTGGTGATAGACCTTAAAGGTCTATCACAGGCATGAAGCATCATCAAAAACTCATTGGAATGATCAATGATGATGAAAATTTATTGACCGTCACCAAAAGTAACCAAAAAAATCATTGGTGATTTTCAATTAAAGATTGTCACTAGAAGTGTCACCAAAGAGATAATTAGTGATGGGCCTTTAATGACCCTCACCAAAAGTGTCACCAAAGAGAGAATTAGTGACAACCCTTTAATGACCCTCACCAAAAGTGTCATTGAAAATGGCTTTGGTGACAAACCTTAAAGGACCATCACCATATACACTTACAACAACATTTTTTTAAAGACCGTCACCATATGCGACATTGGTGACGGACCTTAAAGGTCCAATGGTCCATCACAGGCATGATCCTCACCAATGACCTTTTTTCTTGTAGTGATTGTTTTATGTTAATGTTTATATGTATATATGTATGTATGTATGTCGTTGTTTGACAAGGTCATCAAGAATCATTATTGTGGAGGAATGATTTCTTATGTAGGTGTTACACTAAAAAATGTCACCAAGTCTATTTACAGTTGGTATGGTTCTATCAACAGTCATGCTATCCTCCTGGGCAAGTCTTATGCGTCTGCTCTCCATGTCAAACTCCAAAAAGAGAGAAAGTATTTGTAAATGTGTTTATCTCTGCGTACGCAGATTCTCTCGGCCTTACCTGCGTATACGCACCTAATGTTCACAAAAGCTGCATACTTGTACGCTCTGTATGTAAAGGGGCAGGTGCGTACCCCTGTAAAGGTCAAAAGGCGCAAGTTTCACTCCAAAAAAGTTACTTGTGGTCATTTCTAGAGGTTTCTAGAAGTATGTTTGACGTGTATGAAGCGCCTCTAGATGGTTCATGTACCCCTACCAAAGAGGAACTTATCCCATCAATAAGGGAGCTATCCCATCCAAAGAGGGGATTATCCCATTAATGGTGGACCTGATTAACTTCCTCTTGAGCACTATAAATACAGGCATTGGGCCAGAAGGAGGGGAGGTTGAAAGCTAAACATTTCTAAGGGTAGATGCTGCTGGAATTAGGACTCCCATTTAGAAGCTTGTGAGGAGAGATTTCCATCTTTGCTTGTTCTATTTGGAGGTGGGTGAGCTTTGTCAAAGTAAGGAGAACTCTTGATGGACCCTGGGAGGGACTTGCACAACACCAAGGCTCAGGTTGTAATCGTTCCTTTTGTTTCCTATTAATGCAAATGAGTCCATTCTTCTCAATAACTTGTTATTTATGAGTTGTTTCATGTACTCCTTGTTCTATGTGTTAAATATGTTTTATTTTATGAGATTATCAAGTGCTATTTAATCGTTTGATTGTTAGTGAATGCAGGTTTCGAAGTGAAGGAGGAGCTCATCCGGATCAGCGAGGCTGGACTGCTACAACATCGTTGGACTACAGGTAGGATCTAAACACTTGATTTCTTATATAGTAAATGCATGTTTAGAGAAGGATTGCTCTTGTTTGTCTTGTTTGTCACTAGAGAGTCTTAGGCTCCTAGGGATGTTGGTTGTGTCCGCACTATCGACTCTTTCCGCCTGACAAAATGGCGACTCCGCTGGGGACTCCATTGATGTGAAAGTATTTTCCTTTGTATGCAACTTTGATCTGAGAAAAGTCATTTATTTTCTGGTTTTTGGCTCTGTGACTTTGTATTTGGGTGGGTTAGCTTAGGGTTAGATTGAATTTAGTTTTTCTTGGTTTTTTCAGTAGTATGCACCCTCTGAGTATTGCACAGTGCGTACCTGTACGCACTGTTGCTGTGTGCACAGAGCGGGCCCGAACCTGTCTTAACAGGTTGCCTGCGTACCCTGCTAAAAATTAAGAAATTTCCATTTTTTGCTTTTTTCCTCTTAGATTTTGCTTTTTCTTAGTTTTTACTGCCCAGATCCATTAGTCTCTTGTCAAAGATCTTCACCTGAACTTGTTTCGATAGCATTGAGTGTTTTAGTGGATTTCATAGAAGTTTAAGCCCTAGGGTTTGATTTTTGAGTAGGTCCTGTAGTGACTTTGGCGGTAGAAGTTGTCAAGCCTTAGATCTCTCTGGTTTTGTCAGCCTTCTTAGAAGTCGGACCTGTCATAAAGTCTACCTGTGAGAGCAACTTACCTTTGAGTTGTCTCTTTGGCAAATTTCGAAGTGCTTGTTGATTGAGTATTGAATTCCATTTTACAAAAAGAATAAAAAGATTTGAGTTTTGTTTTGACTGGTCTTTTGATTCTGCATTAGCTGGTCCTTGGCTTGATTGTGGTCAAGTAAAACAACCTAGAATCATCTTTGTAGGCTTTTGCCTCGTTAGGTTTGCTTTAGAATAAATTTCTTTTTGATTTGCTTGTGAGTCAATTTTTCATAGATTTTATAGCTTTTGAGATTGATTTTCGTTAAAATAGATTTATATGCTTTATTAAATAAGAGAAAATACAAAAACATCTCCTTTGAAAAGTTTTGTTTCAAGTAGCTTTGAGGGATTTTGAAAGAAAAAGAATTTTTCGTGCACGTAAGGAGTGGTCATGTTTGTATGCTTGGAAAGATAAAGAGAATTGTTTCTTTGATTGTCTTTACTAAGAAAGTTGTTTTCTATAAAATTTGCATTTTCCAACTCTCTTAGTTAGGAGTTTCATTGAAAGAGAAAAGTAGCGTAAATCATCTTAGGTGCATCTTTGTAGTGGTTTGAGTCGAGTCTACACACCATTGGTTTCATTTCCGCTACCTTTTGTCTTTAAGAAAAACCATAAAATTAACGCTTAAAGTAAAATCAACTTAGTAACTTTTATTTACTAGGGCTCTGAAACACCAATTTAGATCAGGCTAGTGTCTTGGAGTAGGAGAGTAATTAACTCTCCAAGACAACAAAACCAAACAAGTAGCTTATCTTGTGATAGAATAAATCCAATTGTCTCATTTGTACTCTGGGAAAGCTCCTCTTAAAGGAGAAGCACGAGCTCGTGTCTGAACCAGTGAGGGGATCAATCCTCCCTCGTTGGGAACGACGCCAGACACGCACGTATTACAAACGGTAAACCTCGAATTAACCATTGTCGAGGAGCCAGGGGTCACTTGTCGGTAAACCTTGGATTATTGTCAAGGAACCGGCAAGGGGAGCTTGATACTCTGCCCTTGCGTGCTGTCGGAGTGTAGACTGTTCCCCCAGGTGCATTTGTTGCGGTTGGTAACCTTAGTGACCATTATCTTTAGGATTCTACCGAGGTGACGGTGGAGGGAAGATCCCACTGTACCTGGAGCAGACGTCGGCTAGACTCACTTGGATTTTCCGGGGGGTTCACTTCACTCGAGACGGTTAAAGTGGAGGAACTTGTGCCGGTCTATTCATTAAGCAGGTTGTCGGGGTAACTGTTCCACCCGCCACTTCTGTACTGAATCCGGCGATGTTGGGTTTCATCTCCAACTAGCGTTTTCGGTCTGGAAGGCTACTGTTTGTGCTTGGTTTGACGCCCTAGATTCTTTAGGCGTGTGATTCAAATTTGTTTGGATCTTTAGCGACTTTAGGTGGTTTGATTTGAGATTTTACTTTGTTTTCATGTGTGGTAGTTAAAAGTTTTTAGCTGTGGCGGAATTACCGAGATAGTCCCGTAGACTTCGGGGCAAGTCACCTGAGATTGTCACCGGAATTGATTTGTTGAGGAAACTCCGTAGATCACGGGGTGGATCTCCTGAAAACGTCCCGGGTTAGTACGAAGGATTGAAGGTCCTTGTAACTCCTCCTAGTGGCAGTAAAGTAGGTTCACCTGAAGAAGGAGAATCTTCCTTGGTAGTCCATCCAGATTACCAAAGTCTAGAGACAGGTTATAATCCCGAAGCTGTTACAGTTTCTGAGCTTGTTGGTAGTTTTTCGTCTACTAGTGATACAGGCGAAGAACCTGAAATATCTGAACCTGTTACTCCGACTTCTAGTGTTCTAGATTCACCAAGAGTAGAACGAGTTATCACCGAAAATCTTCCTACTGGTCTGATTGCTATTGAAGAACTTGCTCCAGAGGAAGAAATAGGCGTCTCTAACCTTGAAGATCAACTTACTATTGAGCTCAGGGAGCGTGAATCTATCTTTTACAGTCCTCCTAGAAGTACTACTTAGTACCTTTCGTTAACCAATTATTTAGACAACTCAGGGATAGGTTTTTCTACACCTCGTACTCCTTTTCCACCTGGAGGTATTTATACTCCTGTAAATATGTCTGGTCAGTCATCCGTGTTTACTCAAACTCCTGAATCTTTCTTACACGGCGGTCCTTCTGTTGCCACCGGGTATCAATCACTTTCTGGTACCTTTGCGGGGGCATCTCCTCAACCCATTGATCATGGGTTATTAGCTGGAAACAATGGTAATATACTGTTGGGTGTAGGAGACATTTACATGATGTCAGGTTCAGTTCCCATTTCTCAACCTCAAGGTGGCCAACTACCGCCTGGGGGGCAGCCTCAATTAACCCCTGGAGGGCAACCTCAAGGTACACAAATTGTGTCTGGGGGGCAACCTCAAGGTCAGTATGTACCTATGGTGCAATACATGCCTCAAGGTCAACCCCAGCCTCAATATGTACCCCAGGGTCAACCTCAGTATCAATATTTACCTCAAGGGTATCAACCCCAAGGGTATCAACCTCAAGGGTATCAACCTCAAGGTCAAGGTCAACCCCAGTATCCGTATTTACCCCAAGGTTATCAACCTCAAGGTCAATACTCGAGTCAAGGTTATCAACCACCTCAAGGTCAGTCATATGTTCAAGGTATGGGAACTGTACCTTTCAGTTATCAATCCTATCCTCAATCTGGTTATGGATCTCAGTATTCTCAACCTGTTACGGGTCAATTCCTCGGAATGATGGTGTGGGATCCATCACAGGGTCAACAGGTGTTGCAGCCAAGTATACAGTTGGTACCTCAAGCTGGACAACCCGTAGTTTCTGGTCCACCCCAGCAACCGCAACCTGTCCAGTCAAATGTTCAAACTTCTGTAACTTCGGTAGTTACTCAGCCGCCAATTGCACCTAGTACTCCATCTCAAACGGCTGCTGCAACTACCGCTACATCTGCCACACTTACTTCTGGAGTATCGACAGCTCTGGTTTCTACTGTCTCTGCAACCACTCCTCAGACATCTTTACCGTTGTGTGGATCTACGATTCAAACCACGGTCCAGATGCCTATAGGTCAGCCTGGTATAAGTACGGTTGTCACTACTCAACCTCAATTTGTTCAACAACCGTACCAGGGACAATACCAACATGGGCAAGCTGTCCAGTAGCCGGTTTACCAGTATCAACCGTATCCTGGGTACACTTATCAACAACCTCAACAACCCCAGTACGGTCTGGTTAATCCTGGTTTTCCAGGAGGATATAATATCCCTAATGCGATTCCTGTTCCTAGTTATCCTAGATATCCTCCTCCTGGGACTGGTCTTGTGACCCAGAGTTTTAGAGATCCTAACCGACAATTACCGTCTATCGCAACTTTGGATTTACCAGACTTGACGCGCCTAACGAATGATCCAATTCAATATCTTCTGTTCTGGCCGCCAATGCCAAATAAGTTGCCCAGTGATATACCCAAGTTCGAAGGTAAGTCTGGAGAGGATCCGTCCAATCATGTGATGACTTACCACCTCTGGTGTGCTTCAAATTCTATCTCGGATGATTCGATCTGCTTACGTCTTTTCCAGCGTACACTCATTGGTCTTGCAGCCAAGTGGTACATTGAGTTACCACGGGCCTCTTTTTACAATTTCAGCCAGTTAGCTACCTCGTTCTTAACTCACTTTCAGTTGCCGGTCAGATACGATAACGGCACGGAGTTATTAACTTCACTAAAACAATCGACGTCCATGTATATTTCTGATCACATTCATGAGTGGAGACGTCGAAGAAGGTTAGTGAAAGTTTTTATTCCGGACCAAATCTTAGCTGAATGGTTTGTTAAATCATTATTACCGAGGATTACTGAAGATGTAGCTAAGGCCGGAGTAGTTACTGAGGAGCAAGTCATTGCTCAGGCGCAGTACCTTGACTTAGTTTATACTCAGTCAGGTACATTACACGAGAAGATTCCAGATCTTCCAAAATCGAATCAAATCGTTGCTTCTCCTTCTGGATCTCATGCCGCTGATGGTATGATTGGCATCGTGAACACAAAGAGCAAGAAGAAATCTTCCAATACTTCTACTACTCCTATAATCACCTTGCCTGATTCCCCGACAGGAGAGTCTTCTCCTGAAATTTCCGCCGATATTCACGTTGTAGAGTCATCTACGGCCAAATAAAAAAACGGTGGAAAGAAGAAAGGAAAGAAGAAGGCTAAAGCAGACAAAGCTTCGAAGGAGAAAACGGAAAAGTTGGAAACCAATGACGAAAAGCGCAAACCTCGATATCCTTGTCTTATTTGTGAAGAGGATCATTTTACAAGAGATTGCCCTCATCGGCCCAAGGTTGTGAAAATAGTCAAAGGTTCTCCCACTCCTGCTGTGTTAAAAGATCCATTTCCAAAGCAGGAGAGTAAGATGATAGGTTCTTCCTTGACTGCCAGTGAAGAACCCATTTTGATGATGTCTCATGTGAGGATTGCGACTCGGTCGCAAGATTATGGTAGTAAGAATCCTGTTGATGGTAAGGAAGCAGAATCTTCTCACTCTAATCCATCAACCTCAGCTCCTGGTTCCGATCCACTACAGATCGAAAAACCTAACCCGGACTTAGTAATCAAACCGCCCGCCAAGGGTGTACTTCGAAGGTCTGCTTTCAATCCACATGCGAGAGCGGCCCAGAATTACAACATTGTTGAGGACTTAGCTGTTTCACCCTCAGCAATGTCGGCTTTAGAAGTGCTGCAATCATGCCCAGCACAACGAAAATTACTTTTGTCGGCTATCGGAGCTGTTGATGTTCAGGACCCGAATCTGATAATCTTCGATCTAGAAAATAGTACACCGCGTCTACCCCATCAAATGGCTTTCCAAATTCCAGTGATAGTAAAAAACAGGCCTATTCATCGGACTGTGATTGATGAGGGAGCTTATACGTGTATTATGTCAATTCAATGTTGGAGATCGCTTGGTTCTCCTTCGCTGAACCAATCCCCGACCATCCTTAAGGCCTTTGATGGCCGTGGGTTCCGTCCGTTTGGTATTCTACAGGAATTGCCTATAGGGGTAGAAGGTAAAACCGTTAGTCTGGATGTGGAGGTGGTTGATGCCCCTCTAGACTACAACCTTCTTTTGGGTCGAAGTTGGTCATATGCTATGACAGCGGTCGTTTCATCGGTCTTCAGAGTAATAAAGTTTCCACATAATGGTAAGATCGTGACCATTGATCAGCTGACATACTTTTCATCCGACCCAGCCTCTTCAGAGAGTATCCAGCATGTTGGTAAGACGACAATCCCTTATAGGGACGTTGGCGTAGGTTTAGTTAAAGATTCCGGTTTACTGGGAACTTTTCCTTTCCCTCCAATCAACGCAGACCCTTCATTTGCATCAATTCATATGATTACATCAGACACTATTATTTACGATGATCCTTGGATTGTCCCATCTGAATCTGAGATAGACTCATTCGGTGATGCTATGCCTTTGAGTCCATATGAAATTGCTTATGAAGCCGTCATGTCTTTTACCGACTCGCGTTCAACCCAAATCGACCAAATGAATGTGGTCAGTGAAGAATCACTTTTCACATCAACCTCAGAACGGATAACGTTTCCCGAAGTCGTGTCATCTGACGAGCAACTTCGCGAAATCCTAAGTGTAGACGATCTACCATGGGAAGATCTCCATCACAGATCTTCGTTTTTACCTCAGGATGATGCTTTTGAAAATGATTTTTCATCTATATTTACCGCTGAATATGTCAAAGACGCTCAGAATCCAACGAAACATTCTGATTCAGAGCTAAATTTAGGGAATATTTCTCACACTATTCCCATTGACATTTCAGTGAAGCCCGGAATTGAGGAAAACATTCATATAGGTGCCTCATGTACAGAAGATGAAATTCGAACTTACAAGGCCCTATTCCAAGAATTCCGCGATGTGTTTGCCTGGTCTTATGAGGAAATGCCAAGAATCGACCCTGCCATTGTTGTTCATGAAATAAAGATCTACCCAGACGCTAAACCCGTCCGGCAACGGTTGTGTCAGATTCACCCTCGGAAAGCGGCTGCGATTAAAGCAGAAGTCGAGAAGCTGTTGAAAGCAGGTTTCATTTATCCAATCCCGTTAACGGATTGGGTATCGAATATTGTTCCGGTTAACAAGAAACAAGGAACAATAAGAATCTGTATCGACTATAGGGATATAAATCGAGCTTTTCCAAAAGACAACTATCCTACGCCTTATATCGATCAAATTATTGATGATTGTGCCGGAAGTGAAATGTTTTCCTTTATGGATGGTTTTTCGGGCTATAATCAAATCAATATTCTACCTGCCGATCAACCAAAAACAACATTCATTTGTCCATGGGGAATATTTGCTTATTGCAAATTACCTTTTGGGCTTAAGAATGCCGGAGCCACTTTTCAACGGGTAATGTCTTACGCATTTCATGACATCAAGCACATTTTGCAACCGTACCTCGATGATTTGCCTGCTCATTCTTTACATCGAGCTGATCACCTTGTCCACTTACGGGCAATCTTTATGAGGTGTAGGCATTATCGAATTCGGTTGAATCCCCACAAGTGTGTATTCAGTATAGAGATAGGTCAATTGCTGGGATTTGTTGTTTCAAAAGCCGGCATTCGCGTTGATCCCTCGAAGGTTGAAGCTATCATCAAATTGCCTCCTCCTTCGAGTTTGCGCCAACTCCAAAGTTTGCAAGGGAAAGCGAACTTTTTACGCTGATTCATTCCAAACTACGCCGAGGTCACTAAAGGTTTTACACGGTTGTTGAAACAGAACGCTCAATTCTTTTGGGACGAGATTGCCCAACAATCTTTTGATGCACTTAAGCACGCGTTGACCCATGCACCGTTGTTGCATCCTCCCAACTACAACCAGGACTTCTTCTTATACCTCGCAGCTTCGCATTCCACTATCGGAATGGTGTTAGTTCAAGAAGATGAATTCAGAGCGAAACATGTGATATATTATCTTAGTAGGACATTAAACCCCACTGAGCTAAAATATTCGCATGTGGAGAAATTGGCCCTGGCAGCCGTTCAAGCTGTCCAGCGTTTTCGTCACTACATTCTTCTCCGTAAAACTACTGTTATTTCGGATTGCAACCCTATGATTTATATTTTGACTAAACAACTGCTAGGGGGCAAGTACTCTAAATGGATCGTTATCCTGCAAGAGTTCGACTTGGAGTTTGAGAAGTCCAAGTCTAAGAAATCCTTAGTTTTTGCGGAATTGATGTGTGATATCCCGCGTGCTGACACAGAAACTGTGGCAGAGGAGTCCATTGCGGACGAATCTTTGTTTCTTATCAGTACTTTAGATCCGTGGTACGGGGATATAATCATCTATCTCCAAACCCAAACCTTTTGGCCTGAAGCTTCAAAGTCGGAACGTCGAAAAATTCGGTTTCAATCCCAGCAATACAGAATTATTGGAGATACACTTTATCGCCGGGGGGCAGACTTAGTTTTTTGACGTTGTTTAACTCACGAAGAGGCTGAGAGGGTTTTGAATGATTGTCACTCTGGAGCATGTGGCGGTCATATGTCTGGGTATGCCACATCTCAAAAGGTGTTGCGCGCTGGCTATTTCTGGCCGTCCATGTTTAAAGATTGTATCATTGCGGTTCGGAAGTGCCACAACTGTCAAGTGTTTGATCGCAAGATGCGCGCACCACCTGCTCCTCTTCATCCTATAATTGTCGTTGGTCCTTTCGCCAAATGGGGTATCCATTTTATTACTTGTAACCCTCGCTCGGCCGGGGGGCATGCGTATATCATCCTCGCGGTTGATTATTTTACTAAATGGGCCGAGGCGATGCCTACATTTGACGCAAGCGGTAAAACAACTACAGTTTTCGTATTCAATCACATTATAACTAGGTTTGGTGTCCCACAAGCAATCATCACTGACCATGGGAGCCATTTTCGAAACATCATGATGACTGAGCTTACAAGCCAGCTTGGTTTGCGCCACGATAGCTCTACTCCTTATTATCCGCAAGCCAACGGTTTGGTTGAGTCTATCAAAAAAGTTCTGGTTATCATGATCCGACGAATCATTGGTATTCATCGGTCGAATTGGCACAACATGTTATTTTCCGCGCTATGGGCATACCGAACTTCACTGAAAACTTCAACAGGGTTCACTCCTTTCCAGCTAGTTTATGGCTTGGAAGATGTGTTACCCATTGAATGCGAAATCCCATCACTTCAAATGGCTGTCGAATTACTCCCAGCTACTTCCGAAGAGGAGAAACGTTTATTATACTTAGCTCAATTAGATGAGACTCGACGTGACGCTGCATTGGCAATCGAGACTCACGCGAAGCGAATGAAAGCTCAGTATGATAGAAATGTGACCCCTCGGAGTTTTTCGGAGGGAGACCTAGTGCTGTTATATGATCAAGCTAACGATAAGCTAGGTGCTGGAAAATTCGTTCCTATGTGGCATGGACCCTACATTGTAAAGCGAAAGCTAGCAAAAGGGACCTATGAGCTGGTAGATTTTGATGGGGACTCTTTGGGTAAACCCAGAAATGGACTTTACCTAAAAGAGGTATTATGCTTAAATGGTGGATATGGAGAATTTTTAGTTAGGTTAGGTTTTCTTTCTAGCTAGTATGTTTGTTAGGTTAGATAGTGTGCTTAGCTTAGAAAGTGTGTTTTCGTCGTTATTCTGGCTTATCTTGGTTTTGCTCTTGATATTGCAGATGTGGACGCCTCTCCAAACGTACATTGGATTTGCCGATGGTGCTTGTCGTAGTACACGGAATATCTCTTCCGCAGCTTGGGTTATCTATTCGCCCTCTGACGAGTTAGTTTCTATGCATGGGGTGAGCCTCAGTCAAATGACGAACAACATTGCAGAATATAGTGCAGTGGTTGAATTATTGTCTGAATCTATTTCATTTGGAATTCGATGTTTGATAGTGAGGTTAGATTCTGAACTCGTTGTATTACAGCTTAATAGAGTATATTCCATTAGAAATCCTGTGTTATTAAGGTTGTTTTTGAGAGTGCGTCTCTTGGAACGTGAATTTGATTACATTGAATATCAGCATATTCCAAGGTCTTTAAATACATTAGCAGATGCAATTGCTTCTCGAATGTTGGAAAGACATTTACGATAATCATGCAAGTAAATTTAAAAAACATTTCATCACATATGTTAAACAAAATGAGCCGGTAATAATGATATATATATATATATAAATATATATATATATATATATATATATATATATATATATATATATATATATATATATATATATATATATATATATATATATATAGATAGGAGTGTGTCAAAAATATACATCGTCTTCAATCATAGGTTGAAAAACACCTTATGATCGGCAAAAATGATAAGTACAAAAAACCAAAAATGTCATATGTGTCTAAAAAAGTGACTAGCCAATCACTGATGGTGCTCTCTATACGAGACCACTGCCCGCGCTACCCTACACAAGAACCTCCTAAAAGGTCCTGGGACTGCAACCACATAGTGCTGAAGTCGAATGGGAATGTCATCTATGGTGGTCTCTGGTATATCCGCCGTCAGACGCTCTAGATCCTGTTCCAGCTCGACTAAGGTCTCTGCGGCCGCATCCTGTGGGGCTGGTGCTGGTACAACTGGTACTCTCCTCTCAAAAGCCCGGAGGTTGGCTGGACACCATGGACCTGCATCTGCATTTTGAAAATTTGTGCTGTCAGTTTTGAGGCGATATATAAAAATAAAAAAAATACATAATTTGAAAACTCGTGAAAAATGAAATACCTCTGTCGTCCCACTGTTCTCCCTGTGGAAGAACCATGTCCAGATCATTCTGAAAATCCATTCCGGCATAAGGAAAGTCCTGAATAGCAAAGACCTAGCTCTCTAGCCAGCGAAAGTAACCATCAGGAAATCGAACAACTGCTGCGCCCTCATCAGGATGCCGGGCCATTACCGCAACCCATCTCGTCAACTTAGGCTCCCGAGGAGCCCCAACTGGAACTGTAAGATGCTGGGGGACCAGCATTGGAACTCTCTCTAGGGCAAAGCTCACGACTAAAGGCCCATATCCAAAGGTCTTCAGTTGTCCTCTCTTTGCCCTGGTTAGTTGGCCCTTCAAATTATCCAACACAGCATTGCACCAGTTGAAAATGGTGCCTTGGAAGCAGTCTATAGCCATCCGCATTTGGGACCCGGTGTGTTATCACTAGGAACTATAGTTCATGTATATGAGATTGTCCACAAGTTTTTATAAAGTCTTGAGGTCTTGTAAATAAGTTTGTTAGTTTATGTCAATTTCAAAATTTGAAATTCAAGAGTTATGGATGAAAATTCGTGTAAAGGCAAGGTTATTAGTCATCCTCCATCATTGTTAGTTATGTCATGTCATGTCATTGGTACTTTGCGCAGTTTCGCAGCGCGGGTATGATGTCTTTGGTACTTGCGCAGTTTCGCAGCGCGGGTGTGATTGGTCAGTTTTGCTGCGAAATAATGTTTGCGTGTTTTCGTAGCGCCCCGTTTGTCAGCGATTTCGTAGCGCATTCCCTTAAATTTGAACTGCCCGCGCTACGAAATCGGGGTTTCAGGCTTTTTTGCAGCGTTTTTCTCTGAATGTCTAATCCGAGAAGTAGTGAGTCACGAATCCGGTCATGATTGTTTTTTCACACCATTTCTATGTCATGATTAGCCATTACTTTGCCATAAGGTCCGAAGTCATATAGTTGTGTGTCAGTTTAGAGGACGTTATAGGAGCTGGTCATTCCATAATGAGTTCTTCATATCATATGAATGTTTTTGCTCTATGAAAAGCCTGAGCTTTGTTTTAAACGGACTACTGCAAGCGAGCCTGCTCTCTACAGCTAAAGATTGTTTTCGTGCTGCAAACCACCGTCATTCCCTTGTGTAAAATTACTCAAAGAAGCATGGAAAGAAAGGAACACCGTTCGGGTAAATGTGTGAGAACAGAGCCGGAGGGGTTAGATGTAACTCTCGGAGATGAGGAGGTAGCAAAGGCGTTTAGAAGTGCTGGTTGCTGGCGATTTTGTGAAAAATTAAAGGGTGGACATGCAGAAGTGACCAAGGCATTTGCATTGAACTTCACTGGACTGAATTCGAAGGTGGCCATGTTGGAGTTTCCAGTGTCCCCTGAAGTCATTTCTACTGTCACAGAAATCCCGAGGGGTGGCCAAGAGTGGTTCAAGAATTTCAAGTTTGACATGGGTCCGTGCAAGGAGTTCTTGAAGGCACCATATGTAGACGAAGATCTCACTAAAGCTGTCCCAAGGAGCTATCTAAAGGAGAATTATGCTATGCTATTGACATGTATCCAGAAGTACCTGACATGTGAGGGTCGGTACAACAAAGTTTACTCATACCACTTCAAGCTGCTGTTACACTTCACTGGTAAGAGATCAATAGACATACCTTTTTACTTATTCAGGAGTATTAGCAAGATGTGTGATAAGATTCAGTTAAAGAAGGAAGCTTATGAAACATCTCTTTTTCATCATGGTCTGGTTAAATTACTGGTGTTGGATAGCCTACATAAAATTGGTAAAGACTGGGATTCATTTGTGTTCATGGCCGGTTTCCCAAGTAAAACGGGCCTAACTCCATTACCTGTAAGAGAAAGAGAAGAAAAGAGTGAGGAAACTACTTTGGCTGAGATTAGGAAAGAAATAACAGACCATAAGAAGCCCAAAGCTAAAACAAAGAAATCAGAGAGGTCTGTAACAGTCAAAGAAACACCTGAAGCATCAATGAAGAAAACTCCTAAGCCAGCAGTTAAAGAAACACCTGAAGCATCAGTAGATAAAACTTCAAAATCATCTAGAGTATCTGAAAAGGAAATCTCTAAGTCATCTCCTAAGGAAACACCTCAGTCATCAAAACAGAAAACTCACAAAAGAAAAGATGAAATTAAATCCAGTGAAGTTGAAAGGGTTTCAAGAGTGAGAACTAGAGGCCAGCTAAGCAAAGAAAAAGGAAAGTCAGCCCCTGTGGAAGAGAGTCCTATTTCTAAGGGTAGTTTAAATGACTTACTGGAAGCCATTGAATTAGAGCAAGACCATCCAATTCAAATTGAACCACTTGAAATTGAGCAAGATCAATTGGTATCACCAATGCATATTGATCTAACACAATCCTCACCTGAAAGTTCTAAGAAGTCAAAGGCTTCTAAAAGGTTAAAGTTTGAAGAACCAAGTGAAGAGTATGCCTTTAAACCACGCAGACCAATGACTAGAAGGCAAATGAAAGAAGTGGAAAAAGCTCAAAAAGAGAAAGTACCTTCAGAGATGCCTAGGACAGAGGCGCTTGAAATCTTCTCTGAAATAGTCCAAGCAGCTAAAAATAAGAACAAGGACAATAAGGTGGTTATTAGTCAAAGTGGAAATGTGATTGCCATTAAGAAACAAGCTGGAGCAAGTAAGGAAATACCTCAGGTTCAAAATGTTTTTAAAGAAAAGGCAGTAAGATATACAAGCTATAAGAAAGCTGTAATGAAAGGTAAAACAAGTTTGATCAGTCAAGCTAGCTCAGTATCTGATGCCTATGTATGGACAGTGCCAGCTCTGAAGCAGGCAAAGGTTATGAAACAAATGAATGCAGGTCTAAGAGCAGAGAACAAGAAGTTGAAGGAAGAAGTCATCAGCCTGAAAGAGAAGCTAGACAAACTAGCTAAATGATTCAAGAAGGGATGTGTTTTCCAAATTTTGATATATTTTGGCCATCGTCTTTTTAAAGCTTTTTGAGACTTTTTGATGTCTTTACACCTGTATAGAATGACTGAAGAAATCACAGACTTGAGTTATTGTTGCTTTAAGGTTCATGTATTTAATTTTGATGACCTACAGCAGTTTCGTAGCGCGCTACGAAACTGCTGTAGATGACTGGTTATGTTGAAAACTTGAGTTTGAATGCTGAGGTCAGCAAATATTTAAAGAGATGACTTAATGCTAGCATGGAGGTTATAGAAGGTCAGTCAGATATTTAAAAAAGGATGCCAGGTGTAAATATTCGAAGAAAAGGTGAAGTTTTGTCTCTTATTGAAAGTTTCACTTTATGTCCGAGTTTTTAGGGTTATGATAGAGCTGCTGAGGTGTTAAGTGATACACTTGTCTAGTTATGGGATGGCCAGATCATGAGTTTTCTTCAGTCACACGGGATTATCCAAGGATTAAATGGCTTGAAACTGGATCATTAATACATGAACACCGATGGGAGGCAGCAACCGAGAATATAGGCTTCATTTTCTTATTGGTTGATGAATCATCTATGCATCAGGTATCCGGAGCTGTTCATACATTCAATTTGCTTTTAGTTTGGGTTTGGTTATTATTGTAATGCTACAGGTGGCAAGCTCCAAGAACGCAGCAAAGTATACGAGGAGAAAGACTTAAAGTGCCAATGTGATGGAGTCCTCTGTTTTCGTAGCACCATATCTCTTGTAATCAATCAGTTTGTTTATGATATAGTTAAGGTCATTAATGTCAAAATTTCGAGCTCCCTTCATGCTTGTTGAGGAGTCTCGTGCAGTAGTGTTTTGATTGGCTATATATAAGAATAACTTTTATGTAAAAAAGGTTGGATACTTTATAGAAAAACAGTGTTGTTTTGGGCCATTGTAAGATCTTTTTGACAGTATAGTAAAACAGAGTTATTCTCTTCTCAAGATTCTCGAAGGATTGTCATGTTCAAATGTAGTGATGGTGTTTGATACTTTATGTTATTTTATAGTCTTGTTGTATGCAATCACTCAGAATTCATAATTATATGCTTTGACTTCCTGTGTATTCAGCAAGCTATGTTTTGGTGGAGTATGTTTGACATGTAATGCTAAGAGCCTTGATTTCCATGAGATCACTGTGTTTTCCTTGTTTACTTAATATTATAGACTCCATAGCCCAATGAGAGCCAGTTTGATGTATTTCCAACCAGTTATGCTTTCATAAGTGAATAAAGAGTTAGCCATCTAGTGTTTGAAGGATTTTATCAAGAGTTGTGAGAGAGCCCTCTCTGATTAGGAAGGCTAATTCCTAATCTAAAGTATGGTCTGAAACAGTTACATGAAGCTTTGCTTGGTTGCAGCCCCTAGTACTGGTTTTGTGATAACACGGTGGCTTGGTGCAAAGCGGCCGCGCCACAAAGTCTGGTAACAGTAAAGGCTATCACCATAAGTTCAGGTCGGGATATGTACTTGATTTCTATCCCCTTCACATGGTTTTGATTGTTGCACCACTCTAGCCGGAGACTAGCAAGGGATTGGCCACCTGGCCTAGTCCTGAATAGAGAAAGTTGCTCGCCCCTGTTAGGCAAGCCAGTGAGAAAATATATGTCGGAGGGCTCTATCTCGAGCTGGTGCTCTCCGATGTAGAAACATTGCTCCTAAATGTTCCACCTTTCAACCAACCACTCAAGAAATGGCACCTGGCCCCTCATTCCAGGTATGGCCCAGTATTTGTACAGTCCGCATGCTTTTAATGCATCAATGGAAGGTTGATGACCTATCGCGGCCAAATCAACGTCCTCGTGCTCTCTTTCACGCCAATCAAGCATGGTGTGCTCCCTGCACATCATAAAACATCAGTTAGGATCCATAAAATTTAAAAATTTTGGTCTATTTTGGAGGTATGAGGGTTTCAATTTGCGTTTTGCGGGGTACGCACCCCGGCCTTTAGGAACAGAGCGTCCGGACGCAGCTGCCCTTAAGGCCGGGTGCGTACACCCCGTAATTTTCCCATTGAGAAAATATCGGGGTACGCAGTCAGTGCATGACCTGCGTACCCCGAAGTGCGCATCTTGAAACCCCAAGACCCCCAAAAAATCAAATAAAAGCTTAAAAATGAATTCTAAATGGATGGAAATCAAGAGAGGGGTGTTGTAGAATACCTGGTGAAACGGCGTTCGATTCTGACGGTCGGATTCTCTGCAATCTCCATGGGAAGTTTCTTGTCAAAAGCCCTTTTCTCAACCTCAACAGTAAAATGGTAAAAATGACATGGTAAAAAGTCTTTTTATAGGTTTTTTGGATGAATGAATGCTAAGTTTGTTTATTTTTCACCATGAAAGGACATTTTTCAATGTATTTTTACCCATCTTAAACAAGTATGAGTAATGTGTCGTTTTTGTGCAGGACAAAAGGACTTTAGAGTAAAATCATCATTTTTCATGAACCAAAACATCAGAGTCATCTTTTAAGCTCTTTTCTGACTCCTAAAACATGAAAATATCGTCGAGCGCTTCTTTTACACTCGTTAAAATGGAATTAAAAGACGGTCCCCTTATAGCTCTTTTCTGACCGTAAAAACAGGAAAAGATTGCCGGGTTTTTGTCGTTTCAAACTCGATATGGAAATAAAACGACGTGTCCTTGATCGCTTTTTACTTTTCAGGTCAGAGGCACTAATCATGAAAGTACTCCTTGGTCGCAAGATCAAGCGGTTCTCCCAGGTATTATTTTATACTTTTTCGAGCTTGGGGGACACAAATTTACGAAAAAGTTCAACCCGGAGTCTTCTTAAGTTTTTTCGACTCTCTAAAATTGAAAAACGCCGAGTTTCTCCTATACTGGGCTCGTTAAAATTTCACAGTAAAGGACCTGTTCAATTACAAACAGGAACGAACCACTCCTTCCTAGGGTTCGAATCAAAACTAGGTTGGACTCATCCGAAGGATGAGCTTATAATCAAGGATATGTTATCCTCCTCAAGCTTGTTAAAAATAAAGAGGTACTTGCCAGAAATGGTGGGGGAAAAGAGAGAAGAATGAACCTATTTGTTATCCTTTGTTACAAAAGAACCTCATCACCACTCTTGAACACGACACTTTTCGTTCACATGGGTTGGGAAATCCTTTGCCTTAAAAGTTGATCAAACCACTTTGAAAGTCTTCAGCCGGGTTCCGGGGATTAACTTTGAGTCATTCGTCACCAAGCCATCTGTTGTGTTGTTATGTGTTCAAGAGGTCTGCAAACAAAACTTTCATCTGCAAAATACTTGTCATCCATTTGACCATCCCTGTGTCAGTCCTTACAGCAACATTTCTTCAACTTGAACAATGATTTCGTGTTGTGGGCTTGCCTGCAACGGGTCGCTTTCTATCGACATCAGCACATTATCTAGAGAGATGACTTAGAAATCGTTAGTACCTTGAAGTCTGCATGCATCAATGCCAGGTTTCTCACCTTTGACGTCAGTTTACATCATTGACTTTCGATCGAAGGATTCCGTGAAATGTTCGACATCAACTCATTCATTCACATCTCATGGATTGTATTGGGTACTTTGAGAACCATTGACATTACTGGTGGTCTCTCTCACACTTGTTAACAGTTTACATCATCGACTGGTAATCAAGTGGTTTCTACCATGTTCGACATCAACTCATTTATTCGCATGGCTAGGATCGTACCAATTCGGGAAGTAGAAATGAAGACCCTGGATCTAATTTCCACCATCCAGGCTGCGAGGAGTTTTGTGTTCATTATCTAGTAGACTAATCATAAATAGATGGCTGCGCCCATACTGTGTCTACAAAAGTCTATGATTATGATGTACTGCAAGATCGTTCCTGTATCAGAGTAGTTAGTCTGTTAGTTAGAGTTTTGATCTGAGTATGGGAATGCCTACCTCAGCGATGATATAATCTTATACATGTATTTTGTGTTGAAAAATGCAGGTTCTGACTAGGCTCTCCATGAGATAATCCTTGAAATGATAAAGCGCTTCACCCTTCCTAGATAATACAAAACCCTAATCTACTACAGGCTTCGCACTTTAGGGGGCAATCTGTTACACTAAAAAATGTCACCATGACTATTTACAGTTGGTATGGTTCTATCAACAGTCATGCTATCCTCCTGGGCAAGTCTTATGCCTCTGCTCTCCATGTCAAACTCCAAAAAGAGAGAAAGTCTTTGTAAATGTGTTTATCTCTGGGTACGCAGATTCTCTCGGCCTTACCTGCGTATACGCACCTAATGTTCACAAAAGCTGCGTACTTGTACGCTCTGTATGTAAAGGGGCAGGTGCATACCCCTGTAAAGGTCAAAAGGCGCAAGTTTCACTCCAAAAAAGTTACTTGTGGTCATTTCTAGAGGTTTCTAGAAGTATGTTTGACGTGTATAAAGCACCTCTAGATGGTTCATGTACCCCTACCAAAGAGTAACTTATCCCATCAATAAGGGAGCTATCCCATCCAAAGAGGGGATTATCCCATTAATGGTGGACCTGATTAACTTCCTCTTGAGCACTATAAATACAGGCATTGGGCCAGAAGGAGGGGAGGTTGAAAGCTAAACATTTCTAAGGGTAGATGTTGCTGGAATTAGGACTCCCATTTAGAAGCTTGTGAGGAGAGATTGCCATCTTTGCTTGTTCTATTTGGAGGTGGGTGAGCTTTGTCAAAGTAAAGGAGAACTCTTGATGGACCCTGGGAGGGACTTGCACAACACCAAGGCTCAGGTTGTAATCGTTCCTTTTGTTTCCTATTAATGCAAATGAGTCCATTCTTCTCAATAACTTCTTATTTATGAGTTGTTTCATGTACTCCTTTGTCTATGTGTTAAATATGTTTTATTTTATGAGATTATCAAGTGCTATTTAATCGTTTGATTGTTAGTGAATGCAGGTTTCGAAGTGAAGGAGGAGCTCATCCGGATCAGCGAGGCTGGACTGCTACAACAGCGTTGGACTACAGGTAGGATCTAAACACTTGATTTCTTATATAGTAAATGCATGTTTAGAGAATGATTGCTCTTGTTTGTCTTGTTTGTCACTAGAGAGTCTTAGGCTCCTAGGGAGGTTGGTTGTGTCCGCACTATCGACTCTTTCCGCCTGACAGTAGGTGAAAGACATGAAGAGGTTCTTGGTTTATAAGGAATCAAGTGTGAAGAGTAGCCCTCACAAATATATGAGGTCAGTATCATGTGGATATGATTTGGTATTATGTGTGTATTCCTATGTTTATGCTATGATAGGTAATGTTGAGGGATACATTAGCGAGATGAAAGTAGTGTGATCTACAACATGTTGGGACAAGCATGGATAATGGGAAGAAACTAGAAGCAAGGTTGCTTAGTAGGGACACTGTGGTCATATGATGTGTAGTATTGGTGTTGTGTACATGTATCATATGTAGTATTGTGTACATATGATGTGGTGTTCATGTTGCTTATATAGTGTTGTGTGCATGATTGCATATGTGGTGTTGGGTATAGATGGTGTTAAGTACATGTCATATATGCATTGCTATGTATAGATGGTGCTATGTACCTGATATAAATGCAGTGCTATGTATATCTGGTGTAGTGTACATGTGGTGCTATGTATATGTGGTGTTATGTGTTATGTGGTGCAATGTACATGTTGTATATGTGGTTCTTTGTACATATGGTGCAATGTACAAGTTGTACATGTGGTGTTGTGTACATATGGTGTGGTGTGCATGATTGTACATGTGGTGTTGTGTGCACATGGTGTTATGTACATGTGGTGTTGTGTGCATATGGTGTTATGTACATGTGGTACATGTGGTGTTGCGTGAATGTGGTGTTGTGTACATGTTGTGCATATGGTATTGTGTACATCTGGTGCGATGTACACACCGTGCAGCTTGCCGTGTGCATGTCATGTTGTGTACACATTGTGCCGATGGCGCTGTGTATAGGTGGTAATGTGTACATGTTATACATGTGGTATTGTGTTCATGTCGTACATGTTACGTTGTGTATATTTGGTATGGTGTTATGGGTATAGTGTAGTTGTTGTATCACGACATGTGTATTCGTGGTATTGTAAGGTGTGTACATATATGTGTTGAGTTGTACACTAGGTGTAGGTGTATGTGTGGTGTTGTACACCGTATGTAGGTGTATGTGTTGTGTTGTACACTGGATGTAGGTGTATTTGTCATGTTTTAAACCAAGTGTAGGTGTATGTGTTGTGTTGTACACTATGTATGTGTATGTGTTGTATAGTGTGATGGGATAAATAGGTATGTGATTGTCTAGATGCCCTTATTGTTGTTGTTGAGGGTTGAAGTAGTTTAGTCTCTGGATTCCCTTATTGTTGTTGTTGAGGGTTGAGGCAGTTTAGTCTCTGGATGCCCTTCTTGTTGCTTTTAAGGGTTGAGGCAAATTAGTCTATGGATTCCCTTGTTGTTGATATTGAGGGTTGAGGTGGTTTAGTCTCAGGATACCCTTGTTGCTAATATTGAGGGAGGAGGAAGTTTAGTCTCTAAGATTCCCTTGTTGTTTAAAGAGAAGGCACTGAGTGCTTGGTAGGTTGGCAACCGATTTAGTGGCAGAAGAAAAATAATCATTTGAAAGATAAGTATCAATATTCTATTTCAATCTTAATTATGCATGTGATATATGACTTTGGTTTATGATGATTACATTTGGTCTATGATTATGATTTATGATGGTTTCATTTTGAGCTAACCATGTGTGATATGTTTATTCATGATGATTTGATAAACAACTAGTCTGAATTTTTGTGACAGGAAGTAAATAGAATTTCAAGTGTACCATATTGATGAACCACCAATGAGGTATGATTTAAATTTATTTCAATTCATTTTTGTTTAATGGAAATTATGTTCTTGGTACAGGAAAGCATGGAAATGCCTAGGCCGAGGGGTTGAAACCGACTTTAATAATTAGCAAGAACAAAAGGAATTGGAAAAGGCAACAATCTATTGGTAAAGTATTCAGGAAGAGGGCCATTGTGGGACACTGGTACCCAATATTGTCCATTGATTTCCATGAACATGCTATGACTGGTATGATGGTTTTTAGGTAGGTGTATGCCTTATTTGTTTGACCTTACCTTGTGAGGAAGCCTTTTCAAGGGATGTATCGCTCGGGAAAGGTGATGTTGAGGAACTTGGAAGGTAAGTGATTGCAAAGAAGGGGGTGACCGAATTGCCAAAGGGACTATGTAGAAGAGAAGGGAAGGTCGGGGAATGGTTTTTTTGGTAATTAGCATTTCCAGGTGGAGTCAGATACACATTGGGAGTGCTCCCTGGAACAATGAGTCGGTAAATGTTCACTACGAGAACAGGTAGTGAAAGGATTGTAGCACTGGACATTGGATGCAGGTTTGACTTTGGCAGTGGATTATGGACTTCCTAGGAAGGAAGTGAATCCTAGTACTACTTTTGAGGGTGAAGGTGTGAGCCTCTGGATTTCCTTATTGTTGATGCATGCATTGTATCCTTTTATTTGTTGGTTGAGAAAATGTGCATATGTGCATATGTGTATATTATTGTAAATATTGTATCGAGCTGGGTTTATAAAGCTCCATAAATAGTATGGTTATTTGTTGGTTAGAGAAAATGTGCATAAGTATATGTGGTTGTTATTGTAAATATAGCAATGAGCTGTGTTATAAAGCTCCAATAGGCGGTATGGTTGTCATATTGTCATGTTTTTCGTGATGATTTTTCTTTTGAGTAGGATGATATTGTAAATACTGGAATGAGCTGGGTTATAAAGCTCCAAAGGTGGTATGTTTTTGGTTTCAGCGGTTTTGCTAGTTATAGGTGTCATAGAACACTGAGGATAGTGTTCCCCTAAGAAGAGGGGTTTGTAACAACCCCGGGTTAAAATTTCATGTAATAAAGTTAATAAAAGAAAAATAAGATCATGGTCAAGGGACACATATTCCAAGATGAATGTTGGGGAAGACATCCTAGTGTGGGTATTCATTTGGTTTATTATGGATAAGAGGAAATCAACAAAGGCAATGGAAATGGATTTGGAAAGGCAAAGTGACATTTTTTGGAATTTAATTTATGAAAATAAAGGAAAATAGGAGAAAAGGGAGTTGAAAGGTCAGAAGTTGCATGTGAGGAAGAAATTGAAGGGAAAATAGAGGCATCAATGATAAAAAGGACTATGAGGATCAATTCACAGACTTTTTTCAATTTAGTTTTAGAATTTGTCTAAGAAAGGAGAAGAGCACCCAGAAGAGAAAGAAAGAAAGAAATCAAAGGAACGACAAGGAAAGGAAAGGAAAGGAAAGGAAAGGAAAGGAAATGAAGGAATGGAAAAGGAAAGGAAGGACAAGGAAATTGAAGGAAGGCAAGGATCAAGCTGTCTTAGTGGGGATACTTGTAGGTAACACATTGCATGTTTGGCTTCCAAGATGGTTTTTACATGCACGGTATGTGCATGTTGGTATTTGGTTCTTTTTCTATCATTGGCATGTGTTTCTTTGGGTTGGATAGTGGATTTTATCCTAGACTTACCATTTTTGGATAGCCATGGTGTGATGGGGTTGTTCTCGGTTTGAGCTTTGGAATTGCAAAAGATTTTGGATCCGAGTGAGGTGGTCTCAGGAAAATTCCCAAAGGCCTAGGAATCCCTTGACCTATAATGGCGAGATAACGGTAAAGACTGAGGGTGGAGAAGAGAAAAATCCTCAAGGGATGATGAAGGAATTTTGAGGCATCCAAGCTCGGTTTGGTTTTGTGATCTCGGAGCTGGTTTAGGTGAGATCACGGTATGGTGAGGGTGGAGGTGGTTTAACCTCTCAATTCCCTTGGTTGTGTTTAAATTGGTTTTTGCCATGAGATCCCACATTCATGCTTGGAATATGGCAGGAGGATGATTGGTTGAAAGAAATATTTGGTTCAACTAATCTATGGTCAGGTGGTACGTGCAAGTCCCGAACCTAGTTGGATTTTTCATATGTATAATAAGAGCTGGGTTTCTCTTTCTATTGATAAGGAAATGTACTTTTTATTATGTGGCTTTAATGGTTGTTCTATCATTGTTATCTATCTGGTTATATGTTGGTTATAAGCATGGTTATATGACAAATTCAAGTATGGATCTTATCGCATTTTATTCAATGAATGTTTGGTTAATGAATGCATGACCTAGTTGGGGTTATGACATCTATGGTGAGAAGGTATTGGTCCTTCTTGGTAAACCTCAAATAATTTTTTAGATCTCTATGTTCATATATGAATTCATGACCTGTAGATTTCATGTTCATCATGTGTTTGATGGAATGTCTATCATGGTTAGGATTCGTTAGGTAAATTCTTTGATCATTATTTGTGTGAGAGGCTTTGTCTTGGTGTCAATTATTGTCTTGGAAAGTATCACCAAGTTCTGGGCATTGGTTTGGATACTAGCCCTAAAAAAGTGGCTTGAATCTTGTAGTCTCTAGCACAAAACTCGTTGAAAAGGACTGTAGTCTCTCATTGTAGGCATTGTGGGAGCAACTATATGGTTCTAGTCACATCCATGCCTTTTCATGGGAGTGGCTGCTGGTTTAATTCATTAAAAGGATAGGTTAACTCAGGGGTTGGGCACCTAGAGTGGTGGATTAGTTCTTGGGGTTCCTAAAGCACCCGAGGGAGGTCTGTAAGGTGTTGTTTTATCGACTCCATTTCCTTAAGGTTATCTAGGAGGTTCAGTCTTGTCATAGTAGCCCTCGGTTCATGTTTACCCTAGGAAAGCTAGTGACAGTGGGTAAATGTGGGAGGAGGCACTACAAGAGGTATTCGGGGATAGAGGTTGTACTTCAAGAATAAGGACAACAAGAATTATGGAGGTGGATTCAACACCATGGTCAATGATAGTGGAGGTACAAGTATTGCGATGGGTTTGATGAGATGAAGTGGAAACAGGGGTGGTAGCGGGTGCATTGGTGGGTGATGTAGTGGACATAGGCCTAACTTGATGGACTTGAGTAGCTTATTTGACTAAAGAACCTACCTCAGTCCAAGTAATGTATTCCAAACTCACACACTCCTATGCTTTCTTCAGTAGGGGCTGGATATCTTTTGGCATATCTCTGACATGCTTGTGTGAGGATGAAGGGGCAATGCCAATAGGTTTCATTGCATCAAATTTATATAGGTCCTTCCCATCTTGCTTCCATGACAGGACTCCAGGCCAAGTGATGAATTCATTATGAAAATTTCTCTCGTTGATATAGAATGATAACTTCCACATGGCCAAAGTGGTAGAACACACTTGAGATAGCTAGAGATAACAGGAGCTATGCTTGATACCAAACCAAACATGATGAGTGTACTAATTGAGCAAAGGGAGAGACACTCATGAAATAATTTTGGTCACCATATCCATTTTCTTAAAGTAATGTCCAAATGCGAGATCATTCAATTCCTTATTAACAGTGTCTTTAGTGCTATGCCAAGGTGCATAAGCATATGCAAGAGGTTCATCGTCTGCAACTATGGTGACATCTTAGCCTTCTTGAGCACACCATTTATACATAACAAGTAGAAGAAGAAGATATTCACAAATAAAATAAGTGCGCTGGGTATAAACATCATTTGCAGCATCAAATAATTTGGTAAGGAGATAACTAGACCAATTCAGTTGATTTCTGTAGGGGTAAACCTCTGCAACTGATATGGCATCAAATGAACATTATTGCTATAGGATAAAATGCATAGCGTATGGAGAATGAAGATACCCTCAAAGGTCTTCCTGGGACCTTCGACAGACTGTAATATTATCTGCAACCATCACAAAGTTACATGCATGTTCATAAACAATAACTAACTATCAAAGTAATATAAATAGATTACCTCAAGCCTCCGTGTATATTTGCTAGAGAGTGTAATGCAGCTAGGTGGAAGTCCCTTGAGCCAGCTCCAGATCAAGTCCTGCACATAGAAGAGACAAGCATAATCACAACATAAAACTTGGATAACTAATACATGAATACATAAAATAACATCTAGTTACACATAAATAAGCTACTCATGCTAAAAGGTATTGGACAAACAAATGAATGAATGATAGTACCAACACCACGGAGTAGACAGTACAACTGTAGTTCTATATTAATGTTGGAAGAGTGATTACAAGCATCTGTTGCATCAGCCTTCCCTTACCCCTCCAACTTCTCTCTCTTTCTCCCTTCTTACCAACTTCTTATGATTTGAGACAATGCTCAACAATCAAGTATGCTATCCTTTCAAATGCTCTGACATCTATCACCATAGCCCTAGCTTTGCTTATGTAGCAATTGAGTTAGGGTTGCCAAATTCCTCCATGAGTTCCTTAGGGTAAGAGCAATGAGATTGTCATGCTTTTCTGCTCTTTTCCATTTGCCTCCTTCATTAGGATTCGGAATCCTCCAAATAGGTCAAATCTATATGTTTCCTTGCTTTTCTTGAGTGAATTTAGGAACAAATATCTAGATATTTATGAGCCAATTCGTTCCTTTGACCCGTAGAACTTCACTAGGATCCACTAACGTTGTTCCTGAACTAACAACTTGAGTTAGTTGTGTCACTAACGCACCCTTAGGCTTATAGAGAAGCTTTATAAAGCAGGTTGTCAATGCATAGCCAGCGTTATTGTGGAAACAAGGCATGTGATATTGGTCTTTTCTTCAGCTATCATGTCTTTCCCCTCTGAGTTGATGAGGGGGTCAATTTGCTATATAACAATTATCCTCTGGTAAAATGGGACAAAACTTAATATCAATGATGGTAGTAATGATTTGGACCAACATATTGTTGATCATATCCATGGGGGATTCACTGACAAAGCAATGCCATACCACGTGCGTTCACATTGGGGCATAAAAAATGAGGAAAAAATGAAATAATATATGGAGCATATAATAGGGGGTAATGGGTTTGTATATGTTGTATACAAATATGTGTATTATAAGGTATTGTTTATAAAATTCATTGGCCACATGGAGTAAAAAATAGGTGGGACAGAGAAATAGAGGTTTAGGAGTATTGCAGAAGTATAGAGAATGGAAGGGAAAAAGAAAACACTATGGTAATATTAGGTCCAGAGTAGCCTAATATTCAAGTCTATGCCCCTAGTATTGATATGCACTTCATGGTAATGTTAAATTCTTAAAGTAAAATTTAAATTTTTAACATTTCCATGGAATGAATCAGGATGTTTGAGAGTGGTTCTGACCTCATTAGATTTCATATGGAGAAAGTAGAATTTTAGATCTCACTCAAAATCTAACAAACTTATCAATTTTTCAGGATTTTGGGATTGGGGGGATTGCAATGTTTGCACTATATTTTGTCATGTACTAGGGTATGGAACTCATATTTAATCAAGAGCACCAAGCCCTCTATGTACCTTGATGTTAATGACATTGTTTATCAAACTCCTCTATCATGACCCTACTAAAAATGTAACCATCACTCAAACAAAATCTTGATTTGACATGCTATGTTTTTATATATATTATGTTAATGCTTAGAGGGTGATATTAATGACGAAGATCCCAAGATATGTAATGATAATGATGATATCTAGGTATTTGTTGTAGAATTATTTTTCTGGACGCTAGAGGCCATGTAGAGCCTATTTTTTGATGTATTTTTGGTTCACAAATGTATTGCACTTGTTGTTATTTTGGTTATGTGCACACTTACATCCAAAATAAATGAGAACTTGTAATTTGTGGACCTGTGGTTGATGAATTTCATAACTAATAGATGAATGATGTTATATGGTTTAATCCATGTTTTTATGTTTTTTATCACTAATTCATCATTAAAAATGATTTTGTTGACATATATGAATAAAATATATATATATATTATATAAAATTTTCTCCCAAAAATGTTGTTGACCTGGGAGCTTTTGAAAAAGTCACTCCCCATTCCCACTCCCCAACAACATTGCTCTAGAAGAGACATGCATCACATTACTAATACCTCTATTATCTATGTCTAATATATGTGTTAATAATTTTTACCTATTGCTTAGGTAGTGATCCCCCCAATCATGGGGCAATAGAGAAGAAAACATATATCGCACCTTTACTACTCTTTCCTTACATTAGTGATGAACAAGTTGAATGAAAGTGTGGGATATAGTGACACAGACTATTTCTTAGTAGTGATCACATGCATGTCATAGGTGGTGGTGAAATACTATATTTTTTGGAAGAGGGTGCATGCATGCTAAGGGCACGAATGTGCCACCTTCAATTAATTCTAGTTTAGATGTTGTTTCAGATTTAGAAATTTTAGTTTTGGATAGATTTTTTCTATTATCAAAGCTTTGATTTTGTTATTTTTAGCATGCTTTATCTATTCTTACTGGAAGGGTACAGATCCCTAGTCAATTAAAATACTTATGCACGAGAAATTCCCATCTTAAGTAGAAGACACAGGTCTCAAGGAAGGGAGGCATGCTTACATGCTCCAGTTCATATTTTGATGGAGACACACTTATTTGGCTCTCTTACCATGAAACTATGTTGCACTAGGTGATCATGTTAGGGCTATGATTTGAAAAAAACCAACTAGATAGGCCTTTTCATGTGTCCATATTCATTGTACTTTCTCTCCTCTTCCTATGATGAAAGGTGTGCCACTATGTTGGTTATCGAGGTTTTGTTTTGAAATGTTGTAGTGTATATTTTTCAGTGTTCAATAGAAGATAGATACAATTGAGAGTTTGGATATGTGTATTTTCCATTTAAATTTTCCACAGTATGTATATGTAAATCAAAAAACTTATATCTACATTTTTTAATTGAACTTTCAAGTTTTCGGCTACCTAGTATTTACGTTATTCTTTCTAACTGCATAATTTTCTTACCATTGTTAATGAAAATAAATGGATATAAATATAAAGGGGTAAATTTTTTTTAATGAAAAAATGGATACTTACAATATCTAGTGAAAGTAGGGGTTTTTTAAATTGGGAAGGTGTATTGGGTTCATATTGGTAGGGGGTTAAATAAAGTGATTTTTAAATGTTTTTCCAATATGTAGTCAAATTAAGGGTATTTTTTAGTATGCAACGAACACACATGTTATGTCAAAGGTTCATTGAGTGAAGCCCCCTGTGATCATATCGATAATAGCTCTATGCCCTTTACTAGAATTTCCATACTTCTTGTACAAATTAGTCGCGTCCATCTTCTTGTTGTGTTTAGTAGTTATCTAAAGGGTCGAGCTAACAACGACACCATAAATGAACAGTCCTACAAGTCTGAAAACAATTGTGTATGGATGGGGTATTCGTGGTCCAACTAGAGAGATGCCCCATGGAGTCTGATGATGAGGAACTTGGTGCAATGCATTACCTCACCAGTGGTGCCAAAAATAGGTAAATCGGGCAGAATAAGAAGAGTGGGCTGCTTTAAAGGATGGAAATTTGTTCTGCCTTTCAGGTTAGAGTGAGGATTCGGACAGGTTTTTGGATCCCTAAATACATCGATTCAAAGTGAAGGGAACAATGATGGATCATAGACATCATTATCAACAAGAGTGGATTTCTCATACTTCCCTAAAAGGTCCTCTTGGCAATGGATATGGGAGTCGATAGGCTATAGATTAACAATAATTTTGACTTGGAAAACCATGGTTATAAAGTGATGGGTGTACATAAAACAAACAGGGGGTTGACAAGGCAATGAAGATCCACAGGTAGCGGAGAATGAAGCCAAAGCGGAAACTTAGAACTATAGATAGGAAAAGATTAAAATAGAAACGTATGGCAGGCATAAATAGAAAAGTTGGCGAGATGAAGAGTGTAGCCATTACATGCAATAAATAAAAATATGCTTGAAAGTTATGACACTATATGTTTGCACGTACTGAAGAATGTTGTGATTTAATAGGAGATCTAATGATAAAGGGGGAAATGTCATCGAGGATTGGGAAATGGATATGGCAGCTAACTCAAACATGATAAAGAGTAATGACATAAAAGACAAGCATTAATAACACTGACAAGAAAAGATACAACAATAATATTCTTGACCAGAATGGGTTGTGTTATCACTCTGTAATTTATCTAAGTTGTGGAGAGAAACCCAGAGGTAACCACAAAACCACTTGTAAATCTGGGATCTATCCCTTCCAGCTTTAGAGAGGGATCTCTCTTTCTGATTTAGATTTATATTTTAAGATATTACGCTATTTATTAAGGTTTGAGGTTGGTTTTTCAAAGGTTTGGTTGAAAATGCAGAGAAATTCCGTTGGGCATGGAGTCATGAACCTTTGGGAAATCAATCACAAAATGACAAAGAAATTGTAACAAGGTAAGATAGGCAAACGTTTGGATCATATAGAGTGTGTGTGGAGTGAAAGGATGAATATGATTTCAGTTGAATTAAATATAGAACATATTGAGATGAATTATATACTATACATCAGAATAAAAACATTGCTATTATTTACAAGCCAGAGCAAAGTGCGCTTTAGAAAATTCGACCCTTAATATTCTTGCAACAATAAAGAGGGAAAAAATATGGAAAAATGAGAAAAGAAACAATTTTACATAAGAAAATACATCACCAATTGTTTGACACGGGAATCCTAGAACAAAACTATCTACATTTCTATAAATTGATCACTTCCAATACAATGTAAAACTTACATCAATACACAACTCCTTTCTTCATACAAGTTCCAACCCTTGTTGAGTATTATTACAATATACTTATAAACTTATTACTAAACTAATATCATATTCCAAAATGGAATTCACTACAAAATAATATCTAACCAAAAATTACATAATTTTCTGAAACAAAACTAGAAAATAGAAACTTATAGACTATTTCTAGCTCCTGCTTTCTGGTTTTGTGCCAAAATTGTAGGTCTTTTGTTGATATTTATTTGAGCAACTCTAGTAATTGGTCCCAACGTTCTTCACCTAGGATAGAAAAATTTATCATGTTTCTAAACTTTTCATCTACCTCAGTGTATGTTTAAAACGCTCGTTTATTCAACAATAAATGATGAATTTCATGTTGTATGTTTAAATCAAACTGCAGGCTTGCCAGAAAGGATTCTCCACTGATAGATCCTATTTCCTTTGCAAAATTAGATGCATTTGCAACAATTTTGCATAAGTATTCTTGGTAATTTTCTAATGGAATCAATTTTCCATTAGATTCTCTGAGATTGGGAAGTCCTTTTTCTTGCAATAAAGAAAACTTTTTGTTGAATCTCTTAACTTGTAGCTCCAATTATTTACACTTGTTCTCCAATTGGACCATTAAATTATTCTTACTCAAAAATCTTTTGACTTCCATCACTGTCTCTATTATGTCCTAAATATTGATCTCTTCAAGTTCTTCTCTGGTTTTAGAGTCCAGTATCCTGATGATATTCTATGCTTCTTCTAGCCTATGCTTAATATCTGCTTTAGTTTTATCTAGTATTGCTTTGACTCTCTGCACCAACTCTTCTTGTTCAAAAATGATTTGGATGGAAGGCTAGAAATTTGTAACATTGGCATTGATGTTGTTCCAAATGTTGCATTTTTCCTTTGCCAACATTTGAATAATGATGGACTCATCTTCATACTTCTGAATCTAGTGAATAAGTTTAAAGTTCTTCTTTAATTCTACCAAGTATGCATTCTCTGCCTTTATATTATTTTCCTTCATCTTGGTGAAGGATGCTAACAATTTCTCCACCTCCTTGTTTGTTAATGACGATTCCCCTAAAGCATGAGTTAGCTCTTCTGAGGAATCTGAAACTGATACATATGTTGTAAGCTGGGTTACAGTCCCTATTGTTGGTCTTCCTGCTAATGCATCTATTGTTTTTCTTGCTAATGTCCCTGCTGCTGATGTTCTAACTGCCTCGCATTGCTATTTTTCTCTTATCATGTCTTGCTCCATTTTCTGTATTTGAGCATTCTATTCCACTACTAATGTAAGCAACTTCTCTTTCTCCATCTCAAAACTAGTGACTTATTTAGTCTGAGGGTGTTCTGTAGTTGGGAGTTTGAGTTGTTTTCTAAGAGCTTGAATGTCTACATTCTTGCTTTTTCTAATGACCTCCTATGCTACCTTGACATCACTAGGATCATATCCTAGTTTGATAACTAATTCTTCCAATGTTTTAATTCTACTATCTTTGGCCATAGATGAAATCCTCTTAATCTTAAGTTGTGAGTGCATGTTTTTCTATAAAGCCTGCAATTTTGAAGCTGCCATGCCAGAGCTGGTTAGAGTTGAATAAATCATCTCACCTGCTTTCTTATGCAAATTGATCTGATCAATTGCATGAACCTATTTAGTATCCACTGAAAAAATGGAGGCCTTATAATCTTCAGCACCTATGAGTGATGAAACCTAGGGTTCTAAAAAAGCCATTTGAAACTGCCCCTTCTCTTAATCAAAAGAAGACAATAACCTATGCTGAGTTGTGGCCGTTTGTTTCCATAATTTTGATTATTTTAAGCTTTGAGAGCTTCATTCTTTAACTTAATCTCTCTGTACCTTGTGAAAATACTTGGTTGTGGTGGATCTTGAGAAGTAGAAGAGATATGAGATTCATTTGACTCTTCTACATAAGGGAGAGAGGTGGTAGGAGTGTCTATATAAACCAAAGTAATGTTCTCCTACACATCCATTTCTTCCGAATATTCTTCCTGAATTATGATCACCCATGGACTAGCTTTGCTATCAGTTTTGGTTGTGGTATGTGGTTCTTTATTCCTTCTTGAAAACAAGAAAATATGTAGCCTGTGTTTCTGCGTCAATGGGAGACATGATTTCCCTTGGCCTCTTGCTTTATTTGTCTTTAGGAATGTGATTTTGTAATGTAGACTAACTAACCAACTGCTCTTCAGCCTCATGCAATGTGTTTTCTACCCATTCCTCCTAGTTAGCATACTATTTTATCTATGGCCTTGGTGTATAAGGATATGGAGTATGTTTTCGTACTCTCGACCTAGAGATTACTCCCAAGGGATCATAGGACCATGTAAAATTGGGTTTGAACTTCATCTGCTTTAGGACTGATTCCACCTCCTTTGTTGCTACTCTAGTGTTTACAATGTAAGGGCCTACTTGTGCCTTTAGCTTGAACTGTGATTTCTTCTTGTTGGACAGAAAATGTAGCTCATCCATATTGAGCATATGTCTGGCATACTCCAATGGAAATATACTCTCTGCCACAAAAGATGGTAGTCTATAAGGATGGAGCTCACATCCATAAGTCCTCATCTCTATGTAGTTCTCGTATAAACACCAGTCTCCAACCTTTGATTGTTCTGAGATGTGTAGGACTTTCTTTATTTCTAGAGATATCCTCAATATAATTTCACTGCATAAGAAACACAAAAAAGTGTGAATAAACTAGTCCATAAGATCTGTATAGGTATACTCCTCTCAATTCCTTCTTACCAGTGAAGTCCAATGGATAACTGACAATGGGTTTCCCTGCTCGTCCATTTTCTCTAATTGAAACTTGAATTTGTCTACCTAGTAATATAACATGAGATATACTAACACTGACTGATATTTAAAAACACCTTCAACTTTGAATTTCATAAATTGATCATGGATGGCATCAGAGAAGAATTGACTGTAAGTAAATAAAATGGAAGGCTTCTGTCCCACTGGGAATAGTAAAAAGAATCCTAAAACTACTTCATCAACCCACTAGTTTGTATAATACCCTATTAAGAAAGTGACCATGGAAATTACTTGTTTTGACATCTATGGGAAAATGGAAACAATGTATGAGGGATTTGTTCTAGGAAATTAAACATTTTCAGGGAGAAAACATTCAAAGATATGGGCTCTCTAGAGGAAGGTCATATTTTTATATAATTATATTAATGAATTAGTGGAAAATGGATGTAGGGATACTTGGGGATTTATTTTGAAGGCTTGGAAAATTCTCTACGAGAAATGGAAAAGATAATTTCATCATTCTGGGAAACCACTTCTTTCTTACTAGGAAGGTATCTGAGGTGACAACAAGTGGAAAATTCATGGAATAAATGAGTTTGAGGGAAGATGAATTGAGGGAGAAAGGAATTCCAGATACTCAAATCATCGCTTTGATTGAGGTATTTCTGTTTTTCCCAATTGTAAAGTTTGTATAATTCGAACTCACAATCGATCTCAACAATTTTGAGTTGGGTGTCGATTATAGGAGTTTTACCAAGGTCTGAGATTGGGGGAATCATGTGATATTTTCAATCAGCATTCCCTTTCCTTTATGCATTGACCTTTTTAATTACAAAAGAACAAGAAAAGGTGGGATTACCAAAATGCTTAATTGGATGAATTTGTGTAGAGAAATTGTTGATAGATAACGCTTGATCACTTTAGACTGGCTTGATAACGACCTGCACAAACTGAAAGAACATGGAAGGAAACAAATGTAGGATCTAGGGATGGTTTTATAATGGAAATCGCGTGGGATGATAATAGAATAGTTAGTGTTTCAGGCGTGGGAGAAATTAATTTGGAAAATGGTCAACTCGCAGGAAAAATTGATGCATAACGTTTAATTAGAAGATAATTTGAATTTTCAACGGTCATATGAGGTCGAGGTGTGATGTGGAAAAGGGATGAGTTGGATGGTGTGACATGGAGGGAAAACGGCAAGAAAAGTGGCGTAGGCAGATAGGTGGAGGTGACAGGTGGAAGTGATGGGGCGACGGTGGTTTTTTTTGGGGGGGTGTGAGTCGTAATTGGTTTTGGGAGGGGACCCCCAGAAAATATTGTGGAGCTGACACATCGCCTCAAGAAGTTTCGTACAAGCTACTTTTTAGGACCCCCCCTTTCATTAATTGTCGATAATGCAGGGGGGTCCTGTCGTTGATCCAAGAGGTAGTTATCGCAGCCGTCCACTCAGGTGTGATCGTTATTTACAAAACAACAAAGTATCATATCATGTGGTAATAAAACATATAACCAAAGTTTATGAATAATACATATAAATCAAACTTTATTATAAATTTGAAAGTGGCATTTTGACTGTCGCATTTTAGGGGACTAATTTTTTATTTTTTAAATTTCTTTTATTTCACACATATATTTTTTTATCCACTTTTATTCTCTTTTCTTTTTCTTTTTATTTTTCTTTCTTTTTCTTTTTTTCTTTTCTTTTTATTTTTATTTATTTTGAGCTAAACAAACTTGAAATGAAAAAATATTTTTTTCACTATCCCATTGGGATGAAAAATTATTAAAAATACAGGACTCCTATATTTATAGGACCCTAACATTGGCTTCAATGGGGATGAAATCCTCCCTGTGGGGTGTCAAGAACACCATAGATCAGTATCCTTCTCCATTTGGCAATAATTTTCATCCTCAATACTAAGGCTAACTCTAAAAACTGAAAATCACAGATATAGCAACAATTCATCTGAAAATTAGGGCCTTCACTCTGGGCTTCAATTCCTGATGACATCTACCCACACTTGTCATATTTGAAACAATAAAATGATCTATATACAATGATGTGTTTGTTACCAGTAGACCTTAAGTGAAGTAGTGCTTAAGAAACCTGCCATTAACATGTCCTCCTGGCAGTGTTTTTCCAGTCATATCCTCCAACAAAAATGTATGAGTTCCACAGAAAATTGCAATATTGTAGGGGATTTTCATAAATTGCCAAACTTCCCATGTTTCACTTTCTCTTCATTTCTAGCATCCCACTTCAAAAAAATATCATTCAACTAAAAATCATCTACTTTGACCCTCTTGTCATGAATTCTTTTGATTTTATCTTGAATCACCTGTGTGTTGTTGTAGACTTCTTCTTGTTGGACACAAATTTTCATTGATTTCAATATAGCAATATTCAAGGAAGGAGACAGAGCTAAAGAAGAAGAGCACACAGAGCCATCGGAGCCAAGAGGAGCAGAGGTAGTTAAGCGTTGTATGAAGTTGCTGGTGAACGCTGGTGAAGGCTACTGCAGTTGTTGAAAAGTTGCTGAAACACCAATTTCTCCATTGCTGAAACACCATACTTGTTAAAAAGTTGCCGAAACACCAATTTCAGCGTTGCTGAAACACCAATTTCTTCGTTGCTGAAACACCATTGCTGAAACACCAACCTTTTCCACGACGAAATTTTATTTTTAGCACATCAATCGAAGGTAAACATGAGGAAGCTAAAGTGAATGGAGGGAAGCCAGAAGGTCGAGCGAGTGTTGAGGAAGCCGAAGCTCAAGCGAGCGAGGAGGAAGCCAAAGAGTCATTGAGTAAGCAGAAATGAATGGACAAAGGCATGAGAATGTATAAAACAGTAAAAATAGAAAATTGTTGTTGTTGTTGGTGTGGTGAAGAACCAGAGTATGAGGTAGTAGAAGCAGTAGAGGTTGTAGAGGTAGTAGAAGCAGCAGAGGCAGGAGAGCAGGAGTGAAACAACCTTAGCTGAATAGAGTGCAGCAACATACCTGTTTATACCAAGGCTGGGTTGGAGCCCAAGAGGTTGGAGCCTCAGAACTGGACTGGACTGAAGTCATTGGGTGTAGGTGCTCCTAAGTGCAGAACCATTTCAAAGCAGAGTTGGTGCTCTAGAGGTTGGAGCCTCACTGAAGTCCAAGTTGGAGCTTGGCAACTATTCACAATCAGATTTATACTTATATTGTATTTATTTCATTGCACTGTCTTGAGTTTTAATAAAAGAATTAATTTCAGCTGTTGATTTCTGTGTTCTATGTATACATACACATATCTATATATGCTGTTGGCAATCACTAGAACAATTAAAAAATAAAAAAATAAATAGTAAGAAATATTGATTCACCCCCCTCTCAGTATTTCCAACAATTGGTATCAGAGCAGGCTTCTTCATACTAGCCTAACAGCTTGAAGAAGGATCTGCAACCATGATGAGAAATCACGAAGCATCAGGAAGACCTCCTTTGTTCGATGGCACTAACTTTGGTTTCTGGAAGAAAAGAATGACCTACTACTTAATGTCCCTTGGACCTGAAGTCTGGCATTTTGTTCAAAATGAATACAAAACGACTACCACTCTTCCAACGGACCAAGACGAGAGGAAAGCCTACATCACAAATGCAAAGGCCATGAACTCCATCACTAGTGCAATCACTGATTCTGAGTTTACAAAAATCATGCACTGTACATCTGCCAAAGAAATGTGGGAGAAGCTAGTTAGCTTGTATGATGGAGACTCAAAAATAAAAAAGGCAAAGCTTCAAACTCACCGAAGACAATTTGAAAGTTTGAGGATGGAAGATGAAGAAGACATTGCAGCGTACCTCCTCCGAGTAGCTGAAGTGGTAAATTCCCTGAAAGGATTGGACGAAAATGTTGAAGAAATTACCATTGTTCAAAAGGTATTAAGGTCTCTTCCAGACAGATTTGACTCCAAAATAAGCGCTATAGAAGAAGCAAAGGATCTAGATACCCTCAAAATGGATGAACTCCATGGAATTTTCACTGCCTATGAAATGAGGAAAGGTGGCCCAAGCTCCAAAGATGCAGCATTCAAGGCCTCAAATTCAAAGAAGTGGAAAGAAAGGAATGACTGTAGTGATGAGTCAGATGTGGAATCCGAATTAGCTCAATTTGTACGAAAGTTGAAGAGAGGATCTAAGCTTAAAGGCAAGTATCCTCTTATCTATTTTAAATGTGGTAAAATAGGTCATTGTGTAGCAAAATGTCCTCATAAACATGACAGTGATGATGAAGGAAATTCTAAAAGAATGACACATAAAAAGAAAGGGTTCAATAAGAAAAAATTCTTCTCCAAGCAAGATGAGTATGATGAGGATGAGTTTATGGTCATCAAAAAGAAATCAGATGAGGAAAGTGATCATGATGAAAGCCAAGAAGCATTATTCATGGCACTCGCAGATGATGATGACTCAGAGCTGGAAGGAAATGTAGATGAACTGTTAATAAGCGCCATTGAAGGAAATGAGAAACTACGGAACAAAATCATTTCTCTCAAAGTGGAAAACGAGGAAATAAGAAGGAGAGAAGATCTCTTGGAAGCAAATCTTAAAGAAAAAGAAGAGACTTGTGAAGAACACGAGGCCGAAATAGTGTCTCTGAGAAAGGAGTTGGAGCAAATTAAAAAGGGTTATAAAAGCTCTCAAATACTTGAGACTATTCTGAAAAATCAAAAACCTCAACATGACAAGTCTGGAATAGGTTTCAAAGGAGAATCCTCAAGCACTAAGAATAGTGTGAAAAGCTATGCTGATGCACTTTCCTGCAATCCAAAAGATGAAAAAATATGTTATCAAAAGTGCATCCCAGACCCCAAGAATGAAGAGAGAATTACTCCAAAGAAGAATGTGGAGTCGAATCATGGACACTACAGCAAATACAAAACTGTACTCCACCAAGGGCCCATCGCAAATCTGAAGAACGAGGGAGGAGTAATTCCCAAGATGGAAATCGACTCAAATCTTGGTTGCTTCAACAAGTACAAAACCATCTTTCTTGGACACTACTTTCATTGTAAAAACTTCGGTCATCAAGCCAGACATTGTATGGCTCACAGAAGTGAAAAGACAAATCTAAAGGACTGAATAATCAACTCATATGCCCCCAAAAGGTAGGGACAAATCAAAACGTTCAATCCGTTTGATCCCTTGACCAAATTTGATCTAATTTGCTCTTTCTGCTACAATAATGGACACTATGAACAAGACTGCCCACTCAAAGGAAGAAAGACGAGTAGCAAGAACTCCAGCATGGACAAATGTGGCCTGGCTCTATATGCTCAAAATAATGAAAACCAGTGGTTTGTAGATAGTGGGTGCTCCCGACACATGATAGGAGACAGAAGGAAGTTTGTCTCACTGAGCAAAAAGGAAGGGAATGTGTCCTTTGGAAGCAGATCAGTCAGAATTGCAGGAAAAGGAACAGTTACTCTAATCAATGGAAAAGGAAAAGCTCAAGATGCTCTGCTAGTTGACGGACTCAAACACAACCTCCTGAGTGTCAGCCAAAACTGTGATCAAGGACATAAGGTTGTTTTCAGCACCAAAGACTGTGGAATAAGGAACTCTGCCTTAGGGAAACTTGTGGCAAAAGGGGTGAGAACACCAGACAACATTTACATACTGAACAAGATTCAAGAAAATAAATGCTACGTGAGTCAGAAAGATGAGAGTTGGATGTGGCACAAGCGACTTGGACATACAAGCTTCAAAAATCTGATCAATATCAGCAAGATCAAAGTTGTACGAGACATCCCAAAGCTATTCAAACCAAGTAAAGGAGTATGTGGTCCTTGTCAGCATGGAAAGTAGACCAGAACCAACCACAAGACAAAGGAACACTATACATCGAATCCCTTGGAAATCATCCATGCTGATGTGTGTGGGCCAACTAGAAATCAAGCACTCCAAGGAGAAAGGTACTTTGTGTTATTTGTTGATGATTATACTAGAATGATGTGGATATATTTCATAAAGTATAAATCTGAAACTTTTGAGTGTTTTAAGAATCTAAAAGCCCTTGTAGAAAATGAAAAAGATTCAAAAATTAAGTGCCTCAGAACAGACATAGGAGGAGAATTCACATCAAACGAGTTTAGTGAGTTTTGTAACATTCATGGAATTAAAAGAGAATTCTCGGTTGCCAGAACACCTCAGCAAAATGGGGTAGTTGAAAGAAGAAACCAAACAGTCCAAGAAATGGCAAGAACTATGCTATTAGCAGCAGACTTACAGCGTAGATTTTGGAGAGAAGTAGTAGGGACAACTATCTATACACTGAATCGAACTCAATTAAGACCAAATTGTGAAAAAACTCCTTATGAGCTATGGAACGGAAGACCTGCTTCGGTGAAGTATTTCAAGATTTTTGGAAGCAAGTGCTTCATAAAAATAAATGATGGTTAACTAGGAAAGTTTGATTCTTGGGTTGATGAAGGGATATTTCTTGGATACTCTACACGAAGCAAGGCTTACAAGTGCTACAATTATCAACTAAAGAAAATAGTGGAAAGCATTGATGTAAAGGTTGATGAAGAAATTCTAGTAAAGGAAATTGAAGAACATGAGGATGACTTTCTCATTGAAGAAGAAGAACCTAAAGAAGAAGAGATAGATGAGGAAGAAGAAGAAGAGAAAAGAGAACCACCTCAAACCCCTTCAAAGATGAAGTATGTCGAAAGATATCATCCAGAAGAACAGATCATTGGCGATAGAGATGAAGGTGTGCAGACCCGAAGAAGGATAACAACCTCACCCAAGAGAAAAGTCATTGCCCTCCTATCTATGATAGAACCAGAAACATTTGCAGAAGCAAGTAAGGATCCTCATTGGGTAAAATCCATGGAAGAAGAAATGTCCCAAATTGAGAAGAACAAGACATGGGAGCTGGTACCTTGTCCAAAGGACAAAAACATAATAGGAACTAAATGGGTGTTCAAAAATAAAATGAATGAGGAAGGATAGGTTATCAGAAACAAGGCAAGATTTGTCTGCAAAGGCTATTCACAAATTGAAGGAATTGACTTTGAAGAGACATTTGCACCAGTGGCCCGTATGGAAGCTATCAGGATGTTCTTAGCATTTGCTTGCTCAAAAGGATTCAAAATCTATCAAATGGATGTGAAATCAGCATTTCTAAATGGGGAACTCAAAGAGGAAGTCTACATGGAGCAGCCAGAAGGTTTTGATCTGACAGCAGGAAAGGATCCAGTCTGTAAGTTGAAAAAGCCTTTATATGGATTGAAACAAGCTCCTAGAGCCTGGTATGCAAGATTGGATCACTACCTACAACAACAAGGTTTCAAAAAGGGAGTGACTGGAAGTAATCTATACATAAAGACAGAGCAAGGTAAGTTACTAGCTGCTCTTGTTTATGTCGATGATCTAATTTTTGCTAGTAATAATGATGAAATGAGCCATGAATTTTCTCAAAACATGTCAAAAGAGTTTGAGATGTCAATGATAGGAGAGTTGTCCCACTTCCTTGGACTTCAAATATCTCAAACTAGAGCAGGATTGTGTATATCGCAAACCAAATATCTAAAAGACATGCTCAAAAAATATGGAATGGAGTACTGTGCACCCATGAGCACACCTATGACCACAAACTGCAAACTGAGCAAAGATGATGACTCCCCTCTAGTGGATGCAACTCATTACAGGTCAATGATTGGAGCCCTTCCATACTTAATAGCTACACGACCAGACATAATGCAAGTAGTAGGAATGGTGGGAAGATTTCAATCTGCTCCCAAACAATCCCATTTATTAGCAGTAAAAAGAATTCTTAGATATCTGAAGGGAACTTCTTATTTCGGTCTTTGGTACCCAAAGAACTCAACACTGACTGTAATTGCATACACCGATGCTGATTGGGCTAGAAGTATAGATGATCAGAAAAGTACTAGTGGAAATGCATTCTTCTTAGGACACTGTTTGGTATCCTGGCTCAGCAAAAAACAGTCATCCATATCATTATCCACAGCCGAAGCCGAGTATATTACTGCAGTAGACTGTTGTACTCAGATACTATGGATGAAGGAAGCTCTAAAAGAACTCGACATATGTATAGATCAACCAATTACTGTCTATTGTGACAACACAAGTGCTATCAGTCTCAGCAAAAATCCAGTGATGCACTCAAGAACCAAACACATACCAATCAAGTATCATTTCCTCCGTGAGCAAGTAGCTGAACAAAACATTGTCTTGGAATATATCAGTACTAAGGAGCAGATAGCTGATATTTTCACAAAACCTCTTCCTCGAGAAGCATTCAAACATCTGCGTCAAAAGATGGGGGTTATTTCTTTATCATCACTCAAGTTCATTCATAAAGATGTAGCAGGACAGGGGGAGCAGGTTGACAGGGGGAGTCTGTATGCATTCCTTTGCCATTGATGTCAAAGGGGGAGAGAGCAGAAGAATATTGCCATCAATAACAAAGGGGGAGATTGTTGGACACAGATTGTCATTGATGTCAATATGGCAATATTCAAGGAAGGAGACAGAGCCAAAGAAGAGGAGCACACAGAGCCATCGGAGCCAAGAGGAGCCAAGAGGAGCAGAGGTAGTTAAGCGTTGTATGAAGTTGCTGGTGAATGCTGGTGAAGGCTGCTGTAGCTATTGAACAGTTGCTGAAACACCAATTTCTCCATTGTTGAAACACCATACTTGTTAAAAAGTTGTCAAAACACCAATTTCAGCATTGTTGAAACACCAATTTCTCCGTTGTTGAAACACCAACCTTTTCTGCGACGATATTATATTTTCAGCACATCAATCGAAGGTAAACATGAGGAAGCTAAAGCGAATGGAGGAGGGAAGCCAGAAGGTCGAGCGAGTGTTGAGGAAGCCACAACTCAAGCGAGCGAGGAGAGCATAAGGTAGTAGAATATGTGATCCATGTGGCTCTAGAGACACACACAGAGGACAAGGAGGACTCAGGAAAGCTAAAAAATTAAAGTGTTTGTATTAGGCTCGAACCAGGACCAGAGCATAGATCTCGTCGTCCTGATTGCAGTGGTGTGAATGGTTCGTCACTTCGAGTCCAGATGAGAAAGTTAGAAGCAGTCAAAATTGGGTTGAATTTTTGGTGACTGGGCAAGTTAAGGAAGTCACAATTTGGCCTTTTCCGGCGGATGGAATCTAGCCAACTCTAGCCAGATTCTGGGAAAAATTATTGCTTGGTTAAATTGTCTCCTTTGGCCTAAAAATTCAAATTTCTGAACAACATTCTTAATAATAAAAAAAATATTAAAAAAAGGGTGGTGGTGGGCCACCACCTCCACCTACGCCTTTACCATAACCCACACATATATTTAAAACATGTAACATGTATTACGGGGGTGGGCACGGGCCACCGCCATTGGACCGGGCCCATGCCCCAACCACCAACCTGCGTGCAATAACATCTATGATACAGGATCGGCGGGGATCGAACATGCCCAACCCACGTGGCCGACCCCTAAGCAAGCGGCCCCAAAACATTAATACATAACCACCATACTAATGCAACAGTTAACCAGAAGTGAGGGATGGGGGTGTGGGCCACCAAAACAGTGGACTTTCCGCCCCATAACAAATTCAAAAAGTACATGTGCAGTTATGAATGTGTAAAAAAAGGGAGGGGCGAGGTTTGACCACTCGACCCCTCCTCAACCAATGCCTTAATTTACCATTATGCAATAACTGAATTCCTTGATTAATCCACCCTATAAAACATATTTAACCCTCATTTGCATGGATAATGAGATAGATGGAAGAACCAGGAGCGGTCATGAATTTCAAGATAGGAGGAGGCTGTGCACGCAGTTCGTGGCAGCATTATGTAGGAGGGGTGAAATTTCATTTTGTCAGATTTTGACAAATTTTATATGGTTTCAGCACTTCTTGTCGCCATGAACACAATGGTGTTGTCCATTTCTCCATTATAGTTATGTATTTTTTGGCCATTTTTAGGATGAAGGTGGAACCATGATTGCTGTAAAAATAGGGAGCAAAACCATGAGCCTTGAAATTTTCCCAAGGAGGTAATTTTTCTCCATGTCGAAATATAGTCAAGTTTATACTTGTTTTTCACAGTTTTCCACAGGGATCACAATGGCGAGGTCAGATTCGCCATTTGAGTTGCATATTTCTAGTCCACCCATGGCGCAGGATCTTTGAGTAATCTAGGGGGAATCTAAAAGATTCCTTGAGCCCTAGATTCTCAACTTCTCAGAATTCAGATTTTGGACAGTCGATTTTGCACTATTCGACACCACAAATATGATGGTGTGTTTAGATTTCTCATTCTCTCATTCTATTCTTCGACCACTTTTCTAAGTGGGATGCAGGTGTCAACATCCATGTGGGAGCAGTCATGTGATTGATGCTGTGAGATCAATGGTCCGAGCAGCTTTAGCAGTTTGACATCTGCTTCTTCAGATGGCCCCTGGTTGTGAGGTACATGCAGTGTTCATGTACTTATTCTTTATGCATTGTGCTGCACAAATCCTTTTTGATGCTTGAAGTGGGATCTTGTTTCTTACATGTTTTCATGATTCCTTGCTTGATGTGAGGTGGAATCATCTATGTGATGTAATTGCTATCATAATTCATCATGTTATGTTTTTGTATCCCTTTGTTGTATGTTGTTGGGATACTCTTGTTGTCGTCATGCATGTTTTTGCATTGAGATTCCTTTTATGCCATGCTGGCAGGATGCTCATCATGCATGAGTTTTATGTCATATTGATAGGAGTCTTTTGATTGAGAGTTCCTATAGTAGAACATCTCTTAGAGCCACTCCTGTGAGAGGGAATTTTTCCTTGTATGATATTTACGTCACCTCTATGTACATCACCACTATTGACATCACTTAATGCAGCATCATACACCATATTGACATCGGGGCTCGGAGATGTAGTCCCTCCTAGACGAACTCCGTTATCAACGTCTTATGTTTTCATGTGCTGATGATTGTCATGTTCCTCTTCTTTACAACATGCATATGTATTCCTTTATGTTCTTTTAAAATGCAATTTAACACATCACGAAAGTAAAAGGTCTTGGAAGGGTCCTTCGTCATGCCTGGACCTGGATCAAGTGGTATCAAAGCAGTCTTTGCATTGATGTGAATTACAGCATGAATAATGGAGCGTGCAACGACAGAGGATGAAAAAGCGATGTATGAGACCATGCTCAACATTTCCAAAAGGATAGAGATAATGTATGAAACTCTACAGAAAGAGACGAAGGAAAAGGAGCGATTGCAACTTCAGTTGCAAGCCACGGAAGAGGCCCTTGAAGAACTGAAGCAAAAAAAACATAATATTCAAACAGAGAATGCTGAATTGAAGATGCGTCTACATGAAGAGAAAGAGGAAAAACAAATTTTGCTACGACAACTGCAAGCAAAGGACAATGCCTTGAAAAAGTTGCAGTGAGACCCATGCAAGGTAAAAATTAGTTCTCTAAATTCATGTATTTGTCCTAATGATGATATCGTTGTTTTTAAAAATCACACCACGGGAATTGGCTCCAAACTATTGAAGAAAATGGGGTATGAAGGAAAAGGCTTGGGCATTAATGGCCAAGGCATCGTCAACCCCATCAAAGTAGAGGAATTACCCCATCAGGAAGGACTTGGGTATGTCAAAAAAGGAAGTTGGGGAATGCGCCACGATAGTTAGCGAACCACCAACAATGAATGATGAGAAACCCTCATCAGTTCTTTCCAAATAGAAAGAGGAGGTAAAAGATGTTGATTTCCTTTTGGTTTCGTCTTCATATAGTATGAGTTCTTTTGGAGATTTGGAGATCCCAATTACAGGGACAAACATGAGGCTACTTACAAGGATGAGGCATGAGGAGGAAGAAGAACTTGGTGTTAATAACAAGGCATAACTCAACCTTTGGAGGTTGTGCATGAACATCAATTTGCAGGGTCAAGATACACTAAAGGAGAATGCTCGAAGGTGTCAGATTCGTTCGAGGCATCGTAAAAATCATTGTGGAAAGAGAATGATGGGAAGATATCCCCATCATCCCATGCTAGTGCCCATTGCAGGGAGAGAGCTGAGGCAAGCTCTCATCGCCATAATGGCATCAGAGACAACAAGGGAAGGTATAACCACTTTCGATCTTCGAATGTTCATTTCAATTATGATCATGTTGTTAATAATGAACGTAAAACATGGCATCAAAAAACATGCACCTTTTGTGGATTAAATAACCATACATTTTCTAAGTGTGGAAAAGAATGGCAGCACGCAAAAGGATGAGGCGTGAAAGACCCTCCGAACAGCATGTAAAGAAACAAGTTAAGCAAATCTGGAGGAAGAATATGTATCGCAGTCATTGCGACAGAAATGGCCATCAAAGAGCCACTTGTTGGAGGCTCCATCTAGAGCAACGCCTTAAAGGCAAAGCGTCGGTGTGTGAACCTGGTGAAGCAGTTGTTCGACAAGAAAAACCACCACAAGGAGGCGACCCATTCACCTTGATAAGTGAAAAATGGTTTCTAGACATGTTTTCATTTCATGGTTGTGATTTTGTAAATCATTTGTTGCATTTTAAAATGTAAAAGTGATGACGTATTTCCATCACTTGTTCAGCAACAATGATGTCTAGTCTTATTTTGAGTTGCATGATAAACTGTGGAAGTGATGTTGTGTTTCCATCACTTTTCAAAAAAATAGTGTCTGGCCTTATGTTTGTAAGTCATGTGCTGCATTGATGATATGTTTCCCATCACTTGTTGATGCAACAATGATATGTTGGCCTTGTTTTTGTAGTTGGAGTATTGCGTCCATCTTGTTGTAAACTTGACCACCTAGTATGTGTTATAAACTCATGTCAAGTGTGGGACATTTGGGTCATTAGTTGATCATGTCAATCAAGCATGTAATTTGCAAATAATGTACTATAAGTTGCAGAGGTAGTAGGTGTTGGCTTGCTGCTTAAGGCTCTGAAGAACAAAGGTGAAGGAGATGGAAGCAAGATCTTTCAAGATGTTTGTGATGTAGACAAGGCACAAAAAAGTTGCAAATTATTTTTAATGCTTTTGGAGGACCAAAAGCTCCTCAGTGAGGAGGATTGATCTAGGTGGCTCTAGAGACACACATAGGACAAGGAGGACTCAGGAAAGCTCAAAAATCAAAGTGTTTGGACTAGGCTCAGACTAGGACCAAAGCATAGATCTCGTCGTCCTGATCACAGTGGTGTGAACGGTTCGTCAATCCGAGTCTAGATGAGAAAGTTAGAAGCAGTCAAAGTTGGGTTGACTTTTTGGTGACTGGGCAGGTTAAGGAAGTCACAATTTGGCTTTTTCTTGCGGACAGAATCCGACCAACTCTGGCAAGATTCTGGGAAAAATTGTTGCCTAGTTAAATTGTCTCCTTCATCCTAAAAATTTGAATTTTCGAACAACATTCTTATTAATAAAAAAAAATATTAAAAAAGGGTGTTAATGGGCCACCACCCCCACCACATACACCTTTACCATAACCCACACATATATTTAAAACATGTAACATGTATTATGGGGGTGGGCACAGGCCACCACCGATGGACCTGGCCAATGCCCCAACCACCAACCTACATGCAATAACATCTATGATACGGGATTGGCGGGGGTCGAACCCACCCGGCCCACATGGTCGGCCCCCAAGCGGGTGACCCCAAAACATTAATACATAACCACCATACTAACGCAGCAGGGAACCGATTGCGAGGGATGGGAGCGCAGGCAACCAAAATAGTGGACCCTCCACCCCATAACAAATTCAAAAAATACATGTACGGTTATGAATGTGTAAAAAAAGGGAGGGGCGGGGTTTGACCATCTGACCCCTCCTCAACCAACGCCTTAATTTACCATTATGCCATAACTGAATTCCTTGATTAATCCCCCCAGTGAAACTTATTTAACCCTCATTTGCACGGATTTTGAGATAGATGGAAGAACCAGGAGAGGGCACGGATTTCGAGACAGGAGGAGGCTGTGCACGTAGTTCGAGGCAACATTATGTGGGAGGGGTGAAATTTCATTTTGTCAGATTTTGACAAATTTTATATCGTTTCAACACTTCTTGTCACCACAAATGCAATGGTGCTATCTATGTCTCCATAAGAGTTCTGTTTTTTTAGGCCATTTTCAGGATGAAGGTGGAACCATGATCACTGTAAAAATAGGGAGCGAAACCATGAGCCTTGAAATTTTCCCAAGGAGGTAATTTTTCTCCATGTCGGAATATAGTCAAGTTTATACTTGTTTTTCACGGTTTTCCGCAGGTATCACAATGGCGAGGTTATATTTTCCATTTGAGTTGTAGATTTCCAGTCCACCCATGGTGCAAGATCTCCTTGAGCCCCAGATTCTCAACTTCTCAGAATTTAGATTTTGGATAGTCAATTTTGCACTATTTGACGCCTCAAATATGATGGTGTGTTCAGATTTCTCATTCTCTCATTCTATTCTTTAGTCACTTTTCTAAGTGGGATGCAAGGGTCAACATCCATGTGCGAGCAGTCATGCGATTGATGCCGTGAGATAAATGGTCCGAGCAGCTTCAACAATCTGACATCCACTTCTTCAGATGGCCCCTAGTTGTGAGGTATATGCAGTGTTCATGTCAAGGATAATTTTAGGGGCGAATGTTCGCCCTTTGGCGAAATTAAGGGGTTTTAAATTTTTAGTGGGCGAATATTTTGTATCATAGTACATTTTTACAAATCACCTCAAATAGCCCACCTTATTTTAAGGGAGAGGGTAAAAAAGGTAAATTTAGCCCTTGAAATTAGGACTTACAACCTTCCATTCGCCCATTTTCAAGAATAGGTTTTATTTAAGTGAATCCATTCGCCCATTTTCAAGAATAGGTTTTATTTAAGTGAATCCTATGGGCCAAATACCATATTTATAAAAGAGGTATGGTAAATCAATAAAAATATAAATAAATGAGAGGTATGGTAAATTAATAAAAATATAAATAAATGAGAGGTATGGTAAATAAATAAAACATTTTTTATATTTACTCCATAAGTCACCTTATATACATGTAAGGGTGTAAACAAATAAAAATATAAGTAAAGTGGAGGTATGGTAAATAAATAAAACGTCTTTTTATACTTACTCAAAAGGTATGGTAAATAAATAAAAATATAAATAAACTAGACATATCGTAAATAAATAAAACCTCTTTTTATATTTAGTCCATAACCCTGGTTCTATTTATGAAGACTCAAGAAAGAGGTTTTATTTAAGTGAATCCTATGGGCAAAATACCATATTTGTAAAAGAGGTATCGTAAATTAATAAAAATATAAATAAACGAGAGGTATGGTAAACAAAAAAACATTTTTTTATATTTACTCCATAAGTCACTTTATATTTACGAACACTCAAAAAATGGGTTATATTTAGGTGAAACCTATGGCCAAAATACTATGGGACAAATACCATGGACTAGATTGTTATTAATACCATGCAAAAAACCATTATTAGCGCTAATATTAGAATTAATAAAAATAAAAATGGCACATGGTATTGACCCATGGTATTCACCAAAAGGGCACATGGTATTGACCCATGGTATTCACCTGGAATGTAGCCTATTTAAATGGGGGAATTAAACCAACATGTAGCCTATGCTAAGATTCACTAGGACTTTACAAAGTTTTATTATTTAGTGAAAGACTCGCAAAGATCTTACAAGATTTTATAATTGAGTAAAATATTCGCCATGCCTGGTGAGAGATTTGCCAAACAATTATATATACATATTATATTATTGATAAAATCGCCTTCCATTTTTCCTATATACCATGGAGATTCACCCATTTATTATATTTATAAATTTAGGGGGCGTTCTTAAAATTTTCCCTGGTTCATGTACTTCTTCTTTATGCATTATGCTACACAGATCCTTGTTGATGCTTGATGTGGGATCTTATTTCTTACATGTTTTCATGATTCCTTACTTGATGTGAGGGGGAATCATCTACGTGATGTACTTGCTATCATGATTCGTCATGTTATGTTTTGAGATCCCTTTGTTGTATTTTGCTAGGATACTCTTGTTGTCGTCATGCATGTTTTTTCATTGAGATCCCTTTTATGCCATGTTGGCGGGATGCTCATCATGCATGAGTTTTATGTTATACTGATAGGAGTCTTTTGATTGAGAGTTCCTGTAGTGGAACATCTCTTAGAGCCACTCTTGCGTGAGGGAATTTTTCCTTGTATGATAAGTAGGTCATCTCTATGTACATCACCACTATTGACAACACTTAATACAGTGGCCTACACCATCTTGACACCAGGGCCCAGAGACGTAGTCCCTCTTGGACGAACTCCGTTATCAACATCTTATGTTTTCATGTGTTGATGATTGTCGTGTTCCTCTTCTTTACAACATGCATATGTATTCCTTTATGTTCTTTTAAAATGCAATTTAACACATCACGAAAGTAAAAGGTCTTGGAAGGGTCCTTCGTCACACCCAGACCTGGATTAATCTGATATTTTCTATTAGGATGGAAATTAATCTTACAAGTGTTGGCTGAGGTATCCAATGCATCAACTAAGATATTTTGACCCCTAGGAATCAGAGACAACTCATACTCTGGAAAAAACTACAGAAAATCTAAGACATCATTCCTGTAGGCCCTTAACATAATATGTTGAGCTGAGTACTCAATCACCATGTGTAGAAATCATTTTAGCTCCTGACCTCTTAAAAATTTTCAGTCCTAAAATCAGTGCTTCATACTTAGCTATATTATTGGTCCATCGAAAATTAAGCTTGTAAGAATATCCCTTTTATATACCTATTTTTGAGTTTAAGACCCAAACACCTACCCCTTCTCCTTCCTTAATAACTACCCCATCGAAATCTATATTCCAAAGGGCTTCATCGTCTTCATCTTCCTTCCTAGCATCTAATTTCACATCTTTTGTTTTGCTTAATTTAATTTTCAAGTTTGACACTTATTTTTCTACACATATATAATTGTATATAATGAAGGAATCCATATCTAAATGCACATAATAAAGGGGGTAGTTATTTGGTTTGTCTTGTCTTCTTAACATATATTTCATTAATTCTTCCATATATAGCCTTCTCTATTGACCAAAGATAGGAATAGTCGCATATGTCAGATCCATCTGCAAGGTACCCTATAACTTTGCTCCCCAATATCTTGATAATAACATTCCATAATTGGAAGGTATGTCGGACACTACAATATCCATAACCACACTCCTTGTTGGGATTTGGGCTAGAGTCACACATAAATCCTTGATGAGACCTAAGAATCTTACTTTGCTAGAATCAAAAGAGTACAGGTACTTATAGGGTCTTGTTATATCTAATCCTAGCTTTTCCATGATGACTCTAGGCATGAGATTGTGTGAAGCAATAGAATCGAGCATAGCATTGTGTAAAATGTAGTCATGAATGTTTAGACTGACATAGAAGGGTGGCACATTACCATCCTGAGACTTCCCTTCAACTTCAGGTCCAAATAATAATTTAGGTTGGTCATCAGTTAAGTTAACTGTGTCTATTCCCTCCCCTATTTTTAATGCCTTCATGACTTGAGTTCTATATACATTCTTGTTAATCAATTCTATGAGAGGAATATAAATTTTGACCTTGGCTAATTCATTTTCAATACTAAAAGAAGTTTGAGATTTATCTACTTCTTTGATACTTACATCTTGTTTTTGAGAAAACTCCTTTTGAGAGTCATCCTTTGTCTGGCTAGTGGAAGGTGCATCACTCTGAATCTTCTTGGGAGGGTTTATTGCAGTCTTCTTGCTTCTCAAATTGTACTATTTGTGTACCTCCATGATAGCATTTTGGTATCCATTTTTATAATCATCTGATTCTGCAAGGGTGAATTCTGGCCGTGATAGAAAGAATAGATCTTGTTACTCTTTGGTTAAGAAAATATTGTCTATTTCTCTTTCTCCAAACAAATAAATTTGATTCTCTTTGGGGTCCTCTTCTATCTCAGTTTCTTCATCTGCATAATTTTTCTGAAACATAGGTCTGACTTGTTGTTGATCTTCTGGGGATATTTTCTCTCTCTATTTAATTTGGGGTGGATTCCTCCTAAAATTAGGATTTTTGATCTGAGAACCCCCTTGAGTTTCTCTTGGTGGAGCCCTGTCAGTCAAACTCATCCTTTCCATCATTTTAACTAAGATGTCTAGCTTTGCATTTGATGAAGAAGAAGGTTATTCTTTGATAGTCACTCTTCTTTCAGCCTTTAACTTTTCTCTTTTGGATAACAAATTTGCTTCTACACTAACAACATTTCTTTGCATTTCTTCTAGGGTAGAAAGATTTCTCTCTCTCAATTGATAAGCCATATCAACATCAAATCCATATGGAAATCAGATTAAAGCTAACCCTGGTGGAGGTTGTATTTTTGTTGGAATAGAATTGTAAACATTGTTAAATCTAGTGCAATAGTCCTGAACTATTTCTCCGAGATCTCTTCTTAGACTCTCATATTCTTCCATGATCTAAAGAGGGTTATTTTTTACTTCCCATATTGCAAAGAAACTTTGGTTAAATTGTTCTGGATTTGTAATACGACATGCTGACAATCCCTTGAACCATTTTCTAACTTCCCCTGCACAACTTTGTGCAAAGAGCCTCATTTTCACATCATCATCATCAACTTATTCTAAATCTGTGAAGTCATTCATCTTGTCTATGTGTTGTTGTGATGTGATAGGCCCAGTGTTATCAAATTTGGGTATATGTTGGCCATATGTCTAAGGCATGTTGGGACGGGATCCCCAAGGTCAATTTTGTTAAAATATTATAAGTCTCCCCATTTTGAGGAGCGGAGCATGAATAGCACGGGTCAAATAGGAGTCAAGGGGTTTTAGGAAGGTGAAAGCCCCTTATATTTTGGTATTATTTTGAGATCTGCCCATGGTTTGCAGACCATGGTATTGTAATAGAAAATAGTATAAAAAGGTGTCTTAGTGGGTCTAAGAAAAGGAGTTACCAGATGGATGAAATAATTTTGAGTCTGTAATTGTAGATATTTCTATGTTTTTGGTGAAGAGGAAGGCTCCTGCAGCTGAGTGCGCGAAGACCTTGGTAAGTCTGTAGCTGAGTGTGCAAGCCCCTGCAGTTGTGTGTGCAAGGTCTGGAAAGTTGTATAAGGAAGATCTGAGGAAATAAAACATATTTGAAGCAATTTTGTGTCTATTTTTATGCACTTGTGTGTTTTCTGTATTTATGCGCAACTGAATGATATTTATCTGTATTTTATCTTAATTACTTTGTGATGATCTGGATCGACTGTTAGATGTTATTTCATGCATGATTAGATGTTTATGTGAAGCTTATACCTCTCTTTAACTGAAAATCACTTGAGTTTACTGAATAAGGGTCTATGAAGGTTAGATCAAAACTAAAACTACAGGAAACTCCTTAAACCCCTTCACATAGCCTTCTAGATCCAGAATCTTGGTTCTAGCATCCCCCAATATTGCCTTGGGTGAGACTGCAGCCTGCACTACATGGTTTGTTTCTGAAAGGGCCGGTAGTGTAGGGTTTTGTTGTTGGGACTGGGATCTATCTGAGGGATGTGTGATGTGGCATAAGTGGATGCCGACTAACAAGGAAATTGAGAAGTGGATAGATCGAAAGGTGCATGACTTTGCAGACCAGGAGAATAGGAATCCATGCTTATCAAAAGAAAATTGGTTACAAAGATATCTTTACACAAAAGTACATGAAGTTTTATTTTCATCGTTCCCTTGCGAATTATATGAGTGGCTATCCAAATTAGCAGATAGTGAACCTACCTAGAAGCACGATGATCCTATTGTGTGGACTCCATAATTAATCAAACTTCTTGAAAGATCTCATTATAATGTTATGAGGGTTTTTTATTATTGGATTAATAGTATCTTGAGTGGTTTCATCACTGAATTTGCAATAGATACATTTGTTTCCTATAGCGAAGCTGAACGATGATTCTTCAAAGGTCTGAGAGGTAAGTACCTGAAATTGCTAAAAACCTGGATTAAAATGCTTTTGTGTGAAAAGAGGGTTATGCATTTACCTTAATGTTTAAGAGGGTTCCGACTGGATCTACACGAAGTGGAAAGTGATTCATAGTAGATCAAGACAAATTTGTTGAAAGTGAATATAGTCCCTTATTGGGAGAGTCTGAAAGTGAAGAAGAATGAAGTAGCCCTAGTACGCCTAGAGGTGCAGCACAAACTATAGATCAGGGTACTTCTGGAATTCAACATCTAACTACTCCACCTCCACCTTCGCCTCCACCTCATACACCTACACCTCCACCTCCACCTCCACTATTCAGTATGGAAAACATAGTGAAAATGCCTGTATTTAGGGGTCATGGATAAGAGGATCCCGAACAATTTTTGTTCATGGCAGAAGCTGTTTCAAAAGCACAAAAAATCAATGATGATGATATGAAGAAAGTACAATTGGTTTCAATGCTACAGGACAAGGTGCTTACATGGTATATTAGATACATCACGACTCATCCGACTACTTCATTGGCTAATACAAAGGATGCATTAAATGTAGAATTTATGAATCTGAAGTCAAAAGCTCAGTTTGTGACTAAGATCAAGGAGATTAAGTAGAGGGTTAATGAATCTACGTGGGATATAGATCAATGACTGAAGTTCTTACTAAGTCAAGCTAACCAAATCTCATATGAACAACACAGGGATTGGTATATAGCTTCTCTATTACCTCACTTAATATTATCGTTATCTTAGCAAAATATTGGGTCTTAGGCCGAAGCATTGGAAATCATGATGAAGCTAGAAGCTTCACCGATCCAGGATACAAATGTAGGAGTTTAGCAGATCCAGGCACAACTAGAAATCCTGCATATGGAGTTGTAGGATCTGAAGAAGGGAAAGGAGGTTAAGTCAGAGACACATTCTAAAGTTTGGTGCACAAAATGCAAGGATGAAGGTCATCATAAGGATCAATACCATGTATTTCAGGTTTATATAGCTATGAGAGGTCCTAGCCTGCTAAAACCAAAGTCTTCTGCTGGATCAAGAATCAGTGAAAGTACCTGGTGTAGTAATTTCCAAGTTTTAGGATAGCATTCGACCGATAATTGTTCCCTATTACAAAATTTTATACAGTCTCCAAAGAATTTTTTTGTAAATTTTGTAAATCATTTGGTAATGATGAGAGGAATTGTCAAAGCTATGAACTAATGATTGACAAAACTCTATTTTATATGATGCAGATTGAAAATCGTGCGCAGAACAACCAAGGCTCACCTACAACTCATGGAGGATTTCAAGGACGGGGAAGAGGACGAGAAGGAGGAGCTGGAAGAGGTCGAGGCCAGATTATTTGTTACAACTATAGAGAACCAAGACTCTTAGCGAGTGACTGTCAAAATCCAACATAGCCTTCGTGTTAGTACTATTGTCAATTTGATCATGTTATATAAGATTGCCTAGTATTAATAGCAAAGATGCAGGAGAAGAATAATAAGCAGACGACCCAAAATATTCAAATGATGAGATCCCAGCCACACAAAGACGATCCCAATGTCAACATAGTCACACAAAGCAGTGTAGCGACTGTTAAAGACAAGCTTGAAGGAAAAGAACCACAATCAGAGTCATGGTTCTGGAAATATGGTGGGAAGAATGTTGTGTTTGATTTACATAAAGAAAAAGAGAAATTCATGTAGGCAAGAAATAATTTTACGAGTCGAGGTGCTTCTACATCTTAGAACTCGATGTCAATAGTCATGCAAAAGTAGAAATCTGAAGATGCTACTGCAACCTAAGATTCAGATCCCATAGTGTTGAAATCGTTTCCGCAGACCTGTATGAAGTTAATACGGGATCATAAGGTAGTAGAGGGACTGCAAGAACTGATAGATAATTGCGCGAGAAAGGATAATCCGTTACTAGGACAACGTGCAGTCAATAAGGTAAATCAAAGCAAGAAAAGAACCAGTAGCGAGATGTGGTTAACTGCGCAGATCGGTGATTTCAAAATGGATCAGGTAACCTTAGACTTGGGCTCTGATGCTAATGTACTACCGAAGAAAACTTGCAAACATATGGGAATGCCTAAGTTACAGTGGTTTTCAATTCAGTAACGCATGGCGAATCAACAAAAGATAATTCCAATGGGGTGCCTGCAAGGAATAACTGCAGATATTGAAGGTGAAAGAGTAGTGTCTGATTTCAAATTTATTGAAATCATCGATGATAGTAATCCATACCCAACATTGCTTGGGGTTGATTGGGCCTTTGACATGAATTCAATCACTAACTTAAAGAAGCGAAGCATGGTATTTGAAAAGAATGAACTTCGAGTGATTGTCCCGTTGGATCCAGCCTAAGGTGTGCGATACACAAAACCAAACTGTGACTATTATGCAGATGACAACACTGAGAACATCTATAAATTAACTGCATGAAATGAAGATTGGATCAATCCTACTGTGGATGGAAGGATCATCTAGGAGAAGGACAACTCCCGCCAATTAGATTTAGACAAAGAATTAGAAAACTGGTAGAATATGTTGCATGAGGTCTATATGCTGAGATGTAACCTGCTTACAAAATCGTTACGATGTGTATCTACTGAGGTACATAAGTTACCTTATTATGATGGCTTGGGTGATGTTAATATATTTCTTGAATATTTTGAAAGGGATGTACCAAAGTAACATTGGTTCTAGGACTTAGATCTAGCATTAAGAGCAACGCCTGCAAGATGGTGGGGTACACACATGGGTGATTTTGCTGACTAGAAGGAATATCATCGAATGATGCGATTAATATTTGGTTATGCGAACACCAAACTCACTAAAAAATACATAGGGAAGGATGACCCGCACGAACATCTGGCACAATGGACTAAGGCGTGGGGTGAAATATCTCAACCTGAGTGGGTGCATATCTTTATTCATACCCTAGATGTTATCCCTAAGAACTGGTATTTATAAATGTAGGAAATAATACTGTGGGGGTGAATCAGTATTTACAAATCAATAAATTTTTCATTTCCATAATCAGATTTATATATGCTACTTTAGTGAAGGGAACTCGTGTGTGCACGCAACTATTCTTAAGGAAACCAACATATATCCAGTGAACTTATGATTCAGTTAATTCATCATATGTTGATCTTTAATCAGTGCATCAGTACTTTATTAAACATTAAACTGTAACCATGTGCAGTAATAACAGAATAAACCGTCACACATAAGAAACACACATGAACACCACGATTTAAGGTGGAAACCCAATGTGGGTGAAAACCACCTACTGCTATCCTCTCCGTCTTCTTTTAATAATAAGAAAATTTGTTTACAATATTGTACTGGTGTAGATTGATACCAGTACGCAGGCACCCACCTGCATAAGGCTACAACCTTCTCTCATTTTCCAGCTTCTACTAGAAGGGAGCTACCACCCCCTAGCTCTTGTACTATCCAATGTGTTTATTAGTACATAGGCGTCGACATACAGAAGGCTACGACCTTCTCTCTTCCTCTAGGGACCTTGCTTCATAAATTTTCAGACTAGATGCTCCTGGTACACAACAATACACATGAAGGCCTCGTTTCATCAAATTATCATACTGGACCCATCAGAAACTTTGAAACTCAAACTACATCAACCAACCACTGAAACCCAATCATCAATCTTTGATATAACTGAAACCCAATAATCAATTTATGAATCAACCATGACTGAATCAATCAATCACTGAAACCTCTGACATATTGAATCAAACAATCACTTAAACCTCCGACATACTGAATCATGCAATCACTTTAAACCTCTGACATACTGAATCAAACAATCACCGAACCTCTGACACAGTTGAATCAACAATTCATTCAAACTTAATCAAATTCAACCAAACAACTAGAACAAACAGATCATTGTAACCAGTACACAGATCTGAACCAAGAACACTGCATCAAAAGCCAGAACCAACTTTAACATAAAAAATCATGTGTCAGACTATATACGCTCCTTCAATGAAGCCAACCTGCATGTATACGCAACTTCTTTTAGCCCAACCTTTGTATACCTGTAAATATATTGAATCATAAAACCTATGAACCAAAAACTGTACCAATCAGTGACATTTCTGAAGATATATTGTCATATTACAGAGTTATAAGAAGATAGCAACAAGGATCACCCTTCTTTATCAATCAATCAATCAATCAGACTCAATTTTCTTATACATTCAGTTCTACTTTCAGATCTAAGAAGACTTCATTGACAGACAACAGTAAAACAACAGCACTAATTTGATAGATTATTCATCCCTAAACATCAAGCTTTTCTTTTGGATATGCTACTTGGAAGAGCCAAACTAATGTGTATATGCACCTTCACCAAAGTGAACCAGAATATAGACCTGAAAATACTTACTTATAACTTCACCGCAATTCCAAGCTTCAAATATACCCAGATCATCACATATAAAGGATAAAACATTCATTAGTAATCAGATCTAGCCAATTCAATATTAGATCACATAATGATAAGTCATTATGATCCTGATCCATCATTATATCTCATCGATCATAAAACACTTAGGTGCATACTTAGTTCAAATCAAGTAAAGCATCAGAAACCCATAACATGCATATTTTCTTTTGATCTAACACTTCAGAAGACATTCATTACTTCTACTCTTAGCCCTTTGATCTTCTCTCCCTTATATAGTTTTAGCCTTTCTCAATACCTCGGATCAGAACAACACTTAGAGGTTGTGTTATTCTTAGACCGAATCAAATAACCGTTACTCCACTCAATATTGTGGGGCTAATACCATGGTATTGACCCTTGGTATCCTTTCACCTTAATTTTCTTAATTTTTCATCACGCATTTTCTTCTATGAAAGTGCGTGCATACATATACACTTTTTTTGTACGATAAACCCGCGTATACAACTTAACATACCTGAAAATGTCCTTTTTCTTCAACTTCTTGATTTTGATCTGTAGTCCTTTGTTCCTTCATCCTATTCTTTTGTACCATTACTTTGTTCCCTCTAAATAGACCTGTTATAATGTGATTTTTCATTGTACATTACTTCTGAACCGATTCCTTTGAACTGCCCTGCATTTTGTCACATTTGTAAACACAATTTCCATGCATTCTATCACATCTGATATCTCTCTTGTAGATTTATCTAGTTATGTAAATTCATCTAGTTACCATATACAGGTGAGATGTTCTGCTACAAGTGGGTTTCCATCAAGTACAACACATGCATCATAATGCCAACAATATCCCCCTTTGGATTTGATGGAAACCATGTTGGTGTTGAATACTGGAAGCTGTAGAAACTATTAGAGATAACAATCAATAACAAAATACTCTCCCCCTTTGACATCAAGGGCAAAGGGCGGACCAAGATATTCTCCCCATTTGATATCCAGGGCAAAGGGCTGACCAAAATGAATATTTTCATATCTGAGCAGATGAATATGAACATTGATCATGATCCCCATATACACATGGTCAATTCTATGATTAAAATCCCCCTTTGTACATGTTGAGATGCACTATACCGTCCATGCTCCCCCTGAGCACATGTAGAGTTTGCAAAAATATTTTCCAAAAGAATAACATGACTCTATAACTCAACTATGTGAGTATGACCTTCCTATCACTAATGACTCATACATACATCAATCTCCCAACCAAATGGGGATATACCAAATTTGACTCATCTACCTAACCAAGCGGGGATATACCAATTATTTATACATGACTAAAATATAGCAATTATTACATCATCCTTCTCATGCATAGTGGGGGTACAAATTACATCATATGACCAAAAAGGACTCATTAAAAGACTATGAAAGATAGAGACATATTATTACATCATAGGTCTTTATATGGCCTTTACATCGAATGATATACAAGACATCTATAACAGAGACCAAATATCTAAACAAGACCATGATAGTCATCAACAACTATCATACACCATGTATGATATGCACCATAAGCATTTGTCAGCAACATCCAGACCAGCAACCTATATATGTCCATCATTAGTTCCCAAGATATGACAATGTAATTATCATCAACCTATGACAAAGTATGTTGCATATAGATATCAACTCATCCTCTTGATCTCATCAAGATCAACTTGCTCTGTTTCCTTAGTAGAAAGAGCCTTATCATAACCTTCCATGAATCAACTAAGCATATGTCATATCTCCAAGCAGTAACACAAAATCATTCACATCATATCATATGTATGTGAAAACACCATAGTCATCATCTATGATCATAGCATCATCATCAAGAATTGCATGATCTTTCCACAAGAACCCTCAATATATCAACCATGTATCATCACTAGGAAACTTTCCACATCTGATAAGCATCAACCACAATAATCAACATATGTGAGTATCAAATCTATCATCATAAAGTAAGAAGGCATCATCATTATGTGACTAAGTATGCCATGTCTTCGAAAATCCATGTCTTCAAATAGCTATGCCTACAATAACACCATTCTCTTGGCCAACCAAAAATATTTATAAATATGCAACTTAAGTAATCATCCATGTATCCAACATAATGTATATCCATCAATGAGATAGCAATATGTATCTAGCAAACCATGAGCTCATAGTCATTTGTAAATCTTTCTTGATACCATAAATAGCAACAATCCTCAACCATGTGAGAGCCAAGAACTATAGGAATCCTACATCATAACTGCAACATATGAACTTTATGCATCTTTGGAGGCATGATGACAACAACATAAAAGAAATGAGTGGCTCATCATCAAATAATGAGGTTGTGTACTCAAGCTTTGTACTCCTCCTTGTCCTTATGAAGATCACCATGTAAGCAACACCTATGTACTGTATGCATCATCAAAATTCATCCACAATCACCCATAAATCTGATCTGAATAACAACTATGTAACGCCAAGAAATACAAGTATCATCATCACATGAAACTCATAACCGCAACATAGCATGATGTATCATTTAAACACTTTAGCCACATAAGCATAATCACCATTGATAAGAATCATTAGGTACCAAAGACTTCTAAACATAATGTCAATAATGCAATATTAGAAGCATAGAATATTCTCCCCCTGAACCTGTGCCACCTATTCACTGTCATATTTGATCATTGCATATATCAGTAATAAATATCTGTTGGCATTATGATATAGGTATTGTCCTTGATGGCAACTCACTCATATGAAAGATTACAGTATAGCAGGTTAACAACAAATAATTACAGATCAGTCTTCACATAATGAAGAAAGAGAGGTATACGCAGGTTCACCATTGACCAAGCCACGTATACACGCGAGTTCACTGCATACAAGGCACGTATACGTACACACACACTTTCACAAAAGGAAAAGTGTGTATACCTTGGAAAACTAAGTTTTTGGTCCATGGTATTTTGATCCATGGTATTGGTCCAAGGTATCTGGTCAAAGGTATTGACCCTAATTATTTGGTCCAAGGTATTAGTCCTAAGTGGTTTTGGTCCATGGTATAAAGAAGGGCCTAAAACTATAAAAGGAGGAGAAGATCATTAGGCTAGGGTGTGCAAGTATTGAATATTTGATGAAGTATGAGATCTAATATGTAGCTTATTGGCTTATGGTGTTGTGCTTGATCTGAACCAAGGATGAACCTTAGCGTTTGATGAAGGATAAGATCTGATGATGTTTCGAGATCTTAAGGTTTGAAATGAATTATCTTTATGTGGTTTGATCATGTATCTAAATAACTGGCGCATGTTGTAGTTTGTAAATGTGATGATCTAGGTATGATTGAAGTCTAGAATAGTTGTAATGTTTAAATCATCATTTACAGATATGTACGCAGGTTCACTTTAGGAAAAGAGCATATACACGTTGGTTCTGCATATCAAAGTAGCGTATACATCATAAATTTGATTTGCATATCTGTAGGTTGGTTAGCTTTGGGAATAGCATGTACACACGCAGGTTTGACACATGGAAGTAGAGTATACCTTATAAAATATGTTTCAGTTGTTTCTATTTGTTGTTACAGAGTTCTAGGTTCTGGCTTGGGTTTTGGTGACTGTATTCTGGTGACAGTATTAGATTGACTGCCAAAGGGATTGATTCAGAAAGTGACGGTTGAGTTTCAGTGATTGGTTGATGTAGATGTATTTATAATTGAACTGCAGTTATAATGTTGTTGATGGATCCAGTCTGAAAATTTATGAAACATGGTCCCTGAAGGAAGAAAGAAGTGTGTAGCCTTCTGTAGGTCAGCACCTATGTACTAGTAAACATATTAGCTAGTAAAAGAGCTAGGGGGTTGTAGCTCCCTTCTAGTAGAAGCTAGAGAACGAGAGAAGGTTGTAGCCTTCTACAGGTAGAAGCCTGCATGCTGGTATAAGTATGTACTAGTACAGAATTGTAAACATATTTTCTTATTATTAAAAGAAGACAGAGATGACAGCAGCAGGTGGTTTTCACCCATGTTGGGTTTCCACCTTATATCTTGGTGTTCATGTGTGTTGCTTATGTGTGATGCTTTATTATATTTTTACTGCACTGTCTAATGAATTCCTGATATACTGGTTAAAGTTCAATGCATGATAATTTGGGCAAATCAGTAGATCTCTGCATATACGCTGGTTGCCTTAAGTACAATTGCATATATACACTAGTTCACTTAGCTGAAGTAGCGTATGTTAGTGTTAGTGTCTTCACACTTCTGTCGGTGATCAAATTTCTCTTTTGCATGCATATTAGGTGTCTCATTCGATCAGATGCATTCCATTAGGTCATGGATCAAACTGATGGTAGTGCTTTCATGTCAGTTTCCCTCATGACATCCACCTACTGACCTGTTTACACATTTTTTTTAGTCATTCACAGTCATCCTGTTTCATTTCATGTATAAAAAATAGTCCTAGGGTTTAGTTCCATTAAGTCTTAGGGTTTTTTAATCATGCTCATTCATAATTAAATAAAGTGGTCAGCAGACACATGAGGAGGTTAATAACGATCATAAAAGTCAAAAATTGTTAATTTGTAAGCTTAATGAAGTTCTAACCTCAAAACTTGTTTTGAGGTAAAACAGAGCATTGGTATTTTTCATGTAATTTTATGTAATTTTATGGTTTCTATATGTAATAAATGATCATATGCTACTCCTGGTCATCTGATGACATTGCCAAGCACCTGCCACTTCAAAAATCAAGTCATCTTGAGCACCAATCCGCTTGCAAAAGCAAAAGAGAACAAACCCTAATTTCCTCTCCCATTGAGCTAGGGTTGGCTATGGGATTAGAGATATGTGAGAAAAGGAGTCATTAGGGATATCAGAGGGTATGAGACCAGTTCATATCATCGAACATCAAATCTCCGCCATTTATCAAGAAATCATTCCAAGGAACAAGACATTCATCACACATCAGGGACAATTTTTCTTCAAACTATGTTTTTGAGCAATAAAAGATGCATTTGGAAAAAGTGAGAAAATTTTTGTCCCTAAATGACCCAAGAGGAAAATCCTCTTTCCTTTTTTACACAACTATCATGGTTTTAGAGAAATGTCAAAAATAAAGTTGCCTCAGGAGGGTTGCTGCACCTCTGGGGTGGCCTTGGGAAAATCAAGATTTCTCCTATCCTGGTTGACCAAATGACTTGTTTGATGATTTAAATGATATCCAGCCAGAGAGAGCTTTCCAATGAGCTATCATGAGCTCAATTTGGAGTTGAGGAAGACCTTCAAAAGTTGACTGCAATAGCACTCTGCATTTAGGCAGCCTCATTTTGCACATTTTGACCAGTCTTGGGAGATTGGACTTTTGATAGGGAAAATGACCTCCAAATTAGAAAATTCAAGATTTTCTGGAAATTAGACTCGATAATATTTCCAACGAGCCATCACATGCCCAATTTGGACTCCGGGAAGGCCTCCAAAACTGGTCTGCAAAAAGGCATTGCGCATTAAATTGGCGTTGCGCACCTGTGGCAGGTTTCCAGTGTAAAATTACATTGGCGTTGTGCACCTGTTGAAAACACCTCAGAATTGCTATCAAAACACCTCCAAAGCTATTTAATGCTGGTGCCAAGTAATTTTAGCATTCCTACTTACTAATAAATAAGTGTTCTTGATTTCTTGAGTGTGTTTGGCGTCATTTCATAGCAAACCCTATTGGCATTGAAATTTCTCTCATAAACCTTAAATAAGCTAACCTACCTCTCATAAGCCACTAACGGTCATTGGCTGCCTTTCTCCTCCATTTACACTTGGTTTATCAACTCTTCCTCACTATCCATTACTCATCAAGCTTTATTCCATTAAACCCTAATTTCTACATCAAACCCTAGCCTTAATTCCCTATTCCCAAACCCTAACTCCCAAATCCTACATATTCATTACATCTACTTCATTAACAAACCCTAATCTCACATTTGAAAACCCTACTCTCTCCCTCATTTCCCACATTCCTTCATAAATCCTTTACCCTAATTCCTTCAAACATTCACCCTCCCCTTACATTTCACTTACTTTATATTTCAAAGTCTCTTCATACTCATATGTTTTCACTACAAACTTCATCACCCATCATATTACCAAAAGCATGGAGAGAGATTCATATTAAGAGAGGAAAGAGGAAACTCTCTATGATTCTTCCAGAGAAGCTCATGTGCCAAGAAAGCCACACAAATGGGAAAATATCATCCGGGATGAACCCACCACTCTTACAGAATTGCTTGCTTTCCCTCTTGCTATAGCTAGCTTTAAACACTAGTGTTGTTATCAGTTTTCTGAAATGGTAGCGAGGGTAAAGTTTCATCATGAGCTTGCCCGGTTGTTTGTCACTCATCTACATAATGGCCAAGTGAACCTTGCTGGTGTCTCCTTCACCTTGTCACCTACCACCATCTCAGAAGCAACAGGCATTCCAAATGTTGGTGAACAGTGGAACAAAGGACAGTATGTTGACAGTATGATGAAGAGGCTTAAGGCTAAGTTGGAAAAGGTCTTAAGAAGCAAAAAAGAGCATGATAAACTAAAAATATTGGCTAAAACATAATTGGCCCATCAAATCACCTAACAAGGATCATTCATGCCAAATTTCAAAAAATTTGGAGAAAATTTTGTCATTTTTGAATTTTTGAATTTGAAAAACAGGTTTTTCCAATAGGTGCGCAGCGCCACCGGCGCTGCGCTTTTGTTGGGGACATCTTCTTGCAAAATGGTTTACATTTTTGGAATCAGCATGGAAAAATATGAAAGCTCAGAAATGGCGAGGAATTTTGGACAAGTTCTAGGTCTCCAAAAGGGCAAAAAACACCCAAAAAGTGCCCTCTCTGCCACTTTTTTGCCACACAGGAAGCAGTCTTGGGAGAATCAATTTTTGGAGGGGAAAATGGACTCCAAATTCAGAAATTCAAGTTTTTCCAGAAAGTAGACTCATCAAGCTTTCCAATGAGCTATCCTTCACTTAATTTGGACTCAAAGAAGCCTTCCAAAATTGGCCTAGAAAAAGCACTGTGCATAGGATGAATTTTCCCAGTTTTGCCTGATTTTCCAGATTTCGCCTAGTTTTCTCTACAGTTGACTTTTTCTTGCTCTCTTGGTGAAATTAGCATGGTAAATGATGTAATTTGATGTATTTATGGATTTAAAACACTTGATAGGGTAGATACATCAAGTCTAAGGTGGTTTTGAGTTGAATGAATTGGTTTCCTTGGTTTTAGAGGCAAGCTATTCCACTGCTTATATTCCTGTTCTTAGTTTAGATATGGTTAAAACCACCAATTTTCTCATGGATTCGAACCTGATAGCTAGCTTGAGTAGTTTCCTTGCCTATATCATGTACTTTTGATTCATTTGTAAAGGTTGGACTTTGGTAGAAGTGTTGGACTCATTGAACATTTTATAACAGCAGTTGGCAAGGAAATAAACCAGGGTTTTACAGCATTTTGTGGGATTCTTGTGGTAATGTGTTTTGGCATTATTTCTTCCTTTGTTATTTAGTTTCTCTTATGTGTTATATGTGCCAGCATCTATTTTTTTCTTCATAACTAAATGAATCAAGATAGATTTGGGAACACATTTAGTTTTTAATGTTTTCTGCTATTTGAAGAGGACTAATGAACTTTGCATGCCCTCCTCAACTCCTCACTGGTCTTAGACTTACCATCACACTTGATTCAAAGTGCCAAAACACCTACCTACCTTGCCCCATAGAACATCCTGCAAATCTGAGTTGATTTCCCAGACCTAGAGCTGCCTTCTCCAATTGATCTAGCAGCCAAAACTTAAAATCAAACCAGAAACCCTAATCTACTATACCTAGCCTAAAATCAGCATTCATTTTCAGTCCTCTCAAGCCCCAATTGCCAGCATCCTAAGTGAGATTGACAAGGAGAGAGCCCTCTCCCAACCTGGTAGGGCTAGCTACCAGGTAAGCGTGGTTTGATGTTAGCCTAGACCTGCCTTCTTTCAGCCTGAGGTAGATTTAGGTGCTAACAGCGTATACAAATCAATTTTGAAAATCAATTTATTGATATGATAATACCGATTCACCCCTCCTCTCAATATTATTTCCAACAATATCAAGGCATATACATCAAGTTATCAACAACTTATGAGGATCAAAAGAACTTATAAATAACATCCACAGATTGTAGTCATCAATCATCAAGGCAGAAAAGATAATTGATAATTGTCTAAACCATATTAGATCATTTTTCTAAGTCTGTCCCACTGCTTCTTCATCAAACCAACATATACACGACTGTGCAGCTTCGAACTCGTGTATATACGCGACTTGTCTTCATGATAACTGTGTATGAGAATTAGAACACTGAAATTTCATACTCTTAGTTTCTTCTGAGTCTGTTTTGTCAATATACTGAGCTATGCCACATATTTCTGGTTGTACTTCCTTCTTCTTCCATACCTTGGAGTGTGATGATGTTTTCTCCTTTTGGTATGTTGGCCGAATTTTTCTCCTGCATTCTTTTGCTATATGCCCAAACTTGTTACAAGCATAACATCTTATATGTTTCATATTCCCTCTATAACAATTAATGGCTTTGTGACCAAACATATTGTAGGAAAAAAAATATCCCTTAAAGTACCTGGAAGCTGATGATCTTTCTGTGTGACAATTATTAGCTTGAATCATTCTACTTCTGCATCTGGCTGCAACATGTCCAAAATTATGACATATAAAACATTCAACATTGTTCATTAGAGGAAAGAACCGATTATCACTTCCATAGTTAGGAGTAAATGATTTTCTTTGAAGTCTTTCTTTCCTTGGTTGTTGATGGGGTTGACCTCTTATCTCCTTGTTGAGAATTTCAAATTTTGCATTAGAGTTCCTTGCTTTAGTTTGTGAGCTAGATTCACCTTTAACAGTTTCATGAAAACCAAGACTAGATTTGATGGCAGGATACCTTTAACTACTAAGAATATCATCCAAAATCTTAGTACTATCTTGAAATCGTAAAAGTTTATCCTTTTCTTCTAATTTACCTTTTAGGATTTTTACCTCAACCTGATATTGCTCTTCCTTTTCAAGATACTGCTTTTTCATGATTTCTTCAACTTTTCTTCCTTCTTCCACTTGTTGCCTTAATTCGAGAACTTCATTTTCTTGTTCTTCAAATGCTTGGAGTAGTTCTTCATTATGCTTATTTGAATTTTTGAGATCTTCTTTTAGAGAAATGACCATAGCTTCAAGACCTTCACAGTAGCTGGTTCTTTCTATAAGTTCCTTGGTTGTTGTGTCCTTTTCATTCACTTCATTTCTCAATGATGTCACTTCATCCTGCAACCTTTGACTTTGATCTTCCTTTTCTTTGTACTACTTTATTTTGTTTCTTTCCTCCAACTAGGCTTTTAACATGGTAACTTCTTCTTTGTAGGCATATTCCCTTTTATGAATTAGATCTTTTTGATCTCTAATTTGTTTGTGAGATTTTTAAATTATTCCTCTATTTGATTTCTTTCTCTTTCACCCATAAGAGAAAATTCAGTTGTTTCGCTGTTACTTTCATTATCTTCAAATGAATAGAGAAATGCATCACCAGAGGACAACAAATTCGTAAATGATAGTTCTTTCACTTGCTCATCTTCATTCTGAGGTGATTCTGAATCTGAAGAGTTTCTTCCACATAAAGGCCAATCGTCTCTCCCACTGTCATAGTTCCTTTGAGATGTCTTCTTCTTTTGAGGAGGTTTCTTCTTTAGCTTCTTTCCCATTATTACTACAGATCTCCTTCAAGAGATCAAGGTTCTACCAAGGGACCTGCTCTAATACCAATTGTAGGAAATAATACTGGGGGGGGGGGGGGTGAATCAGTGTTTACAAATCAATAACTTTTTCATTCCATAATCAGATTTATATACGCTACTTCAGTGAAGGGAACTCATGTATGCACACAACTATTCTTAAGGGAACAAGCATATATCCAGTGAACTTATGATTCAGTTAATTCATCATATGTTGATCTTTAATCAATGCATCAGTACTTTATTAAACATTAAAATGTAACCATGTGTAGTAATAATAGAATAAACCATCACACATAAGCAACACACATGAACACCAAGATTTAAGGTGGAAACCTAATGTGGGTAAAAACCACATGTTGCTGTCGTCTCTGTCTTCTTTTAATCATAAGAAAATATGTTTAAAATATTGTACTGGTGCAGACTGATACCAGTACGTAGGCAGCCACTTGCAGAAGGCTACAACCTTCTCTCATTTTCCAGCTTCTACTGGAAGGGAGCTACAACCCCCTAGCTCTTGTACTAACCAATGTGTTTACTAGTATGTAGGCATCGGCCTATAGAAGGCTACAACCTTCTCTCTTCCTCTAGGGACCATGTTTCATAATTTTTCAGACTGGATGCTCCTGGTACACAACAATACACATGAAGGCCTCATTTCATTAAATTTTCATACTGGACCCATCAGAAACTTTGAAACTAAAACTGCATCAACCAACCACTGAAACCCAATCATCAATCTCTGAATCAACCATAAATGAATCAATCAATCACTGAAACCTCTGACATATTGAATCAGACAATCACTAAAACCTCTGACATACTGAATCATATAATCACTTGAAACCTCTGACATACTGATTCAAACAATCATTGAACCTCTAAAACAACTGAATCAACCATTCATTCAAACTTAATCAAATTCAACCAAACAATTGGAATAGACAGATCATTGTAATCAGTACACAGATCTGAACCCATAACACTGCATCAAAAGCTAGAACCGACTGTAACCTCAAAAATTATGTGTCAGACTGTATATGCTCCTTCAATGAAGCCAACTTGCATGTATATGCAACTTCCTTTAGTCCAACTTGCATATACCTCTAAAGATATTTAATCATAAAACCTCTTAACCACAAACTGCACCAATTAGTGACATTCTGAAGATTTACTTTCATATTACAGAGTTCTAAGAAGATAGCAACAAGGATCACCCTTCTTTCTCAATCAATCAATCAATCAAACTCAATTTCCTTATACATTTAGTTCTACTTTTAGATCTAAGAAGACTTCATTGATAGATAACAGTAAAATAGCAACACTGATTTGATATATCAATCATCCCTGAACATCAAGCTTTTCTTTTGGATATGCTACTTGGAAGATCCGAACTAGTGTGTATACGCACCTTCACCAAAGCGAAGTAGCGTATAGATCTGCAAATACTTACTTATAACTTCGCTGCAATTACAGACTTCAAATATACCTAGATCATCACATATAAAGGATAAAATGTGCATTAGTAAATAGATCTAGCCAATCCATTATCAGATCACATAATGATAAGTCATTGTGATCCTGATCCATCATTAGATCTCATCCGTCATCAAACACTCAAGTGCATACTTAGTTTAGATCAAGAAACACATCAGAAGCCCATAACATGCATATTTTCTTTTGATCTAACACTTCATAAGACATTCATTACTTCTACTCTTAGCCCTTTGATCTTCTCCTCCTTATATAGTTTTAGCCTTTCTCAATACCTCAGATCAAAACAACACTTAGAGCCTGTAGTTTTCTTAGACGGGATCAAATAACCATTACTCTGCTCAATATTGTGGGTTAATACCATGGTATTAAACCTTGGTATTATTTCACCTTAATTTCCTTAATTTTTCATCCTATACGCGCTTTTTCTTCTATTAAAGTGTGTGCATACATATATGCTCTTTTTGTACAGTAAACCCGCATATACAACTTAACATACCTGAAAATGTCATTTTTCTTCAACTTCTTGATTTTTATCTATAGCCCTTTGTTCCTTCATCCTATTCTTTTGTACCATTACTTTGTTCCTTTTGAATAGACCTGTTATAATGTGATTTTCCATTGTACATTATTTCTGAACTAATTCCTTTGCACTGCCCTGCATTTTGTCACATCTGTAATCACAACTGCCATGCATTCTGTCACATCAGATATCTCTCCTATAGATTCATCTAGTTACGTAGATTGATCTAGTTACCATATACAAGTGAGTTGTTCTAATACAAGTGGGTTGCCATCAAGTACAACACATGCATCATAATGCCAACAAGAAACAGAGTTGCGACACGGGACCATTGATTGGGATGAGATGAAAGAAAGTTTCTTGTTGACGCTCAGTTTTGAAGATGGGTTTGCATGCATTGATGAAGCGCTTCAAGAAATTAAAGCAGTAATCTTCTGAAAATCCATCGAACCTATCACGTGGGTATAGAATGATTGGAGTACGTAACTGCAACATGCTTTAGAATGTTACAGTGTTACAATGGAAGAAGCTGATGAGGATCCGCGCAGTATTAATATCCTTGGATCAGAGGGATAGTGCGAAGTTGGTGGATCTAGTGCAGAGATCCTTGATATTTCGCAATGAGTGCGCTCAAAGAAGGTTAACATTGGTTCGGAAGCAAAACCAAAATTCGCGAAAATTGGCGACTATTGGGATGAAGATACAATGGATAAGGTAGCTGAATTATTACATGAATATCTAGATTTATTTCCAACCAGTTCTCTAACTTGAAAGGGATAGTAGGAGATTTGGGGGTGATGAAGATCAATTTAAAACTCAATGAAAAGCTATTTAAGCAGTGCCCATATAGGTTGAACCCCAAATATAAGGAAAAGGTGCGAGAGGAAATCGATGAAATGCTCGTAGCTGGAATAATTGAGTCTATAGGAGAATCTAAGTGGGTCAGTCCTATGATGGTCCAAGAGAAGAAAACAAAAGGTGATATCAGGATTTGTGTAGATCTGCAGAAGCTAAACGATGCATGTGTCCATGATCCATTGCCTACACCATTTATAGATGAAGTTCTCGAGAATGTTAGCAGATAGGAAGCGTACTCATTTATGGATGGATTCTCGGGATACCACCAAATTAAGATTAGGAGGATAAAAGAAATACTACCTTCTCTATAGAATGGGGGTCGTTCTAGTATATAGTTATTCCTTTCAGGCTCAAATTATCTTGCAATTTTCTCTAGGGTGGATGTCGCAGCATTCAAGAAGTTCATTCATAAGTTTTTGGAAGTATACCTCGATGATTGGACAATGTTTAGGTTGGTCAAAAAGCATGTCTCTAGTCTGCACTTGATGTTGGATACTTGTAGGAAGTACCAGATCTATATAAACTTGAAGAAATGAATTTTCTATGTACATTATGAAATATTGTTAGGCCACGTTATCTGTAAGTAGGGATTGATTGTAGACCCTACTAAGATCATTGTAATTATCAATCTGGAGCCCCCTAGGAATGTAAACCAGCTACGCATGACATTGGGTCCTACCCAGTACTATTGAAAGTTTATTAAGGCATATGCACAGATCACAACACCCATGGAGAAGCTATTAAAGAAGTATGTTACATTTTTTTGGGATGATGATTTTTAGAAGAGCTTGGATACTCTAAAGGAGAAGATGGTTACAGTTCCAATCCTAGTATTCCTGGATTGGAAGAAGGAATTTCATGTATAGGTGGATGGATCTTACATAGCGTTGGGAGTCATCTTAACACAACCAGGGGTAGGAGAAATCGATCCCCGATTGCCTTCACCAGTCAAAAACTATCTAAGGCCAAAATGAACTACTCAACCACAGAGCACGAAGGTTTGGCCATGGTTTATGCACTATAGAAGTTCAAGCATTATCTACTAGGTGCGCACTTTAAGATGTACATAGAACATTATTCTTTGAAGTACCTGGTCAATAAGCATGTGTTGTGGGGGGGAATCTGTAGATGGTTGCTCCTTTTCGAAGAATATGATTTTGAAGTAATAGCGAAGCCCCAGAGATTGAATGTTGGACCGAACCACCTTTTTCGGATCGAAAATGATGAAGAGCCTACAAATATTGAGGATGGATTACCTGATGTGTACCTCTTTGTTGTCGGGGTTGCGGACAAGCATTTTGTAGACATCATTCAGTTTTTATCTACTGGCATAGCTCCTGAAGGTTATACGACACAGCAAAAGAAGGAACTAGTTGTCAGAGCTGTCGATTTTTCTATGATTACAGGAAAACTATATAAGATGGGTTTGGATGAAGTTCTACGTTGATATGTGCCTGAACATGAAAGACACAATATTCTAAATTAAGCACATGGTGGTGTCATTGGAGGACACTATGTAGGTAAGGTTACTGCGTAGAAGATCCTACACGCAGGATTATGGTGGCCAACAATACAAAAAAATTCCAAGGAATATCGTTGTATGTGCGATGTGTGTCAAAGGACAGGGAGACCATTGTGAAGGGATGAAATTCCATTAAATACATGGGTCACATCACAAGCATTTGATAAATAGGCGATTTACTTTGTTGGACCTATTTAGCCACTGGGAAAAAAGATAGGAGTGCATTATATTATCACTATGATGGAATACTTAACCAGGTGGACCGAGACACAACTTGTGAAGGATTATAGCTCGGACACTACTGTGAAGTTTATATTTGAGTTTATTCTATCAAGGTTTTGATGCCTGAAGATTCTGATAAGTGACATAGGATCACACTTCCTGAATGAGACAATTTCTACTTTAATAGAAGAGTTTCAGATGTACCATTAGAAGAGTAGACCATATCACCCCCAAGAAAATGTCATTGTTGAAGCTTTCAACAAGATCTTGGAGAATGCCCTCACAAAGGTATGCTATGTTAATAGGAATGATTGGGATGTGCGTGTACCAGCAGTTATATGGACCTCTAGAACTAATTGTAAGAAATTGGTTGGGAAAACACCCTTTCGATTGGTTTATGGACAAGAAGCAGTAATGCCGATGGAATACATAGTGCCCATCCTAAGAATCATAGTAGTAACCAATATAGAAAATCACGACATCATGGAGGAATGACTCGCGCAGCTGCTGAAATTAGAGGAGGACCGCCTTTTGGTTGGATTTCATTAGTAGGTACAAAAAGTTATAGAAAAGGCATGGCACGATCATCACATCAGGCAGTGCACCTTCAAAAATGGTGATTTTGTACTAATGTATGACTACAAGTTTATGAAATTTCCGGAGAATTTTCAGATGCATTGGCTAGGACCATATGTGATTAAGGACATTTCGGATGGTGGCACAATTCATCTCATGAAGATGAATGGGGAAGTATTTCTAGGTAGGATTAATGGGAGGAGGCTGAAGTTTTATAGGGACGACCCCGCCCCTATGCAATGACTACATGGATGCAGGAAATTCTTAGTGCTTCTGACAGTTGAAAGAAAGTGCAGGACTATAAAATACTCTGCCAAGGAAAAAAATTATCGAAGAAGGAAGGTTGCATGATGTGTTGGAAGAGCGTGCAGATGGAAGCTGTGATGAGGTAGCTATACCACAAGGAGGATTGTCGCATAGCCTACCTAGAAAGTGACTATTGGAGCAACTACAGTTGATTTGACAACTATTTTTCTGTTAAAAGGAGTGGGGGAAGTGCATTTAAGGCACAAATATGGGATAATCTGCCACCAAAACTGTATTTATGAGAAATATTTGAGTGGGAATAGATAGTTTGAATCTGAATCGAGTTATAAATATCACACCCTGCTCCACACTTGGCCACTTTTCTTCTTGAGAATTTTTTATGTGTTGTTGCGCTTAAAGAGCCGAGTGTATTGTTGTATGTCTAGTTACTTGACTTGGGAAGAAGGTGAGAAAGAATTCCTGAGAGAGGCATATGAAACATCATGACTGCAACACCGCCAGTCCCTGCTACAACACCCAGGTTGTGGAGACAAAAACCTATTGCCTCTGTGGTAGGAGAGAAAAAGCCAAAAAAAACCACAACAAACCCCAGTTCGACAATCGTTGCAGAAGATCCCAACTGAGCAGAGAAAGAAGGCTCGTACGGATAAAAATAAGTAGCCTATGGAAAACCAAGACTTAGATGAAGAATATATGAATGTGGGGATTGAGGATATCAGTGCAAAGGGCCTGGAGACAATTTCTCAGCTTCCGCCGTATATACCCCCACGAAAACCAACCGCCAAAGTAAGTAGGGACCCTGACTCTATGAAATTCAAGGTATTCATGCCATTAATACCAAATGAAGTACCTATCGAGGGTGATTTGTTGGCCTAGGCACTATTTCTGAAGATGGAGGATTTGGATTTGAGCGATCATGAGAAATTTCCACAATTGGAACCCAGCAAATACTTGAAGACAATCTACTATGAGGAGGCGAGCGTTACAAGACTTGAATCGATGAAGTTTGAGGTCGGTATTGAACATACAGGGTTGCTAAATATGTTGTATGTCCCACATTTTAGCCACAACATTATTAATACCATTTGTGTGTGCCATTTGTTGGTGTTGGTTCATGATGGGTGCCTCTAGTTGGGAGGGCCCATCCCAATTGATGATATGTTGATCCGCAGAATCACAGCGCTACCATATCAGGGTGTGAACCCCACAGATGCTTTTGTGGGGAAGTCACAGGAGAAAAAGCTCACAGACCAAATGAAAAGTGACTTCGGGTTGGTGAAGAAGTCGTGGGGATATGCCATTAGTTCTATCTCGGATGAAGCTATGTGGTTTGCTGCACAGATCTTGGTAGGAAAAATCATGAGAAAGTGTCTCGTCGATGAAGTATCGATACCAGTAGTATCCTTGGCTGCACACTGCAGCAAGGGGGTCTAATTTAATTGGGAAAAGTACCTCTGCCAATAATTCTTTGATGATTTTTGTGAAGCATAGGAGGATGGAAAAGAATTCCACTACGTGTGGATGTTATTATTGATCGCGTTGATAGCTTGGAGGACACCAGCGAATTGCCAATTCCCAACAAAAAATCCAGAGTTGTGTGAGGTTGCCAAATTTGCCTCGCTATGGGCAATGAAGGACCTTGCCCATGTCATTGAAAATAAGATGTTCTAGGTAATGTTTGAAATGGAATTGCGTATGGTGATTAACTAGAAACCATGGTCATCGCCCAGTATATTCAAAGAACATAGATGCATTGGAGATTTTAAGGTTGATTTCCATCATGTATACATCCACGTGAGGTGCAAATTGACGAAGAAATGGATGACGTTGTTGTTTTTGGTCACCGAAGACAATATCATGCAGTTAGTCCTTAAGTGGCTGACTGACTGGATCCTTCCAACAGATATTGTTGAAGGTATAATAGGGATTAGTGTAGAAGGCGCAATAGGCACCAGTGAAGATGCGCCGAAGGAAAAGAAGATGGTGACCATCGACTTAGAGAAAAACACCATACAGGAACCTAAGGGAGAGCACGACGAAGAGTAGCATAAAGAAGAATTATATCAATGTATCGAAGACCCCTTTGTAGAACCAAAGAATGTTGATTCTCCCTTTATTCTTAAACAACAACAAAATTAAAGTGCGGGAGGCACACGAAAGAAGCACAACTCTAATAAGTCCACCGATGCGGAGGCCATGGTCCTCACTGAGGGGGACCTTGATGCAATTTTAGATATTGTTATGTCTTTGACGGAAGAAATTTGGGGTCATATTGAAGAACAATATCAGTTTGTTTTGACGAAGGTCCAGGCAGGCCTCACAGAGTTGCAAATTCAGGCAAGCCAGGTTCAAGTGAGCGAGAAACCAATGGCATCAGGTAATGTGCAATCAGTCCTCACTTCAGAGCTTCGCGTTGTACCCATGCCTGATGGATCTTTACATTTGAATGATGCCACAGAATAGGAGTGTGCCCAGTTGCCTAAAGATGTAAGTATTAACCTCACAACACTCCCCATATCCACATTACATGAGCTACACCAAGGTGTATCAGATGAGATCAAGGTGCAAGAGAAATGAGCTCTCATGGTGATCAAGGATGTAGAGATCACCAATCAACATATGTGCGATGAAAAGCACAAATCTCTCTAGGATTTTGATGAGGTAGCTGTGAGAAGGGCACAATTGAAGTAGGCCATTTCCAGAGTATGCAGTGAGATCCCTGAGCTCCAAATTCAATTGGAGGTCACTTATAAGGAAAAAGTGCAGCAATTGGGAGATGCATTTAGAGAATCAAAGGTGCAGGTGGATAAAGTTCGCTTCAATCTACAACTACAAATTACTGAGCTTCAATTGAAGCTGTAGCCCACCACACCACCAGAGATCCAAGAGCAGTGCGAGGTTTCCATCAGAACAGATAAGGAAAATCTATATGCGGTAGTCAAGGAGTGTAGCCATTTATTTGAAGAGACTCTAGAACTGTGGTTCTCGCTGCAGGAGGACTCAGAGGTGAAAAATGTTGAAGTCACCATTCAGGATAAGCATTTGCAGTATGACAAGATAAATTCAATCACACGCACCTTAGCCCCTGTGCAATGGTTCACCCAGTTCAAAAAAGGGACATCCCTGTAAGGACATATCGGGGAGTTGCAGAAAAATATGTAGATAATCACTACAAGAATGCAGTTGTGGGAAGAAGAAGTAGGGCAGCTCTCACAGACTGTGGAAGGCACGCTTAAGAGTATGCAGCAGATGCAATGAACCATCCTCTTAGAAGAAAAAGGGCCAACTACAGAAAATTTAGCTAAAGAAGTTCGACAGGTAGCCATTCAATGCACGAAGGTGCTTCACCTAGTCAAGTCTTCATTCACAAGCCTAAAAGAAAAGATCCAGAGCATACCAATGGAGTAACTTGAGGACGAGCCACATAATTGTGTTGGGGGCTTGTTGGGACGAGGTTCCTAGGTCAATTTTGTTAAAATATTGTAAGTATCTGAATTTTGAGGAGGGGAGCGTGAATAGCGCAGGTCAAATAGGAGTCAAACGGTTTTTGGAAGGTCAAAACCCCTTATATTTGGTACTTTTTTGAGATCTGCCCATGGTTTGCCAACCATGGTATTGTAATATAAAAGAGTATAAAAAGGTGTCTTAGCAGGTCTAAAAAAAGGAGTTACCTGATGGATGAAATACTTTTGAGTCTGTGATTATAAATCTTTCTGTGTTTTGGGTGAAGGGGAAGGCTGCTGCAGCTGAGTGCGTGAAGATCTTGGTAAGTCCACAGCTGAGTGCGCGGGCCCCTGCAGCTGTGTGCACAGGGTCTGGAGAGTTGTATAGGGAAGATCTGAAGTAAATAAAAGATATTTGAAGAAATTATGTGTCTACTTTTATGCACTTGTGTGTTTTCTATATTTGCACGCAACTGAATGATATTTATCTGTAATTTTTCTTAACTACTCTATGAAGATATGGATCAACTGTTAGATGTTATTTCATGCATGATTAGACATTTACACGAATCTTATAACTCTCTCTTACTGAAAATCACATCAATTTCATGAATAAGTGTTCAGAAAGGTCAGATCATAACTAAAACTGTAAGAAATGCCTTAAACCACATCACATAACCTTCCAGATCGAAAAACTTGGTTCTAGTATCCCCCACTATTGCCTAAGGTGAGAATGTAGCCTGCGCTACACAGGTTGTTGCCAAAAGGTCTAGTAGTGTAGGGTTTTTTCGGTTAGTGCAACTAACTCTCAACTTGGGTCCAAGCCCCGTGAAGCCAATAGGGCATGGCATTAAATTGTGCTGGTAAAGCCAAAGGGGCATAATGTGTTGCCATGACTGGAATATGAGAAGAGGACGAAACATCATTTGTGTTGGATATTATAGGTGGTAAATAAGGTGGAATGATGACTTGCTGAGTTGGTATAGAAGGAGTCTGGATGGTAGATGAAATGGGAACAATTGTGAAAACAGAAATCATAGCAGGGGTTGGTGATGAGGAAGAAGAAGAAAAAGAAAGTGATTGATCTTTCAATAGATTTTGAGCGGCTTGATTGAATTTAGTCACCAAATATTCAAGTTTGTTAAACTGTTTTATAACATCCTCATCAGAATCTGAAATGATAGGTTGATGTGCTGAGGTATAAGGTTTCAAAATGTTTTCATCAAATATTGTCTCAGGGACAAAGGTCTCTGATTTTCTTTAGAAAATACTATGCCAAAAAGGTAAGTCAAATTCAATATCTTCAACAGTTATAAAAATTTCAGGAATAGAATTAACTCTTGGCAAAGGATTCATTAGGGGAATTTTGAGGTCTAAAATGGGTCTCCTCAGAAAAATGTACAACCAAAATAAACTTTATAAGAATCAATAGGATTCAAGATGATGATGTCAACCATGGGGGGTGATTCACCATTTTTGTAGTAAAAAAGTAAAAAGATTAAAAAATAATAAAATAATAAAACTACCTTTTCAACTCGTATTTTCAACTTATCTCCTTAATGTTTTACTCAAATTTCAAGTAGGAGTACTCGTTGGATGCAAAATTTAATTCCTCATCCAAGGAGTACCCATGTTGCATACTTTCAAAGGACTCTGCTACATGAAAAATAATAAATACATGAAAAAACGTGATTGCAATCACATTTTTCATGTATTTCTCATTTTTCGTGTATTATGGTATATTGAAAGTATGCAACCTTGGTACTCCTTAGACGAGGAATCAAATTTTGGATCCAATGAGTGTTTCGGCTTGAAATTTGAGTAAACTCATAGGGAGATAGGTTGAAAAAATAGTTTTTATTTTTTTATTTTTTCCATCTAAAATTTGATGATGTAATCTAATCTTATTTTATTATTTCCTTAGGAGGCCCATTTTAGACCTCAAAAGTCCCCTAATGATTGCTTTCTTGGCTCTGAGTAAAAATCTTCTTCCTAATCATCTTCTCAAGATTATTTACAATTTCTGGTGAGTTAGGATCTAGGTGGGATCTAGTGTGGATCTTCCTAGAATCCATATCTTCAAAAATATTAGTTACAGATAAGTACATGTACAAATTATGGGAATACAAACAACCTTAATACATATACTTCACTATCACCCACAAGAAATAGTTTTGGAGCTCTGAAAGGAATATTTACGAGGGAAATATATTGTTCATTTAAGATCTCCCCATTATGTTCACCAGAATGTTATCACTCTGTAATTTCTTTAGGTTGTGGATAGAAATCCAGATGTAACCACAAAACCACTTATAAAGCTGGGATCTCTCCCTTCCAGGTCCATAGAGGGATCTCTCTTTCTGATTTAGATTTTTGTTTTAAGATATTAGGCTAGTTATTGAGGTTTGAGGTTGGTTTTTCAAAGGTTCGATTGAAAAAATGTAGGGAAAGCCCATTGGGCATGGATTCATGAACATTTGGGCAATCAATCACAAAATGACGGAGCAACTGTAACAGAGCAGGATAGGTAAACTTTTGGATCTTATAGAGTGCTTTTGGAGTGAAAGGATGAATATGATTTAGGTTAAATTAAATCTAGACCATGGTGACATGAATTCTATACTCAACATCATAATGAAAACATTGATATTGTTTACAAGCTAGAGAAGAGTACACTTAAGAAAATTCAGCCCTTAATCTTCTTGCAATAATAAAGAGGGAAAACATATGGAAAATTGAGAAAAGAAACAGTTTTACATAATAAAGTACATCACCAATTGTTTGACACAAGAATACTGGAACAAAACTCTTTGTATTTTTGTAAATTGATTACTTTCAGTACAATGCACAACTCATGTTTTCATACAAGTTCCAACCCTTGTTAAGTCTTATTACAATATACTTATAGACTTCTTATTAAAATAACTTCGGATTCCAAAATGGAATTAATTACCAAATAATATCTAACCAAAAATTACATAATTTGCTAAAACGGAACTAGAAAATAGAAACTTTGGACAAATTCGACTGTTTATTGAACATTTCAAGGAAATTTGTTGCTGACTGTGACTTTTTCCAGCTCCTTATTTATGTTTATGTGCCAAAATTGTAGGTCTTCTGTTCATATTTATTTGATGAACTCCAGTAATTGGTCCCAACGTTCTTCACCTGGGATAAAAAAATTACCATGTTTCTAAACCTTTCATCTCCCTCACTGTAAGTTTGAAATACTGGTTTATTCAAAAATAAATGATGAATTTCATGTTGTATGTTTAAATCAAATTGTAGGCCTTCTAGAAAGGCTTCTCCATTGATAGCTTTTTTTTCCTTTGCAAACTTAGACACATCTGCAACAATGTTTCATAACTTTTCTTGGTAATTTTCTAATGGAATCAATTTTCCATTAGAATATTTGAGACTGGGAAGTCCTTTTTCTAATAATAAAGAAAACTTTCTGTTGAATATCTTAACCTGTAGCTCCAACTCTTTACACTTGTTCTCCAATTGCACCATTAAATTCTTCTTAGTCAAAACTCTTTTGACTTCCATCACTGTCTCTGTTTTGTCCTGAATATTGAGCTCTTCAAGTTCTTCTCTGGTTTTAGAGTTCAATATCCTGATGATCTTTTATGCTTCTTCTGGCCTATGCTCAATATCTGCTTTAGTTTTCTCTAGTGCTGCTTTGACTCTCTGCACCAACTCTTCCTATTCAAAAATGATTTGGATGGAAGGCCACAAGTCTGTAACATTGGCATTGATGTTGTGCCAAATGTTTCGTTTTTCCTCTGCCAACATTTGAATAATGATGGACTGGTCTTCATACTTCTGAATCTACTAAATAAGTTTGAAGTTCTTCTGTACTTCTTCCAAGTATGCATTGTCTGCCTTTATCTTATTTTCCTCCATATTGGTGAGGGTTGCTGATAATTTCTCCACCTCCTTGTTTGTTAATGACAATTCCCCTAAAGCTTGAGTTAGATTTTCTAAGGAATCTGAAACTGATACCTGTGTTGTAAGTTGGGTTATAGTCATTGCAGTTGATCTTCCTGCTAATGTACCTACTATTTTTCTTGTTGATTTCTCTGTTGCTGATGTTCTAATTGCCTCCCATTTCTCTTTTTCTTTTAGTAGTGCTTCCATGTCTTGCTCCATTTTCTGTATTTGAGCATTTTGTTCCACTACTAATGTAAACAAATTCTCTTTCTCCATCTCCAAACTAGTGACTTCTTTAGTCTAAGGGTGTTCTGTAGTTGGGAGTTTGAGTTGTTTTCTAAGAGCTTGAATGTTTGCATTCTTGCTTCTCATCAACTCTATTGCTACCTTGAAATCACTAGGATCATATCCTAGTTTGATAACTATTTCTTCCAATGTTTTAATTATGGTGTCTTTGTCCATAGAGGACATCCTCTCAATCTTAAGTTGTGAGTGCATGTTGTTCAGTGAAGCCTGCAATTTTGAAGCTGCCATGCTAGAGCTAGTTAGAGTCGAATAAATCAACTCACCTTCTTGCTTATGTAAACCAATCTGATCGATTGCATGAACCTATTTAGTATCCACTAAAAAAATGGAGGCCTTACAATCTTTAGCACCTTTGGGGGATGAAACCTTGGGTTCCAAAAAGGCCACTTGAAATTTCCCCTTCTCTGAATCAAAAGAAGACAATAACCTATGTTGAGTGGTATCAATTTGTTTCCAGAATTCTGACTATGTTGAAGCTTTGAGAGCTTCATTCTTTAACTTAATCTCTTTGTACCCTGTGAAAATACTTGGCTATGGTGGATCTTGAGAAATAGAAGAGATAGGAGACTCAGTTGACTCTTCTACATAAGGGAGAGAGGTGGTAGGAGTGCCTGTAAAAACCAAAGTAGTCTGCTCTTGTGCATCCCTTTCTTCTAAAGATCCTTCCTAAATTATGATCACCTAATGACTAGCTATGCTACCAGTTTTGGTTGTGGTCTGTGGGTCTTTCTTCATTCTCTTGAAAACAAGAAAATTTGCAGCCTCTGTTTCTAAGTCGGTGGGAGACATTCTTTCCCTTGGCCTCTTTCTTTCTTTGTCTTTAGGAATAGGATTTTGTAATGAAGACTGACTAACCAGTTGATCTTCACCCTCGTGCAATGTGTTTTCTGTCCATTTCTCTTGGTTCGCATATTTTTCTATCTCTAGCCTTGGTTTATGAGGATATGGAGTACTCTTTTGTTCAACTCTCAGCTTAGAGATTACTCCCAAAGGGTCATAGGACCATGTAAAATTGGGTTTGAACTTCATCTACTTTAGGACTACTTCCACCTCCTTTGTTGTTGCTCTAGTGTTTATAATATAAGGGCCTACTTGTGCATTTAGCTTGAACCTTGATTTATTCTTGTTGGACACAAAATGTAGCTCATCCATATTGAGCATATGTATGGCATACTCCAAATCAAATATCCTCACTAGCACAAAAGTTGGTAGTGCATAAGGAGGGAGCTCACATCCAAAAATATTGATCTCTATGTAGTTCTCATATAAACAACAGTCTCCAACCTTTGATTATTTTGAGAGGTGTAGGATTTTCTTGATTTCTAGAGATATCCTCTATATAATGTCACTGCATAATAAACACAAAGAAGCGTGAAAAAACTTGTCCACAAAATCTGTATATGTATACTCCTCTCAATTCCTTCTGGATAGTGAAGTCTAATGGATAACTAGCAATGGGTTACCCTACTCTTCCATATTTTGCAATTGAAACTTGAATCTATCTTCCTGGTAATATAACATGAGATATAATAACACTGAATGATATTTAAACACAACTTCAACATCGAATTTCATAAATTGATCATGGATGGAATCGGACAACAATTGGTTGTAATTAAATAAAATTGAAGGCTTCTGTCCCACTAAGAATACTAACAAGAATCCTAAAACTACTTCATCAACCCACTAGTCTGTATAATACCCTAGTAAGTGAGTGACCATGGAAATGACTTATTTTGACATCTCTGGGAAAATGGAAATAGTGCATGGGGGATTTGTTCTGGGAAATTAATCATTTTTAGGGATAAAACATTCAAAGATATCGACTCTCTGGGGGAAATTCAGGTTTTTATATAATTCTGTTAATGAATTAGTGGGAAATGGATGTAGGGAGACTTGGTGATTTATTTGCAACGCTTGCAAAATTCTCTCATGAGAAATGGAAAAGATAATTTCATCATTCTAGGAAATCATTGCTTTCTTACTAGGAAGGTATCTGAGGTGACACTAGGTGGAAAATTCAGGGAAGAAATGAGTTTGAGGGAAGATGAATTGAGGGAGAAAGGATTCCCAGATACTCAAATCACTGGTTTGGTTGAGGTATTTCTGTTTTGCCCAATTGTGAAGTTCGTAGAGGTTGAACTCACTGTTGTAGTGTTTTCTTCTCATTGATGTATGAAAATAACCCACTTAAGATTGTGGATGACAAACAATATTAATAATAGAAATGACTACTAAACATTGTAGATATGCAACTATTGATAGAAACAAAACCTGCCAATATTTTGATCTATTGTTGGGCATGGAATCCCCCCACAGCATGTTTTGGGGCTCAAAGGCCAAGTTTTGGTCAAAAATTTTGTAAGACTCCGCAAATTGAGGGTGCGGAGCGCGAAGTATAGGATGATTCATAGGGATGTCCGCCCTAAAATATTGTAATGTAATGTAAAGTCACATCGGCCTACCCATGGTCTGCGGACCATGGGAGTGTATAAATAGAGCGAGGCTCTAAGTGTAAAGAGAGGGAATTAGAGAGAAGAGCAGGAATGGTTTAAGCATAGAAGAAGTGTCTAAGTGTATTGGGTCGTAGTAGTAGGAAGAGGCTCTGCAGCTGAGTGCACAGAGGCCTAGTAGAGTCCGTAGCTGAGTGTGCGGACCCCTGTAGCTGAGTGTGCAGGGAAGTGTCGAGTTTGTAATTTGGATCGAAGAATAATAAAGAGAAGTTGATTCCTATTTCCGTGTACCTGTTGTGCATTGTCTTCTTTACATTTATATTGGTTTATTTATCATGCACACTGGTATGATTGTTGAATAGGATGTAATAATCATTAATCTTACACACACAAATTAAGTAATCGAGTAATAACAGATTAAATAGCAAGGAACTTGGGTATTATACGGGTTGCGCCCCGAGTAGGGCTGCGCGAAAGCAGCATCACAAGTTGTGATAGAATAACAATTGCGCATAGTGACGTGCGCGCAGGGTCAAATTGCAGACCTCCAGAAGCCCATCAGGCATACCTAGGGTGCGGAAACCTGGTTCTAGCACCCTCCCATACTACTTTGGGTGAGACCTTAGTCCACGCTCTGCCGACTGTTGCCGAAAGGGCCAGTAGTACTGGGATTTGCTTGGCTAAATCATGTTAGGCCCCTATACTACTAGTTTAACCCCTTATTGTTATTAGTACAGCCCCCTTATTATATTGTTGTACCCATGTAGTCCCCATATTGTTACTATTGTGCCCCATAGAAGCCCACTATTGTTATTATTGTGCCCTTACATTATTATTGTTATGTCTGCTTTGATTATATTATGACTCCTTAGATTCCTATATATAGAAAGGAGGTCTTGTCATTTGTATCATCCAAGAATTGTTAATTTGTGTAATGTAAAGGAGGTTGCTGCCTTGAAGAGGCTAAATTCTAAGGCATTCAACTATCTTTTCTATCTTTTTGTGAGCTGGTTTCATAACATTTGGTATCAAAGCTTTGAATTCTAGGGTTTCGTTGCTCCAAACATGTCATTGTGGAATTTGCACTATAAATTTTTTTTGGCAAAGTTTCAGACGCTAAAAAAAAAACCCATTTGTACCGAAATCATTCTAAACCGCAGGTCCGAATTTCAAAGCTTTTTGCGCTATATTTACAGAGATATGATATGAGGAAGTTGGCATTTTTGCAGACTTCCGAATTACATTCCAAACAGGTGACCTGGGGAAAATAGTCATAACTTTTGTTTTGAGCATTAGATTGAAATTTTGTAAGAAGTTACAGAAAGAAGTCAGACTGTAGTTTCTTGTGTATATTTTTTAGATCCTAAGGTCGAAACAGTGACACGTGGCACTTTACAAGTTCGCTCTTATGAAAAGGTCTATAATTAGGTCATCTTGGGAGACTGTGCATAACTCTTCCTTGGAGAATCTAAATTCGATCAGACTAGTGGCATTGGAAAGAGGACACAGAGGGCTACTGCAGGTCATAATTTCAAAACTGGATGATCCGAAATTACAGAGATACATCAGAGGAAATATCGAGCTCCTACAAAGTGAAAAAAGGTGTGTAGATTTTTTTTAAAATTTTTGCTTAAGCTTGGTTTGAAAAATTATTTTGAAGGAATTCAAAGGGAATAATAGAGCATTATTATCGGTAATTGATTCCATGAGGAAAGAAAATGCAAACACCTAGTAAGCAACCTGAAAGCTCTAGCATGACTTATGAAGAAGAGGAAGAAATGCAACATGATATATCAAAATTACAAGACCAAGTGCAACAAATGTCACTCGCACAAAAAGTAACAGAATCTAAGATGGATGGTTTAAAGAAATATGTAGAAGCTAAGATGAATGATGTGGAAGCTAAGATGGATGATTTGAAGATAGATTTGAAGACAGATTTGACAAATTTTCTACAAGAAATACTTACTAATGGTGAAAGGGTAGTAAAGGAAACTCATGATGAGAACAAAAGAAATGTTAATCATGATTTTATAGACTCTAATGTTGGATCGAAGACCCACCATATTCCAAAAATTTATATGAGGAAGTTTGATGGCAAGGATCCCGCAACATGGATATTACAGATGGAGCAATTTTTTGATCTCACTAATGTGCAAAACACACAAAAGGTATGTATTGCAACTTTACATTTGGAACCAAATCAGTTTGTATGGTATCAATGGCTTTGCTCTCATAAACAAATTATCACTTGGGCAATTTTTACAGAATAATTGACAGCACATTATGAGGATACAAAAAGCAACACTTTTTTTAGCCAATTGATAAGTCTCAAACAAAAGGGTTCAATAATGGAGCACATTGAGGAGTTCCAAAAATTGAACATAAGGGTAAAAAATATTCCAGAGGAGCATAGAATTGATGTGTTCATAGGGACTTTAAAGGATAATATCCAACATGATGTTCTCCTTTGGGAACCTGATTCATTAGAGAAGGCATTCAAGTTAGCAAGAAAAATGGAAAGAAAAATTATGGCAACCAGGAAGCACACCGCTCACAACTATAAATATGGAAGTGTTGCTGCCCCTAGTCTTCCATAACCTATAAGTTTGACACCACAACAATGGGAAGAAAAAAGAGAAAAAGGGCTTTGTTACAGTTGTGATAGCAAATACACTAAAGGTCATAAGTGTGCTGACAAGAAATTATTCTACATAGGTTGTGAAGAGGAAGAAGAAAAGGAGCAAGAAAGGTCAAAAGAAGGGGATATACTCTAGGAACAAAGCCTAGATAAAGATGAAATGAATCCACCCATATCTTGTAATTCATTGACTGGAATTACCACTCCTCAAACCATCAAGATAGAAGGACAAATCAAGAAGAAAAAGGTAATAGTGTTGATTGATTCAGGAAGTACCCACAATTTTATTCGTTGTAAGATAGCAAAAGAATTGAATTGCTTCCTATATCCAGCACCAGAGTGACAAGTGATGGTTGCAAATGGAGGAATGATAAATTTCTCTGGAAAGTGCCATAATATCAAGCTATCCATGTGAGAATATGTATTAACTAGCCCAATTCTTTCCATTCCAATGGGAGGTGCTGATGTGGTACTAGGAGTCCAATGGCTACAATCCTTGGGTACAATAGCTTTTAATTTTCAAGAACTTTTCATGAAATTTTCTACGGAAGGAAAGGAATTTGAATTAAGGGGTATTGCAGGGAAACCAGGAAAGATAATTAGGTCTAACGGTATGATAAATCTTTTAAAAAAGGAACAAAGAGGTGTAATTGCACAATTATGTTCACTAGATGTTTCCACATCGAAATCATCTATTTCTCTAGATCTCCAAATGGTCTTGGACAATCATTCCAAGGTATTTGAGACTCCCAAAGGTCTCCCACCTATTCATGACCATGGTCATGCTATTCATTTGATTCTAGGAAGTGTTCCTCCAAACATTAGGCCATACAGATATCCCTATGCCCAAAAGAGTGAAATTGAATGTATGGTTGCAGAAATGCTAGAGGATGGTATAACTCAACCTAGTCAAAGTTCTTTCTCTGATCCAGTAGTATTGGTGGACAAGAAGGATGGATCATGGCACATGTGTCTAGATTATAGGGAGCTCAACAAGCTCACTATTAAAGATAAGTTTCCCATTCCTGTCATTGATGAATTGCATGGATCAATTTACTTCACCAAGTTGGATCTTCGTTTAGGATATCATCAAATCAGAATGAAGACTAAAGACATTCTGAAAACAAAATTTAAAACTCATGAGGGTCATTATGAATTTTTGGTCATGCCTTTTGGCCTTACCAATGCACCTTCTACATTTCAAGATTTGATGAATTCCATTTTCAAACCCTTCCTTAGAAAATTTGTGCTAGTATTTTTTGATGATATACTAATCTACAACAAGTCTTGGAAGGATCATGTTGAACATGTTGACAAGGTGCTACAACTATTGGAGGAGAAACAATTATATGCAAAAATATCCAAATGTTTCTTTGGAGTACAAGAGGTGGAATATCTAGGTCATATTGTATCTCATGAAGGAGTTAAGGTAGACCCTAGCAAAATTAAAGCCATTAAGGAATGGAAAATCCCCACATCCATAAAGCATCTGCGAGGATTTCTCGGGTTGACAGGGTATTATCGCAAGTTTGTTAAGAATTATGGGAGAATAGCAGCACCTCTAACAACATTATGGAAGAAAGATGCATTTTCATGGACTCCAGAAGCAACAAAGGCCTTCGAACATCTTAAAGAGGCAATGTGCCAAGCACCGGTCTTAGCTACACTGGACTTCACAAAAACCTTTATTGTGGAATGTGATACTTCAGGAAATGGAATTGGTGCTATTTTAATGCAAGATAAAAGACCCATTTCTTTTGAAAGTCATCCAATCAAGGGAAAGTTTTTACACAAAGCTATTTATGAGAAGGAAATGTTGGCAATACTACATGCACTTAAGAAATGGCGACCCTACCTAATGGGAAGACATTTCAAGGTAAAAATGGATCATGATAGCCTTAAATACTTTTTAGAACAAATATTATCCTCTAAAGAGCAACAAAAGTGGGACACAAAGATGTTGGGTTATGACTTTGAAATCATCTACAAAAAAGGGAAGCAAAATTTTGTTGCAGATGCACTCTCAAGAAAGGATGAGGATGTGGAAGCATTGTTTTTTGCTATTTCTATTATCCAACCAGATTGGATAAATGAATTAAGGGAGGAATGGAAGAAGGATGAAGAAGTGTGGCCACTCATTCAAAAGTTGCAGAAGATCCCAATTCAAACAATATTGCTAGAACTTGAAGAGGAAGGAAAAATCATATTGGAACCTAGAGCAGTCATAGAAACAAGAACCTGACAGCTATGAAATCGATCAATTTCAGAGTATCTCATCAAGTGGAAGAACTTACCCACTGATGATTCCACATGGGAGGACAAGAATATTCTACAGAAGCATCAAGAACTACTCAAGCGTTGAGGACAACACTTTTTGAAGGAGAGGGGCATGTTCAGCCCCTATACTACTAGTTTAACCCCTTATTGTTATTAGTACAGCCCCCTTATTATATTGTTGTACGCATGTAGTCCCCATATTGTTACTATTGTGCCCCATAGAAGCCCACTATTGTTATTATTATGCCCTTACATTATTATTGTTATGTCGGCTCTGATTATATTATGACTTAGACTCCTATATATAGAAAGGAGGTCTTGTCATTTGTATCATCCAAGAATTGTTCATTTGTGTAATGTAAAGGAGGTTGTCCCCTCAAAGAGGCTGAATTATAAGGTGTTCAACTATCTTTTCTATCTTTTTGTGAGCTGGTTTCATAACAAATCATCTCTGAACCTGGGTCAAGCCCATACAAGCCAACAAATGGTTCCATTGTTGGGATCGAAATCTGCATAAGAGATGTCTGATGTCGTGCCACTAGAACCCAATGAAGAAAGAAATTTAAGAGTGGTTGAGCAAGAAGATTCACGAGTTCACGACGTAGGAAAAGAGAACTCTACAAGTATCTAAGGAACAATTGTTGGAGCGCTACTTGTATACGGAAATCCACGAGTTTTTCTTTGCATCCTTTCCTTCTAAGTTGTATGAGTGGATCACGAAGTTAGCAAACAACCAGGGAAGGTGTAGGCTTGACAAACCAATAGTGTGGACTCCAAAATTAGTGCACAGAATAGAAGCGTTAGAAGATAGGATTGCGCAAGCTATGGACCATTGGCTCAACCAGATAATAGGAGGATTTATCACTAAGTTTGCGATAGACACGACCGTCAGCTACAGTGAGGCAGAGTGACGTTTTCTCAAAGGACCGCGAGGTAAGTATATTAAATCTTTGAACACTTGGATTAAGATGCTATTGTGTGAAAAACATGTTATGCAAATAAATTAATGTTTGGGACTACGTGAAGTGGGAAGATCTACAGAAGCAGAAGTAGCGAAGAGTTAGAAACCAGTCCCTTAACTTCACCCTCGTGGGAGAGTGAGGAAGAGCTTGCGAAGGTTTCAAATGAGAAGCGAGGTCAGTTTGATAAGACAGTGAATTCCCCGTTTACTAGCTCCACCCACACTGATACCCATTTCACCCCCCTCACCTCCATCTCCACCCACTCCACCTCTGCCACCACCGCAGTTCAGTATGACGAGTGTGATCAAACTACCGCTATTCAGAGGAGTGGGGAATGAAGATCTGGACCAATTCTAGTTCATGGTAAGATTAGTATGGGAAGCGCAAGGTGTTGCGGCTGACAATATTAAGAAGGCTACGCTGGTGAGCACACTACAGGATCGCGCATTAACATGGTATATCAAGTATTCTAATGACCACCCAAACACAGGAATCATAGAGATCAAGGCCACATTGAACAGGGAATTTAGCAGGCCAAAGTCAGAAACACAATCAATCATCAGGTTTAAAGAGATCATGATGCTCCTGGGTGAGACCCCCTAGGATTTGGATCAAATGCTAAAGAGTACGATTCGCGAAGAAAATATGACGTTGACAGATGGAAAAAATCGTGCATGGTTTGTAGCATCTCTGACACCGCACTTAAGGATGGCGCTGTCACAGCAAAAACTTTCCACCCAGGCCGAAGTGTTGGAAATGGCAATGAGATTACATGAGACCCCTATAGAAGATCCTGGGTTGGGAGTCTAATAAATACACATGCAACTACAAAATCTGTCTCTGGAAATGTAGAGTTTGAAAGAGGATATGGCACCTCAACCAGAGATATGTGAGGAAGTATGGTGCATAAAATGCAAAGGCCAGGGGCACAACAAAGATCACTATCCAGTGTTCGCGAACTACTTAGCAGGAGGAGGGCCAATGCCGTTAACACCAGAGGCACAGGCAGGGCCAAGCACGACACCTACATTATGGTGCAAAATCTATCAAATAGGAGGGAAACACACTATGGATAATTTTCATTTGTTGGAGAAGTATACGCAGACGTCCCAACAATTGTTTTGTAATTTTTGCAGGTTGGTAGGCCACGATGAACGCAACTGCCAAAGTTACGAACTAATGATGGATTAGATCCCTGCCTATAGGGTTCAGACTGAAACACGAGCCCTTGACCCAAATACAGGGATGGCACGCACTGGATTCCAGGGGTGCGGTCGAGGACGAGGCGGAATGGGACCAGGAAGGGGTCCCGGACAACTAATTTGTTACAATTAGGGAGGGCCAAGGCACTATGCCCGTAATTGTACCAACCCGACAAGGATATCATGTTTGTATTGTGCTCAGTTTGATCATGAGGTAGAAGACTGCCCTTCGCTGATCACAAGGCTACACGAAAAAGGGGTATTCCAGCCCCCTCCAACTCAGAATGTACAGATGATGAGGTCTGAGTCACGCGAGGAAGATTTGAATGTAAACAGGATTCTGAGGAGCGGTATGACCATGGGAGATGATAAGGGGAAGCAACCAGAAGAAAGTGTGCGGGTTCACAAGGCTCCTTCAAAGGAACCCATGTTTGATTTTGGGTAGCGGAAGCCCCGCACAACAGTTAGGGGGCTGGAAGCCCAAAGTTTTGGGTAAATATAGAGGAAAGACTCCGATGAAAGTGCGGAGAGCGAATTATAATAGGTTAAGTCAAAGGGTAGTCCACCCAGAAAATAATGTAAAGAAATGTAAATAGAATCGGCCCCTACAGGGATCGTGGGCCAAGGAAGGGTATAAATAGAGCGACGATCTATGGGTAAAGATAGCTAAGTTTTGATGGTTGATCTTGAATATGAAATGTAATGGGTTTTTGAATAAAATAGTCTGGAAGCATCTGTAAGTCCGAGTGGAGGGTTGGGGTAGTAGATAGAGGCTCTGCAATTGTGTGCGCAGAGGCCTGGAAAGTCCACAGCTGTGTGCGCGGACCCCTATAGCTGAGTGCGCAGGGCAGATCTGGATGGATTGAGGATAAGTGGAAATAAGGATAAGTTTCTTCTAAAAAATTTGTGTTCCTTCTGAGCTATCACGAATCTGACTTTCATAATATCTATTTAATTAATCTACTTATTGTATGAATGTATGTAAATCTGGGTTCATTTTAATGCACGAATCAGTTGCGTTGGTTAAATGTTTTCTTAAAGACCCTGTTGAACAGATCTGATTTATAACCGCATCCTCCAATAGAATAGTGCACTAATAAGAAAGATATAATCAATCTGGATCTGTGCGAATACCGAGCAGTGCGGAGTTGTAGACTAGTGTGCGAAACCTCCAGAACACATCCAGACATCCCTAGGGTGCGGAAACCTAGTTACAACACCCTCCCCTGCTACCTCAAGTGAGAACTCAGTCCACGCTCTGCGGGCTGTTGCCGAAAGCGCTGGTAGTTGCGGGATTTGTTTGGCTAAATAACTCTTCCAAACCTTGGTCAGGCCCATATAAGCCAACAAATGGTTTCGTTGTCGGGATCAGGATCTGCCTAAGGGGTATCTAATGTGGGAACACTAGAATCCTACGAAGAAGGAGCTTGAAGAGTGGTGGGATCTGAAGCTTCACGAGTTCGCGGCTCAAGAAAACAAAAACTCGCAGATATCGGAGGAAGAGTGGTTGGATCGCTATATATTCATGGATATACACAAAATCTTCTTCGCAACATTTCTGATAGAATTGTATGAGTGGATCGTGAAGTTAGCTGATAGCGTGGGGAGGTGAAGATTAGACCAGCCGATAGTGTGGACTCTAGAACTGGTGCGCAGGCTAGAAGCCACCGAAGATAAACTTGCGCGTGCAGTAGACCACTAGTTAGATCGGATCATAGGGGGATTTATCACTGAATTCGCAATAGATACAACCATAAGTTATAGTGAAGCAAAAAGGCAATTTCTCCAAGGACCGCTGGGTAGGTACATCAAATCATTGAATACTTGAATTAAGATGCTGTTGTGCGAAAAATAGATTCTACGCGTATATTGATGTTTGGAGTCACATGGAGCGGAAGGGTTATCGAGGAGAAGGAGGAGTAGAGAACATCCCTCTGATTTCTATCTCGCGGGAGAGCAAGGAGGATCTCGCTAGGTTCTCACCAGGAAGTGCGATTTGATTGACTAAAGAATGCCTCCCACTGATACCACCTCCATCTACACCACCACCCGCTTCACCCACGTCGATTCCATCCACACCAACACCACCTCCACTCCCTCCACCACCAAAAGCTGGGATGGTGATCGCAATCAAGCTATCAACATTTCAGGGTGTAGGGAATGAAGAGTCAAGTCGGTTCTAGTTTGTGATACAATCTGTATGGGACGCACATGGCATAACAGATGAAAACACCAAAAAGGCTACGTTGGTCAGTGCACTACAGGACCACACACTGACATGGTACATAAAATACTCAACTGACCATCTGAATGAGGTAATAGCAGCAATCCAGGATGCGCTTAATAAAGATTTTGGCTGACCAAAGTCTGAAGCCCAGTCAGTCATTGGGTTCAAGGAGATAGCAATGTTGGCTGGCAAAACTCCGTGGGATCTGGACCAAAGGTTAAAGAGTACTATTTATGAAGTTAACTTGACTTTGACATATGGGCAACATTGCGCATGGTTTGTGGTGTCACTGGCACCCCATCTGAGGATGGCTTTGTCACAACATAAGATCTCAACCGAAGTCAAGGCACTGGAGACAGCAATGAGGTTACATGCAACCCCAATACCGGACCCAGGGTTGGGAGTTCAGCAAATCCATGCGCAACTTCAAAACTTGAGTTTGGAAGTGCAAAGCTTGAAGCAAGGAAGAATGTCCCAACCAGAGGTACATCTAGAGGCAAGCTGTATTAAATGTAAGAGCCAAGCGCACGACAAGGACCATTGCCCTGTCTTCGTGAACTATCTGGCGAGAGGAGGCCCGATGCCATTAAAAGTGGAGGTACAAGTAGGATTGAGTGCCACGCCTGTGCTCTGGTGCGCAATTTGCAAAGTGGGAGGGAAGCATGCAACAGATAACTACCACCTATTAGAAAAGTATACCTAGACATCACAACAGTTGTATTGCAACTTTTGTCGATTGGTGGGACACGATGAGAGAACGTGTCGAAGTTATGACTTAATGATAGAGAGAACCCCAGCCTCCTGGGTGCAAACTGAAATGCGGGGAGGATTTCAAGGACACGGCCTGGGAAGAGGATTGGGGCCCGGGAGGGGCCGCAGACAGTTAATTTGTTATAATTGTGGTGGACAAGGACACTACGCTCACGATTGCACTGACCCAACCAGGATCTCATGCCCCTACTGTGAGCAATTTGATCATGAATTGGTAGATTGTCCAACCTTAACTGCGCAATTGAGTGAAAAGGGAGTAATCCAATCTCCACCAACCCAGAATATCCAGATGATGTATGCGGAACCCCACAAAGAGGACCCTAGTATAAATATGGTACTAAGAAGCAGCACAACTGTAGGAGGGAATGAAGGCGGGAAGAGGTGCGACACACCTATGCAGGAACATAACACTGAGCCGGAGCAGGGGAGGACGGGGCCAAGAGAAGCTCAGCGGAGCTTCGTGGAAGCTTCTACCCCGGGTAGGAGGGATCGAATGGAGTTAGGAGTGGACCCCTCCATGGTCACCACCTTTCTTGAAACCCGCATGAAATTGCTGCGTGATCGTAAGGCTGTTCAAGGGTTGCAAGAGCTGATCACTAGGTGCGCTGAATCTAGCGAACCCTAGGTCGTCGGAAGATAGGGAGACATGCTTTGTGCATCAGATGAGAGATGAGACTGATAGCACAAATCGGTGACTATGAAATGGATCAAGTCATCCTGGATTTAGACTTGGATGTGAATTTATTGCCTAAACAAACCTTGGCGCGTATGGGCAAGCCCGCACTGCAATGGTCCCTGATTGAATTATGAATGGCCAATCAACAAAAGGTCTTACCAATGGGCCAATTGCAAGGAGTGACGGTGGATATCGACAGTGTACGTACTCAGACCAATTTCAAAGTTATAGAGATTGTTGATGACAGCAATCCTTACCCTGCACTGCTCGGGATTGATTGGGCCACTGACATGAAAGGGATCATTAACTTAAAAAGACATAAGATGACATTCGAAAAGAAGTCACTATGGGTAGTAGTTCCATTGGACCCAGCGGAAGGGGAACGCTACACCAAACCCATACGTGACGAGGAAAGTGACGACGAACTGGATTGCACTTATCAGATAACAGTACAAGACCAAGATCAGATGTATTCCACCGATAATAGAAGAGCCTCGTGGGAATGCAATAACTTCTACACCATGGATTCTGAGGAGGAGGCAGAACAATGGCAAAATTGATTGCAGGAAGTTACGACCTTCAACTGCAATATGGTGACTCGATCAGTATGGCATGTAACGACACAAGAAATACCACGCCCAGAGGAGAGTGGCGCAACAGCTGAAGCGCAGCTCGTCCCACCTGACACATTATGTGTAATACAGGGGTAACCCAGTGTGCCGAAAGACAGGTTGCGCGCACCTGGAGAGGAGTCGCAGAAGCTGGGAGATAGGCAGTGATTTCAAGTCCAGATTAGAGGACGTGCACGGTGGCCACGATGGCATAAAGCGGTAGTTCGAAAGATACGGGTGCACATCGGACGACTGACAACTCAACCAAACCTCCGTGGAACATAGGGTCACAAAGCAGGAGAGGACCATCTCTCTATGGCCCAACCAACCACTACAGGTGTAGCTCACTCCACCGGTGACGACGTCCGTGACAGAGTTCAGTAGCTTTGGGCAACCATTCTGCATGGAAAACTACGACTTGATGAGTTAGAAGAAACTAGGGCCCAACTCCACGCACAAAGTATGAAGCTGGACAAAGCGATTGCAGAATTGCAGTTAGAAGTTGCCTACCTGGATTACGGAAAGGAATTACCAAAGGAAACTGACATGGCTGGCTCTCCTACCCTACTACAAGCATTGACCCCACTAGCGTGGTTTCGATTGCACCCGAGGGAACAGGGATGCACAAACCATAATTCAGTAGTAGAATAGAGGGAATGTATAGGGTGCTTGCGACCTGGGCTAGTCAGGAAATGAAAGACCCGTGCTAGGGGTTCGCCCACCTGACTATCCATAGGAGGCCCAGTCCAAGCACCCCATGCAGTTGGAAGAGGGCACGAGATGATAAACCAGGCTACTATGAAGTTGCGCTACAGAACCACCGCATACATACAAAAGCCGCACCTGCATCCCTAGGGATTCGCTGCCGTGAAGGAAAGATGGAAAGCGACCAGTGAAGGTACTGCCCATGATATGATGACCCATTTAAAGCACTATGAAGCTGGCAGCAAGCAATTAAGGAAAAAGAATAACCACCAAAATCACATTTATGAGCCACCGCAAGTGTAAGCAGCCAATTTTGAATATCAAACCATATATAATCAGAGTCAGGGTCACACCACCACGTCTTACCGCTCTGCAAGAAAACCGCCCTGCGTCAATAGCATGATGAGTGACGAGCAATTCGAAAATAGTCCATGGTTTTAGGAATTGCCCAAGTATTACCAAGATGCAATCCTGAAGGCGCAAAATCCTACCGCAGACAGCCACGCCACAGACCACCGAGCTCCCCAAATCTCCCCAGACGCCGAGGACCAAGAAGGATCCCCAGAGCCTAGACCCAGTAAGAAGGTCGCCCTGACACCTGCAATCTGGAAAATTCACGATGGAGGAGAAGGCTAAAACTGTTATAATTGAAAGCAAGGAAGAAGATGAGGGTCCTCCCACATACGTTGAAGAAGCCCTCCCTGAAGAAGATCCCATACAGCCAGTACGGTGACCCAAGTATGTGCCGCTAAGCAAAGGGAAGGCCAAAGTACCTACAAATCTGGATGAAGTTGGCTCTGTAATCATTACCCCGTCGCTACCAAAAGTTGTTCTGGTGGAAAACTCGGTGGTTGGCTGTGTTGCGAAAATGAAGTTCAAAGATTGGGACCTTGCAGATATAGTAAAATTTCCCCACTTGGCGATGGAAAAACTAATGGACCGGAAGGTAGAAGGGACAGTGACAACCCTGTAGCCAAAGGAGTGGCTACAGAAGGTGGACAAAGCTGGATTGCTCTGTCTGTTGTCAATTCCTCACTTTCTCCGGCCCCCTATCACCATGTTGGTCATAAAGAAGTTGCTCTGTTTAGTTCATGAGGACATATTATGGGTTGGTAATCTCGTCAGTATCATAGCGGAACTTGTTCATCGAGTTTCGCACCTTCCCTGTGATGAAAGAGACCCTCAGGAGATTACTGATAAAGGTAACGATGTCACAATGATAGAGTGAATGAAAAAGAAGTATCGGCTTGCCAAGGGATAGTGAGGGTACATCATTGACAGTATCTTAGATAATGTAGTCCACGTTGCCACTCAGTTGCTGGCAGGGAAAGTCATGAGGAAATGTCATGGTACTGAGTTCCCCGTCGTAGTTATCGCCCTTGCTGAGGAATGCACAACTGGCGTACGATTCAATTGGTCACAGTTCCTTTGTGAAGAGTTTCAGACCAATTGCTACGACATGTAGAAGGAGGGCAAGACATTCCATTATGCATGGCTGCTCTTGTCCATCATGCTGGTCACCATTGACTTACTTGAGGAAAGCCAGTTTCTAGTCTTGGATCCAGAATGGCCTGAAGCCGCTCGATATGCTTCCCTTTAGGCAACAAGGGACGTAGGACGAATTCACAATATCAAAATCTTTTTGGTATTGATGGACGTGACTGTGCGTCAGTGGATTAATGAGTTACCCTGCTTGACAGACTAGATCTACGAAAGCATGAAGCACATTGCCGAATTTAAAGCAAACATGCATCATGTCTACATCAGGGCGCAAAAGAACCCGACCCAGGCATGGACCTCACTCCGGTTTATTTCCATTAATGTCATTATTGACGGGATTGTGGATGCTTGGCCAGCGGCCTAGCGTGGACCCTTGGCAGTAGAGCGTGATGAGGCCGCCATTCAGAAACAAAAGGAGGTAGCCAAGCGCGCTGCACAACAAAAGCAGAATGAAGAGTTTGTTGCGCAAGTTAAAGCCACTCAGGAGGCGGCACTCATAGCAGTAGACAAGACACAACCAGGTGGGGAGACATCAAAAAAGAACAATGGCAGTCAGAAGGAAACCACTCAGCTGGCCGCGACAAATACTCCATCCACTACTACAGGTGCCGCTTTGAAGTGCTCAGCAACACCAGAGCGGCCAAAGCCATGCAAGAAGGTGAAGGCGTCTAAGACAGACAAAAAAGTGACCGCCCTAACTGAGGGTGACCTGAATGACATTGAAAATTCCATTTGCGATGCCACATGTGATGCACTCGACGAAGCCATGTCTGAGCAGCAGATTGTGTTGGGGGAGCTCCATACGCAGCTACAAACACTAGGACTACAAGGGGTTCTGGTATGTCAGCTACAGAACCATTACTAAAGACCCAAGTCACCTATTTTGTTGCAATTCCAGCAGGCGTGTTGATCATCGACAACGCGGAGGATAGAGTTGTGTTGGGACGGCTTACAAGACTGGGACTAAACATAGTTGCTTTACCACGCGAAAGCTTGCAACAACTCTAGGACACCGCCATGAAAGAGCTCCACACCCGGGAAGGCCGTACCAAACAAATACTCTAGGAGCAGAAAATAAATCTCGAATAGTTGCGCCTCCAAAGGGACGAAGCCATCACACAGAACCATCAAGTGCAGCAGATTGTTGCAGAAGCTTGCTCAAGTGCCCCTGAGTTGGAGATTAGGGCTGATCTCCCTATTGAGACCCAAATTCAGAAGCTGGCTACTAGGTTTCGTAACGCTAAGGAGGAGGCTACACGGATCCAATGGGAGCTTAGTGTGCAGATTGCAGAGTTAAAATTGCAGACTCAGCCAGTGACGCCCCATGAGATCATTGAGCAGTGCAAGAACATCATCATTGTCGCCCGCGAAATGATTACAAGGACAATGAAGGAATGTATGGACCTGTTCACGCAGTCGATTGTCACACTCATGACCCTTCAAGAGGATCCAACCCTTCAGCGACTAGAAACCGAAGCTCGGGAGCTTCAGGAAGCCTATGATACGATCAAAGGAACCATTTTGATTGTCATTATTATGCAGCGCTTGGCTAAGATAAGGGAGGCCTAGGACCTTAAGATCCAAGCTGACACGGCCTGGTAGAAGGTAGCCGTGATTAAAGCTCATCTCCAGCCATGGCTGGATGAGGCATTTGCAGTTTTGACCACCATAGAGCACAGGGTAGTTCATATGCAAAGCGAGTATGCCACCATTGAGACAGCATCGCCCGAGACTGAGTTGATGGCCACACACGTGGAAATGATGCAACGGATGATGGAAGAATTTTCTATTGGTACAAGTGAAGCATAGAGGCTGCTAACCACCCTACGCGAGAAGATTACCATGCCAGCCGAGTGACTCAAGACGAGTCATGATGATTGTGTTGGGGGACTGTTGAGTAGTGGAAGCCCCACGCAACGGTTAGGGGGCTCGAAGCCTAAAGTTTTGGGTAAAGATAGAGTAAAGACTCCGATGAAAGTGTGGAGCGCGAATTATAATAGGTTGAGTCAAAGGGTAGTCTGTCGAGAAAATAATGTAAAGAAATGTAAATAGAGTCAGCCCGTGTAGGGATCACAGGCCAAGGAAAGGTATAAATAGAGAGAGGCTCTATGGGTAGAGATAGCTAAGTTTTGATGGTTGATCTTGAATATGAAATGTAATGGGTTTTTGAAGAAAATAGTCTGGAATTGTTTGTAAGTCTGAGTTGAGGGTTGGGGTAGTAGATAGAGGCTCTGTAGCTGTGTGCGCAGAGGCCTGGAAAGTTCGCAGCTATGTGCGCGGACCCCTATAGTTAAGTGCGCAGGGCGGATCTGGATGGATTGAGGATAAGTGGAAATAAAGATAATTTTCTTCTAAAAATCATGTGTTCCTTCTGAGCTATCATGAATATGACTTTCATAATATCTGTTTACTTAATCTGCTTATTGTATGAATGTATGTAAATCTAGGTTCATTTTAATGCGCGAATCTATTGCATTTGTTAAATGTTTGCTTAAAGACCTTGTTGAATAAATGATTTATAACTGCATCCTCAAATAGAATAGCGCACTAATAAGAAAGATATAATCAATTTGGATCTGTGCGAATACCGAGCAGTGCGGAGCTGTAGACCAGTGCGTGAAACCTCCAGACCACATATAAACATCCCTAGGGTGCGAAAACCTAGTTCCAGCACCCTCCCCTACTACCTCAGGTGAGACCTCAGTCCGCGCTCCGCGGGCTGTTGCCAAAAGGCACGATAGTTGTGGGATGATTTTAGCTAAATAACTCTTCCAAACCTGGGTCAAGCCCATATAAGCCAACATTTGATTTAGAACATGCGAGGGAGACATTCATGGAAGATAATAAGAGCTTCACAGAGGCCTCCACTTCAGGTAGTAAGGATCAACTAGAACCAAGAATGGATCCTTCCATGCTCACTAGCTTTCTGGAGACATGCATGAAACTTTTGCATGATAGTAAGGCAGTCAAGGGACTACAGGAACTTATCACTAGGCGCGCAGGGTTAGGGGAACCATGAGTGGTCTAGAAATTAGGGAAGCATGCCTTGTGCATCAGAAGGGAAATGAGGTTGACTGCGTAGATCGGCGAGTACGAAATGGATCTGGTAATCCTAGATCTGGGTTCGGACGCGAGCGTACTACCAAAGCAAACATGGGAATGAATGGGCAGACCCATGTTACAATGGTCCCCTATTCAATTATGAATGGCGAACCAACAGAAGATTTTTCCAATGGGAAGATTGAAAGGGGTAGCCGTAGATATTGAAGGAGCGAGCGCACAGGTGGATTTTGATGTGATAGAGATTTTTGATGACAGTAATCCCTATCTCATGCTACTAGGAATAGACTGGGCCACCGACATGAACGAAGTCGAAAATATGATGAAGCACAAAATGATCTTGGAGAAAAAGTCACTACGCATAGTGGTACTGCTGGATCCAACCGAAGGAGTGCGATACACTGAACTAGTGTGCAATGACGATAGTGATGATCACCTCGATTGTATTTATAAGATAACGGTGTGAGAACAGGATTGGGTGAACCCGACTGCAGATGGGAGAATTTCGTGGGAACACGAAAGCTCCTGCACTTCGGATTCAGACGAAGAAGTAGAGCGATGGAAGAATCGGCTGCACGAAGTAACAATGCTTAATTGCAACATGATGGTTAGATCACTGCGTTGTGTGACAACAGAGGCAAGGGAGCTGCCGACATATGATGGATTGTCAGCAGTGGATGAATTTCTGAGCCAATTTGAAAGCGTAGTACTAGAACAGAAGCGGTTCAATGCGCTGAAGTTGGCACTGCACGAAACACCCGCACGATGGTGGGGTACGCATCAAGGAAACTTTGAGGACTGGCATGGATGCAGAAGGATGATGCACCTACGTTTAAGAAAACCCCAGCATCGAATGAAAGTCAGTTAGCAGGGGCGAAAAAACTTGCGCGCCCACCTTTCTCGACGGGTGCAAACATATGTTGTATAGCCCGCACAAGCACACACTAGCCCAAAAATAGAGAATCGGAAAAAATCGCAGCCATAGGAAACGCGACTCACACTACCAATTACCCACGTTGAAGCATTTGATAGCGTGTGCAGAGTACTTAACAAATTTGACCAGGCGAAACAAACTTATTGGGACCTATGCATGCCAGTGGTTCGATGGGCCTACCGGACCATGTGCAAAACCCTAAACGCGGAGATGATCCCAAAGGTGCAGAATGGAGTGCTAACGTACTTATGGAGGAAGATCCAAAAAGGAATTTGCATGTACCAGCTCCCATAGTGGCGGAAATGCGCAATGGCAAGGAGGAAGAAATCACACATCTACGTGAGGACGAACATCTAAGGATTCAAGAAGTTATCTAGCGAGGGAACCTGAGACTCTGTGAATTCGAAAAGGGCCAGGTACGATTGAGGAAGAAAAGCATTTTGATGGGCGTTGAGATCACGAGGCTAGAAAACAAGATCGCGCAAGAATGTCTCATCGAGAAACCAAGGATGATAGGGCTAGGTACGGATGATCATACTACTAAATTAGATAAGTGTCACCAAGAATTTATCTCTGCTGCCATGGCTACAATCACACCTCACCAAACTTAGTAACCAGGGGAGCATACTACATACAGAAGAATGCACTGCACCGTCTATCACGAAGGCAATTGAGGAGTTCCTGTAGACCAAACTGAAAGGTGAGTTGAAGTCTCGCATAGGTGGCATGACCACCTGACTAGCCGTAGGGGGCACAGTCTCAGCGCTCCAGGCAGTTGAAAGAGAGCGTGGGACTCTAAAAGAGTCTATTTGGGAACTGCGTGATAAGGGAGGTGCGCGCAGAATCAGCATGTCCTAAGTTAGCGCCTGCGCATGGGGGGCTGTGATGCCGCGCAGGTAGGCTGGGAAGTGATCGTTGGTGTCACTGTTCATGACAGGATGTCCGATTTAAGGCAAAAGGGAGCAGGAAGCATGCATTTAAGACACGAATTAAGGACAAGATTTGGGAAAATCTGCTGCTAAGAAAGCATTAATGACTCACAATTGGGGGGAATGATCGACTTCAAATTCAAAAGGCGCTATAAAACTCCAAGGGCTAGCCACGAGACAACACTTGTTCATTTGATATTTGAGAAATTACATAAAGCATAGAGTGTTGAGAGCCAAGTGATATTTGAGCCCCGAAGTTCACGAACAACCACAAACAGTTCAAACAGGATGACAACTACCAGGCGAAGTGTGGGTTTTGTAGAAAGTACTGCCGACAAAGCCGCCCAGAACCCCATGGTGTAGGATGTCCCTAGAGATGCTGGGGATGCACAAGAAGGACAAGTAGGTAGCAGGACCAGCCCGCATGTCCCCGTGGAATCCGCAGTTTGGTAAACTCTCCATGGAAGAAAAGGGCAAGGTTGCCACCATTGAGAAAGATGATGAGGAGGAGGACCTACAGGCTCTTGTCGATGAGATAGAGGCAGACGAAGACATGGAAGAAGACATCCAACTGGTGTGTGCTACAGCAAAATTGCCTGAGTACGTCCCTCCGCAGAAAGGGAAAACTAAGATACCCAAGGATTTGGATGCCGGTAAGAGCACACTCCAAACCTTGCTCCTCCCCGATGGAATTGTGTTTGAGGGCTCGCCCCTAGGCTGCGTGCCCAAAATGAAGTTTGAAGATTGGGACCTCACAGAAAGCAAGAAGTTCCCACATTTAGAGACTGAGAACCTCATGAATCAGAGCATGAAGGCATCAGTTACAACACTAGAGCCGCGGAAATGGTTGCGCGGTGTGGAGAAGGCCAGACTACTTCATCTACTATGGATTCCACACTTTCACTGTGCACCTATCACAATTTTTGCCATTAGGCAGCTGCTTTTCCTAGTGCACAATGGGTACTTATGGTTGGGGGAGCCTATTCCCATCACGGCAGATCTTATCCACAGGATTTCCCAGCTCCCACGTAAGGGAGAGGACCCCGCGGAGACAGCCGACAAAAGCGGAGACTTGGCAGTCGCAGAGACGATGAAGGAGAACTACAAACTGGAAAAGAAAAAGAGGGGTTATGCAATCAACGTCATTAAAGATAAAGGATTGCGTGTAGCCACCCAACTCCTGCCTGGGAAGGTAATGCGAAAATGCCATGGAGATGAGGTACCAGTGTCGGTAGTTGCGCTGGCAGAACAATGCGGCGAGGGGGTCCAACTCAACTGGGCCGAATTCCTTTGTGAGGAGTTCCTAACTAACTGTAAGGAAGCCTAGGAGCAGGGCAAGACCTTCTACTATGTGTGGTTGCTCTTGTCTATTTTACTGGTAACAGGGGAACTGCCTGAGGAGAGTCAGTTCCATAATATTGAACGGGACTTACCAGAGGTCGCAAAGTACGCATTGCTCTGGGCTACTAAGGATGCCATGCGAATCTGCGAAACAAAGATCTTCTGGGTGCTCATGGAGGTGAGCATCCGGATGTGGATCAACAGGAGGCCGCGCCTATCGCCCACAATGTACAATAGTCTGTGGAGCTTTGCAGACTTCAAGGTGGACATGTATAATGTGTATATTAAGGCGCGTAAGGATCCGACGTAGACATGGACCAAGATCCCCTTCATCGCCATTTATGATGCGATATTCTCAGTGCTAGAATCATGGCCTCCTGAGTGGCACGCCCTAGATCTGGCGGAGAAGGATAGAATGACAACACAAAAGAATAAGGATGCAACCAAGTTGCGTATCACCCAGTTGGATGAGAAAAAGCACAATGAACAGTTGGCCGCGGAGGTAAGGGCTGCCCGCGAGGTAGCAAAGGCAGCCACAAAGTAGGCAAAGGCCATCGAAAAAGTAGCAACAACACAGGAAACTGAGGCCACCATGATGCAGGAAGAAGTGGGTTATAACTTGCCTACAAGACAAGGAGCAGAGGACACAACAGAAGGCGTGGACTCGAGCACAACATCCACACAGCTGAAACGGCTACGCGTCACGAAGAGATCAGGTCCACGAAAAAAGGTTAAGGCATCCAAATTGGACATCGAACCGATTACACTAACAGAAGGTGACCTCTACGACATCGGTGACACGGTTCGTGAGGTCACTAGGGAAGCACTCCAAGAAGCCATGATGGAGCAACAAATTGTGTTGGGGGCCCTTAGGGCACATCTACAAGAACTTCAGGTGTGGCCCCCACTAGAAGGAGTAGTAGTCGCCTACGGCGCCGCAGGTACATCAGTAGCGGAGCAGCTGCTACACACAAAGATGACCAACACCATAGTGCTACCGAAAGGAGCACTAACAGCGGAGAACGAGGATGACAGAACCGCTGTAAGCAGGATGAAGGGAATGGGCCTTAATGTGGCTGCCCTTCCGTGGGACACATTGTATCAACTACAGGATGGCATCACAATAGAACTTTGCACCAGGGAGGGCCACGCAATCTAGGTATTAAGTGAGAAGAAGATCAACATTTAATAGCTCAGCCTGCAGCGTGATGAACTAGTGTCACAGAATTATCAGATCGTGAAAATTGTTGATGGAGCATGCTGGCGCGTTCCAGAATTGTCCATCGCCACAGACCTACCCACAAAGATGTGGATCCACTGTCTCGCAAGTGGTGTCTGAAGCATGCACGAGGAAAAAATGTGGGTATTGTTGGATCTGAACCTCCAGATTGCTCAGCTGCGGCTAAAGGCACAACCTTCCACTCCTCCAGAAGTTAAAGAACAACGTGTTAGCACGATTCAAACAGGACTACAAGAAATTGGATGGGCATTGTAGGACTGCACCGGTATGTTGGACCATGCTTTTGACATCTTCACATCCTTGCAGGAGGACCCCAACATACAGTGCCTAGAAATAGAGGCACGCGAACTGCAGAAATAGTATGATAGTGTCAGGGGAACTACGCAGACAATCGTCCTCACCCAACGGCTAGCAAAGATGCAGCAAGCAAGGGAACTAAAGGAGCAGGTGGATGTTGCAAGATAGAAAGAGGCACTTCTCAAAGCACACATCCAGCCCTGGATTGATGAGGCCTTCACCATTACTGCCAATATTGAGATCAACCTCACCTAGATGCAAGAACTATACGCATTAAGGCAGATAAAGGATCCCCACAAAGAAGCATCGGAAGAACGCATGCAGTAGGTCTAGCAAACCACAAAACAGTGCACTGCGGACCTCCGAGTAGTATGGGACCAGTTGGAGGGGCTCCGTGCCAAGATCACTGTACCAGTAGAGTGACTCAGGATGAATCACGATGATTATGTTGGGGGCCTATTGGGCATGGAATCCCCCCACAACATGTTTTGGGTCTCAAAGCCCAAGTTTTGGTCAAACGTTTTGTAAGACTCCACGAATTGCGGGCGTGGAGCGCGAAGTATAGGATGAGTCACAGGGCTATCCACCCTAAAATAATGTAACGTAATGTAAATTCATGTCGGCCTACCCATGGTTCGTGGACCATGGGAGTGTATAAATAGAGCGAGTCTCTAAGTGTAAAGACAGTGAATTAGAGAGAAGAGCAGGAATGGTTCAAGCATAGAAGAAGTGTCTAAGTGTATTGGGTAGTAGTAGTAGGAAGAGGCTCTATAGCTGACTGCGTAGAGACCTAGTAGAGTCCACAGCTGAGTGCGCAGACCCCTGTAGCTGAGTGCGCAAGGTGGTGTCGAGTCTATAATTTGGATCGAAGAATAATAAAGAGAAGTTGATTCCTATTTCTATGTACCTATTGCGCATTATCTTCTTTACATTTATATTGGTTTATTTATCGCACGCACTAGTATGATTGTTGAATATGCTGTAATAATCATTAATCTTACACACACAAGTTAAGTAATCGGGTAATAATAGATTAAATAGCAAGGAACCTAGGTATTATAAGGTTTACACCCCAAGTAGGGTTGTGTGGAAGCAGCATCACAGGTTGCGAAAGAATAACAAGTGTGCATAGCAACGTGCGCACAGGGTCAAACTGCGGACCTCCAAAAGCCCATCAGACATCCCCAGGGTACAGAAACCTGGTTCTAGCACCCTCCCATACTACTTCGGGTGAGACCTCATTCTGTGCTCCGCAGACTCTTGCCGAAAGGGCTAGTAGTACTGGGATTTGCTTGGCTAAATCATCTAAGATCCTGGGTCAAGCCCATACAAGCCAACATCTATGCTGCAATCATAGTTAAACAGTGAAAGAAAGAGTAATAACCCCAAAACATCCAATGGAAACCAAATATGTAAATAATAATTTTATAATAACACCTGTCAAGATAACAGATAAATGTTACCAGTCCCCCTCTATGGAATGGGTTCTTGGCTATCCTCAAATGTCTTCAGCTTATGTAGATTCTCTCTCCTCTATAATGCACAAAGCCAACAAAAATATGGTGTGCAACAATGAAAATAATCAGAGTTACAACAGTGAGTGCAACAATGAAAATAATAAAAAGTGAATAACGAATGGAAAACCCTCTGATTTATAACAAAATATTGAGTTAGCCTAGAATAATGAGCAATAATAAAATATTATTGATCCCATTCTTGGAATTACCACTTGGAATATCATATTATATTTGTTTAGGAGGGAAAATGTATTTAAACTTTTACATAGAAATAATAAATAAATAAATGATTTATTTATTATCTCAATGAATTAGTTGAGGAATAATAAACAAATAATGATTCGTTTAATTATTCCTAAAGGACTTAGTCAAATTTAACAAAAAATAATAATTAATTAATGACTAATTAGTTATTCTTAGAGAAAAATAAGATAAATAATGATTTATCTGTTTATTTTTCATGATTGGGTCAAATTTAACAAGGAATAATAATAAAACATTGGTTTAATTAATTATTCCTAGAAGAAAATCAAACCAATAGTTTATTTAATTATTCTTCATGGGTTTAACTATAAATTACTTAATAAAGGTGGTTTATTAGGTAATTTTTCACAGTGAAAGCAATTTTACCAGGGTAAAATTGGCTTTAAATGGTGTACTTCGATCCATCTAGTAAGTTAGGCTAGATGATCAATTTTTTGGTGATAATAGATTTTCCCCAACGTACGAGTGTTAGGAGAAAAACGTATGACCAAAGTATGTTGTAAAGACACAATCACTTAGAAAACATAGGGCAGTCAAGGAGATAGAGAGAGTGACCAATGAAGCTGAAGCTGAGAGAGGATAGTGACACAGGGGGTGAAACTATTGCAAGTCTCCTTTTATGTTGTGTTACCGAACCTCAATGAGGTGGGGGAGGCATACCCATACCCACCGAGATAACTTAATGCAAAAATAATGGTTCGCCCATAATTATGAGACTGAGCAATAAAGTACATGAATGGCACATGACACACTGGCATAACGGAGCCAGAAAATAATACAATGTGTCCCATATACATAATGCACCTGGTAAAAGCATGAGCCAGGACTGAATACAATAATATTTGAGTACATGAGATATTATGACCCTTCCCTCAATAAAAATGGGTGGGAGGGAGGGTATAATAGCCAGAGAAGCCTTGCTAAACAAGGAAGGCTCTGCAAAACTGAATGGATCATCTGGAGGAGGCATACATGCCATGAACACTGCGATCGGTAGGAACCAAACCTATCAACTTTGCGGAACTGCATATGAGGCTGTAGCATAGTAGGTATGGATCCAGGAATGTGGGGGTTATTGGAAGGGCCACCCCCTCATGAGGTCTGAAACATCTCACACACACCCGAGAATCACTTATACAATCTGTTGCATCACTGGACCATCAAGTGTATGGATCACGAACATGTATGACCAATTCAAAGGGAAATAACAATACCCTCTACTCGATCCACAATGTAGAACAAGAGTGGAAGTTGGAACCGAGAAACATTGCCCTATAGGTCATTCTTCCTGAATAAATGAGCTGATGTTGACAAAATAGGGCCCACGACAGAGGAGGCAATAAGGATCCTCAACTAAAGCACAAGGGAAAATAGTAATGTGACTGATGGATTGACACCAGGGATAATGGGGAAAAAGTGGGACTGAGGGACAAACAGACGACTACCTTTGTCAGAGCATAAAGTGCATGGTTGACCTGGCAGCAACTATCTCAACTTTGGAGGGGATGGGGACAGTATGTTTGGAGGCCAAAATGGGCAAGACAAGATGAACGATATGCAAATATGGATGGAATATTGTGACATGATATGATGGGGCATGAAATAGACTCCAAGAATGCAAGGGTGACTCATCGCGGATGCTCTGAACAAGGGTGACTCGATGACACTGCCACACAGATGAGGCCCTATGGGGACAATGAAAACATAAGTAAATGATGGTTACTCATGACGAAAGTCAACATGTTGTATGAAAAGTACTAATAGGAGGTGTACCTCAAAGTACAAGTGTCGTTTTATGACGAAATTCGATTTTGAGAGGCGACGAAGTGATCTTTCTTAGAAAAAGGTTGAATCTTGGTGAATCATCAAATCATCAAAAACTGAGGAAGACTAATTATATAGCTCAATAAGAGCTATCCAACGGTGTTGACGGTTTGTCAAACTGAGCTACGGTTTGGTCGCAATAGATAAACCGACCATTGGAATCGAGATCTATGGCTTTTAGGAAAGTGGCCTTACTTGTCTAAGGATGGCCTTAATGCTTCTTGGAACGATGGTTCCTAGTGAATAATTAAGGGAATGAGAATGAACTACTAGAGGAGGTCTATAATCATCCTCACCCACTAAGTTAAACATGGGGACTATGTGGACATAGAGAAGAATATTTGAAGATATGGTATCAAATGTCTACGATATGTGATGTGCATATGGCTTGCTAGAGAGGTTGGTAGGACAAAATATCCAAATAATGGGAGGGTAATCGACCATACCTAGATCCAGTGGGATCTAGGCTGAGACTTTTGTTGAGAAGATGGGCAGGGGAAAACCATCATGCCCCCAAGCATGGGATGTTGATCCGGTATGCAAAGGTGGGAATGATGCCCCTAGTAGGAGGAGTTTGTGGAGCGTCATTGTGTGTCGAGTGCTTGAAAAAGGGATTCAAGAATCTTGGCCCAACTTGGCATGAGATCCTCCAAAGGAGATGTAGGGGCCTATGTGGCCCCTAGTATGTTATGGGCATACTATATGTATTTAGAGCTAAGGGCTCCAAATAGTTGTATGATACATAATATAATAATGCATTTTATATGACGATGATGGTTTGCCATTTGTGTTATCTTTTGTGGTATACATATGATAAATGCTAATCTGGAATTTTGTTTGCAATGGTATCTACAGAGTGATTTTGGGCTCTAGGCACATGATTGAAAGTAATGGTTTCAAACTCATGTACCAATAGATTCACTCATAGATATTTTCTATATAGGACTTGGTTATGCACATGATACACACCATTCAATTGCATGACAAGTAGCAAGGAATCTAAATGAACGTGAAGATGAAGGATGTGATGAGCAAGGGCATCGACTAACAAACTTATCACTGCATCGTATTCTGCCTGATTATTCATTGCAGATCCAATGCACAGGCCGTTTGAAAGGACTAACATATGCAAGGGGGTAAAAATGGCCTAGGCTCCCGAGGTTAGGTTTCGAGAGAAGTAAATTGCACCATTGGCATGGCCGATATACAGTGTGGATGATGGATCCATCTGAAAGGTGTAAAAGACAATGGATGAGATGATGCAATCTACCTAACTTTACTGCAGAATAAAGACACGCAAATCAAAGGGATGTGTTATGAGCAACATTTCTGGAGGTAGAGTGCATTGGGATAATTAGGAAGGAGATGGCCCTCAAAATCCTCGTGAAGGAATGCCCCCTTACTCAAGTGTATGGGTAATCAGGGGTGGACATAGCTTCCATGGTGTCCTCATCAGGCTTGGAGATGGGCGAATGGAAGGAAGACTGACTACATGACATGGCGGCATTACCTGGTGCATCAACTTGAGGAATAAGGTTCACATATGCATCGCCTCGAGTGGTAGACGATGGATGGGTAGATGGAGGGTCTACTTATGTTGAGACCTCAAATTCTGTCGAAAAAGGTTCGATAGAAATGCGCGCAAAAACCTCAGGAAGGTTTGTCGACAAGGAACTCAAGGATGAAGACAGGTAAAGAATATGGCATATGGTGTCTTTCATCTCAACATTGGAGGAGGGGATCAGAATAGAGCGGCCAGAGTTTCCTTGTTCTAGTTGACTGGTGGTACCACAATCCATAGGTAGAGGAGCAAAGGCTCCACTATGAGTGGCCTTGTATTCATGAATCGCCCCAAGGCAATGGAAAAACTCATCGAGACGAGGGAAACAATGGGAATAGTGACCATGGATATCACAGAGGGCACAAGGGTAGTTTGTGCAAATAATTTTGAGTTTCTTAGGTGGGACCAGTATGTTAACATGGACTTCCAGAATATTCACTCAGGGAACACTTCATCAAAAGGTTTAAGTTTAGGAAGTTCAGGACAATTGTTGGTGGTGTGACCAACAACTTCACACAAAGTGCATGGCTCTGGGGCCTTAGGGGCTGGAGGAGTTTGGGGAGCCTTACCCTTCGAATATTTCCTTTTGGATTTTCCCCCCTGACCAGAAGCTTTAGCAATAGGAGTTGCTTCCTATTGAGCATTGTGATGGAACTGAAGCAGTGGCAGGGATCATGGGGACAGGTTGAACCAGGGTCAAAGCATGATATGGTCTTGGCTGACCAGGCAGATCGTTTGTAGGGGGATCAATGTACCATATAGGGATCCATAGAGTCATGTTAGGAAGGACCAGCGAAGCCATGACAGGTACAGAAAAAATTCCCGGAGGGGGGAATAAGAAAGGTATCTGGCCGGTAGGATAATGTCCCGGCGAAATAGCTCCTGGATGGTTAAGACTTGGAGGAACAGTTCTTGGAGGGAACATAGGAGAGGAACCCACAAATGGAGGAGGTCCTTGGGGAGTGGGTCCAAAGGGTTCAGCTGGAAGAGCAACAACAGGATGCTGAGGAGTTGGTTGTTGATCAGGTGTACCAAACTGCTTAAGGGCAGCCCGTGATGCTTATAACATGCAAAAACTAATGGAAGTAGGTTCAGAAATGGGAGGGGGAGGACCAAGGAAGGCACCCAACAATGAGGAATCTTTATAAACTTCGAGCGATATACTGGTGCAAGGAGTTGAAGACTGGTTTTTGGACATCGATGAGATGATAAACTCAAGGAAAGTCATGGATGCTAGCTCGTAGTAAGTCAACTGATCAATGGTAATGATCTTCCCTTCATGGGGGAAGCACGTCTTGTGGAACATCGCAGACGTGATAGCTGACATGGCATATGTGTAACTACGACCTAAGAGGATGTTGTAATTCAAAGTGGCATCAATGACTTCAATATCAACATGGACAATCTTGCCTGTAAGGGTCACTGGACAATTGTGGTACATGCCAAGGGGCTAGGAGGAGTTTCCATCCTAAGCGCGCAAGGTGATGGTGGAGGGGGACAACTCAAGTGACTTGAGTTGTTTCCAAACAATAGCGGACATCACATAGGTGAATGAACCTTTGCCAATAATGCATCTGGAGACGATGGCATTACAGACTCTAACTAGTATCTGGAAATAAACAAATGAAGGAAATGGGGGATGCTCTAATGTATCAACCAAAAAGACAATCAAATGATTGTAGGAAGGATCCACTACACCCAAGGTAGTTAGTAGAGCCTTCTTTTGGGAAGGGCATGACTGGAGGACTTCCATTGTCAACATGGTGGCAGGTGTTTGTGCCAAGTCATCTACTATACTGTCTATATGGGCAGCTCTGTTAGAAGCCGCATTACGACGTAATGGTCCCTTTGGGATCTTGGGAATGGCCTTAACTTTGGGTTGAGGGATCTGTAAAGGATCATTTGGTGTCCTAAGAGGCTTAGCAGACACTTTGGATTTGGATTTGGTAGCTGACGAAGTGGAGGGCTTGTCATATTGATGCGACTGAGTTTGTAGGTTTATATTAGAGGGGTTAACCTCATAAGAGTTCATCATCAGGATCTGGTAGCCACCGAGATCAGAAGGTTGGGGCCCTGGAAACATGTTGCTAGCAGTAGGGGCATAAATTTTAGAGGAACTGGTTCCTCCCTGCAGATAGCCATAACTCTACTGAGTGTATGGCGAAGAGTGTGAAAGGGATCCAATGATACCGTCGACAGCGTGAGATGCCCCCGATGTATTGGCACTTCTAGGATGAGGGAGGTCTGGAATGACGGTATAGAAATAACCGAATTGAGCATAAATCAGATCATATCTCAAAGAGGTCTTGAGAGCTTCTTCCTCATTCGGAGGAAAATGGGACGCGACATATTTCGTGATGGGGGGTAAAAGGCTCTTAAGAAACCAATCTAGATAGACACGGTCTTCGAAAGGCAAGGCATGACATGTGCTCCTCCTTCGATGCCACTCTTGGACATCATCAAAAAGGTGAGTGCCAGAGGATTGATGGAATGTGGTCAATAGCTTCGTACTAGTGTCGTACCGAAGAGGTAACTGGAAATATCAAAGGATCACTTTAGCAAGCATCGCCAAAATGGAATGAGAGGTAGAGGGATGGTCTACATACCATTTTGTTGCGTCTCTAGTGAACATGCGTTGGAAGAGCAGAAGATGAATGGAGTCATCGATTATGGAGTTGGACTAACAACACATGTGTAAGGATCAGACATGGTTGGTAGGATCCTCTCCAACAATACCCTCAAAATTTGGGATATCTAAGGGAAGCTTAGTCAGCATAGGGGGCAAACTAGCATCATGGTGTAGGGGGTCATTTATCAACTGGTTAAGATCCAGTAGACTTAACACAACCATAAAAGGCAGCATGGGGGCTGCTGGAACGGCTCTTGAGACTGTTTCTTTTGATGTGACCACCGATAAAGAACTGAAGCCACCACCAGTTTGGGTTCCTACACCAGCTATGGTTCCAAACATGGTGATGATATGCGGTGAAGGAGGTTCGGAATGAGATGAGGAATGAGAAGTACCATGAGAAGACTCGGTATGGGGACTCGAAGGGTTATGAACTCGAACCCGATGGGGAAGGGTAATACGCCCAAGCGAAATATGGGGGTGAAGGCCTAATAGTCTCCGCAATACATGCCTTGGTGGTGCAATGATGGAAGGACACATGGAACATAGAAAAGGTGAAGGGAGATCAAAAATATATCTTCTGTATCTGATGTAGTGAGATAAATTTATTTTGTTAAGTCTTGGCTTTGCAGTGTAAACCAAGCACCCTTCACTTAAGGTGTGCTTGTGTGTGAAAGTGTATTAGTTTATTAAGCCCGGATTGTGTTTGTAAAAAGAAAAAAAAAACTTGCTGCAAATAAACTAAAATAAATAACAGAAAATAAATATCGAAACAATTAACTAAAACCCACCCAAACTGGGTTTGCAAACACTATAATGCTTGGTTGCTAAAACGATGGGAAATACACTGAAATAGTCAAGAGATCTTAATGTCAGTGTGACTAGGATCAAGTGACTCTAAGCTGTTGAAAGTGGTGCAGCAACAACAAAAAACCAGAGGGGAAGATCGCTGCAAAAATATAGGGAGATGGGTGAAACACCTAGGGAAAGCAATGGGAACCTAAGGGAATTACCAAACAAGTTTGAATGTGAAACTATGGATGGTAGAAACCTATCTTATCAGATATGAAACAAAAGATTATAGATCTGGAAAATGTGGTTGGAAGTGCTGCAAAAACTCAGACTTCGCATTCAGCTAAACTCCTCCTAGAAAGGTGAAAGTGTACTAGAAGCCCTAGGGGAGGCTAAATTGTACTTCGACGAGTAAAACATAATGTATCAAGGCTTAAGCGGTTGAGACAGAGGTCAGACACCTAGCAGATAGCTCTCAGCAAAAACTAGAAACAAATATGAGAAAAACCCTAAAACCCAAAATTCGTAGGTTCTAGCCTGTTTTTTGATGAAATCACACTTTTTGGGCTAAAAACTGTGATTTTTACTCCAAGACTCCCTATCTTCAAATTTCATAAAAAAGTGTTGCCTTTGCCGCGACTGGTTCATGTGACCTGCAGAAATGACCAGAAAGATTGCGAAAGTCAGAAATTTATCAGATATAGGGTTAAAACACTAGGAAACATTAATAAAAGTGAAAAAAGAAGAAACCCTAAGCTAAAAACCAAAGGTCACTGAGGTTTCTAGATCTGAAGTATAAAACCCATCGAAGTCACCAATTTGTATTGGAGACCCAAGTTTATGAATCAGAATTATATCCCCAGTGGAGTCGCCAATTTGTTGTAGTGTTTTATTCTCAATGATGTATGAAAAGAAACCACTTAGGATTGTGGATGAAAAACAATCTCAACAATAGAAATGACTACTAAACTTTGTAGATCTGCAGCTATTGATAGAAACAAAACCTTCCAAAATTCTGATCTATGCTGCAATATAGCTAAATAGTGAAAGAAAGAGAAGTAACCCCAAAACATCCAAAGGAAACCAGATACGTAAAGAATAATTTAATAATGACACCTATGAAGAGAATAGATAAATGTTACCAGTCCCCCTCTATGGGATGGGTTCTTGGCTATCCTCAAACGTCTTCAGCTTATATAGAGTCTCTCTCCTCTATAATGCATAAACCCAACAAAGATATGATGTGCGATAATGAAAATAATCAGAGTTACAACAGTGAGTGCAACAATGAAAATAATCAAAAGTGAATAATGAATGGAAAACCCTCCTATTTATAACAAAATATTGAGTTATCCTCGAATAATGAGCAATAATAAAATATTATTGATCCTATTCTTGGAATTACCACTTGGAATATTTTATTATATTTTTTTAGGAGGGAAAAAGTATTTAAATTTTTATTTAGAAATAATAAATAAATAAATGATTTATTTATTATCTCAATGAATTAGTTAAGGAATAATAAACAAATAATGATTTGTTTAATTATTCCTAAGGGATTTAGTCAAATTTAACAAAGAATGATAATTAATTAGTTATTCTTAGAGAAAAACAAGATAAATAATGATTTATCTGTTTATTTTTCATGATTGAGTCAAATTTAACAAGGAATAATAATAAAACAATGGTTTAATTAATTATTCCTAGAATAAAATCAAATAAATAGTTATTTATTTAATTATTCTTCATGGGTTTAACTATAAATTACTTAATAAAGTTGGTTTATTAGGTAATTTCTCATAGTGAAAGCAATTTTACTAGGGTAAAATTGGCTTTACATGGTGTACTTCGATCCATCTAGTAAATTAAGCTAGATGATCAATTTTTTGGTGATAACACTCATGATCAGTCTCAGCAATTTTGAACTAGGTGTCGATCAGAGGAGTTTTATCAAGGTCTAGGACAAGGGGAATCATGGGATCTTCTTCAATCATCTTTCCCTTTGCTTTCTGCATTGACATTTTTATTTACAGAAGAATAGTAAGGGATGTATTACCAGAATGCCTAATTGGATGAATTTGTGCAAATAAATTGCTGATAGACAATGCTTGATCACTTTCGACTGGATTTATAATGACCTACAGAAACTAAAAGAACATGGAAGGAAATGAATGCAGACTGCTAGGGTGGTTTTTAATGGAAATTGCGGGGGATCGTAATGAAATAGTTACCATTTTAGGCATAGGAGCAGTTAATTTGGAAAACAATCAACTGACGGGACGAATTAATGCATAATGTTTAGTTGGCAAGTAATTTTAATTTTCAACGGTTAGATGAGGTGGAGGTGTGATGTGGAAAAGGGATGAGGTAGATGGTGTGACATGGAGGGCGGAAGGGAGGAAAAGTGATGCAGGCGCATAGGTGGAGGTGGCGGGTGGAAGTGACAGGGAGACAGTGGTTTTCAATGGGGGGTGTGAGTGGTAATTGATTTCAGGAGGGGACCCCCCGAAAAGATTGTGGAGCTGACACGTCGCCTTGAGCAGTTTCTAGAAACTACTTTTCAAGACCCCCCACCCGGTTCTATTAATCATCGACAATGCGGGGGGGTCTGAAATCCTCCTCCTGTCATTGATCCAGGCGGTAGTTATCGTCGTCGTCCGCTCATGTGTGATCATTATTTACAAAATGACAAAGTTTCATATCACACGATAGTAAAACATATAACCAAATTTTATCAATAATACATATAAATCAAACTCTATTATAAATTTGAAAGCAATATTTCAACTAGCGTGCTATAGGTGTCTTATTTTTTATTTTTTAAATTTGTTTTATTCTTTTATTACACACATATATTTTTTTATCCCCTTTTATTCTCTTTTCTTTTTCTTTTCTCTTTATTTTTCTTTCTTTTGAGCTAAACAAGCTTTAAATGGAAAATATTTTTTTTCAATATCCCAATGGGATGAAAACTTATTAAAAATATAAGACTTCTATATTTATAGGACCCTAACAGGTTGCAGCAGGTCACAACTGAAAAGACAACACACTTGCAAGAAAAATTGAGATACAAACTACCAAACTAAAAAAGGCCTTTATTGACACAACTATCCTAACTCCTACCTACTACTCTCACAAAGAGAGGACACTTTATGTCCAAGTTGAAGTAGAAATATATGGCTTCAAGTGAGCACCATTCACCCATCCAGAGAAAATTGTACCATCTATCAAGCAGAACAACACTAGAATATTTGATTTCCACAACATAAAAGGGACCAAGCCATTGTATCTTAAGCTTACCAAGATTCTTGCGATATTTACTTTCATAGAGTAATACTTGATCGCCCATAGAAAAGGATTTATTCTTGATATGTCGATCGAGCCAAGCCTTCTAGCACTCGAGTCTCAACAGTTTGATGGAAATAGGCAAGAAATTAGGACATCAAGTTGTGATAATTTGTGCACTCATTCGATAATGGACTCATCTTTGTCCTTTCAAGTTGCGTGAGCAATTAAGAGGTTAGGAACAATGAACTCAATAGGAACAAGATCTTCGTTCCCATAAACTAGTTCAAAGGGAGTGTACTTGTGAAAACGCTTGGTTGTAGTATGATAGACCCATAAAGTAGTAGGAACGAGTTCATCCCAATCATATCTATTTGTGGATAAAACCTTATTAAGTCCCTTTTCTAAAATTTTACTGAAAGCTTCGACAACACCATTGGATTGTGGATGATAAGGAGTGCTCTTATTGTGTTGTATCATAAAATTCTGTAGTAGAGCTTGGATGGTTTCATTAATGAAATGGGAGCCTTGATCACTAGTAAGACTTATAGGACATCTAAATATGGTAATAATGTTTTCAAAAATGAAGTGAGTTTTCGTATCAACAGTGTAATCTTTAACAAGAGAAGCTTCCACACAATGAGTCAAATAATATATTGTGGTAATGATATACCAATCATGTGAATGATAAGCAAGAGGATGAATAGGCCCAATAAAACTAACAACCCATTTTTAAAATTCAGCAAGGGCTTGTACCAGATGCAAGTGAATTTCATCGCAACACGATAGGTGTCCAACTCATTGACAAACATCGCAATTCTGTGCATATTCTTTCGCATCCTTAAAGAGAGTCGACCACCAGAGGCCATCTTGCAAGAATTTCCGAGCAATAGTGTGTCCTCCCACATGACCTCCTACAATTCCAGCATGACATTCCCATAATATGCCTTTGCATTAATGATCAAGAATATAATGGTGATAAACTTGGTCTAGTCCCATTTTATATGGTTGTCCTGCAATAAGTTGGTAATTTTTTGCTCTAACCACCAAATGCTTCTTTTGCACAGTAGTATAATCAGGGGGGCATTGTCGTGTAGCATGAAAATTTGTAATGTATTTGAAGTAACTAGGGAACAAGTGATCATCTGGAAAATAATCATCAATGGATCCCCCCGGTTCTCCTGACTCCAATCTAGACAAATGGTTTGGGCCCACATTTGACTTTCCCGACTTGACAATCACTTAAAAAATAAATTCCTAAAATAATAATAACCACCGAAAAATCCTGCCTTTCAGTATAGGATTATTGACGAAATATTTTAGTGTTGAGTGATCTATGAAGAAATTGAATGGACCTCCCAACAAATAATGTCATAATTTCTGGAGAGAACATACCATTTTTAAAGCCTCTTGTTTTGTAGTAGTATAGTTTTTCTCCATACTAGAAAGTTTTCTACTTGCAAAATAAATAGGGTGATACAAGTTTCCTTCTCTTAGTTGCATTAATATATCTTCTAAGGTAATTCCATATGCATCAACATGGACATATAATGATTTATTTCAATCTAGGTAGACTAGGATGGGTGCACTGGAAATTTTCTCCTTCAAAGTATCAAATGTAGCATTACATTCAATAGACCACACAAATCGTTCAAATTTCTTAAGGAGCTTCTCAAGTGGCACTGTGAGTGAGGCATAATTTCTAATATACCTACAATAATATCCAGTATGTCCCAAGGTGAAGTGTAACTATTGGACAGAGGTGGGTGATGGCATATTTAGTATTATCACAACCTTGGTAGGCTCAACACATACTCCTTATTGACAAACTATATGGCCCAATAATGTTCCAAAAGGCATAAAAAAGTACATTTCTTCAAGTTAAAAGATATTTGAAGTTGTCTGCATATATCAAACATAACTCTCAACAAGCTAGGATGATTCTTGAACAAGCTCTAAATGGTCCAAACATCCATATAAACTTCAAGAAACTTATGTATATATTCACGAAAGGTAGCAATAACAGTGCCTGAGAAAATAGTCGGGGCATTCCTAAACCCAAATGGCATAAAATTATAAGCATAGGACCCCCATTTGGTAGTGAATGTGGTATTCTTCTTATATTTTTCCGTAATGTGGACTTGATGATACCCTGAGAAACCATTTTTGAAAGAATAAACTTCATTTTCCCCAACATTATCTAATACTGCATCGCTAAATGAAGTCTGAAATGGATCATGTACACAGGTGTTATTGAGACTGTCATAATCAACACACACCTGAATTTCCTCTGAATCCTTATTATTCTAAATGACAATGGGGCTTATCCATTTAGCTTCATCAACTGGGAATATAAGACTGACCATTAGCATTTTGTCAATTTCCTTCTTCACTTTACCCTTGACTCACGAATTCAATATGTAAGGTCGATGTTTAACATGCTTCGCATCTAGATTCAGTGATATTTTCATTTATCCCAAATCTCCTTTACTTCCCTTTAATTCTGAGACGAAATAGGGAAATTCATCCTCATATTCTTTGAGTTGATCCAAAAATTCCTGAGTGGTTTGATCATCGCAGTAGTCCCCAATAGAAGCAAGCTTCAGTTTCCCTTCTATATTGATGTTCATCTTCTTCAACTTAAGAGACTGCAAATGAGCAACATCATGTATAGGATCCTCTTTTATTTTCCATTCCCCTTTAGACTCTTTAAAGAACAAATGTCTTCGCTCCTCCAGGCCATCATCAAAATCTTTATTAACTATTTGAAAAAAAAAACTTCATGGAAACTTGATTCATATTGATGTGCAAAGTATTTCCACCTAAAAATAATGTTGGCATTATGAGACAAGTGTTGTCCTTGATGGAAAATCACATGGATGATAAATTATATTGCAGCAAAGTTATTTTCAAAGTTCATGCACTTTCATGAAGATAAAAGTTTCTTTCATGTAGAGAAAACTTCACGCACTTTCATGAAGATAAAAGTTTCTTTCATGTAGAGAAAAGTTCACGCACTTTCATGCAGAGAAAAGTTTCTTTCATGTAGAGAAAAGTTCACGCACTTTCATGCAGAGAAAAGTTCCCTTCATGCAAGAGAAAAATTTTCGCACTTTCATGATTGGTTCATGGTATTAGTCCGACAGTTTTTGATCCTATGGTTTTGGTCCGTGATATTGCATCCAAAAGTGTTGATTTCACGCACTTTCATGGTTGGTTCATGGTATTAGTCTGACAGTTTTTGATCCTATGGTTTTGGTCCGTGGTATTGCATCCAAAAGTGTTGATCCCAAGTATTGGGTCTGTGGTATTGTGTTATTATGGTTTTGGACCGTCGTATTGTGAAACGCCTAAGACTATAAAAGAGGAAGGAGATCATTTGGCAAAGCATCATCTGAATTATTGAATATCTAGATCTGGAATACTGTGATTGGGTTATGGTGCAGATCTGGATCTGAGCTAAAGAGGGATCTCACCGGTTGATGGAGAACAAGATCTAAGGATAGATCGGGATCAAATGGTTTGAAATGAACTATCTCTATATAGTTGATTATGCTTATTCTAGATCTGTATACTGACGCTTGTAATGATCTGAACTGGGTATAACTTAAGTTTGAAATCGCTGCAAGTCATGATTGAATATTTATAGATCTGTACGCGGGTTGGCTTTGGTGAAAGCGCATATGTAAGCAGGTTTGGTTCGTTGTAGTAGCGTATACCATTTGAGCTATGATGTTTAAAGTTACAGGTGGTTCAGGTTGTTGATGTGTTCTGATGACTGTTTAATGGTGTCAATATTCTACATATTCAGTTTGATTGATTGTGTTGATGGATGAGATCTAGTAATGGATCAGGATCATAATGACTCATATTTATCTAATGGACTAGATCGGGTTGCTAACACTCATATTATCCTTGTATATGTATTGATCTGGTGATTGGGTGATTCAGAAGATTGATTGATTATGTGCTTCAATGATATTTATGGGTCCAGTATGAAAATTAGATGAAACATGGCCTTTCAGATTATGTGTTGTGATTTAGGTGTATCCAGTCTGAAAATGTATGAAACGTGGTACCCGGAAGAGAGAAGATTGTAGGCCGGCGCCTACGTACTAGTATCTTAGCTAGTACAAGAGCTACGGGGGTGGTAGCTCCCTTCCAGTAGCAGTTGAAAACTTTGGAGCATTGTAGCAGGTAGCAACCTGCGTACTAGTAAATGGATCGGCTAGTACAAGAACTATGGGGGTTGCAGCTCTTTGCAGGTAGAAGCCTGTGTACTGGTATAAGACTGCACCAGTACAGAAATATTGTAAAAGGATTTTCTTATTAAAAAGAAGATTGAGATGACTTGCAGCAGCTGGTTTTCTCACACATTGGGTTTCCACCTTATATCATGGTGTTCATGTGTGTGGCTTATGTGTGATGATCTGTTCTATTTTACTGCACCTGTTTACAGTTAATATGGTTGATAATGTTCTAATGCACTCATTAAGGATCAACTAACTGAATCATAAGAAGTTGTGGAAGTAGCATATATGAATCTGAATATGGAAATGAAAAAGTTTTATTGATGTGATAATACTGATTCACCCCCCCTCTCAGTATTATTTCCAACAATTGGTATCAGAGCAGGTCCTTTGGTAGAAGCTTGATCGCTTGAAGGAGATCTATGGAATAATGGGAAATAAGCTTAAGAAGAAAGAACCTAAGCAGAAGAAGACATCTCAGAAGAAATATGACAGTGGGAGAATCGATTGGGGATTATATGGAAGAAGCACTTCATAATCATTTCAAAATAAAGATAAACTATCAGGTATGAATTTGTTATCCTCTGATGTTCCAACTATCTATCCATTTGGAAAAGATGAAAGTGATAGCGAAACAACTGAATTTGCTTTTATGGGTGAGCAAGAAAGATATCAAATAGAGGCAGAATTTAAAAGGCTTACAGACAAAATTAGAGATCAACAAGATCTATTGAACAAAAGGGAATGTGTCTTCAAAGAAGAAGCTGCCAAACTAAAAGCTCAACTAGAAGAAGGAAACAAGGTAAGGAAGTTATTCAAGGACAAATATCAAAATTTGCAGGATGAAGTAACATCACTAAGAGATGAATTCAATGAAAGAAGTACAACCATCAAGAAACTCAGAGATAGATCCAGTTATTATGAAAGTCTTGAAGCCACGATCCGCTCGCTAAAAGAAGATCTTGAAGAATCAAAGAAGCAGAATAAAGAACTACTCCAAGCTCATGAAAATGAAGTTCTCAATCTAAGACATCAGTTGGAAGAAGGAAGATAAGCTGAAGAAAACATGATGAAGCGGTATCTTGAAAAGGAAGAGCAACATCAGGTTGAGGTAAATATCCTAAATGATAAATTAGAAGAAAAGGATAAGCTCTTACGATTTCAAGATAGTACTAAGATTTTGGATGATATTCTTAGTAGTCAAAGGTCTCTTGCTATCAAAACTGGTCTTGGTTTTCATGAATCTATTGAAGGTGAATCTAATTCACAAAGTAAGACAAGGAACTCTAATGCAAAATCTGAAATGCTCAACAAAGAGATGAAAGGTCAACCCCATCAACAGCCAAGGAAAGAAATTCTTCAAAGAAAATCTTTTACTCCTTCGATGAATAATGTTGAATGTTATGTATGTCATAATCTTGGACATGTTCCAGCCAGATGCAGAAGTAGAATGGGTCAAGACCACCACACAGAAAGATCATCACGTTCTAGATACTTTAATGCATATTGTTTTTCTTGCAATATGTTTGGTCACAAAGCTGTTGATTGCTACAGGAGGAATATGAAACATATGAGATGTTATGCATGTAACAAGCTTGGAAATATAGCAAATGAATGCAGGAAGAAGGTTCGGGCACCACACCAAAAGGAGAAAACATCATCACACTTGAAGATATGGAAGAAGAAGGAAGTATAGTCAGAAAGATGTGGCACAACACAATATACTCAGACATAGCACAACACAGACATAACAGATTCAAGGGGAGCTGAAAGTGTAAAACTTCAGTGTCCTAAATCTCATATGCAAGTTTCATAAAGGGAAGTCACGTATATACGCGAGTTAGACACTGCAAAGTTGCGTATATATCAGTCTGAGGAAAAGCAGTAGGGACAGTCTCAGAAAAAGGGTCTGATATGATTCAGTCCATTATTTGCTCTATTGGTTAATAGTTACAGTCTGTTGAGGATGTGTGGAAATGTCTTGATACTTGTAAGATGTTAGAAGTGTTTTGATCCTAACTTGATGATGATGTCTTGATGCTTATTGCTAATATATGCATGATCAGATCTAACAGTTAACAAATGGCACAGGTTGAGGGGGCGCATATCCCTTTATTAATGCATTATTGGCATTATGGTTAATAGTCCTTGGTGATGATGCTTATATGGATAAATGATTCATCTTGCTATTATATGGTTATGAGTTGTTCAGATGATTCTTGGGGTTACATAGTTGATATTTAGATCATATTTGTGGTTGATTCTCTAATGGTGCTTACATGGTGATCTTCATAAGGATAAGGAGAAGTACATAGCTTGAATTCACATCTTCTTTACTTGATGATGAGTCACTCATATGTTGTTGTCGTCATATGCATAAAGATCATATATTACAGTTATGATGTAGGATTCCTATTGTTCATGGCACATATATGGATGAGGATTGTTGGCTGGATACATGGATGATTATTCAAAGTTGCATTGTTGGAGACATGATGATGATGAGTTCTTACCTATATGATGACAGGTTGTTTCGTACATATGTTGGTTGATGCAGATATTCCCAATTGATGATACTTGGTTCATGCAGATCTGGATGGCTATGGTGTTTCTCACATATGATAGAATGTGAATGATTCTGTATATACAGAATTTTGTTCAAAAGGATGAGTTGATACAGACATACCTTGATGATTCATGCACTAATACAAGCTACTGGTCTAGTTGCTGTTGACAGATGCTATGGAGCAGATCATACAGTGTTGTTGCTGATGTTTATCATGATCTTATTTAGGTGTTTTGTCTCTGTTATAAATGTCATGAATATCATTCGATGTAAAGGTCATATCAAGACTCATGATGTAATAGTGTGTCTCTATCTATTGTAGTCATTTGATGAGATCTCTTCAGGTCATGTAACGGCCTATGTTGGTTTCCCCACTATGCCTGGGATGAATGATGTTATTCTCTTATGTTATCATATGTAAACTTTTGGTATATCACCATTGTGATGGGAGATAGATGTATGTATGAGTCTTTGGTGATAGGAAGGTCATTAGAGTCATGTTCTTCTTCTTGTAGAACATCTTTTTGTAGACCTTGCTTACAGTTAGGGGGAGCATGAACAACATATTTCAGCAGAGCAGAGATTTCAGCATGTTCTCAGAAAGAGCATGGACAGATTGGTGCACCATGGCATATACAAAGGGGGATTTCATTCAGAGATTTTAGCAGGTACTCAGGTGGAGTATGGACAGCAAAGGAAGAGAATATCTTGGTCTGCCCTTTGCCCTTGATGTCAAAGGGGAAGAGTGATTTGGTATTGTTGCCATCAAGTCCAAAGGGGGAGATTGTTGGCATTATGATGCATGTGTTGTACTTGATGGCAACCAACTCGTAGAAGATCAACTCACTTATATATATATATATATATATATATATATATATATATATATATATATATATATATATATATATATATATATATATATATATATATATATATATATGTATATATATATATGTATATATATATATATATATATATATATATATATATATATATATATGTATATATATATATATATATATATGTATATATATATATATATATATGTATATATATATATATCTAGATGAATCTACGGAAGGGATATCAGATGTGACAGAATACATAGGATGCAGGATGGCTCAAAGGAATCAGATGACAAATCTCAGTATGACAAGTTAGCTTTGCCATCAAGTCCAAAGGGGGAGATTGTTGGAATTATGAGACAAGTGTTGTCCTTGATGGCAAATCACACAGATGATAAATTATAGTGCAGCAAAGTTATTTTCAAAGTTCACACACTTTCATGAAGATAAAAGTTTCTTTCATGTAGAGAAAAGTTCACGCACTTTCATGAAGATAAAAGTTTCTTTCATGTAGACTTTCTGAGATGTCTTCTTCTTCTTAGGTGCTTTCTTCTTAAGCTTCTTTCCCATTGTTCCACGGATCTCCTTCAAGAGATCAAGCTTCTACAAACAGACCTGCTCCTATTCGAATTGTTGGAAATAATATTGAGAGGGGGAGGTGAATCAGTATTATCAAGTCAATAAAACTTTTTCATTTCCATACTCTGATTCATATATGCTGCTTGAGTTAAGAATACCCACGTATATTCAGTAAACTTATGATTTAGTTAATTGATCTTCAATGAGTGAATTAGAACATTATCAACCATATTAACAGCAAACAGGTGCAGTAAAATAGAACAGATCATCACACATAAGCCACACACATGAACACCATGATATAAGGTGGAAACCCAATGTGGGAGAAAACCACCTGCTGCAAGTCATCTCAATCTTCTTCTTAATAAGAAAATCCTTTTACAAAAGTTCTTTACTGGTGTAGTCCTTTACCAGTATGCAGGCTTCTACCTGCAGAGAGCTACAACCCTCTCTCGTTCTGGAAGGGAGCTACAACCCCCATAGTTTTTGTACTAGCCGATCCATTTACTAGTACACAGGCTGCTACCTGCTACAATGCTCCAAAGTTTTCAACTGCTACTAGATGGGAGCTACCACCCCCTTAGCTCTTGTACTAGCTAAGATACTAGTACATAGGCGCCGGCCTACAATATTCTCTCCTCCGGGTACCACGTTTCATACATTTTCATACTAGATACTCCTGAAGCACAACACATAATCTGAAAGGCCACGTTTCATCCAATTTCCATACTGGACCCATTAATATCATTGAAGCACATAATCAATCAATCTTCTGAATCACCCAGTCACCAGATCAACACATATACAAGGATAATATGTGTGTTAGCAACCCGATCTAGTCCATTAGATCACATAAATATGAGTCATTATGATCCTGATCCATTATTAGATCTCATCCATCAACACAATCAATCAAACTGAATATGTAGAATACTGATACCATTAAATAATCATCAGAACACATCAACAACCTGAACCACCTGTAACTTTAAACATCATAGCTCAAATGGTATACGCTACTACAATGAACCAAACCTACGTACATACGCGCTTTCACCAAAGCCAACCTATAAATATTCAATCATGACTTGCAGAGATTTCAAACTTAAGTTATACCCAGTTCAGATCATTACAAGCGTCAGTATACAGATCTAGAATAAGCATAAAGATAAACTCAATTATATATATATATATATAGACGAATCTATGGAAGAGATATCAGATGTGACAGAATACATAGGCTGCAGGATGGATCAAAGGAATCAGATGACAAATCTCAGTATGACAAGTTAGCTTTGCCATCAAGTCCAAAGGGGGAGATTGTTGGCATTATGAGACAAGTGTTGTCCTTGATGGAAAATCACATAGATGATAAATTATAGTGCAGCAAAGTTATTTTCAAAGTTCACGCACTTTAATGAAGATAAAAGTTTCTTTCATGTAGAGAAAAGTTCTCGCACTTTCATGAAGATAAAAGTTTCTTTCATGTAGAGAAAAGTTCATGCACTTTCATGCAGAGAAAAGTTCCTTTCATGTAGAGAAAAGTTCACGCACTTTCATGCAGAGAAAAGTTCCCTTCATGCAAGATGAAAGTTCACGCACTTTCATGAGTGGTTCATGGTATTAGTCTGACAGTTTTTGATCCTATGGTTTTCGTCCGTGGTATTGCATCTAAAAGTGTTGATTTCATGCACTTTCATGGTTGGTTCATGGTATTAGTCTGACAGTTTTTGATCCTATGGTTTTGGTCCATGGTATTGCATCCAAAAGTGTTGATCCCAAGTATTGGGTCCGTGGTATTGTGTTATTATGGTTTTGGACCGTGGTATTGTGAAAGGCCTAAGACTATAAAAGAGGAAGGAGATCATTTGGCAAAGCATCATCTGAATTATTGAATATCTAGATCTGGAATATTGTGATTGCGTTATGGTGCAGATCTGGATCTGAGCTAAAGAGGGATCTCACCGGTTGATGGAGAACAAGATCTAAGGATAGATCGGGATCAAATGGTTTGAAATGAACTATCTCTATATATTTGATTATGCTTATTCTAGATCTGTATACTGATGCTTGTAATGATATGAACTGGGTATAACTTAAGTTTGAAATCGCTGCAAGTCATGATTGAATATTTATAGATTTGTACGCGGGTTGGCTTTGGTGAAAGCGCGTATGTACGTAGGTTTGGTTCATTGTAGTAGCATATACCATTTGAGCTATGATGTTTAAAGTTACAGGTGGTTCAGGTTGTTGACGTGTTCTGATGACTGTTTAATGGTGTCAGTATTCTACATATTCGGTTTGATTGATTGTGTTGATGGATGAGATCTAGTAATGGATCGGGATCATAATGACTCATATTTATCTAATGGACTAGATCGGGTTGCTAACACTCATATTATCCTTGTATATGTATTGATCTGGTGATTGGGTGATTCAGAAGATTGATTGATTATGTGCTTCAATGATATTTATGGGTCCAATATGAAAATTGGATGAAACGTGGCCTTTCAAATTATGTGTTGTGCTTCAGGTGTATCCAGTCTGAAAATGTATGAAACGTGGTACCCGGAGGAGAGAAGATTGTAGGCTGGCGCCTACATACTAGTATCTTAGCTAGTACAAGAGCTACGGGGGTGGTAGCTCCCTTCCAGTAGCAGTTGAAAACTTTGGAATATTGTAGCAGGTAGCAGCCTGCGTACTAGTAAATAGATCGGCTAGTACAAGAACTATGGGGGTTGTAGCTCTTTGCAGGTAGAAGCCTGCGTACTAGTATAATACTGCACCAGTACAGAAATATTGTAAAAGGATTTTCTTATTAAAAATAAGATTGAGATGACTTGCAGCAGCTGGTTTTCTCCCACATTGGGTTTCCACCTTATATCATGGTGTTCATGTGTGTGGCTAATGTGTGATGATCTGTTCTATTTTACTGCACCTGTTTACTGTTAATATGGTTGATAATGCTCTAATGCATTCATTAAGGATCAACTAACTGAATCATAAGAAGTTGTGGAAGTAGCATATATGAATCTGAATATGGAAATGAAAAAGTTTTATTGATGTGATAATACTGATTCACCCCCCCCCCCTCTCATTATTATTTCCAACAAATAATACTCCTCTGAAAGCTCGAAGAGCTTGTGCTATCCATTCATCAAAACTAGGAAAGGAAAAATCTATATAGAACTAGGCAAACAACACATCCCAATCCGCTATTTAGCGTTTCAAATCCTGTTGTAAATACCAAGCTTGCATAATATTTCCCAAGGAATGGATGAATAGATGCGGCCACATGTCAAATACTCGGCCATCAGTCTGCCATACAGAACAACATTGCTCAACATTTTCTTGCGAGAACGTATGACCATCATAAGTGGAGATTTTACTTAAAATCTCAATTGGAGGAAAAAAGCGATACACCAAAGCAATTTTAATTATGCTCCAATCTTGAAGCTGATCCTAATGGGATGCCCACCATATTGCGGGAGTCACTTGCAAAGAAACATTCAATAAAGCAACCGTTTGTCTTTCTTCTATGCAAGAATCAACTTCTTTAATAAAATTTACAACATAATTAGTACCACTTAAGATGGGAAACTCACATACGTCAGTACCAATCCAGTGGACACATCAAATAGTGGTGCAATGTTGAGATTGAATCTCATGAGCTCCCTATTTCCAATCTTCCACCACCGCATCAGAGCCAACTTTAGTACTTTATGTTGGTTGATAACATGTGCCTTTTAAAAATCCTAATTATTCCACATTAATTATCAATCTAGGCAAGTCTTATTATTTCAAGAGTGTAGACAGTATGTGGCTACTATTAATTTAGATAATAATGTTTCCTAAATCATAGTATATATCCTTTTAATACAAGAGTAAACAAATGCTCAAATTGCAATTATCAAAGGAAATACAACATCTAAACTTCTGCTGAAACTGTAATCAATTCTCACACAAGCAATTCAATAACAAAACATTAGCTGAGAGTACAATAGCAATAACTCATCTCTTCCTAGCCAATTTAATCTAAATCAAACATCAATCCAAATAGCAATGATATCAATCTGAGAGTCCAATAGCGATAATAAAACTCTTTCCAGTTGATTCAATCAATCCGAATCTAAGAAACTCAATCTGCAATGAAAGTAAACTGAATCAGACGACAATGCTGTAAATCATATAAAGGAGAGATATTCTTTCAATACAGGGAAACAATAAACAACGAAGAGATAAAATCACAGAAATTAGGAAACTATCAAACCACACTTGCAAGAATTGGAAATGTATGACATAAAGAAAGCAATTGAATCCACCAGAGATCGGGCCCTTAGCTGCTAGCGAACACTGCCAAGTTACTTCAGATAACACGAGGGAACAGCAACTTCAATTATATATTAGTCATAAAACTTGAGTAGCATTACAATATAATTGTGTTCACTCAATAGCGAGAGTCTGTAATTAAAGTTACAATTTGAAACATAACAGAGAATCCCCCTTTCTTCCTACAATCATTTCCATTTATAATCGGAAAGGGGTAAAAAAATGGTAAATGTGATCCCTCAAGATCTCGCGATCCTGAGGGATTCGCAACCAACTTCTAACTTCATACATTTTTTCTATTCCATGCTGATCTCTCTGGTTCGCCCTTAGCCTTGTCCGCAACCGACTCATTCCTTCCTTTGTTTGTCGGATTTTGTTGTTCCAACGTCAGGGAACAACAATCGTTCCTTTTATTGCTTTCTTGCATAAGAAGGGTAAAAATTAGCTAAATCGTAATTGCAAATAATTCCTTCATTTCTTACCATAATTCCTCAATATATTAGCACATTAAGTTATGTAAAAGATAAGAATAAAGGAAAACGATAATGATATTAATGGTAAATACATACCCATTTTGTAACTCAACATACTCCCCTGCTTACCCTTTTTCATGGCCTCATGAAAAGCAAGTAATTCGCATGCAAAGCAGTTAAAGAGTAGGCTAGAGAAGGTACGTTGTAAAGTGGTCTACAACCATGATTCTGGGCCAAGAGCTCAAAATTGGGCCCTGTTTGTCCTTCAGGCAATTCGTAGATGGCCCTATAACCTTCAGGAGGATACCAAATGATGGGGCTATGAAGCCGACATCCTAACCAATAAGGCCCTTCTCTCAAAATGAGATTGCTATAAGTGACAAAACGGTTTGCAACTAGTTTAATTTTTTTTTAATTAAATGGCTCTCTATCCTTTACACTACTAGTGGAGACTATCCACCTGAGCTTGGCTGCAGCCAAAGAACTTTCTTGAATGGAAAGGAAGCATGCTACTCCCTTCTGCACAATCTCCTTTTGAATAGGCCATAAAATTTTAATCACCCCTTCCCTGGTCATCAGTCTCTTATCATTGGCAAGCATCTGCAGAGGGTACTTGGGTTCACTTCTTACGCAGAGATCTAATCCATGCTCTTGTCATTGGAATGCGTTATGAGCCTTGAACCATTTCAGTTGATTGATTGCAAATGAGATAAAGGCTTAGAATTGAACATCTCCCACAAAAGGGTTGGGGTTATTTTCCACATCTTCCTCTAATACATAATTGTGTAGGTAAAATTCACAAAGCAATAGTTGAACTTTTACCCCATGTTGTTTGCAACAATTTATAAAATCTTCAATCATTTTTAATTCAACTGGTTTTCCAGCCTTCACGGCTTTAATTTTCAATAGCAAGTATCGTTCCAACAAAAACAGGGCATAATTAGTGGCGGGAGCTCTGCATGCCAAGACATCTATATATAATGCACAGATGGTGTTTGTCCGAGCTATGACCTCATCTAATCTGAGCTTGATTTTCTCAATTTTCTCTTCTTCCCTTTTGCATCTATTGAAGGTCTCGCTCTCGACTACATTCATTTCCTGAAGTTGTATCTGCAACTCATCTCTGCTGAGAAACAGTTTCTTGTTCAAGTTGTTCTACTTGCAAGCCGAGCCTATGCTAATTCTTCTTGCAGATTCACTATAATGGGGTCATTGCATGTCATGACATCTTTGGCCTGGATACTTGTTTGAGTACTTATGCTATGAGAAGGGATGCCTTCTGTCTGAATTTCTTTATTATGGGAGGTCCAAGCCTCTGTCTAAGTAGCTATGCTGTAGGAGGGTACATCCTCCGTTTGAGTAGTTGTGCTACAAGAGCGTATATCCTCTGTCTAAGTAGCTACTTCTACTAAAAGTTCATGTTGTTCCTTTTGAGAGATGATAGGTGGAGTGGGTATGGGCTCAGTTTGAGTCCCTGTAGCCCTCCCTTCATGTGATTCTGTTTGTACAGTCGCGTTTGTTATCTCCAGGGTTTTATCCGGGTCCTTTCCCACTGTTATTTCCTTTATCTTTCTTCTTAACCATTTTATTGTTTTGCGAAGCTTCTGCTGTTCTTTCCTAAGCTTTTTCAATTTGTCTCTATACTTGCTCGGAGGAGCAACTGTTCTGCTAACAGTCTTGATCATAGTTTCTACTACTTCTTTTTCTTGGCCTTTATTTCTTATGTTTAGGCCTACCTAGCTGGTTTCTATTGGAGGCATGTCACCAGATTGGTTATCCTCTTCTTGAATGGTTTTTGCATTTGTTTCTACTTCATGGCTTGCATCTTTTGAAGGGGATGGAATTGTGTTGTGGCCAAAATTCCTAGGAGATTGGGTTGCTCCTAAATTGAGATCGAGCGGGCTTTCAAGTTGTATGTAATCATTCATGCTGGCCAGAATCTGGGCCAATTCAAAATCGTGAAACAAATCACCACGGGGACTCATATTTGATGTTGGGGGAGGTCCTGATTCATTTGTTTGCTCATCTCCAAAATGCCCTGTTTCTTCCTCATGGTCTGATTCAGGGTTATCCTATCCTTCTAGCTGCAAGCGTTGTTCACTTTCTGTGCTAGACAATTCTATAGGTTGACTGACACTACCTTGAGGATTTTTTATCGTTCCTATTTTTGTCCTTAGCCTTGTGGATTGTCTGCGCTTTTGAGGTGTGTTCCTCACAAGGGTAGTCCTCTTCCTTTTCGGAACAGAGCTAGGTGAAGGCAGGGCTAAACCTCCTTCGAGAGCTAATATTAGTTCATCCCAACTTGATTGTTGCTGGGCGAGGTTATAGCTGACTATCAACCTAATCAGACAATGGTGGCTTACTACAATTTCTATGTGTTGGGATCGTCTTAGCCTCTCGGCAGTGTCATGCAATAAAGAATTCAAAAATACCAGTAAATTTACAAAACATTTTTGTTTTACAACTACTAAGAGCTTGAGTTGATGCAGCCTTACCACATCTTTGTGCCCGTCACATGTAATGTAGTTCTGGATGATTCTTGATAGTTCTCCCCATGGATCTCCAAGCGAAGATGGCCGAATGCCTTTGCCCTTTTTTATCAGCTCCTGTCCTTCATCCCTAAGTGCTTTGATAGTGTCCTGCAGCTTCAACCGCTTACCAGCCCACACTAGTCCTTCTACTAGTAACCCGGATACTTCTGCTATCATGGCGTCTGATACCGTAATTTGTCTGCCTCTTACCATCGATTGCCCATTCTATAGATTTCGTAAAAATTCAATGGAAACTTCCTCGTTGGGTGGCTCAAACCTCGTAAAGTATGCTATCCATCTAGCTTGAGCTAAAATTTCCTTGGCTACATCAGAAACAACGAGTATTAGCGACTCTCTGCGCACTGTTCTTCCTCCCATACTGCTTGAACTTTGCAAACAATTAGCGTGACAGAGATAGCACAAAAATGAACAGAGTTGAGCGATGGAACAGCAAATGGTCGTAATGGCTATATCGGGTGAAACTTTATAAGCATAAATACCATTAACGAGGACTATCATAATGCCATATGCTTTGTGATAGTGGGATGTCATATTATTCTACCAAATCAAATGATAAGAGGACAACATATGCATTAGTACACCAGAGATCCTCACCCCCCCTTCAAAATAATAGGTCACCTATGACCGAATGAATGCAAGGATAAGGCGCTGGCGGTGAATTACAGGGTGATGGATTGGCAAGGTACGCATATTAATAGAAGGATCATAAAGGATATTGGAGTGTTGAAAACAAGGCATGTAAGGAGGATTATCAATAAATGATAAGATGTCGTGAAGTGATACGATAAAGAAAAAAGACAGCTTGCACCGAAAATAATACCTTACCGCCATTATTCCACTTAAAACTATTGTGATTGATTTTAAAAGATAACTCATGCATAAAGGTTCAATATAAGTTAGGCACATAATCTCTCTGTAGTAAAGATAAAACATAAGAAGAGGGCATTTTACTAATTATTGATGTAAAATAAAACTTCAATACCATCAGCAGAGCTTTTGTTGCCAGTAGGTGTCTATAGCCTCGACAAAGTTGCTTTCTCACCCTTGGGAACCATGGTCCTCTATGTATACTTGGGGAAGTAGATTATGATATCCATAGTAGAGACCAATGTGCTGGCTTGGTAACCAGATGAACACATTGCCATTCACTAGGAAGTAGCGAAAGTGGTCAGGTCGACTCGTGATGAGACCTCCTGTTCCAAGGATTTTGTTTGTTTATTCATCCATTGGATCATATCCCTGGTGTGTTGGCCATAGTGGGAATGCCACTTCGCTGCTTCCTTATGATCATGGTAGGCTGGCTCGTGATGAGACCCCCTATCCTCCATCTATGGAAAAAAATCATACAATTGTTAGTTTATATATATATATATATTTGAACACACTTCCCAATTATATATAGAGGGTGGCTCCACACTCCTTAAGAGTAGGGATGGCGGAAGAATTTTGAAGATATCAATAGAAAAAAATATGCCCATAATCTTATAGATAATAAACAGAGAGAGTTATACGAGATAAGGAAGAACCAGCATGGTACAGATAATCAATCAGTTTGGTTTATAGTGGAAATGAGGACAGTGAAGTGATATAGATAATTGTGTCCTTTTGTTTTCAATCAATACAAGGCAATCTTGTTAAAGATGATAATATTTAAGATATTTGCCTCTTTCAGTAAACCCCATACTTATTTTCCTTAAATATGTATTTGTATTTTATGCCATAAGGATGATGAAGAGTATATTGGGATGGTCTAGGGATGATCATACAAAGAATAGAAGAAGGTATTCTCCAAAAATACTCATAGGGTGCAAGAAAAAAAATGCACATAGGGTGTTGTTCCTTAGAGGGAATAGCAGTTGTTCCCTGTAGGGAACAACAGTTGATCCCTGTAGGGAACAACAGTTGATCCCTGTAGGGAACAGCAAAAAAAAACATGCATAAAATGTGTTTCTCCTTAGAGAGAACAACAATTGTTCCCTGTAGGGAACAGCAAAAAGAAACACGTGAAAGAGTGATGTTCCTTAGAGGGAACAGAAGTTGTTCCCTGCAGGGAACAGCAAAAAGAAACACGCAAAAAAAAGTGTTGTTCCTTAGAGGGAACAACATCTATTCCCTGTAGGGAATAGCAATAAGAAACACGCAAAAGTGTTGTTCCTTAGAGGGAACAACAGTTGTTCCCTGTAGGGAACAACAGTTGTTCCCTGTAGGGAACAACAAAAAAAACACGCAAAAAAAGTGCTACTCCTTAGAGGGAACATCAGTTGTTCCCTGTAGGGAACAACAAAAAAACACGCAAAAAAAGGTGTTGTTCCTTAAAGGGAACAACAAAAAAACACCCAAAAAAGGTGTTGTTCCTTAGAGGGAATAACAGCTATTCCCTGTAGGGAACAACAAAAAACATGCAAAAAAAGGGTGATGTTCCTTAGAGGGAACAACAGATGTTCCCTGTAGGGAACAACAACAAAAACATGCAAAAAAGGTGTTGTTCCTTAGAGGGAACAACAAAAAAAACACGCAAAAATGGTGTTGTTCCTTAGAGGGAACAACAGTTGTTCCCTGTAGGGAACAACAAAAAAACACCCAAAAATGGCGTTATTCCTTAGAGGGAACAACAATTGTTCCCTGTAGGGAAAAAAAAAGAAAAATATACACGGAAATTGTTGTTCCCTCTAGGGAACATCAGCTATTCCCTATAGGTAACAACAAGAAAATGCATGCCAAAATTGTTGTTCCTTAGAGGGAACAACAATTGTTCCTTGTAGGGAACAACAAAGCAAAATTCACACGAAAAATTGTTGTTCCTTGTAGGGAACAGAAAAACAAAATGCACGCAGAAATTGTTGTTCCCTATAGGGAACAACAAGGGAAATACACACGAAACATTGATGTTCCTTAGGGGGAACAACATTTGTTCCCTGTAGGGAATAGCAAAGGGAAATACTCATGAAAAATTGTTGTTCCTTAGAGGGAACAGTATTTGTTCCTTATAGGGAACAACATTTGTTCCTTGTAGGGGACAACAAAGAAAAAAATGTATGCAAAAATTGATGTTCCTTAGAGGGAAGAGCAGTTGTTCCCTGTAGGGAACAACAGCTATTCCCTATAGGGAACAACAAGGAAAATACACACGACACATTGATGTTCCTTAGAGGGAACAACATTTGTTCCCTGTAGGGAATAGCAAAGGGAAATACTCATGAAAAATTGTTGTTCCTTAGAGGGAACAGTATTTGTTCCTTGTAGGGAATAACAGTTGCTCCTTGTAGGGGACAACAAAGAAAAAAATGTATGCAAAAAGTGATGTTCCTTAGAGGGAAGAGTAGTTGTTCCCTGTAGGGAACAACAGCTGTTCCCTATAGGGAAAAACATAGAAAAACTAATAAATAATCTCATGTTCTAAGAAAATCCATTCAAATAGAAAGAAAACAACAAAAAATGGTTTTATGTACAAGGTTTCAAAAAAATGAATAAATTCCTCACTGAACTGGTGTTGTGGAAGGGTTAACCTCCTCAGCAAGAACTTGTATGGTGGGATCTTCCCGTAACTACTGGAAAAAGGATTCCCGTGTAAGCGGTTTGTGATAGAGGTGTACTCGATGTCCATTCACTTTAAAATAGTCAGACCCATCAATGGTGGCTAATGTAAGAGTGCCATTATCATGCACCTCTTGTATCTCGTAGGGGCCTAACCATCTGGTCTAGAGTTTGCCCGGGAAATCCTAGAGCCTCGAATCATACAGAAGTGCCCAATCACCTTCACGGAAAATCTTCTTCTTGATGAAGGCATCATGTCATTTCTCTCTTTGTTGTTGAATCAGTGTATCATGTTGAAGAGCTAATAGCTGGATCTCATCCAATTCATTAATTTTATGTAGTCCGTTAATCTATGCTTCATTTAGATCCAAACCTACTTCTTGAGCTATCCTCAATGTCTGAATTTCAAATTCTATTGGGAAGATAGGTTTTTTTCTAAACACGAACTGATATGGGGAGTATCCTATGGTGTTTCTCCATGTCGTGTGATATTCCCACAGGGCTTCTGGAAATCGAGTAGCCCAGTCATGTCTATGTGAGGCGACTGTCTTTGTTAATATAGCCTCAATTACCTTATTAGTACTTTTTACCTAGCCGTTTGCCTGCGGTGGTATCGAAATGTGATTTTGTGCATGACATGATAATTTTTTAATGTAGTAGCAAGCTTATGGCCTACAAATTGCGGCCCTCCATCTGTGATTATTTCTCTAGGCAATCCATACCGCACAAAAATCTGGAAAAGAAAATGGATTACCGAGTCCTCCGTTGCCCTTGGTAATGCTTCTACTTCCACCCATTTAGTCACATATTCTGTTGCAACCAGTATATATGTCTTTTGATTTGAGGATGGGTTTATTGGGCCAATAAAATCTAATGCCCAGCATTCAAAAGGTTCAATGACCAATTGTGGATGCATGGGCATCTCGTCAGACTGTCCAGGGCGGCCCATTCTTTGGCAGCTATCGCATGCCTGGACAAACTTCTTCACATCCTTAAAAATGGTGGGCCAATAATAGCCCATCTGTAAGACTTTGTCACCATTCCTGCGGTCTGTAAAATGTCCACCGCAAGGTCCATCGTGGCAAGCTTTTAGGATGTGAAAGATTTGATCTTCGCTGACACACCTTCAGATATGCATATCGGCTCCTGTGTGAAATAAGTATCCTCTGATCTAGGAGAACCGGGTGCTGCGTTGTACTATTAGTTTTCTTTCACTGGGTGTCAGGTGCTTGGGTAATTTTTCCACTGCTAGGTAGTTCATGACAACCACGTACCACGGTGTTTTCACAGTTACAGCGAATAAGTGCTCATCAAGGAACTGGCCTTCTACTGCTACCGAGTCGTCTGACTTTGGTATATGTGAGAGGAAGTCTGCCACCGGATTTTCCTTTCCTAGTTGATCCTTGATTGTTATGTCGAATCCTTGCAAAAGGATCAAACATCGTGTCACTCTTCCATTTGTAACAAGTTTATTAGCTAGATATTTAATAGCAAACTGATCAATATACAAAACCACAGGGTATTTTGTTATATAGTGTCTGAATTTGTTAGTAGCATAGATTACAGCCAGAAATTCTTTCTCAGTCACGGTGTAATTCAACTCGACAGGAGTTAAATTTTTGCTGATGTAGTATATCACATAGGGTTACTTATCTTCCTCCTGGTTGAGAACTGCTCCAATAGCTGTATCTGATGTATCGGATGAAATCTGAAATGGAAAATCCCAATTCGGGCCCCATAATACTAGGGCTATTGATACTAGCTGTTTTAAATCTTCAAAAGCACTGTCACATTTGTCTATCCATATGAAATTGATATTTCCTATTAATACATATAATGGTGTAGCAATTTGGGAGAAATTCCTTATAAATCTTCTATAATATCTAGAAAATCCAAAAAAACTACGTACCTCAGTTTGTGTGCAGTGGGTAGGTATTAAGAGGATTATCTGAACTTTTGTTGGATCTACTTGAATTCCAGCTACTGAGATATAGTGACCCAAGATGAGGCCCTCAGTCATCATCATGTGGCATTCTCATGGCTTAAGTAGAGCCTGGTAGCAATGAATCTTTGCAGAACTTTCTCTAGCATCTCTAATGCCGGCTCGAAGTCATCTCCATAGGGTGTAAAGTCATCCATGTACACCTCGAGTCCCTCATTTATCAAGTCCGAAAAAATGTTGAGTATGGCTCTCTAGAATGTGGCAGGTGTGTTGCATAGTCCAAAAGGTAAGACCCTATAAGAAAATGTCCCCCAGGGGTAGGTGAAGGTAGTCTTATCCTGATCTTCAGGGGCAATTTGGATTTGGTTATAACTGCTAAAGCCGTCTAGGAATGAGAAAAAAAATTTACCTGCCAATGTGCCCAAGAGCTGGTCAATGAACGGGAGGGGAAAATGATCTTTTTGGGTTGCTTTATTAAGCTCTCTATAATCAACACATATATGCCACTTCCCATTCTTTTTAGGCACCACAACTAATGGAGAAACCCATTTGCTATCAGATATAGGATAGATGAAATTTACATCTAATAGTTTTTGCAGTTCAACTTTAACAACATCTTTAAGGTGAGGGTTTAACCTCCGTTGAGGTTTTTGAATGAGCCTCGCATCTTTCGCTGTATAGATGTGGTGCATGCATAATTGGGGATCAATCCCTTTCATATCCGGGTAATCCCAAGTGAAGATTTCTTTATATTTTCTAAGGAGTTGAACAAGCCTCTGCTCCTGGTCATCAATCAAGTTTTTGTTAATGTTTAGGACTTTCCCTAACTCTATTTCAATGGGTTTTCTGTTATAAACAGTTGTTGTCGGTATTGTCTGGTCATTAATATCTTTTAAGGGATCTTCTTCAATTTCGTTATCCAGGGCTGCTTCTATCATGTGACATTTGAGATTGGATATGGCATCTAGTTGGTTAATGTAAGTGTCAATGATGTCATCTTCTATTTGATTCTTAAATTCAAGAGAATCTTCTATAGTTAGCAGTGATTGAATGTTTTCAGTTAAATATGATACAGTTTGTTTTCTAGTTTTTATTATTGTTAGGCTTGGCTGAGCTGGAGGATACAAAGCTAGATTCTTTACATTACTTCCTCTTTCTATAGTCATACTACCTGTTTGACAGCTTATGTAAGCATTTGTGGTTGCTAGCCAAGGTCTCCCTAGAATTAGGGGATGTCCATCTAGCTGGTTTCCAAGATTAATAATCAAGAAATATGCTAGGTATTCCCAAGAATCTACAGACACCATTACATCCTGTAATGTCCCTTCTGGTTTGACAACCGATCGGTCAGCAAGTTCCAGCAAGGTCGTAGTTGGATCCAAGGCTGTAATGCCAAGTTTTTGATAGGTTGTTGTTGTGAGAATATTAATGGCTGCTCCTAAATCGACTAATGCATTGGGGAAGGAACGTCCATTTATTTGAACTGTGACTATAGAGTTTCCTGGGTCCTCATATTTCACTAGTGTTTCTCGGCCTGATAATAAATCGGACAAAGTTCCAACTATGTGAACAGTTGGTGTTGCTTTTATTTTCCTCATAGGCTTTTTACATAATTCCTTAATGGTTTTTGCATAGATTGGAATGTCCTGAATAGCCTGTAGGAGGGGTATTTTTACACAAAGATTTTTTAATTCTCCTAGAAGATCGAAATCAGGATATTCTAATGGGCAGGGTATAATCAATCTCTCTGGGAATGGTGGAGAAGAGGTAATGGTTTTATCATGGCTCTTCTGTTTAACTGTATTCTCCATGTGAGGTGTTTGTTCTATAGGTAACGGATTTTCTATTTGTATGCTTTTACCCCCCTCTAACTCAATTATCCGCCCAAACCTTAATTTGAGTTCATGACACTCCCTCAACTCAGTTTCTGGCTCCAGTCCTTCAATAACTTGTACAGCTTGGACGGGTCTATTGTTGGGATTTGGGTTGGGCTGGGCTGGGAGCTGTGGTCGTAGATTGGGTTGAGGGTTCTACTGCAATGTGTAAGGTGCTGGAAGCATAGGTTGAGGCAGTGGAATTGCTCCAGCTGGCTGGTTTGTAGGTATTTTCTAGCTTGACTGCCAGTTCTAGTTCTTTGAAGTGGAGGGTAGCCATTGGGATGGATATGTATTGTTCTGTCAGAATGTGGTAAATAAGATGAATTTCTCCAACTATTGTTTTGATTTGATTGATTGGACCAAGGTGGCATAGAGAATGGTTGTTGTGACCAATTAGGAAAAGGTGGTTGGTTCTACCACGTAGATCCTGTGTATTGTTGAGAATTATATTGTGAGGGCTGAAAGAAGAAGATGGGTCAGTGGGCGTACCTGTTTGTCGTGGTTGCCATTGGCGATGCTGATTTAACAGGTAGACTAGTTATGTTTCCTCGTCTGCCTCCTTGAAGACTACTTTCAATCCTGGGAGTGATGGGTAGTTTTCTGTGGTATGATCTTTAGCGCAAATGACACAGGTTTGTACCATATCCAGTGGGCATTCTTTATGACTATGCTTCTTCCTGCATCAAGGGCAAAAGATCACCAGGTTCTATTCTACTTCAGCCTACTTCTGCTTGGCTTGCATGATGTCTAATTGTGTCGTCAAAGTTCCCAAGATATCTGTTTTGAAATCCTCTAGCAGGTTGTCGATTTATGCACGAGTAATGCTTTCGCCAGAGATTTTACTGTCCTTGGTGGTCATATCATGTTCTGCTGGTTTCAATCTCGTACTACCTCTTGAACACCTGATACACAAATTGATAATATTAGCATAGTCTTCTTGATATATATCACCTTTACCCATAATATTTAATGTATCTATCCATTGGTCTTTCATACCTTTAATCAATGTAGTTTTTAGCACATTATCAAGCAAAGGTAGATTTACATAGGGAGACCTTTGAAGGTTATATTGAAAACGCTCAACATACTCTTCCAACGTTTCACTAGGTCTTGCTACCATTTGAAATATTTCGTCTTTTAGTTCCCTAGATCTGCAATAGTCCTGATATTTTTTAAGGAAAGTTGTTTTCAATTGATCCCAATCATTTATGGTGCCCCCACCTAGCCCCATGAATCAACGTAGGGTTGCTCCTTTTAGTGTAGAGGGGAACAACTTTAGTTTCTGGGGGTCAGTGGTGTAATCATAACCCCGACATAATGCATCAAATTCAAACAAAAATGCATCTGGATCCTCTGATGCAAGTCCATGAAAGGTGGGAAGATTTTGTAGAGGGATAGCTTTCATGGGTGTGTTGACAGCTGTGTCAATGATGGGATACTGTAATGTAGACATCTGAGGTGCTTGCGGATTATTGGCCATTTGATCAAATATATGTCAGTACCCTTCCGGGATCTTTGGAGGTAGAGAGTTATCCCTAGGATGCTTAGAAGGGGTGGGAATAATCTTAACAACAATCACTTGATCTAGGATACTGGGTGTTCTTTGCTCAATTAATACCTGAGGGGATATTGGTTCCTCTGTTTCCCCTATTTCTCCTCCTCCTTCATGAATGTTACAATAATTCCCTTCTTGGGAGGGAATTGGCAGTGAATTTTCAATGTCTTGAAAACTCTGCTCAGTTCCTTACGTTTTACTGTGCACCTCAACGTAGGCTACAAATGGTGAACCTATGGCCCGAAGGGAGACAGTAGGTTGTCTGGAAGCAACGGTTAGGGGACCTACTGATGGCTAAGATTCAGCTGTCTTTAAGATGTCATCAATGAAAGTTGATCGTCCAAGGGTCACCTATCCCTTAGATTTTTTAGGTTTGGGATGTGGAATTGGATTGTTTTTGGGTCTTTTCTTCATTCATGCAAACAAATCAAATGTTTACCTCTACCCTAAGTTCCTAACAACTTTGCTGGAAAGCAGGCGGGGGAACAAGAATTTTACTTGCTCCATATGCAGGTTCTTACCTTCCGTTTTTACTACCAAGTTCTCTCTCAACAAACAAGAATCAGAGATACATCACTCTATGTAAATGGCTACACTCTCCCCAGTAGCGGCGCCAAAATGTTGGTTGATAATAGGTGCCTTTTAAAACTCCTAATTATTCCACATTAATTGTCAATCCAGGAAAGTATTCTTATTTCAAGGGTGTACACAGTATGTGCCTACTATTAATTCAGAGAGTAATGTTTTGTAAATCGTAGTATAGATATTTTTAATACAAGAGTAAATAGATGCTCAAATTGCAATTATCAAAGGAAATAGAATATCTAAACTTCTTCTTAAACTATAATCAATTCTCCCACAAGCAATTCAATAACAAAACATCATCTGAGAGTATAGTAACGATCACTCATCTCTTCCTAGCCGATTTAATCTAAATCAAACATCAATCCAAATAGCAATGATATCAATCTGAGAGTCCAATGGCGATAATTAAACTCTTTACAATGGATTCAATCAATCCGAATCTAAGTAACTCAATCTACAATGAAAGTAAACTGAATCAAATGACAGTGTTGTAAATCATATAAAGCGGAGATATTCTTTCAATACAGGGAAACAATAAATAATGAAGAGATAAAATCACAGAAAGCAGGAAACTATCAAACCACACTTGCAAGAATCAGAAATATATGACACAAAGAAAGCAGCTGAATCCACCAAAGGCCGGGCCCTTAGCCGCCAGTGAACATTGCCAAGTTACTTCAGATAACATGAGGGAACAGCAACTTTAATTATATATTAATCATCAAACTTGAGTAGCATTACAATATAATCGTGTTCACTCAACAGCGAGAGTCTGTAATTAAAATTACAATTTGAAACATAACAGAGAATCCCCCCTTTCTTCCTACAATTGTTTCCTTTTATAATTTCAGACATCTTTTCTATTCCGTGTTGATCTCTCTGATTTGCCCTTAGCCTTGTCCGACCGACTCGTTCCTTCCTTTGCTTGTCAGATTTTGTTGTTCCAATGTCAAGGAACAACAATCGTTCCTTTTATCGCTTTCCTGCATAAGAAGGGTAAAAATTAGCTAAATAGTAACTGCAAATAATTCCTTCATTTCTTACCATAATTCCTCAATATATTAGCGCATTAAGTTATGGAAAAGACAAGAATAAAGGAAAACGATAATGAGATTAATGGTAAATACATACCCATTTTCTAACTCAACACTTTCAATACTGCGCCAAATAATATATCCGACTGTTATGCGGTTAATATAATCTTCTTGCCTCCCAATAGTCAGTTGATATAATTGATCCAGTAAATTAGGGAACTGAACATCGTCCATTGGTTCAGTAAATTGTGGGCCCTATCAAGGATCGAGAGGTTGTATTACTCACATTCCTTATATATCAAAAGTCATAGTTTCCCATTTCAAGTCATTGACTACATAATTTTCAAAAGCCTAGTCGATGCCCAATAAAGTTGGATATGGATATTTGTCCCCAATAATTTCAATAACTTCAAAATATGCATATGTTTTTAGATAGGCAATATCAACTTCAACATCTTTTAGTCTTCCAATAGGAAGAATACAATATTGGTTTTCCATGCGCAACTGAATAGGGGAAAGACCAACTTGGGTTTTCTGAGAGCTTCCCAAGTTTTTCTTGGCAGAATATTGACATCCGAACCCAAATCCAACATGGAGTCCTTAATTTGAAAACTTGCAATCTAAGCATTTATCCATAACTATTTTTTGGTTTGATTCTTGTTCCATCACACTCACCTGGAATGTCGCTCTGGTAAATTCACAGAAATTAGTTCTTCTGAAAATACATCATCTTTGATAATAGACTTTAACCTTTTCCGCAACTGACCAACGAGTTGTTCATCATTCATAATTTGTAGAAATAGCTTAAACCAATCCATTATTGGTGGGAAAGGTTCTACGGAATGCTTCTCACCACAGAATTCTGGTTGATCTAGTTGTTCACCTTGCAAATAAATCAATTGGCAGAAGAGCTCAGTTGCATCCCCATAATATTATTTGTGCTAATGTGGGTCATAATACTTCTTAGGAGATGCAGGTCTTATGATAGCTGGTTGATCAAGAGTTCCAACATCAACTCAAGTCTTCTTTCCTCCTCTTGTAACAACATTTATATTGGGTTGGACTATACGACTAGAATCACGAGGCTCTACATAGACTAAATTACCTCCTTTAGCCCAATTACGCTCCTCCCACTGAGAAATAAGTTCAGGACAATCTTCAGTTGCATGTGTATTCACTCAACAATATGAACACCATGGTCTTCGCGGCATAGTAAATAATCTCACAACATGTCATTCCTAATCACAATTATAACACCTAATCAGGCCTCTCCTGCCCATGATTCCTCCCCTGGGAGTTCCCCCTCCTCATCCTCGAGGATTTTCATTAATATGGAAAGTGAAATGGTCAAGACAGTAATCTAAAGCATCCAAGGACTAACATTGTTCCATATGATGGTTGGGTGATCCACAAAACTCACAAAACATATTTTTGGGAATATTATAATACTTTTGCAGAATTGGACATAGGTGAGGAAAATCACCAAAATTTGGACAGATCTCACAATAATCATTCCTAGACATACCTTGAGGATTTGGAAATTATTGAAATTGTGTATGACCCTGATAATGAAGAGCAAGTAAAATTTTCACAACTCCCGGGGATTGCAACGTAGGAGGTCCCATAGGTGTAATAGACGGTGTTGGTCCCCTCATCCATGGGCATTCTGAATCCTTGTGCATTAGGGTAACCACTTCTAAACCTTTCACTTCACTCCCACTGACAGCTCCTATTTTTCTAGAAAAGTAACCTTCTTCCTCATTTCCTTTCTACAACTCCACAATCTCATTTTCCTTATTCTGCATCGCCAAACTTGTAACTATGTCTCCTATGCACTACAATTCCCTCCTTCTAACCCTTACTTCCCACAACTTCCTTTCTTGCCACTCTTCAACTATTATTTCCCTCCGCAATGCTCTGAAATCTCTCACCTTCTGCAACTCTTCTTGATTCATTCTAATAACTTCTTCATTCTCCCACATCTACACGACATCCTTCTCCCCTAATCCATTCCCCCAGTATTAAAAATTAAAGCTGCCATTTGACGTTGTTGGAATACCACTAAGTTATCTTCAACCATCAGTACTTTAATCCAAATAGGGATCTCTTTCAACAATCATTCCCCGTAGCACAAACTTGAATATGGATTATGCACGAGAGAAGGATTGGTGTTTCTCAGTTGAAAATTCAATGATGTAGCTCTCAAGAGTCGCATCAACCAAAATGTTGATAACTCTCGTTAGATATGTATCCAACCGATGAAGATCAACCAGATTATTTCTAGTCCAAGTTCTATGCAACCTCAGTCATGTCGCAACACCTGATTTACACTGAAGTCGATTCAACCAATGCTCCAATTCCTTAGGAAAATTACCCCAAAATATCTCGTATTGATCATAGGTAGAATTGGAATACAAAACATCCTTTCGGATCCAGTCTTGATCCTTTTGTCTCAATTGTGTCTGCTGCAAAACAAAGTGATCAAATTTTTCATACCACTATTCTCGAATATCCCAGCCAATATACCTCGGTCGCATTATCTAGAGCCCCTAAGAAACTTGAGTTCTCGACAATGGAACCATTTTTTGGCGGAAAAATTTAAAAGGAGAATGGCCTAGGGTTCAACCTAGGGTGTCAATAAATATTTTTGTGTAGTCTAGCACTTCTCCAACATTTTCACTCCCTTACATCAAAGGAGTGTCTCACCTAAGGCAAGCCAGAACCATAGAAAGATGGAAGGAGATAGAGAATAATATATTTATGTAGTATGTGCAACCATTTATACATTGATTATGGAAATCTAAATTAAACACCCAAAAGAGAATAATAGCATATAATTTATTTATTTTTTAATGGGGGTACGAAACAGATAATCATATGACAAAACTCCCATTTTCCTTTTATTAATAAGGTCGAGGGCCAATTACATGAGCAGTATCTCAAAACATATTGCGGAAAATCACAAATGGTGTGGAGAAATTACAACTCAAACCACTTATCAAACATGCATCGATACATCAATAGGTCTGCAAATAACATCCTTTCTTTCCCAGCTTGGATCTGAACTTCTTAATTGTTTCTGAACTTTGCGGTGCTTTATAAACTTTTCAATAGAATCCAAAATTTTTGTTGTTGTATAAAATGTGTTTCTCGCTGCTCTACATTCTCTTTTATACCTCGCGCTTTCTTGATTTGGTCTTTGACCCCTCTCTTGCTTGATCCACGGTTTTCCAAAACCTGGGACCATTACCTTGGTTTCTTGTTGACTATATCAAAATTAGTCCCATATTTTGTGGTGCATGCCTATACTTTCCACTACACAAGTCCCAAAATAAATATTTCGTTGTTGCTTTGATTTTTCGGTGCTCTACTTCCAGTGACTTTATCCAAAACATCTTCCACAGCTTCTATTGCTTAAAAAATGAAGGACTCAATAAGATGACTAAAAGAAACTGAAAAGGTAACTAGTAAACTTAGGCTAGAAAATGAGACTAGAAAGGAAGAAAGAAACAAGTGGATAAAGGGAGAAATTAATTTAGTACTTTCCAAAGTCGTGGAAGAAGGACTTAGACATTGGTTTTGAAAGAATCAAGTGTAAGTGGACCAAAAAAGTTGGAATTTTTCAAAGGGATGAAGATGACCAAATCAAGTGAGCGCAAATGAGGACAAAGGAGAAAATCTATGAAATCTGCATGGATTGAGCTAAATAAATAACAGATAAAGAGTTATGTTGACATGTTGTCAGAGTGTGATCTAAGAATCTCTACATGTATTGTGATGTAATCTAGTCTTTTATATCTAACTGTGAGGGAATTCTGAAATAGATCTTCTGCAATATTCACAAATCTTCATTATAATGGTCCTATATTTAGAAATAATATAAGAAGAATGTTGGGGGGTTATCCTTATATGTTCAATGATTGAATTTTTTTGTGTCATGTATCCCATTTCAAAAAAATTATAATGCTTAATTAAGTAGTATGTTATATATTCATATATTGTGTGCAAGGCTATTTAAGGATCTTTGAACAAATAAGTAATAAATATATTACTTATGTAAAAATTTGAATCCTATATGTTATTACTCCTAAGTGTCCCAAGGCTAAGAAAAGAGACCGACGGAGGTAACCTCAAACCAATATTCGGATTTGGTAGCTAGCCCTACCAAATCAGAGAGGGATATCTCAAGAATATCACAACCAATGAAGTGACTGGAGAGGAAATAAGATGTTAGGCTAGATATTAAGCTCACTTGGGTTTGATTTTAGGATTTGTTAGATGAAACTCATAGATCTAGGAACTAGGCTAGGATTTCAAATGATCAATTGCAGAGATATAATGGGGTAAGGTAGGTATGATCAGTGATAGAAGTAGGTTGCAATTGTGGTGTAAGGATGAAAATATGGAGGATTAGAATGATCATGTAACCATGAATTCACTTATCAGAATAAATAAAACACTATTATGAAAATCTCATCAAAACAGAGCATATAACTTATGAATTATGTTAAACACCTATGACATGATCACAAGAAATCATAGATATGGTAATAAGGAGAAATAAATATTTAAATTGATGATAAAAATGAGAAGAAACACTATCAATAATGCATACCATAAGAATCCCAAGATAATAGTTAGTAATTGCATGTTGTATTACTGCAAAAAATTGTACACTAGCTCCAAGCTATGATTCTCAAACATCCAACCCTCTCTATGACTTAGATCAGGCTACATATAGACCAAAACCCACATCAAAATATCTAACCATACCTAAAACTAGGGAGCTTAGAAACCAACTCCCTGTTTAGACCAAACTGATTCAATTTGACTTTACAAACATAAATGAGCATGAATTTACATAAATTTGACATTTAACAGCTCGATTTCAATTAATTACATCGTGTGAAAACCAAAGAATACAAAATACATCATGAAAAGTTGACCTGAAATGATAAAACTCGAAATTTGACCTCTTGGAAAAATCACAACGAAGTTTCTCAGAAGCGCGGCGTGAGAGACAGAAGCACAATGCACTTCTTGTGGGGTAGTTCTCCTTGATCTTTTTTCTGACTTGAAAGATTATGAAGATAGCCGAGGATGTTTACTAGCCCTCTGAAGCCATAAACCTTCAAAAAGCCTTCTCCAAGGCACCTAAAAATCATTTTTCCCAAGGCTACTCCAGAAGCACATCGAGGGGTCCAAAATGGAGGCAGAAACATGAAAATTGGAAACTTTCCCTCCTTTTTTGTACTTATTTTTCTCACTGTCAATGGTTTTAGTTTGCATGATAGAAACCCTAGGTTTAGTAGGAGGAAAGGGGGTAAGATTTGGGAAAACAAGGAAAATGGGACAGTTGTGTTGAGGAAATGGAATGAAGGGGTTAGGGGTGAGGTAAATTTATGGGAAACTTCTAGGGGGTAGGGAGGGGTGTTAGGGAGTGTGGAGAGGTGGAATTTCTTGAAACGAGTGAACACAAAAACATAGTCCTAGACTAGGATTTCTGCAAAAGCGCAACGTAGGATTAGGGTTTTAGGGAAAATGAGGGGAAATGAAGGGAATGGGTATGGGAAATAGTTGGGAGAGGTATATACAGTATGTATGGGGGTGATCAAGCCTAAAATCTATGGGTTTTCTCACTAAAACCAACCAAACACCAAAGGAAACCAAAAACACAGCGAAAACCCTAGGAGAGGTATCTTCACCATTTACTGAAGATAATTAACGGAATAAGAGCTAATGAGAGGCCAATTACTTAATTAGGAATCTTTGGAACCTATTTGATGATGATTTGACCCTTTCAATGCTTTTATTTGGCTCCTTTTCCAAAAGCGCAATGAAGGTTCCAGAAGTGAAGTGAAGATAGGTAAGAAAGGATTTTAATGAGGAATTTTGATGCTCTAGTGGCTGGGATGAAGCTTATGCAGAGCAGGAAAATCACTCGACTCAAATCAACAAACTCCAAACACAAGACTCAAGACTCAAGACTCTCTCCAAACACGAATGAATCTTACTTCGCAGCTAGCTCTTATTTATAAGCTGGAAGGGAACAAGCATTCGTGAATGAGCTGTGTACAACCTGATGACTCAAAAGCAAAATATTCTGGATAGATTTGGACTGTCTGCCGAAAGCAGGATTCGGGCATAGGACAATATCGTCCTATGTTATCTTGTCCGTGAATGGGCTATGTACAGACTGATGACTCAAAAGGAAAATAGCCGAAAGCAAGATTCGGGCATAGGACAACATCGTCCTATGTTATCTCGTCCCTACTCTTTTACAGAGAGCCGGAGGCATGTGGGGACCGAATCTTGGTACAAACAATAATTACACAGAGGATATTCATAAAAGAGAACCCTCGAAAGACTGAAATGACTAAAAGACGAGATATGCAAATCTCAATTTGTACAAAGTGGAGATTCCAAGACGAGGGAATCCACGAAAGCTCATCCAGCACCATGGTCGGCCGGAAAGACATCAATCAAAGGTATAGTAATCAATCTGTGGGTATGTGTAATACTGATACCTCCATCTATCAATCAAGTAATTGGAATAATATTGTACCCACACTTCCTTTTCAGTTTCCCGAGTTGAGTTATCATGTGGATCTAGTAATTCCAATTCATTAAGGTTCAAGAATGGGTTTAAAACCGGATTAGCTTGTCGGTGGAATTATTCATAATTAGCACTAGGGCTTATCCTTCTACATTTGTAATGATTCATTACGAACCATCTGATATGACCACATCTTCTGACGCCATTCAGAAAATCAGTACTACTGACATCCATTAAATCCCTTAGTGGCTTATACAGTACATCAGTCACAGTCATTGTGCTCTAGGGACTGAAATTTGGAATTCTCAGCATATGCAAAGAATATGGTCTTATGATGAGAGGTGATAAACCATACTTTTCCCACCAATCTAGGAACCATTCAGGAACAGGGTCATCTTCTTCCATTTCTTCCACTGGAACTCCTTCGAATATGAAAGAAAACTGCAAAGAGTAAAACATGTTAGTGGAAAAATTCTGCATATTCATTGCTATGTAGAATGCCTCTTGCTGTCGATCAGGATCATAATTTTCTCTGTCAAGATGGTTGTCAAACCTTCTGAGTGTTATGTGACAACTGGTGATCCTATTGTCATCTTCATTGTCCCTTTCAATTACATAGGCAATGCTTCCAATTTGTCTTAGATAATCCAAAGCTTCAAGAGCTTCATTATTGGCTTCATCCTGATGAGGATCTGTCCAAAGGAAATCAATGCCTGTTCTATATCTGACTTCTTTGGCTGGTCTCCAATCATCATCATCACGATCTAAAAGGCTCTTATTTAAATCATATGAGACCCATCCAGAAGAAGTCTCAATTTCTATAGTATCTTCATGTCTTCTGATGAAATTGAATTTCAAATTCATAATTGAATGTTCAGACAAAAACTCCCGACTCAACATATCCGCAAAGTTGTTCTTATCTCCTTTGACAAATTCAATGTCAAAATTATATTGACTGAGCTACATAATCCATCTCACCATAGCAGCGTCTTCAAAATCACATTTGTGAATGGCATATTCTAATGCCTGGCAATCTATCTTGATGGTGAACTTGGTGTAAATGACAAAATCTCTAAATTTTTCTATTCCCAAGCAAACTGCTCTAAGCTCTTTCTTCAGACTGGACCAATTTAATTGGTTCTTGGCCCATAATCCAGATGCATATTGACATATTTCAATCTCATTTTTATTGTTGGGGTTCTTCTGGCATAAAACTGCGCCCCAACCTTCATAGCTGGCATCTGTCATAATGATTTTATCCCATTCTTCTCTAATAGGGGAGAGAGGCTGAATGTTTCTGAATTTTTCTTTTATTGCCCTGACTGCTTGTGTGCAGTCATTATTCCATGGAATTGGATCTTTTTGAAGCCATTTATTTAACAACTTCCTTTCTTGTGCACAATGCTTCAGAAACTTAGAAACATAATTCAAACTTCCCAAAAATCTCTGCAACTGTGTTTTATCCTTAATTTCATCAAGGAAGTGATCAAAAAAATTTAAACTCCTTTGGATTACAGTATAAGATCCATACTGTATATTGTAACCCAAAAAGTCTATCATTGGCCGAAATAATTTCATCTTGGATTTTGATAATACTATACCCATCTCTTTGACCCTGCGAAGAAAGATTTTCAAGTGTTTAATATGGTCAGCAATATTATCAGAATGAATCAGTAAATCATCAATATACTTTTTCAGGAATTCTTCCATTCCTTCAAAAGTTTCATCCATTATTCTCTGGAAGGCTGAAGGAGTGTTGATTAGGCAGAATCGCATGATATTCCATCCATAATTCCCTTCAGGTACAGAGAATGTCGTCTTCCATTTGTCTTCCTCTTTCATTCCTACTTGCCAAAAACCAGATTTGAGATCAAATTTGGAGAATATTTTTGACTTTGACATCTAGGCAAGTATGGAGGATGGCTTGGGCAAAGGATATGCATCATAATCCAAAATACTATTCAGAGGTTTGTAATTCACAACTAGCCTTGGCTTACCTCTGCCAATTTTAGCATGATTATTAACATAAAATGCAAAACATGCTATGGGGCTCTTACTTTTCCTGATAAGCCCTTTCTTTAAGAGATCCTTTATTTCTTCTCTGCAAAGCTTCATCTGTTCTTCATTCATTGCCACTGCTTTGGATCTCCTTAATTTTCCGCTGAAGTCTTTTTTGAGAGGAAGTTCTACTTCTTGTTTCTTGATATGACAGAAAGCATTTGGATCGTCTGAACAACACTCTTTGAATTTAGCAGTGAGATTTGCTATTTCAGAGGCATAATTTCCATTATCCAAATGTTCTTCTGTTTTTAATACTTCTCTTTTTACTTCCATTTTTGCCAGAAGATTTTCCATTCTTTCCCGTCTTTTAATCCTAATTGGAGAATTAGAATTAATAAATGGAAAAAAGACTTCCTTATTCTTAAGGCTGATAAAATATCCATACCTCTGGCTTTTTGCATCAAATTTTGCTCCATGCATGCTAAAATTCTGAAAAAATGGGGTCCCAAGGTACATTGCACAATCTAGTCCTGGGACAATGGGACAAACCAAATGATATCCAATTTTTTCTGTAAGCAGAACATCTATTTCTACTTCATACTTAGTGGGGATATCACCACTTGCAGTAATCACTCTCGGACATGTTGTTGGCCTTCAATGATGCATACCAACTACAGTATCACTTACAATATTTAATCTAGAGCCAGTATCCATAAGAACTTTCCAGAACTCATACTGGTTTCCAATCTTTACCTTCATTTTGACACAATACATGACATATCTATTCATGCTATTGCATCCAAAATATGTTCTTGCCTTTTCCTCTTCTTCTCCTTCTTCCGGGCTGTATTGCTGCTGAACTTGTCCTGGATGAGAAGTCCAGTTTTCTGTTTTTCCTGAAACAGGGCCTTGTGATGAAGAGGCAGGAGGTGCCTGTGCATTCAATATCCTTAGACTTAGTTCATTTTGTTTTTCAACACATAGTCTCATGTTCTCCTTGATTGTTTTTCTCAATTCCTTAATTGCCTGATGAATTACAGGCAAAGTCTGTGGCAGATCTTCTCCAAAATATTCATTTCTAAACTGTTTGGTTAAGGCCTCTACTGAGAAAAGAGTAGCAGGAGGCACATACCCTTTATTTGGAAAATTCTTCAGGCTAGAAGGTGTTTTCTTCAAATGTTCTGTTAGCAAAGATCTGTACATATCTTTCATATGTGAATCGGTAGCAGCCATCATCTGTGCAAAAATATTTTTGCTCGTCTCATCATAATCAGTCTTCATCATTCTGACTGTATTACATGTACAAACATCAGGATCATCACAGTCACAATATTTACATTCTATACAATGTGGTTCATTACAAAATTCTTCATCAGATGACTCTTCTGAGTCAACAAAGTTAAAATCATTTTCAGATCCAGAATCAGAAGATACAAGCTCATCACAGCTGCTAGGAAGATCAAAATAATTTATCTTTCCTTTCTTATTTCTATACTGAACTTTCTTCTTAGATGAATCCTTCTTTTTGTTTGGACAGTTTGGAGCTGTGTGGCCTTTTTTGTTACAATTGTAACAAATTATTTCTCTGTCTTTGGAAAACATTTTTGTATGCTTATAAGGTTTTGCTTTGTGACGTTTTCCTTTTGGTTTTTCTTGGGAAATATGGTAATTCTTTTTGAAATGTCTTTTCTTTCTTCTCTTATGCCCCTCAGAATTGCCAGCTTTACCAAGGTGCCATTGCTTATAGAGCTTCTGGTAACCATGAGGCTTTTTAGGATTAGTAGCTGCTCTAGCAATCTTCATTTGTGAACATAATTCAACAATGATAGCCTTTACAGCTTGTCTGATTATACCAAATTTATAATCACCAACCTTCCCTGGTAATTTATTGACAATAGTAGAAGAAACCCATTGGGGAAGGGATTCAACAAAAATTTCCTTCCATTTTGGCTCAAGAATGAGATCTGGAGTCAACGTGTGCAATCTGTGAAGGAATTCATTAAAGTATTCATCAAAGTGTTGCATATTATGCAATTTCATGGCTAGAAAAGTAATGGTCGTAATATCATTGGTTATCTGGGGGAAACCAATGAAGTTGACAGTAATGGCATAGAGGAGTTTTCCTATCATATTGCTGACAGGGTCTATGTGAGTAGTGCCATCCTCATTTAGGACAACAACTTGTTCCCAATCAGAAAGGAAACTTGGCTCTCTTAATGTCTTAGCATTTAGCCAAGAATCTAATGTACCCTCAAATCCTCCAATTATCCTTCTCGTGGCATTAGTAGGACCTATATCATCTACAAGATAAGTCCTATAGCAAACAAGCATGGAATGTAATACAGACATGATTTTAGCTTCAGTGCAATTGTCAATATTCCATGAGTAGGTAGAATTTGCAGACCAATCCTTATGGTATTCTGATTTCATAAGGTCTCTGTGGTCGGGAGCAGGATTCCATGTAGTCTCCCATCTCGATCTGGAAGATGTAGCATTGACCTGATCTTTATCATCATCAGATTGTTCTTGGTCTGTCACAGAGAAGTTATTGTTACAGATTTCAAGGTCTTCAATTTGTGGTTCTGCTTCTATCTTATGAAGACTCATGTCAAACAATGATGCTTCTATCTTATGAATACTTGTATCAAAAATTTCTTCTTCATCTTTAGTGGATGAATCTTCAAGCATGAAATCATAGGATTCAGGCTTGCTTGATTCTTCAGTTTCTTTGGATTGTTTTATGGCAGGATGTGGGCTAAAGAAACTGGGATTTGCAAACAAAGAATATGGATGAGAGGAAGTAGGAGGTGGAAAGGTTATAGAACTGGGTGTCCTGATGAGGCTTTCCACAGAAGGAGTAATAGAATATGGAACAGAAGTCTTGGGTTCTGAAAATATAGTTGCAGATTTATAAGCTTCAACCCTAGGCTTCTTTTTCAGGGATTCTATCCCTTGAGATACTTCCCAAACCTGTTTTTTGACAAAGTCTAGAGAAGTATTGATTTTTACTATTTCTTTTCCATGAGCAGAGGCAGCTTCATGGGTTTTCTTTTCTATCTGGCCTGTTTGTAGAGACAACCTGTCAAGGCTCTTAGCAAGAGCTTTATCATTTTCTGCTAGAGTAGTTACACTGCTATTCAAACAAACTGTATTATAATCCTGTTTTCTCAAAATACTTTCAAGCATAGTCTTCATTTCAGAATTAGCAGCTTCAATACTCACAAATTTAGAACTAACAAATTTTTCAAGGCTAGACAGAGCCAGATTGGTCCAGTTGGTAGCAGCAACTGAGTCTCTTGCTGCCAATGAGGGATCATCAGCATGAGATGGAAGTAATTTGTACAATTTTCCATCTTGACTTCTTATCACAAAATTTTTCCAAGGGGGAAACTTTGTGTCTGTTTCCAAGAGGTTTCCATCTAGGAGTTCCCACTTGTGTTTATTTGGAGTTCCAGACTGTATCATATTTACTTGGAGCTGAGAACAAATTCTTCTTAGTAATTTCTCTCCTTCAATTTGAATAGCAATTAGAGGTCTAGGAATACTTGGCTTCTCCATCATACTCTGAATTTTAGGCTGAAATACATGGGCCTTTAAAGGAGGAGGAATCACTACTGGATTTTCTTTCAATTTTTCTTCTACAAATTTCTCTGGATCCTTGATTCTTTTTTGCTTGGCCTGATTTCTGAATTGTTTCATCAAGGATTGTTCAATTATGTTTGCAGAAGGGTAATACCATTCATAGAATGATATCCACTGGTTTTCTGCCTTCATCCATTCTTTCCATTTTTCAACATTCTGTCTATTGAAGGCAGGGCGATCATCTCCTGGAAGAAGCATCACTTCTTCGAAATACAAATGTTCCTTTTCATGTGTGAACATGTCCCAATTGAACATTTTCTTTTTCCATTGATCATCCGGATCATATGGACTTATACCCTTATAAATCTTTAAAAAGGCAACTATCTCTGAATCAGAAGGAATTTCTACATGCTTTGGAATTCTATCAATAGGATTTCTTCTGTATTCAGGAATAGGTGAAGAATCAACATAACCCAAACCATAAGTGGAAGAACTAGAAACTGTATGTACAAGTAGTTCTTCTTGTGGGTTAAAGAATACCACTTTTTTGTAACTTTCCTCAGAGGAATCAGACGGAGGAGTGAATCTGATCATATTGATCCTGTGACGGTCTGATGACTCACCATGTGGTGTAGGCGGCTCTGAGGAGAATTGGCAAAATGTTTTTGAGCAGTGTGGATGGTCACAGACTGAGCTGAATGGCTGAGATGGGCCTGGCTGTGAAAATAATCTTCTGATGGAATCATACACTGCTTGGTCAATTACAAATTGCGGAGGTGCAGAGGTTTGAGCAGGATGTAATTGGCTTATTGTAGTTGGAACAGCAGAGATAGAAGCAGAGGGTCCACCACGCTGAACTGTGTTGATTCTGGGAAATCGGGTGGTAACTTTACCATCTATTTCTGTGATGATTGACTGGGCTGCAGCAACAGGTTTCTTTACAGGTTTACCCCAATTTGTTACCCAATCGTCAGGAGGACATAGATCATTACGGGAAACATATACTGGTGCTACAGGATTACAAGATGAGTCATATTGGATGAGAGTGACTCGGCCTTCATCTTTGTCAGGGGTATGTAATACAACAGGAATTGTTGTATTATAGAATCGGACATAGGTAATGTAAAATATGGCCAAATTTTTTTATTTTGTTTTGAAGTTTTCATATCCTGCAGTCTGAATACCTAATGTTAAGCATTTCAGGACATTTGGGTCATCTAATGCAACAGAAAAGTCTGGAAAAACATCATACTTTACGGCCTTCAGCAAGGCTTGTCTCAATGCCACCTATCATGGCTTGTGTAAATGTAGTCCATCGATTATCAAATATGGCTGAGAATACATATGCTTTTTGGCCTTTTCTATGCAATGCATTCAGTCCTATCCTCACCATCCCCAGATGGGCATATTGATAACCAGCTTTGAGAGCTGCTTTGATATGTTTGGCCTCTATGAGAGAGATGGTCAACATAGCATTCAATGTTAAATCAGCTTTAATGGATTTTTCTTTGATTTTTATCTGGCTGAGGGCACGGAAATTAAAAGAGGAAAGTCCTCGATAAACATCCTGAGGAGACACTGGTGGAAGTTTCCAGTTTACAAAAGGGTCTGTTTCTTCTTGCTCAATTATTGCAAAATTACCAGAAGTAGATTTAGATCGGCATAAACCTTCTAAACCAGAACTTAGTTCTTCTTCAGTCTTTATAGATTTAAAATGCTTTGATCCAAATGTTCCCATAGACTCAGAAGATTCAGCAGATGATTTATAGATGCATCCATTGTAGATTTAAGAAAGATAAATACCCGTTCAAAGACTTGCAGAAAATGATGAAAGCAGAATTGTGGCTTTCTTCTGAAAGAGAAATTGCGGCTTCCTCGCATACCGAAGTACGAATTCTCATCCAACGTCTTCAACACCCTCCAATGCCAACACCGGCAACAACGGGCTCAAACGCTATTCAGGACTCAAGCGAATTCGCGATCCACTCAAACAATATCTCACAACAAAATCCACTCAAACAATACTTGGCTCTGATACCATTCTATAGATATAAATAACACAGCAAGCTTGCGGAAATATGAACTGGTGGAATTTTATTATATGGATGCATACCTTACATAAATATGTTTTTCTTTACAGAGATCGACTGTCATTGCATTTACCGGACTTTCTACCATTCGCAAGGAACAAGTATTACGGCAGGCTACCTGGCAATAGACAGACTCTGCCTCAGAAATTTCACAGACTCTCAGATTTACAGACTTTTCCTTATTGGTTCAACCACTTTAGGTTCTCACCAGTGCCGAGCACACTGATGCGCAGGCTTCCAAACCAAACCTATAAGACCTGAGTGAATATTTCGTGATGCAAGCAGATCAGACACTATGGTCCGCAGATGCAGAGTAGGAAAATCACTCGACTCAAAACTAAAAACTCCAAACACAAGACTTAAGACTCAAGACTCTCTCCAAACACGAATGAATCTTACTTCGCAGCTAGCTCTTATTTATAAGCTGGAAGGGAACAAGCATTCGTGAATGGGCTGTGTACAACCTTATGACTCAAAAGCAAAATATTCTGAATAGATTTGGACTATCTGCCGAAAGCAGGATTCGGGCATAGGACAATATTTTCCTATGTTATCTTGTCCGTGAATGGGCTATGTACAGTCTAATGACTCAAAAGGAAAATAGTCGAAAGCAAGATTCGGGCATAGGGCAACATCGTCCTATGTTATCTCGTCCCTACTCTTTTACAGAGAGCCGGAGGCATGTGGGGACCGAATCTTGGTACAGACAAAATTACATAGAGGATATTCATAAAAGAGAACCCTCGAAAGACTGAAATGATTAAAAGACGAGATATGCAAATCTCGGTTTGTACAAAGTGGAGATTCCAAGACGAGGGAATCCACGAAAGCTCGTCCAATACCATGGTCGGCCGGAAAGACATCAATCAAAGGTATAGTAATCAATCTGTGGGTATGTGTAATATTGATACCTCCATCTATCAATCAAGTGATTAGAATAATATTGTACCCACACTTCCTTTTCAGTTTCCCAAGTTGAGTTATCATGTGGATCTGGTAATTCCAACTCATTAAGGTTCAAGAATGGGTTTAAAACCGGATCAGCTTGTCGGTGGAATTCTTCATAATTAGCACTAGGGCTTATGCTTCTACATTTGTAATGATTCATTACGAACCATCTGATATGACCACATCTTTTGACACCATTCAGAAAATCAGTACTACTAACATCCATTAAATCCCTTAGTGGCTTATACAGTACATCAGTCACAGTCATTGTGCTCCAGGGACTGAAATTTGGAATTCTCGGCATATGCAAATAATATGGTCTTATGATGAGAGGTGATAAACCATACTTTTCCCACCAATCTAGGAACCATTCAGGAACAGGGTCATCTTCTTCCATTTCTTCCACTGGAACTCCTTCAAATATGAAAGAAAACTGCAAAGAGTAAAACATGTTAGTGGAAAAATTATGCATATTCATTGCTTTGTAGAATGCCTCTTTCTGTCGATCAGGATCATAATTTTCTCTGTCAAGATGGTTGTCAAATCTTTTGAGTGTTATGTGACAACTGGTGATCCTATTGTCATCTTCATTGTCCCTTTCAATTACATATGCAATGCTTTCAATTTGTCTTAGATAATCCAAAGCTTCAAGAGCTTCATTATTGGCTTCATCCTGGTGAGGATTTGTCCAAAGGAAATCAATGTCTATTCTATATCTGACTTCTTTGGCTAGTCTCCAATCATCGTCATCATGATCTAAAAGGCTCTTATTTAAATCATATGAGACCCATACAGAAGAAGTCTCAATTTCTACAGTATCTTCATGTATTCTGATGAAATTGAATTTCAAATTCATAATTGAATGTTCAGACAAAAACTCCCGACTCAACATATCTTTAAAGTTGTTCTTATCTCCTTTGACAAATTCAATGTCAAAATTATATTGACTGAGCTGCATAATCCATCTCACCATAGCAGCGTCTTCAAAATCACATTTGTGAATGGCATATTTTAATGCCTGGCAATCTGTCTTGATGGTGAACTTAGTGTAAATGACAAAATCTCTGAATTTTTTTATTCCCAAGCAAATTGCTCTAAGATCTTTCTTCAGACTGGACCAATTTGATTGGTTCTTGGCCCATAATCTAGATGCATATTGACATATTTCAATCTCATTTTTATTGCTGGGGTTCTTCTGGCATAAAACTGCGCCCCAACCTTCATAGTTGGCATCTGTCATAATGATTTTCTCCCATTCTTCTCTGATAGGGGAGAGAGGCTGAATGTTTCTGACTTTTTCTTTTATTGCCCTGACTGCCTGTGTGCAGTCATTATTCCATGGAATTGGATCTTTCTGAAGCCGTTTATTTAACAACTTCCTTTCCTGTGCACAATGCTTCAGAAACTTAGAAATATAATTCAAACTTCCCAAAAATCTCTGCAACTGTGTTTTATCCTTAATTTCATCAGGGAAGTGATCAACAAAATTTAAACTCCTTTGGATTACAGTATAAGATCCATACTGTATATTGTAACCCAAAAAGTCTATCATTGGCCGAAATAATTTCATCTTGGATTCTGATAATACTATACCCATCTCTTTGACCCTGCGAAGAAAGATTTTCAAGTGTTTAATATGGTCAGCAATATTATCAGAATGAATCAATAAATCATCAATATACTTTTTCAGGAATTCTTCCATTCCTTCAAAAGTTTCATCCATTATTCTCTGGAAGGCTGAAGGAGCGTTGATTAGGCCGAATGGCATGATATTCCATTCATAATGCCCTTCAAGTACAAAGAATGTCATCTTCCATTTGTCTTCCTCCTTGATTCCAACTTGCCAAAAACCAGATTTGAGATCAAATTTGGAGAATATTTTTGACTTTGACATCTAGGCAAGTATGGAGGATGGCTTGGGCAAATGATATGCATCATAATCCAAAATACTATTCAGAGGTTTGTAATTCACAACTAGCCTTGGCTTACCTCTAGCAATTTCAGCATGCTTATTAACATAAAATGCAAAACATGCTATAGGGATCTTACTTTTCCTGATAAGCCCTTTCTTTAAGAGATCCTCTATTTCTTCTCTGAAAAGCTTCATCTATTCTTCATTCATTTCCACTGCTTTGGATCTCCTTAATTTTCCGCTGAAGTCTTTTTTGAGAGGAAGTTCTACTTCATGTTTCTTGATATGACAGAAAGCATTTGGATCCTCTGAACAACACTCTTTGAATTTAGCAGTGAGATTTTCTATTTCAGAGGAATATTTTCCATTATCCAAATGTTCTTCTGTTTTTAATACTTCTCTTTTTACTTCCATTTTTGCCAGAAGATTTTCCATTCTCTCCAGTCTTTTAATCCTAATTGGAGAATTAGAATTAATAAATGGAAAAAAGACTTCCTTATTCTCAAGGCTGATAAAATATCCATACCTCTAGGTTTTTGCATCAAATTTTGCTCCATGCATGCTAAAATTATGAAAAAATGGGGTCCCAAGGTACATTGCACAATCTAGTCCTGGGACAACGGGACAAACCAAATGAACTCCAATTTTTTCTGTAAGCAGAACATCTATTTCTGCTTCATACTTAGTGGGGATATCACCACTTGCAGTAATCACTCTCGGACATGTTGTTGGCCTTCGATGATGCATACCAACTATAGTATCACTTACAATATTTAATCTGGAGCCAGTATCCATAAGAACTTTCCAGAACTCATACTAGTTTCCAATATTTACCTTCATTTTGACACAATACATGACATCTCTATTCATGCTATTGCATCCAAAATCTGTTCTTGCCTTTTCCTCTTCTTCTCCTTCTTCCGGGTTGTATTGCTGCTGAACTTGTCCTGGATGATAAGTCCAGTTTTCTATTTTTCCAGAAACAGGGCCTTGTGATGAAGAGGCAGGAGGTGCCTGTGCATTCAATATCCTTAGACTTAGTTCATTGTGTTTTTCAACACACAGTCTCCTGTTCTCCTTGATTGTTTTTCTCAATTCCTTAATTGCCTGATGAACTACAGGCAAAGTCTGTGGAAGATCTTCTCCAAAATCTTCATTTCTAAACTATTTGGTTAAGGCCTCTACTGAGAAAAGAGTAGCAGGAGGCACATACCCTTTATTTGGAGAATTATTCAGGTTAGAAGATGTTTTCTTCAAATGTTCTGTTAGCAAAGATCTGTACATATATTTCATCTGTGGATCAGTAGCAGCCATCATCTATGCAAAAATATTTTTGCTGGTCTCATCATAATCAGTCTTCATCATTCTGACTGCATTACATGTACAAACATCAGGATCATCACAGTCACAATATTTACATTCTGTACAACGTGGGTCATTACAAAATTCTTCATCAGATGACTCTTCTGAGTGAACAAAGTTAAAATCATTTTCAGATCCAGAATCAAAAGATACAAGCTCATCACAGCTGCTAGGAAGATCAAAAGAATTTATCCTTCCTTTCTTATTTCTATACTGAACTTTCTTCTTAGATGAATCCTTCTTTTTGTTTGGACAGTTTGGAGCTGTGTGGCCTTTTTTGTTACAATTGTAACAAATTATTTCTCTGTCTTTGGAAAGCATTTTTGTATGCTTATAAGGTTTTTCTTTATGATGTTTTCCTTTTGGTTTTTCTTGGGAAATCTGGTAATTCTTTTTCAAATGTATTTTCTTTCTTCTCTTATGCCCCTCAGAATTGCTAGCTTTACCAAGGTGCCATTTCTTACAGAGTTGCTGGTAACCATGAGGATTTTTAGGATTAGTAGCTGCTCTAGCAATCTTCATTTGTGAACATAATTCAACAATGATAGCCTTTACAGCTTGTCTGATTATACCAAATTTATAATCACCAACCTTCCCTGGTAATTTATTGACAATAGCAGAAGAAACCCATTGGGGAAGGGATGCAACAAAAATTTCCTTTCATTTTGGCTCAAGAATGAGATCTGGAGTCAATGTGTGCAATCTGTGAAGGAATTCATTAAAGTATTCATCAAAGTGTTGCATATTATGCAATTTCATGGCCAGCAGAGTAATGGTCGTAATATCATTGGTTATCTGGGGGAAACCAATGAAGTTGACAGTAATGGCATAGAGGAGTTTTCCTATCATATTGCTGACAGGCATATGAGTGACAGGGTCTATGTGAGTAGTGCCATCCTCATTTAGGACAACAGCTTTTTCCCAATCAGCAAGGAGACTTGGCTCTCTTAATGTCTCAACTTTTAGCCAAGAATCTAATGTACCCTCAAATCCTCCAATTATCCTTCTCGTGGCATTAGTAGGACCTATATCATCTACAAGATAAGTCCTATAGCAAACAAGCATGGAATGTAATACATACATGATTTTAGCTTCAGTGCAATTGTCAATATTCCATGGGTAGGTAGAATTTTCAGACCAATCCTTATGGTATTCTGATTTCATAAGGTCTCTGCGGTCAGGAGCAGGATTCCATGTAGTCTCCCATCTCGATCTAGAAGATGTAGCATTGACCTGATCTTTATCATCATCAGATTGTTCTTGGTCTATCACAGAGAGGTTATTGATACATATTTCAAGGTCTTCAATTTGTGGTTCTGCTTCTATCTTATGAAGACTCATGTCAAACAATGATGCTTCTATCTTATGAATACTTGTATCAAAACTTTCTTCTTCATCTTTAGTGGATGAATCTTCAAACATGAAATCAGAGGATTCAGGCTTGCTTGATTCTTCAGTTTCTTTGGATTGTTTTATGGCAGGATGTGGGCTAAAGAAACTGGGATTTGAAAACAAAGAATATGGATGAGAGGAAGTAGGAGGTGGAAAGGTTATAGAACTAGGTGTCCTGATGAGGCTTTCCACAGAAGGAGTAATAGAATATGGAACATAAGTCTTGGGTTCTAAAAATATAGTTGCAGATTTATAAGCTTCGACCCTAGGCTTCTTTTTCAAGGATTCTATCCCTTGAGATACTTCCCAAACCTATTTTTTGAAAAATTCTAGAGAAGTATTGATTTTTACTATTTATTTTCCATGAGCAGAGGCAACTTCATGGGTTTTCTTTTCTATCTGGCCTGTTTGTAGAGACAACCTGTCAAGGCTCTTAGCAAGAGCTTTATCATTTTCTGCTAGAGTAGTTACACTGTTATTCAAACAAATTGTATTATAATCCTGTTTTCTCAAAATACTTTCAAGCATAGTCTTCATTTCAGAATTAGTAGCTTCAATACTCACAAATTTAGAACTAACAAATTTCTCAAGGCTAGACAGAGCCAGATTGGTCCAGTTGGTAGAAGCAACTGAGTCTCTTGCTGCCAATGAGGGATCATCAGCATGAGATGGAAGTAATTTGTACAATTTTCCATCTTGACTTCTTATCACAAAATTTTTCCAAGGGGCAAACTCTGTATCTGTTTCCAAGAGGTTTCCATCTAGGAGTTCCCACTTGTGTTTATTTGGAGTTCCAGTCCGTATCATATTTACTTGGAGCTGAGAACAAATTCTTCTTAGTAATTTCTCTCCTTCAATTTGAATAGCAATCAGAGGTCTAGGAATATTTGGCTTATTCATCATACTCTGAATTTTAGGCTGAAATACATGGGCCTTTAAAGGAGGAGGAATCACTACTGGATTTTCTTTCAATTTTTCTTCTACAAATTTCTCTGGATCCTTGATTCTTTTTTGCTTGGCCTGATTTCTGAATTGTTTCATCAAGGATTGTTCAATTATGTTTGCAGAAGGGTAATACCATTCATAGAATGATATCCACTAGTTTTCTGCCTTCATCCATTCTTTCCATTTTTCAACATTTTGTCTATTGAAGGCAGGGCGATCATCTCCTGGAAGAAGCATCACTTCTTCGAAATACAAATGTTCCTTTTCATGTGTGAACATGTCCCAATTGAACATTTTCTTTTTCCATTGATCATCCGGATCATATGGACTTATACCCTTATAAATCTTTAAAAATGCAACTATCTCTGAATCAGAAGGAATTTCTACATGCTTCGGAATTCTATCAATAGGATTTCTTCTGTATTCAGGAATAGGTGAAGAATCAACATAACCTAAACCACAAGTGGAAGAACTAGAAACTATATGTACAAGTAGTTCTTCTTGTGGGTTGAAGAATACCACTTTTTTGTAACTTTGCTCGGAGGAATCAGATGGAGGAGTGAATCTGATCATATTGATCCTATGACAGTCTGATGACTCACCATGTGGTGTAGGTGGCTCTGAGGAGAATTGGCAAAAAAAATTTGAGTAGTGTGGATGGTCACAGACTGAGCTGAATGGCTGAGATGGGCCTAGCTGTGAAAATAATCTTCTGATGGAATCATGCACTGCTTGGTCAATTACAAATTGCGGAGGTGCAGAGGTTTGAGCAGGATGTAATTGGCTTATTGTAGTTGGAACAGCAGAGACAGAAGCAGAGGGTCCACCACGCTGAACTGTGCTGATGGTAGAGAGATGCTCAATGAAGGCGAAATGAGAAATTATAATTCTTGGATGGTCCTTTATAGGTTGGAATTCGATTTTTATTTGATGGTGGCATGAAATCATATGTCCTTTTGAGAAATGATGTGATGAGGTAGTATACTGGGGTTTTATTACTTTATTGAGCATAGTTACATCTTCAAAATGAGGAAAATGCACCTTAGAAAAATATTTGAACACTTTTCCCTAATTACTACTCCCATAATGGTGACATGTGGTAATGACATGACCCCTATATGACTCTTTGATGATATGACCTAACGATGATAACAAATGGACATCTAAGACCATGATTTGGACCTTTAGACCTTTGCATTATGAATGACCATTAAATTATGACCAAAATAATGAGCAAGAAACCCTTTTTGTGACTTATCACAAGGAGTGATGATAAGACCATGACATCATTTATCGACCTTGAGAATGGAGGGAGTAGTAATGACCTAGAACTGACCAATGATCAAATTTTATTTGAAAATTTATTTGAAACTATAACAATTTGACCTAGGACCCTATCAACCATATTGAAAGAGTGAATTTGATCACTGGTGACTCATAGACACTAACATTGGCTCCATCTAAGGATGGTAGATCCTTTAGGAGGTCTCAAGAACACCGTAGACCAGGTAGCCTCATCCATTGGGCGATGGAGAGAAAAAGTAAAAGACCCAAAACACGACACTAAAATGATTAACTGACAAAATATAGGACAAACTAAAACTAACTTAACTTTCAAAACAAAAGTTGATTAGAAAATCCTTATGGCCTTCTCCTCGGGCTTCAAGATTTCATGACAACTCCTCCACACTTTGGCAGCAAAATAAACTATTATGTACAATGAAAATGAGAAATTTCTGAAGAAATCAAGTGAGGTAATGCTTGAGGAATCTACCATTGACTAGTCCTCCTAGTAGCACTTGTTCATCTAGTTCTTCTAACAAATAGGTATTCTTCCCTCTGAAAGCTGAAATCATGTATGGTCCTTTCCACAAGTTAACAAACTTGCCAAGGTTACGTTTCTCCTAATTCTAGGCATCCCATCAGAGAACAACATCTCCCAAACTCAAATCATCTTCTTTGTTTTTTTTGTGATAGATCTTCTTGATATTTTCATGAAGCTTTGAATTATTCTGAAGAACTTCCTCTCTAGAATGTTGCAAATGAATCATCTAATTGATTCTCCGTTGAATATCATTAGGTTCACTGTCAACTTCCTGCTAAATCTTCATCACTAGGACAACAAAAGAAGTCGAAAAAATAGTGTCTACTTCATATACCAGCTGAAAAGGTGACATACCTATGGACTTCTTAGTGCTCACTCTATCTTCCCATAGAGCATTGATCAACTTTTTGTGCCAATTCTTTTTGTTTTCTTCCAGCAACTTCTTGATGATATTTACCAATGATTTATTTGATGATTCGGCCAGCCCATTACCTTGTGGGTAATATGTCATTGAATGCCTAAGTTTGATGTGGTACTTTTCACATAAATCAATCATCTTCTTCGACTTGAAGGTTGTTGCATTATCAGTGATAATTTTCTATGGACAACCAAATCGGGACAAAATATTAGACTCAAGAAATTGAATTATTACCGCATTCGTAGCTTGTCTAGTGGGGATGGCCTCAATCCACTTCGTGAAATAGTCGATGGTTGTTAAAATCCACTTGTGCTGAGCTGAATATGAAGGGTGAATCTCGCCAATGAAATCAAGACCCCACTGCTGAAAAGGTGCTTGGACAAAAATTGGCTGCAAGGGAAACAGTAACAACTTTTTCCTTCCCTGAAAGATTTAACACTCATGACAACTCATTACAGTTTTATAAACATCAGAAAATAAACTTGGCCAATAAAATCCTGCTCTCAAGATCTTGTTTTTCATGGTATTCTAATAAAGGTGATCACCACAATCACCCTTGTGAAACTCATTCATTACTTCTTTTCATTCACTTTCAACTAGACAATTCAACAAATCCCCCCCTCGGATCCTTTCAGAATAGAGCATTGTCCAAAATACAATATTTTAGAGCTTTTAACCTCAATGATCTAGCCTTACTTTTCGACACACCCAGTGGAGAATTCAAATATTGAAGCACATAAACAATATCTGAATACCAATGAGATGAGGTAAAAATTTGTGATACCTAAGCAGATGAATCAACCACTTCTTCTTCAGACATTGCAGTAATGAGATTAATGTCCAAAACATGTAAATTGGACTCTTCCATAAGCTTCACCAAACCTTTCCCTTTGACCAGCTTTGTAGGTTTAATTTCGAGGTCACACTCCAACATTGCAGAAATCCATTTACCTCGCCTACCTTTAGGATCATTTTGCATCAAAACATCCTTGACTGCAACATTTGGAACATAGGTAACAATATGCGAATGGAGAATGTACACTCAGAAATCCTTCAAAACCTTTACTAGGGCCAGAGCCTGTTTTTCAGTGATATTATAGCTTAATGCCGCATCCCTTATGGTTCTACTGAAAAATGCAATTGGCTTCTCTATTTTTTGGTCCTTTTTCTGCATTAGAACAACAACCAATGTGTGCTCAGAATAAAATGAAAAAATGATAAAGTCCATAGTGTAATCAGGTCTAATTAATATAGGAGAGAAAGATAATGCAGTTTTGACTTGGTTGAAAGATTTCATTGCATCCTCGAACCAATTTACCTCAATTTTCTTTTGCAATATGTTAGTTATTTCTCTTAGATGCTTATCTAGGTTAGGAATAAACCTTCTCAAGAAGTCGATCTTACCATTAAAAGACTAAATTTCCTTCTTGTTTCTTGGGTAATCCAATTGTTGGATTGCCTCGATTCTTGTGGGATCTATGTGGATGCCATATTTTAATATGATATGACCGAGTAATTTTCCCTCTCCCATGGAAAACATACTCTTCTTTGGGTTCAGCGATATGTCGAATTTCCTGCACCTTTGGAGGACTATCCTTAAATGATGCAAATGCTCTTCATCTATTTGGGAGAAAATTTTTATATCATCAAGGTAAATAACTAAAAACACATCTTTTTTCATTAGTGAAAGTGATATCCATTGCTTGTAGAAATGTAGCTCCTGCATTTTTTAGCCCAAAAGGTATGTTGGCTTACACGAAAGTACCCCAAGGTGCAGTGAGTGTTGTCTTCACTTGGTCATTGGGATGGACCAAGATTTGATTATACCCTTAATAGCCATCAAGTAAAGACATTCTAGAAGAACCCACTACCCTTTGCAGAATGTGATCCATCTTTGGGAGAGGGTAATTGTCTTTCAAGAAAACTTTGTTCAAATTTTGAAAATCAATGCATAAATGAATTTCTCTTGTCTTCTTCCTGACTGGAACAATATTTGACATCCACTCATAATAGCAAAGAGGAAAAATGATACCATGTTTATACAATATGTTTACCTCTTTCTCTATAGATGGCAGCAGCTTCAGATTGATCCTTCTGAGCTTTTGGCGAAAAGGCTTTTGATTGGGCTTGATAGGAATAGTATGCTAAATTATATTTTTATCATAAACCTTCAAATATGAATACTCCCATGCAAACACATCAGAAAATTTAGCCAAAAGTGTTGCATATTTACCTTTTTATTTTCGAGGTTAAGGATTTTGACAACTTCATCATCTTTAGCTTCTCGGCTGTGCCAATATTGATGTCTTCAACTCCTGCTTCAGAGGGAACCATTGCTGGCTTCTGTGCAACATCATCATGATCAAAGAGTTCTTCCAAGGGTACAAGACCTCTTAGAATGGAATTGTCCTTCGGTTGTAATACTTCCAATTTTGTAGCCTGGATCTGCTAATCATATTCATAAAATACATCATCAATGTAAGAGGTGGCGAATTTTTCCTCCATTTACAGAAAACTATTGATTTTCTTATCATCCTGAAACACTTTCCAGTACCGAAGATTATTAGAGACAGCAGGGTGATGTTTAACATTAATCTCAAATTTCTTATTGGAATGTATTGGGATTTTGAACATGCTTGCAGCGGTGGTGAGAGAATCATCCATGAAATCTAGTTTCTTGGAATTAGAGACAATGTATACTCAGGAAAATTTTTGAGGATATCTAACACAGCATTGTGATATGCTCGCATCCTGGGATTTTTGGCCTGGTATTCCCCCTTTACTTGTTTGATTACCAATTCAGAGTTGCCATAAACTGAAATCTTTTTTTCACCTAGCTTCTTAAGAATCTTAAGACTAGTAATCAAGGCCTCATATTCCGCTACATTATTAGAACAATCAAAATCTAGTTTGTATGAACATATTCTGACATTACGAGGAATTTTACCTGAATGATTCATTGGAGTACGAATCCAAATTCCGATTCCAGCTCCTTCCTTTCCCATGGCTCCATCAAAACCCATGGTCCAAAGAGCATTTTCCTCATGAGGAAGATGAAATTCGGAAGACTGATCTTTATTTTCTATTCGAAGATGATTTGTTGTCTCAACATAATCTGTCTCCTTTATTGAATTCAATGTCCTTTCAACTAATATATTTGGCTGCAAACCATTCAATCCCTGTTCTTGATTTTCTGCAAGTGAAACTGCTCCAAAACTACCTCAAACTTCTGCAATTTCTGAAACTTCCTCAATTTGACTTTCTAAATCAACTAAACTATTATCATTGTACAAAATAAAATATTCTAATTCGGTATGTACAACATGTATGGGGTGATTATTCGGCTTCTCTTTTCTAGTAACCATATATTTCATCTTGATTTCCCTGTATAATTTCCTAAGTTGACCGAACATTGGTATAGTAGCATAAGACATATCAAGTTGCAAAGTGCCTTTGAGTTTTTCTCCCCATGACCAGGAGAGTAGCATTCCATACCCTATAGGAATGTCAATGACAACCACATCCATCAGAACATTATTTTCCTGAATATGGTCTAAAGATACTACCAAATCTCTGATGAGTCTGAGACACTTAACTCTTCTCGTGTCAAAGGAGTAAAGGTCATGATATGATTGGGTAATATCCAGTCCTAGCTTGTCCATGATAGCTTTGGGCATGAGCTTGTGAGAAGCTCTAGAATCTAGCATGGCGTTGTGAAGGATGAAATCATGGATCCTAAGACTGAGGTAAAATGGTGGGACTTCATTGTCTTCTAAATTTCCATCTACGACTGGGCCAAACAAAAGCTCAAGGTGGTCATCACTAACATTCACCATGTCTCACATTTTATCGACCTTTAGCATTTTGGCTATATGGAATTTATACTAATCATTCTTAACTAATTCGGTCAAAGGAATAGAATCTTTCAAATTAGAAATCTCATTCTCAAGACTAAATAAGTTAGGATGTTTTTCTACCTCTTTGGAAGTCATATCCTTTTTCTGTCTATTCTTTGGTGGGAATCTCCTTTCTCTATCCTCCAGTTTGTGTTTCTTCATTGTTCTTTCCCTCACTAGTGGTAACAAGCTCCTTGTCTTTGTTCTAATTTGTAGGGGTTGATTCTTTGGTATGAGTATCTTTTTGAGAAGTTGGCCTCTTTGGATTTGAAGTGAGTTGAACAATTATGTTCCTCAAATTATACTGCCTTTTCACTTGGCTAAGAAAATTTTGGTAACCCCTTTGATAATCTTATGTTTGGACTACCAACACATCATCATTTGAAAGAAAAAATCTCTGATCATCAGGTGCATATGGTTCCTTGGAAAACTCATCCTCTTCTGTCAGGAAAATAGGTTGTTGATCCTGCTCAAAAAAGTGATTCTCTCCTGCAAACTCTTCTTCTTCATCAAGTCCCTATGCATAATTTTGTCAAAGTGGAGTATGGATCTGTTGTTGTGCTTGCTGATCTTGACCCTTTTGCTCTCTTTGTTTGATTCTAAATTGAGGTTGTTGTTGTTGACCTCAGAAATTAGGATTCCTAACTTGAGTTTCTGATATTGTAATCTTATCCATCATTTTCTCCATGGTTTTGATTAAAGTGTCAAGCTTACCATCCGATGAGGTAGAGGGCTCCTCTTTGATTGTGACCTTCTTTTCTGTTTTCATCTTAGATTTCTTAATCAACAAGTTTTCTTCAACACTCATGGCATTCCTCTGCATTTCTTCAAGAGTTGTAGGATTCCTCTCTCTCAATTGATAGCCCATGTCAGGATCAAAAGCATCGAGATAGTGAATGAATGCCAAGTCAAGAGGAGGTTTGATGTTGTCTGGGATAGCATTATAGACCTTATTGAATCTGGCAGTGAAGTCTTGCATGGATTCATTGGATCTATTTTCAAAGAATTGTATTTGCCCAGAATTTGGAGGGGGATCGTTTTCTCTTCCCACCTCGCCAATAATAGATTTGTCAATTGTTGGGAATTGGATATTGAAGCATCTCTCAAAGCACAGAACCATTTCTTAAATTCACCTAAAAAACTTTAAGCTATGAGGCACATTTTGGCATCATCTTCATCGACTTCTTCAAGTTCAATGAAATCAACTACCTTATTTATATGTTTCCTTGTTGTGATCTTGGTTGTGCCATCAAACAGAGCAATCTTTGACCATAATTTTGAGGTAAAGCAGCAAGTTGCGCAGGAAAAATCAAAGGGGAAAATCTCACCATAACAGCTACAGAGGGTAGTATGATAGTTACAACAGGGGGTATTGATGGAGGAGTTTTTATAGAAGAAGATGGTTTGGGAGGAGATGATGGTTTCAAGGTGGAAAATGATTGGGTAACTATATAAGGAGGTGTGACAGATGATGAAACAATGGGGAAAGCCTCTTGCTGATACATGGTATAAGCAGTTTCGGAAGATATTCTGAGCTGATCAACTAAATTTTGGATTTTATGAAAATTTGACCAAAGATTACTATCAAGATTAGCAAATTAAGCCTCAGAAAATTGCACATATGACTCAAACTTAATGGGGTCAAAAAGTGTCTCTGAAAGGGAAGGCTCGGACTTGGACTTGAATAATGATAACTCAAACTCAAGATCAAAAGAAAAATCTTCACGAGAAATCAATTGTGCAGGTAAAGATGTGGTTCTTACCAATGGAAATGTATCTATTTCGAATTTTGGAGGCTGAGACTTCAACTTTCTCAAGAGATTTTCAAGATTTTCAACTATTGCTGGAGGGTTGGGATCGGGATTAGACCTTGTATATCTTTTAGGAGCCAATGTTTTCCTCAATCTGCACTCTGGCTTACCTACCGAATTAGCCTTCCTAAAATCTAGAACCTACCACCCACAGGCCTAGATCTCGATGAACTCGTGAGAAAAAATCTCGGGGAAGATTTGACAGTTCGCTCCCGAGTATGGTTGCCAAAAATGTTAGCACTCCTCAGTGTCCCAAGGCTGAGAAAGGAGACCAATGGAGGTAACCTCAAACCAATCTTTAGATTTCGTAGCTAGCCCTACCAAATCAGAGAGGGATCTCTCAAGAATATCACAACTAATGAAGTGACTAGAGAGGAAATCAGATGTTAGGCTAGATATTAATCTCACTTGGGTTTGATTTTAGGGTTTGTTGGATGAAACTCATAGGTCTAGGAACTAGGCTAGGATTTCAAATGATCAATTGCAGAGATATAATGGGATAAGCTAGGTATGATCAATGATAGAAGTAGGTTGTCATTGTGGTATAAGGATGAAAATATGGAGGATTGGAATGATCATGTAACCATGAATTCACTCATCAAAAGAAATAAAACACTATTATGAAAATCTCATCAAAACAGAGCATATAACTTATGAATTATCTTAAACACCTATGACATGATCACAAGAAAGCATAGATATGGTAATAAGGAGAAATAAATATTCAAATTGATGATAAAACGGAGAAGAAACATTGTCAATAAAGCATATCACAAGAATCCCAAGATAATAGCTACAATTGTCTGTTGTATTACTGCAAAAAAGTGTACACTAGCTCCAAGCTATGATTCTCAAACATCCAACCCTCTCTATGACTTAGATCAAGCTATATATAGACCAAAAACCAAATTCCCCCCTCTCAGGGGTCAAATCAATCATGAAAGGAACTGTTTATATCAAAATCTCTAACCATACCTAAAACTAGGGAGGTTAGAAACCAACTCCATGTTTAGACGTAACTGATTCACTTTGACTTTACAAGCATAAATGAGCATTAATTTACATCAATTTAAAATTTACCAGCTCCATTACAATTAATTACATAATTTGGAAACTCAAGAAGAAAAAATACATCATGAAAAGTTGACATGAACTGATAAAACTCAAAATTTGACCTCTTGGAAAAAGCGCAGTGAAATTTCTCAAAAGCGTGACGTGAGAGACAGAAGTGAACCTTGCTTCTTGTGGGGGATTTTTGAGGAGTTTTCCTTGATCTTTTTTCTGACCTGAAGGTTGATGAAGATAGTTGAGGATGTATACTAGCCCTCTGAAGCCTTAAACCTACAAAACTCCTCCTCCAATACACCTAAAAATCATTTTTCCCAAGGATACTCTAGAAGCGCAGCGAGGCGTCCAAAAAGGAGGCAAAAACAAGAAAATTAGGTGGTTTTTGAGCTTTTACTTGCAACCTGTGAAGTGACATGAAAAATCAAGTCCATATTTGAGATGTGATACTCAATATCTATCCATCCATGCAAAAATTTCATCATTTTTTGGCTCTGAGAAGAAGCGCAGCATGAGCTCGTTGTGCTTCTGTGCATCATGCATTGCCAAAATTGCTAAAGACTTCAAAAATCACCAAAATTTTGCTAAATTCTTCAAAACTTGTTTCGTTTTCTCTCTAAGTGACATATTATACAATCAATGATGCATCAGCAAGAAAATAAAGGTTGTCTCTCTTCTTTAGCTTATTTAGGGTTTTCTTTAGCTTCATTTTCATATTCCTAACCCTAATTTTGCAAATTTGAGTCCTGGTGAAGTAGTGCCTTGCCATGTGTCTCTAAAGGTTTGTGGCTCTATTTTCCTTCCTCAGGATCCTCTCCAAGTTCTCATTTACTTTCTCAAGAAAATATTCTCCATCTTTATCAATGCTTGCAGCTATAGGGCCAACAAGGTCTTTGTGTACCAATGAAGGAGATGGCTCCTTGTCTTTAACCTGCTCTTCTAAACCAATCATTGTTTTACCTTTGTCCTTTGCCTGGCTGGATGATGGAGGATCTTGTGAGGTATTGTGCTGCATCAAGCTCACCTTCAAAATTCTGTTTTCTTGTCTCAAAAATTCCACCATGTAGTTTTCCTTTGCCAAGTCATCTTTGAATGCTTGGATTTGTGCTTGTTGTTCCTTGATAATATTTGTATCTGATTTCTTTGCATGGTCCAATATTTCTTGTTCATGAGGCATTTCCTCCTCATTTTTCTGCAAGGGTGAGTCAGTTGCATGCCTAGGTGACTGCTCCATTTCTCCTTGAACTTTCTCAATTGTAGTTTCCTTAGGCAACTGTCTAGTTTGTGACCTAGTCAGAGTTCTAGGTGTAGGCCCATCTTTAGTGATCTTAGGGGAAAAAACCAATATTTTCCCCTTCTGGTAGGTCTGTGAAACCTCTTCCCTAGGTTCCTTTCTACTGGATGAGCCAACCTCCTGTGGCCTTGATGGTGCTGATGAAGTGCTTTGACTGGTAGGTTGACTAGTGGTAGGCAAAAAGACAGTTGATTGCATGAATGTCTCCCATGATATATTAACCTATGAAAGCTGATGAAGAACAATGACTTTGACCAAGCCATGGTGAAATAGGTTTGCTTGGTGATCTTTCCCTTTGCTTTGTACCTTCTCTGTCATCTTGACAAGGCTTTTGTACAAGTAGTGAGGTAGGTTTAGAGGTTTGATTGTTGTGAAATGCATCAGTAGCCTTATGTGATACTGATATAGCCTTGAAAACATCCCCTCATAGGTAAATTACTTCATGATCATCTTCATTAAAGGAGCATACATGTCAAGCAATTGTCTAAAGGGAAAAATGTTTGTAGGAGAATTTTTGTAATATGGATTTAGGAAAACTTTGTAATTTTCAATGTCCAAATCCATTCCTTTAAACCATATTTCACCATGGTTAGGGATACTTGTGGGTGAAGCTATGGATTTTACTGATATGATGAAGTCAATCCCTGTTATCTTGGTCTTATCCCTCCTGATATTTATGGCAAAGAGTCTTGTTAATTTGGCATGGCAACCTGCTTCTTTAATCCTTTCACAAAATCCTAAGCAGCCCGCAGCTTCAAATGATTTTTTTATGAAAGATGAGGCCATAATTTCTTGGATATGAGCTAGCTCAAATCTAGAAACTTTCCCTCTTTTGTTGTACTTATTTTCCTCACTATCCATGGTTTTAGTTTGCATGATAGAAACCCTAGGTTTTGTTGGAGGAAAGGGGATATGATTTGGGAAAACAAGGGAAATGGGACAATTGTGTTGAGGGAAGGGAATGAAGGGGTTAGGGGTTAGGTAAATTTATGGGAAAAACCTAGGGGATAGGGATGGATGTTAGGAAGTGTAGGGAGGTGGAATTTCTTGAAAATAGTGAGGGAAAGGTGGAAAAAACACCAAAACATAGTCCTAGCCTAGGATTTCTACAAAAGCTTAACGTAGGCATGGGGTTTTAGGGAAAATGAGGGGAAAAGAAGTGAATGGGTATGGGAAATAGTTGGGAGAGATAGATAAGGAATGTATGGGTGTGAAAAAGCATAAAATATAGGGTTTTTCTTACTAAAACCAACCAAAAACCAAAAGAAACCAAAAACGCGATGCAAACCCTAGGAGAGGGATTTTCACCATTTACTGAAGATAATTAACTAAATAAGAGGTGATGAGAGACCACTTACTTCATTGGGAATCTCTAGAACCTGTTTGATGTTGATTTGACCCTTTCAATTCTTTGATTTGCCTCCTCTTCTAGAAGCGCGACGAAGGTGCCAGATGCGCAGTGAAACTACTAGAAGCATAGTGAGGCTAGGTAAGCAAGGGTTTTAATGAGGAATTTCGATGCGCTGGTGGTTGGGATGAAGCTCGATGGTAGATAGATTATCAATGAAGGTGAAATGAGCAATTAGAATTCTTGGATGGTCCTTTAAAGGTTGGAAGTTAATTTTTTATTTGATGATGGCATGACATCATATGTCCTTTTGAGAAATGACATGATGAGGTAGTGTACTACAGTTTTATTACTTTAATGATCATAGTTACATCTTCACAAGGAGGAAAATGCACCTTAGAAAACTCTTTGAACACTTTTCCCTAATTACTACTCCCATAATGGTGACATGAGGTGATGACATTACCCCTATATGACTCTTTGATGATATGAGCTAACAATGATAACAAATGGACATCTAAGACCATGATTTGGGCCTTTAGACCTTTGCAGTATGAATGACCATGAAATGATGACCAAAATTATTACCAAGACACCCTTTTGGTGACTTATCACAAGGAGTGATGACAAGAACATGACATCATTTATTGACCTTGAGAATGGAGGGAGTAGTAATGACCTAGAACTGACCAATGATCAAATTTTATTTGAAAATTTATTTGAAACTATAACAATTTGACCTAGTACCCTATCAACCATATTGAAAGAGTGAATTTGATCACTGGTGACTTATAGACACTAACACTATCACTATCTAAAATCCCCTTATAATACTTAAAAGTCTCGACATGCCTTGGGTGAGACTTTTCTCCTTCATGGAGAAATGTAAATGTTGGAATTGTGTTAGAATACGATGGAACCTTTTGTTGGCAACCAGTGGTCGAAACTTGGGTCTTCATGATAAAAATTTTCGCAAACACTCATTTATGGATTCCCCCCTAAATATATGCTTCCTTTATATACCTTTTGAGAAAATGAAGTAAATTTTGAAACAATAGGTGTTGTTCCTTTTCATAACTCCTCCTAAGCTAATATTCCTTTTAATAAGCACCACTTCCTTTGATTCTCATTGTGCCACATCTCCTACTTTCCTTTGATTTCATTTAAGCTCCACTTGTACTTCTTTTTATATATTATTTTCCCTTCTCACCCTTAATTTGGCCTGCTTCCATTTGAAACCCATTTTCTTCTTTCTTTTTTCCTATATGATATTCTTATGGACCTGTTTGATCTTCCCTTACTATTCCTTTTTCTTATTGTTCTATCTTTGCTACATCTTAAGTTTTTTTATGTAGCCTTGGGATGTTTTGGGTCAATTATTTCTCCTTCTTCCTTTGTATATCATCGTCTACAATTTGTACCATTCAAATAATCAACAGGTTGTTGTGATTTTTCTTGATTCTTCTAAGTTGTTGATTCCTCCAAATCGTGATATCATGTTCATCTTGGATGTCCCTGTATGAATACTAAATAACTAATGTAGTTCTCATTGTTTGTACATTTTTTTATCTCATATTTTTCTTGCAACTTCCATCTCCCTAATGACTCCTTTCATTTATTGGTTCATTTGAGGTTGTACTTGCATTTCTTTTACTTACATTTGTTGTTTCATTTCCTTTGTTAGGGATATATGCATCATTTGTAACCTCAGTTCCTTGTCCCACTAATGTGGACAACTTTTCTGTCTTTTGTAATGCACCTTGTGAATATGACATGGTGTGATGGACTACAGTTGGGTATTTCTCTTTCTATTGATAATGTGAAGGGGAGATTACCTTCAATATCTCATTGTTTTATTTCTTTCCTTTCAATACATATACATTGTCTAGATTCATGATTCCTTTTGCCACTAATTTTCTAAAGTCTTCCTTCCTAATTCTATATCTTTTAGAGTTGAATGTGACTTCATGTCCTCTATCAACCATTTGACTTACACTCGGTCTATTTTCCTTTAAATATTTAACAAATAGAACATTAGCAATAATAGTCCTTTTATTATCAAGGCTAACTTTTCCTTTTCTCGTAACTTTGATTGATGTATCATTCCCATGAAAAAAACTTCAATCCTTGACCTACTTTAGAGATAGAAATTTACTTTTATCTCCTACAATATGATGGGAGCATCCACTATCTATATACCTCTAATCATATGTATCTTGAGCACATAAAACTAAATTTCATTTCTCTTGATGTTTTTGCTTTCTTTTCCATGTATTCGTACTTTGATTTATGTTAATAGCATTTTCTTTTGATTTCTTCTTCCTGATATGAGTAATTTCTTTCTGTTTGGTTTGTTTTAAAGGCTCTAACCACTCACTTCTACAATATTTTTCCTTATGACCAAATTTGTTACATATGTGGCATTCAACATGATCTAAGAAGGGGGAAACGAAATTGTGATTTATGATGGTATTCTTACCGTAACCTCAAGATTTTCTACTTAAAAATTCATTCTTTGCAATCTTGTATGCTTTCTTTATGCTATTACTCAATATATTTAGATTTTTTGTGTAATATCTACATTCTATTTCCTTATGTCCAAAAATATTGCAAGAAAAACAATAGCTATAGAAAATACTTTGATACCTGGGACCACTTTGCCTTTGAAAAGAGAAGCTTTTGATTCTTTTATGGTTTTGTCTTTCAGGGGGATAAGGTCTTTGCTAATTTTTCACTTGATATCTGTAGTTTTTTGAATTTTTATTATAAACTTTCCTTTGTTGTTGCTGAGTTGTATTGTTGTCCTTTTCCCTTCTTTGCTAATGTTGATTTTTCACTTGATCTTTGTGGTTGTTTGAATTGTTGTTATAAAATTTACATTGTTGTTGTCGAGTTGTATTGATGTCATTTTACCTTATTTTCTACTACTATTTTTTATCATTTCCTTTGGTTGCATCGATGTTTAGTCCTTTTATTTCTTCAACATAGTTGATTGATTCTTTGTCTTTAGCTTTTTTGGTGCTTGATTCTCCTTCATAGCCTAAACTAGTTTTGATGAGAGAAGATATTTGATTTCTGATAATACCATCTATGATTTGGTACTCTTATTCATCTTTAGATATTGATTTAGTTGATCATTGGCCTTTTCTAGATCATTTCTTAGTGAAACAATCTCAACTTCTATTTTTTCACAATGACCTTCTCATTCATTCTACTAGTTAGTCACCACTTCATTCACTCTTTTGACTTCTTCTTGTTGAGTCTTCAAGATAACAAGTGTTTTCCTTAATTCATCAAAAACTTGACCCTTGTCATCATATTCCTACAATAATTCCTTTTATCTCTAATTTGTTACTATGAGCCTATTAATCTCCTATAGAGAAAAGAAGTGTTTTTCTAAAATATATCTTCTCATCGAGGTCTTATTCTTCTATGGATTGCATTTCTTTAGCTTCATTTGACACAATATCCTCCTTCCTTTTGTTCCTTCTTCTGGGTTTCTTCATTGCATCAAATAAACTATTAAGATCACACTCGTGATCTATTTTCATTACAACTCCTTTTTCTTTGAATCCATTGCCTCCTCCATAGTCATGAGTAGGATACTTTCTTCATATATGCATTGCATCTTATCTATCATTTCTTTTGTAGTCTCACAAGGTCTTAATTTATCCAAGTCTAGAATTGATACTCCATTCAAGATTAAGCCTTCTTGGTTTTTGTATTATATTCATTATTCTTTCCATGTACTAAAAACAACCATACATCCAAGCCAAGAGCCATTAATTAAACCCTTATTCCTACCTTCCAAATTGCATAACATGTTCCATTTAATAATGGTGCTCCATCTAGGGAAATCCAATTATGATTAGCCACGATCCCTTATGATCTACCTTCGTGTGGTTAAATTGTTCCCAAAGGAACTTTATCTAATTCCAATTGTTAGAATTTTGATTATACTGAGAGAGGGGTGAATCAGTGTAGTGGAAGATTTTAATAATAATTAACAATATACAAAAATTCAAACCAATGCATATAAAATAATATACACAACACATAGTGACACCAGATGTACATGGAAGCCCATAAAGGGAGAAAACCACAAAACTTATGTCAGAATATTGTTGAAGGATCCAAACAAATATTGCATCAACTTTATTGGCACTAACCAGAAGGCCACACCCATCCCCTTAATTTTACATGCACCAAATTGAAGTAGGTTCCAATCTTGTGAAATTTATAGGAACCAACCTAAAGGAGACTCCTATCCCCTAATGTGCAGGCTACACCAACCTGCTATGCCTATCAAATGCATGTTTCATCCCTTTTCAAATTCAAATCCACAATATTTCCAACTCAAACTTCCTCATACAAACTTATCAATCTCTACTTCAACTTGAACTTACACTGCTCACACTCTCTTCATCTCTCATCTCAACTAGGTCTTTGACTGTAACTTAGATCTACAATCTACTCTATTATGTTCTCCTCATTACTAACTTTGATATTTCTCTGCCCATTCTCAACTCATGCTCCCTTCTACTCTCAGGTTAGTTGCAACTCATATCTACATTTAATTCCACTCTAGTCTCTGCCTTTGACTAGTATTTTCAATCACCACACAAGCTCTTTCTCTTTTCTATATGATCTACTTAGGTTTCCTCTGCATTAATTTTCTTACTCTTTTTTTCTTGACCTGTTATAGGTTTCTACTATTCTCTCTATATTTTCCTTCTTTAACTATACATATTAGTTTTCCTTGCAACATTTTCATATCTACAGACCCCACTCAACTTCAATGTTTGACTCTATACTTATAACTTGTGGCTTTCTTTACCAAGGGTATTGATCCATGGTATTGTTTCTTAACTAGGTCATTCTACCTTCTTTACCAATGTAACAAGAAATCCCACAATTTTCTCTCTCATTGATCAGCTTATAGATGCAACTCCTTTTCTGCAATTAAATTCTCAATACTTTAGATCTACAATTTTCAAATGCACAACTCTATATATTAACTAATCTTCACATTCAACCTTTGCACAACACTTATCTTCAACTCTATCTCAGATATGATTATCTTGTTTCTACATCTTAGCTCCATCTTCTCTCCTCATCATTTTTGAATTTCTTTATCGTTTACATGTCCACAACACCTTCTACTCTTTGATTTTCATGGGAACCATCACATATCATGTTGTTTTTCATCTATTTATAGACGCATAACACTTAGATTTTTCCTATGCAGAGTTTAATTATTTCCATCCTTTAACTAAAATTTGTCGCTTGACACCACCGAATATCTATTAAATCTCAACCATTTATTTTTAAGCTCCTTGGAGCCTATGATTGAGGGAAAAAATCAATAGCTTAAGCCTAGTAGGTTCTTAGCCCTAGACATGTGCAATCTGGCCTTTTTATATTATAACAAAATTCCCTACAAAAACTAGCATCCGCTCAATTCCAACCTGTGAATGGTAGTGTGCTCCTAGATTTTCTCTAGGCCTATATGTCCTCACATTCATATGGATCTAGGGATGTAGGATATGGTCCCTCTCATATTTTCATCAATGTATACATCACAAACTAATCAAATGGATGGATTACATTTTTTTACATGAGCTAAATCTTAGATCTGAGAATCCAATATCCAGTCCATTCTCTATTGTTAAAGCACTTACATCCATCAACTTTCAAATGTCGAGATGTATACAATCATGGCGCATGTACTAATTGTTGTATCTAGCATCCGAGAATTGGGTAGAAACACATGTTGAATGCACCTCCAGACCACCGGATGATTGGATGGCCTTTACCTCCAGACTCTAAAAAATGAAAAAATGATAAAATTCCTTATTACTGTGAGGCCTTACAAAACAAATTCCAGGCGCAAATCCTTAGGTATGCCACATCATATGCCAAGTCACTACCACATCATTTACCATGTCATCTCTCTACCATCTGTCATGAAACATCACTACCATGTCATCTCTTTTCCACCTGTCATGCCACATCACTGCCATGTGCCACTCGAAAAGGGGTCACTTGGCATTCTAAAATATTCAAATACATCTACCACATGTCATCACCATACAGTTCCACATCACTTACACATCATCTCCATCATGTTAGCACACTACCACGTCTTTATTTACTATTGACATGTGTCATATTCCATATGTCCAACTAGCCACCCAAAAGAGTTGAATCACCTGCCACATGTCCTCACCTTAGGATGCCACATCATCAACTTACAACCTATTTTTTCCATCTAGAATCATATGTGTTGTAATTTTATATTGGGGTCCACATTTTTTTAGGCATTGGGAAATCCATGATCTAACAACTTTCTTAAGTGATTTCCCTGTTGCTCTCCTGGAGGCACGATGCCTAGATTCCTTGTTGCATCCTAGGTAGGTTGAAATTACTAGATGAATCCACCCAACCCAACCCTTTGATGGTTAGATAAGGTTGAACCTTGTCTCCTATGGAGCCATGCCTAGACTCCAATACATCAATCTAAGGTTTCTCTTCATCCTCAGAGAGTTATGTTAAGTGCCATACACATTTGGAAATCTCTCTGAGAGGGATATATAATAAAACACTTTGAATTCTATTTTGATAAAGATAAATGTAGGAAAAATGTCTTCAAATGTAGGCTATCCAACTATTCTGCATTTAATACTTCAAGTGAAATAATATGAAATATACACAACAAATAATGACATCACTAGGATCATGAATACTGAAAAATCTCCCCTTGAACTTCACCTCACTTCACACCAATAACTAGATACTCAACAAGCTCCCCTTGAACTTAACCTTAATTTACATGAATGACTAGACTTGAAATTAGTGACAACAACAAACTTCCAACACACTCAGCAAGTGGTATTAGAGCATTGGTCATGAGTTTGATACACACATGGCTTGTGTCTCGAGGGGATATTATTGGACATTAGATAAATTGGCACTCCCCATGTGTTTCGATACATGGAATAACTAATTCTCATTGATTATTATCCTTGGTGATGTGGTTGTTGACAAACACCTATGGGTTTTGGTCTAAAAGAATCATGATTCCCAACAGAATAGAAAACCCACACCTTTTCATTAAACAACAAATCCTCAACTTTTGTATAAAGCACTAAATTCTCAACTTTTGCAAATAGAAACCCTCTACGGTATAATTTTATTAAGGATATGGAAAAATAATTGGTGAATGCATCCCTTTATGAACTCTATAACTTTCCTCAATAGAGAGATATACTCATGAAAACATTTAAATCCTCTCCTACCTAGTCAAAAGTTACAACAAATATTGAATACATGGGGAAAGCCACTAGTACACCATTGAGCAACTCAAATTTTGTCAAGTCTAATGTCAATGTTGCTAATATTCGAGCTCATTGGAAGTCTCAAACCCCACCTCTTCTCTTGAATTTTAAAATTTTTAACCACAACGTGCATAATTTCTTAGTTGAATGTGGAGAACCATCAAAGTCAAGGTCATAGGTTAACTTATAGACATTTTGATCATCTTATCTCTAACTCCAAAGTTCATCAAGTTATAAATATTATAATATTTGAGATACCAAAATATGATGCTTTAATTTTGAGCAAGAATTAGTCACAAAATCTTTAAGGATACTTTTCTTTAGATTGGTATCATCTATGGCTACCCTATAGAGGAAAAAATAATCAGATAAAGGTAAACAATGAACCTCATATGAAACATATAATGACAAAAATGGAATGACCTATGATCCCATTAACTTTTATCATACCACCTTCACAAATTGCTTCATAGGAACTAATGTTGGTTGTTATATAGCCCAGCCATCCCCCCTACCATTTGATGCACAGTATGAACTCCTTCAATCCTCACTAATTGATGATTATAATCAATATAAACTATGTAAATAGTGATAGTTTTGCTAACTTAAAAATAAGTATCGAAATTTGGACATTGTATATTGATGGTTCTAAGACCCAAGATATAGTCGATGCTAGATCCATTAAAAAGAACTTATCTTCAAGAGAAAAAGATCTATGGAACTAAAGGTAGTGTGTTTGAAAGTTTTTGGTGATTCGGAAATAATTGTTCGTCAAGTATGAAATATAATTCATTTTTTATCTCCACAATATTAGATATTACCAACAAGAGGAATGGAAACTAATTTCCTTATTTAAAGAATGTAATATAGTATCCATTCCTCGATCCATGAATGCTACCACTGACACTATAACTAACACAATTACTAAACTTACCCCTTTGTGTCATGGTTTTTCTATTGAATTGATTTTCTAACCCATTGTCCTTGAAAATGTTTCTAATTGGTGGGTACTAAATGATGATACATAGGTAATAGACTTCCTAAACAATGCAAGAATGTTCAAGGATGATGATTTTGATGAAAAGGAACATGACAAGTAAGGATAGCAAGCTAAATAGACTCAAAATGTAGAAAGGGTTAATTCCATCCCTAAAGGGGTGGTCTCACTTAAATTTTTTTGACCAATAGTGTTTATTTCTTGCATCTACCAACGCTAAGACTCATAGTCCCACCTTGATGCATGAACTTATCAATATGGGGATTGACCAAAATGCAAATTTTTCCAATCAATGCATGTGCTACTAACCAGTAGAAAAGCACACTCTTTTTCAAATTTTCACAAAGTACAAATACATTTTTGCATGGACATATGATGACCTGAAAGCACATGAAAACCACATCATTCAACACATCATTCCAATCAAGGAGGGTGCCAATCCATTTCAACTAAATATTTTCAAGGTACACCCCATGCTAGAGCCATTAATCAAAAAGGAGCTTAAGAAGCTAATGGATGCATGCATAATTTTTAAAGTCAAACATTCCACATGGGCATCAAACCTTGTGCCAATTTCAATAAATAAGTTAGGAGATATCAAGCATTATGTGGATTTTAAAAACCTTAATTGATCCTATAATAAAGACAATTATTTGGTACCTCTTATGGAATGCATCCTCCAGTAAGTCTCAAGAACTAAAATGTTTTCCCTCCTAGATGGATTTTCTAGTTATAACCAAGACCTTGTTGGACAAGAAGATAGGCTCAAGACCATTTTCACACCAAATGGGGGACATCTTCCTATAAACACGTGTCTTTTGGTATGATTAATGATGATTCTACTTTTCAAAATGTAACGGGCATAGCCTTTAAAGGAATTAGGGAACAACATGGTAGTATATATTGATGATTTCACTGTCTTCTCTAAGTGAAGGTTAGACCACGAACACCACTTCAAGAAAATATGGGATTTTTCTCAATCTAAAAGAAATTTTTTTCTATATCCAAAGGTAACATTCTAGGCCATGTGATATCCAAGAAAATTATCTTTGTAGACCCAAAAAGGGTCAAATAAATCACACATATACCTTCTCCCAACAACAATAAGTCCATTGTGATCCCTCCCAAGAAAATAAAACTTTGTAAGAAGATTTGTGTCTAATTTCTTCCAAATGGTTAAGCCTCTTCAATAGATGATTAACAAGTACACTAATTTTAAATGGAATAATGGAAAAGGAGGCTTTCAACAGAATAAAGGATTCTATAACATAAGCCCTTACCTTGTACAATCTCAAATTCAATAAGGAATTCTCATTGTATACCTTTGCATCTAATTGCTCCTTAACAATCATAATCACTCAAAAATATGACCAAGAAGATGAGAGGCCAATATCGTTTATGAGTAAATGTTTACAAAGTGTTAAACTGAATTATCCTAACATAGGAAAACAAGCATTTGTAGTGTATAAGGTGGTTAAGTAATTTTTTCCATATATCTTTAAGAGGCATGTAAAAGTAATAGTCCTCCAACCTACGGTAGGATCATTTTTTGTGCAAAAGGAGATGGGGGAATGTAGAGGAAACTAGATAACCTTTCTCTAGGAATATGACTTGGAATTAAAACCTTCCAACATTATCAAAGGTCATGGTCTACATAAACACTTTGTTGAGGCATTAGACCTAGAAAAGGAAGAAGAACGATGGGAGAATGAGTTTTCCATGTATTCATATGAAAATCCCTATGTTCCTAAAAATGAAGACTCATGGTACCAAAAACTAAGAAATACCTGTAATAGGGTACCATCCACAAGAACCTAAACCCTAAGAAATGAAGAGCTATAAGAGTTAAATCTTCATAGTACCAGCTAATCAATAGGGTACTCTTTAAAAAGTATGACAATGGAGTATTTCTCTATTTTTTGGAAAATGATGATGCTAGAAGGTTCTCTTAGAAATGCACAATGGGATAACCAACAAACACATCATAGGTGAAACCATTTCATACAAGATCCTTGTGATAGGATACCACTAATCAATGTTATTCAAAGAATCATGTGTTTATGCCAAAAGTTGTTTTTTTTTTCCAAAAGTATATTAGTTACGAGAAAATACCCATTGGTCCTTCGTAACCAATGATGGTATAAGAATTGTTCCAACAATGGGTATTAGTTGTAATTGGAGAAATTTACCCTCATTACTCCAAAAAACACTAGTATATACTTATAGCCCTAGAATACTTCACTCATTGGATGGATACTATTCCACTAACCATAATCGACGATCGAGTGGTCATACAAATCCTCAAGCAACAAATCGTCATTGAGTTTGGAATTCCAACTTCTTTGGTCTTTAATAATGGCTCATATTTATCATCTTTAAAATTAATAAATATGCATTAAATGAAGGCATTATGTTAAGGTACTTAGCTAATTATTACCTCCAAGGAAATGGATTGGATGAGTCTAGTAATAAAAAAATAATATGCATCCTATTGCAAACCATAACAGATCAACAAAGGAATTGGCACAACCTACCCAAAGCATTGTGGGAAGACCAAATAACCCTAAAAGATACTTTAGGGACCTCTCCTTATTTCTTGGGCTATGGAAAAGAAGCCATATTGCGACCCAATATATTCCTACCTTTCTTATATTTATCTCAATATTCCTAAGGCCAATCATGTCCAATAATGCAAATGAGGATTAATACCCTAAGTGAAACTCAAAGAAGAGAGAACCAAAGTAGAATATATTTTTTCCACCCACCAAAAAAATACTAAGAAATGGTTTGATAATAAATATAATAATGAGAATGACTTCCAAATAGGAGACCTTGTGCTCAAATGAGATACACCACATGGAGATAAGGGTAAACACACAAAATTTCGACCCATATGGCTTTATCCCTACTTAGTCACATAAATACTTGGTCTAGGAACATACCAACTTTAAAATCTAGAGGGAGAGACTGAACTTCTCCTACTAAGTGACCAAATTATAAAAAAACACTTTGTATAATGGCCTTAGTACACTAGTACAAAATGGATAATTAATTACTAAAAAAACGACTAAAATCTGCATATAAATGACCATTTTCCAGTCAGTGACCAGTAGTAGCTAATTTACAGTATCTTATAATGCGACCAACTTTTAGTCATTTTTAACTTAGTCATTAATTGGTTGTCTCAATTTTATCGTTTAGTAATATATTTAGTCATAAATTTGGTCATTAATTTAGTCATTGATTTAGTCATTAATTGCCACAATTAATGACCAAATATACAACAAAATATATTACTATATGATCACCTAATAAAACAAATTAATGACCAAAGAAATATGACCAAAATGTTGGTCATGTTATAAGATATTGTAAATTAGCTACTAATAGTCATATATATGCAAATTTTAGTCATCGTTTGAAACCAATTAATGACCAAAGAAATATGACTAAATTTTGATCATGTTATAAGATACTGTAAATTAGCTACTAATAGTCGTATATATGCAAAATTTAGTCGTCATTTGCAATCACAAATTTATCATTTTCATTAGTCATTTATTTTATTTTGGTAGTTTCATATTCATTATATAAACGACTATATTTAGTAGTTTATATTCATTTCATTTACTTTCATTAATAATCATTATAAATGACTAATTTAGTCGTATATTCATGTTATTTGTGTTCATTATTAATCAATATAAACTACTAATTTAGTAGTTTTAGATTGATTTTATGTGTTCATTATTAATCAACATTAATTAATTTGTATGATTTTGCGACTAAATTTAAAAAATTTCATACAATGTGCATGTTCGTCTAATATGAAAACACAAAGTTGCATGTTAATTACAATACTAAACAATATCAAATGCACCCATAAATAATTTCAACCAGAAATTATATTATATGAAATGTTAAAGTATTACAATATGAATTTCCAACTTAATATTGGTTGGACTACAATTTACACATGAAATGATGTTTCATCACTTCAAAACATTATCATTGTGTTGCCAAGGCATTGCAGGTGAATTCACAAACTTTGGAGACTTGAACATCAGTCTCTATGTGTGTGTCTCAGGGAAAATTTTAAGAACCACCCTAAATTTATATGTATAATAAATGGGTGAATCCCCATGATACATAGGAAAAATGGGAGGCGATTTTATCACTAATATAATATGTATATATATTTTTTTGGCGAATCTCTCACCAAATTATATTATCTTGTAAAGTCATGGCGAATCTTTCACTAAATTATAAAATCTTGTAAGATCTTGGAAAATCTTTCACTGAATAATAAAACATTGTGAAGTCTTGGCGAATGTTTTGTTAAAGTATGAAACCATATATGATAATAATAAAACATATTCATTAAACTGTAATATACTAACATACATGTTTGGAAAAAAGAAACATAATTTTCACTTCCTACAAACAATGTTGTGAGTTTTAATGGCCATGCTTGTCATGGTAGGAGAGATTAATGTTTTCTCTACCACTTTTGTCAAGCTACCACTTTTGCCAAGCTATCAAATTTCTTTCTTATTCCATAGACTCCAACTGTGAGATAAAAAAAAAAAACACATCAAGTTTGTTTACCCCAACACGCCAACAAGTAGCAAGCCCCAACTATATAATATAATGAAGTAGTAGGTATCCCAAAGGCCTGAAGGGGATCTAATGGAAAGAAGTGACCGTTGTCAGAAGCCTTCCAATCAATATATAAATATATAAATGTAGATTTATTATTATTTTAATTGGAAATATTTAATTAAAGAATAAAATTTAATTACGTCTCTCCCAATCTAAATTTCTTATTGGCATAATTCACTACCTTCATACCATTTTTAACAACGTTGTAACATGTGGATAAATTTCCTTTTTGGTGCACAATCACCGCCTTATAGGACAATATGGTGCAGTGACCCAACTCCTACAAATCATTATGACAAACTAAGAATAGCAAAGAAGATGAAAGGTTGTATAAACCAGCATATTTTTCAAACAACTAATCCAAGATCAGTACCTTAACTTTTTCATGAAGATATCATATTGAGAATGTTTGAAAAATTGTGGGAAATCTGGGTAGCGACTATCTCTCTTCTACGAGGGTGATGCGGAAAGAGTTAAGATTTCATTGTTTTGAATTTTTTTTTGTTAAATCAAAAAAACCAATATTAATGGAGATATTTGTATTTTTTACTAAATTTTGTGAAGTGACTAACTGTAGCTTTAACCATTCACCTTAAGATTTTTTTTACAATATAATTTCCTAAGTCTATTTAATATCTTCATTATCATAAAAACCAACCTATATCCATCTTAACTCCACATCGACCACTCTTAAAGGGATGAAATCTATTTATCCCTCCCAACACCTGGTAGACCCGGAATTAAGATGGATCTAAGCTGATAGAATTTCCCCTTTAAATAGTCTATGCTCACATGAATACCATGGTATTACCATGGGTCAATACCATGGGTTATCATAAACCTGGAGCTTAAAAACTACTATTAGTAATTTATAAAAATTAATAAAATTAATAATTGATTTTTATTTAATTTTTTTATTTTAACCAAGTTAAAATGTTTAAGTGACATTAAATTACAAGATCCATTTTTACTCTTGATCTACCAAGCCCCAAGAGGGATCAAATATTTTTTCACTCTATGTTAGTTTGCATATCACGATATTTGATCTAGAGTAAAGATGGATCTATGCTACTTTAATTCCCCCCTTTAAATAGGCTACATTCCATGTGAATACCATGGGTCAATACCATGTGCCATCCTTATTTTTATTAATACTAATATTAGGGTTAATAATGTTTTTTGCATGGTATTAATAACAATTTGGCCCATGGTATTTGGCCCATAGGCTTCACCTAAATATAACACATTTTTTGAGTGTTTGTAAATATAAGGTGGATTATGGAGTAAATATAAAAAATGTTTTATTTATTTACCATACGTCCACTTTATTTATATTTTTATTTATTTACACGGTTGCATGTTCATAAATATAAGGTGACATGAGTAAATATAAAAAAATGTTTTATTTATTTACCATACCTCTCGTTTATTTATATTTTTATTAAATTACCATACCTCTTTTATAAATATGGTATTTGGCCCATAGGATTCACTTAAATGAAACCTCGTTTTTGAGCCTTCTTAAATAGAAAGAGGGTTATGGACTAAATATAAAAAGAGATTTTATTTATTTAAAATACCTCTAGTTTATTTGTATTCTTATTTATTTACCATACCTTTGGAGTAAGTATAAAAAGAGCTTTTATTTATTTACCATACCTCCACTGTATTTATATTTTTATTTATAACTATCATAAATACTTTTTCTTGAAAATGAGGGCAAATTGTAACTCCTAATTTCAAGGGCTAAATTTACTTTTTTTACCCTCTCCCTTAAAATATGGTGGGCTAACCTCCATACCTAATTTTTTTATAAAATAAATTTGAGGCGATTTGTAACAATGTACTATGATACAAAATATTCGCCCAATAAAAATATAAAACCCCTTAATTTAGCCCAAGGGCAAAAATTCGCCCCTAAAATTTTCCATTGCGTGTCTTATGTGGGATATTGACTCTAAGGGTATCACTAGACCAGTTCTCTTCTCTCTCTCTTTTTCCATTTGTCGCTCCATTGTTATTGCTCTAAGCCTCTTTCTTTAATTCCTGCTTGTTACCATCAATACTAAGTTCCTTTTCTGAAAACGAAAGAAAATACAATTCAGAGTGTAAGACATGAAATACAATGAACACTAGAATATAAACTAAAGTAGACTACAACGAATTTATATGACATATACCTCAATATCAACAATGTCAAAGTAATTTTTCCCGATACAAGTAAGAAACTCGAACAAGTTTTCTTCAGTTGGACAATAGTAGCCACTATAATGTGGCGAGATGTCCTCTATAAACAAAGAAAATAAAATTTCACCTTATAAAATAACACATTAGTAACTTAGTATTCAACCTTCACGTAAAGCTTAAGCACAATCATGGCAACTAGGTTACATGCTAAAAATCTCAAGTTGTAGATAAGATATGAAAACAAATAATCTGAGGTGTGATGTTTAATCCTTGTCATTTTATTCGTAACAATATTTCATTTTCTAATTCATGAACTTGGTCAAGTATATAAACAACATGAAAATAAACTTTTATGATAGTCATGAAAATATTTTAACACAAAATAGCTATAAGGATTCCAATCAATATTGTGTAATGCTAATTTCAACTTCAAGCTTTGGTTATTGTTTAAATGGACATGATATGAAGTATTTTCAATTTCCTAGTTAAAAGACAAAACAAAATCAAAAGAAACGTTCAAAATATAATCAAACAATAAAGAGAGGATATCATGGAATGGACATTGCAATTATAAAAAAATTGTTTACCTATCCACCAATGTCTTGTCTGACATTCCTAAAACATTTTCTTTCCCAAAATAACCATGAGGTGAAATAACCACAACATTAAAAACCATAGGAATCCCTACGAGAAACATTTCCAAAGTCAATGGCTTAGGTACCTGAAGGATCTCTAACAACAAATGAATCATATCCAAGACATGCTTTTCATTGTCTCCCCATCCTTTTTCCAATCATATTTCCTGTAACCCGCCCACAACAGAGTCAAGTTACAATTAAATGAAGGCATGGACATTTATTTTACCTTTTATATCTTTAAAATTTGAATCCGATTTGTTTCAAGAACATATTAACTCATATTTAAAGTCTTCCTGACATATGAGAAGGTATCAATCAAGCATGACATCAGAAAAATTGACCTCAATGAGGTCCTCAAACAAGGGAGGGCATATTTGTTCTGCTCAAAAGGGAGGGATCCCTCTTTTTCAATTATATCAAGGTTCTCTACTATTTCCTCCTTGTTTTCCTGGATATTAATTTGATCATCCATAACCTGCAACACAAGAAAATCCCAGTCAGTTCATTATATTGTAGTTCTTGCCAATGAAAATGACATATAATTCTTTACAAATGCAATGAAGGCAGGCTTAAAATAAAAAATCTCAATATAAGTGAAGTGTTTTTTGTTTCTTAGCTTACAAATTGGAACATTTCCTGGGTAATTGTCAGAGAATCGAACATCAGCTAAGAAGTGCCCTTACCAAGTTAAAATGAAAGATCTCAATGTAAGTGAAGTGTTTTTTACTTTTTAGCTTACAAATTGGAACATTCCCTAGATAATTGTGAGAGAATCAAAACTCGACTAGGAAGTGCCCTTACCAAGTGATAAAGTTTACTAGGATAAAAATGAAAGGTTCTAAGAGTGGCTAAGATAATGGGTACCTGAAAGGTTTTTAACTTCACCAAGGTATGTTCTTGAAAGATTAGCAAAATTAGACTTGCATCTAGTTTTCGAAGTAAAAAGAGGGAGACCTAAAATACAACTTGTTGCAAGAAAAAATATGATGGAATGGGGTTAAAATATACCCTTATATTGGATTTGAAAGATCAATATGACCTTTTGATAGTTTTGGGGGATGGGTGATGGAAAAATTGATATCTAAGGATGGAATGCAAATGCAGTTAGTAAAATAAAATCCTGGAAGGCCTAATAATAGACACTAAACCAGATAATCACAAACAAATCAATGATATCCAAAATGTTTGTTACTAGGCCCTAAAGTAAGAAACAAACTAGGTTGTGATAAGAAAATTTTAGTAAGTGGTAATGCAAACATGAATAATATCTATATCTTTCTTAGAAATTTCATTCTTGGGCGTCTGGATAGCCAGTTTCTTGAGAGGAACTCAAACAAGGAACCTTATAATTATAACAACTCATTTGTTCCATTTTAAAAGGAGATGCTTGGCTCTTTGACACTAGTTAAGGTGTAGGCTTGAGTAACAAAGATTCAAATCTATTATTTAAAGTGACAAGTATAGAGAAAAGATGAATAGATACTTGGATCCTCTTGTGTAAGAACCTTTGTTTGAGAAAAATGAAAATCATATTTGTGGTGACCAATTAGTTGGTAATAAGAATTCATTACATGTGTAGCATGTGCCACAACAGTATTTGGAGTAAAGCATAGACCACCTGCTTGAATGGCATTGCAGTCTACTCCCTGTCCACATGCATAAAGATCCAAAAACCATATAGAACTATATAATTTTATACAAAGATTAATCATTCTACATAATGACAATTTCAGGGTGCATTCTACCAAACAACACTTTATGGGTGCTACAAAAAGTATAACTATTCGAAAAAATGGACATATAAGGTGTGCCAATAACCCTTATACAAAAAAAAATTGACCGAGTATGATTGGACTCAAACCAACAACTATCATTGAACAAATCATACCATATAACTACCTAACCAAAGCATTGAGTCACGATCTGTGAGGAATACGTACTTACATAGTCAATATTGCATACCTAAAACAAGAATGGGTTTCAACCCTTCAGAGTATATATGTATTAGAAACAAACATGCCACTTCTACATAGCTCCCCCTCAGGCCTGATCACCAAACACAATATCTGAAGACATGAATCATCGTTGATCATAACATAATGAAACAAACAGGCCATTTATATAGATCTCGCCCATAGGCCTGATCACCAAAAACAATGTACAAAGACTAACCATCACCAATCATAACACAATGAAATAAACATGCCACTGCTACATATATCTCCCTTGGGCATGATCACCAAGCACAATGTCCGAAGACTCGAATCATCACATAAAAATCATGCCACTACTATAGATCTTGCCCTCGGGCTTGATCACCAAACACAATGTCCGAAGACTCAAACCATCGTTGATAATAAAAAAAAACATGTTACTGCTACAAAGCTCGCCCTTGGGCCTGATCATAACATAATGAAACAAACATGCCACTCCTATTGTTATATTGTTAGAAGTGTGGAAGAAGTCGGGTGAGATCTTCCTTGGTCAAGGGAAGTATATTATTATGATCCTTCAGAGATTTGGGATGATGGACTGTAAGTCCATGGCCACTCCCATGGTGAATTTTAAGAAGTTGAGAGGCTCTAACTTAGATTTGGTTGATCCCTATATGTATTGGTAATTGATTAGATCCTTGATGTATTTGGTTAATACCATACTAGATATTTTCTTTGTAGTGAACACTCTGAGCCAGTTCATAGTGGAACCTATGCATGTACATTGGATTGTGATAAAGCATGTGTTGCGATATTCGCCTTGTGCATTCATTTATTAATTGAGATATGTGTCAAATGGTGAAGTACAGCTGCAGGGATACATAGATTTTGATTAGGTAGGAAGTGTCGAACATAGGAAGAGCACATTAGGATGTTGCTTCAGTTTGGGTTCTACTATAATATCCAGAATGCCTCAGGTGGATCTGTAAATCTGAGTTCCATACGTAATTTTTGAGGTTTCAGGACAAATGATAAGTATACATGGTGTATCTTTTTTAAAATTTTTGATAATTATACCTGGTGTCTCTTTTTTCAAATTTTCCTTTTTGGTTTCAGGGCCTGATAGTACATTTTCAGAGTTATGCTAGGAAAGAAAAGCTTATATCAAAGGATGCAGAGGATATTAGAACTTTGTTTCCCATGAAAGAATCTCATTTCCCACAGATATGGTGATTATATTTGTACCTGGAATGAAAGGAGCCACATTTTTCTACACCCAATCCTGTGCTGCAAACAATTTGTTAAGGCCACATGAGACCCCATGAAGTCGACGCTCCAATAAGCAATGATATATTGACAATATTTGGGCAAATCATACCTGCTCCCACGTATGTTATTCTCAAATCGAAGTAAAAATTGCAATGGGTAACATATATCACATATTGCATAAATCCCAATTTGGAAAACATTTTGATCAGCTTTGTAATTAGAAAATTTACCTCTCTTTCCAAGCTTTCAGGCCAAAGGTAGGGAAATTTATGAAGTTGCAATTATCACCACCAGTGAAGAACCATTGGAAAAAATCTGCAGAGGAAATTGAATGTGAAGTATTTAGCAAAGCATTTGATTTGTTTCCTGCATATAGATCAACAATGGCATAAAAAATATCAGATGACTAATCCCGTGACTTAAACACTTTCATTAGACAAAGGGATTGAACTCGATTTCAATCTCATAAACACATGTTATTTCTAAATACTCTGCCTAGATTCATGTTAAACCTAGATTCATGCTATTTCTAACTACTTTGACCATGCCGACCACTGATCTGCTGATCCGTCGATCGTCGATATCGCACCCCGCATATCGCATTGGTGGGGTCTATGCCTTCTGCTCCTCCGATCGCCAATCACCCGGATCGCCGATTATCGCAATCGCATATCACTCTGCCTGGGGTCCTGATATCGGGTGCAGCCTACCTCCAACCCGATATATCGAAGATCGCTGATCGGGGGTCCTTCCGCCCTTATGTTAAGTCCTTCCCTTTGGCCTTTTGCGATGCGATTTTTCCTTAAGGAGCCTTAAGCCCATTTTCATAAGAATTTGCCTCCTTTTCAAAGGACCATGGCAAACTTCTTTTTGCGATAACTTCTGCATCCAAAGTCCATTTTAGCCCATTCAAGTTGCAGTAGATTCAGAATGAGAAGATCTATGCAATGGGACTATTTCCAAGAGCATCCTTGGACTTTCATTTTCCTCTATGAGGAACACTTTAGACTTAGAAGTCTATCCAAGATCCATTTTGGATCACACCTAGAGGTATGGCTGCATGTGATCCCTCTGCTAACTTGGCTCGAAATTTCCCCCTACTGGAGGTCTCTGCATGAGTGGATGCCTCCACTTGGTCTCCTCTCAGCATCTCCAATTTTGGCTCCTCCACAATTTTCTGAGACTTCTTATGGAGCTGCAGGTTGAGAGGTAATGTACTCTCCCTCTCAACCACCAAGTCTCTAACATTTTCCTTGCTCCTCAAGGCTTTGCATGCATCTTGAACCTCAAGAGCATACAAGTTCTCAACCCATGAACCAATCTGTTTCAAATGTCTCGTGGTGATGTGTCTAAGGAAAACCTTTCCCTTACCGAAGACAACATCATAGCCTTTGTCCTCCAACATCACGATTGATACCAAATTCTTCTTCAATCCAAGCACATACTTCACATCAGTCAAGGTGATAAGAGCTCCATGCTACCTCTTAAAAGCAACCATGCCCACTCCTGAAACACTATACCTTCCGTCGTCACCCATCTCTATGTGCATCTTGAGGTCTTTCTCCTCCAAGCTGCTAAATAAACTTTTATCGTCGGTCATATGGAATGAGGCTCCATTGTCAAGAAACCAACCACAACCCATCATTGATGACACCATGCATGCAATGAGGGTGAAGTCCATTTTGAACTGAGAGGCCAATCCCTCACCTTCATATCCTTCCGAGGACCCCTTCTTGGACTTCTTTGATGGGCAATTAGTCGCATAATGACCCATCTCGTGACAATTAAAGCATCTCACTTTAGACTTGTCAAACTTCTTCCCTCCATGAGAAGAATTCGATTCGGAATGGGACACCTTCCCCTTCCCTTTCCTTGCCTTACTCGCTAAGGCAAGATTTTCTTCATCCTCCTTGGATGAAGAACCATCTCATGTGCTCCTCCTGATCTCCTCCTGCATGAGATCCGACCACAGTCGTTCCCAATCTAACAGTTTCTCCCTTCCATTCACAGAGTCTTGGTAGCTATGCCAGCTCTTTGGAAGACCGAGGAGAGCAAGGCTCACCATATCATCATCAACAGTAGTTATTCCCACACTTCCAAGCTCATCTCTACAGGTGGTGAGCTTGTTCAGATATGTGGAAATAGTATCACCATTCTCCATCTTGATTCTCCGAAGCTTATCCTTGAGCGCTAGTTTCCTCTGGTTGCTATTGTTCTGATATAGGTTCTTCAATGTCTTCCACGTTGAAAACGGAGTCTCCTTCCCATGGAGACTTGAGAAAATATGGTCTCGAACTCCCTCAAGGATGATCCGTCTCGCCCTCGCCACATACTTCTTCCATTCAGCCAACTCTTGTGCATTAGCTGTAGCTGGCTTGGGGATTTCTTGATTAATGAAATCCTTCAAACCATTGACTTCTAATACCACTTCCATGCGATCTTTCCATGTTATGTAATTCGAGCTACCATCTAAGGCATACTCGAGTCTCAAGCCATAGAACGCCATTGACCAACCTGAAGTATGAGATGAATTCAATTTGTACCTGCAACCAAGAACTTCAAACTTCAAATTTCCTTCTTTGTATACTATTTATAGCTTTGATAAACTTTTTTCTGATACCATGTATAATTTCCTGCAAATTCTCTATTTGCCTTTGAGATCTATGTAGAAAATCTGATTGTAGATGAACTCGATAATGCAATATACCAAAGCAAAATAATATAATCTAATTCTACTATCAAACTTGCGGAAGCTTAAAGATCGAGCTGAATCAGAGCTTGACACATATAACCATAAGAAGAAGAATCAATTCACATGAAACACAAAAAGTACTCAAGGGAAAGCCTCAGCTAAAAACCCCATTATCTGTATTATCATACAAGGTGGAAATACATCAAGATTACACAAAGCTTTAGCTCTCATAGCTAGCCAGCTCTCAGTACAATCCTCCTGGATGCTCACAGGTAAACAAGGCTTCTCACAAACCTTCTCCTTAGCCCTCCAAGCCTCCTATTTCCTTGCGCAATTTCTCCTGGGTGATCCTACTGTTACCAAGTGTAACACTGATCACTCACACTGATCTCACACCCTATAAAACTACACAATCCTCAAGGAACCTTGTTCCTTCTGCATGGATGAGTTTCCTTTATAGGAAAATTCCTCCAACTTATAGTACAATGTCCCGTCTTTAATCTCAACTGGGTCTTTGTCTGAACTGACATGCATGAGTTATTTATGATAGAATTCTCAGTGATCTAGAGTACACTAGTTTCATGCATGCATGCATTAACTGACTGAACTCACAATTAGTTCCTCAAACTATTTAGAACTAATTTAACTGGACTTAACTCAGTTAACTAAGCTAACTAATTACAACTCAAATACAACTCATCCTTATCTCCTTAATTAATGGATAATCTCCTTAATTTAAGGGATAATTGTTGCGTGACTTCACAAAGACTTCTAGCTTGAATTTCTCCAACTAATTAATCCAAAATGAATTAATTAATTATTTTTCAAGCTGCTGGTGAGACTAAATTCGAATTTTAATTCAAGGAAAAATTAAAATTGGAATATCCTGAATGTTATTTTTAGCATTTCCTATTGCTATTCTCAACACAAAGTTCATACCCTCTCCTTAGCACTACCACTTTGCAAGACGAAGAATAAATGTGAAATAGATGTGCAACCCACTAAATAAGTTGGTAAGGTTGTTGCAACATATATAGGTGGTCATGTCACATTGCAAAAGGAGGTGTTGGCCCACTCCCATTTTCGATAATTTATCAACCTTTGAATTTAATTCCCTGTGAATGTGATAAAATGATATTAACCTAAAGATTCTAATAAGCTCCATAATTCTAATCATCCTCCTATCCAATAAAGAAGTGTATAAGGAAGTATAACCTTTCATCCACTCTATAATAGCCTTTGAATCCCTTATGACTTGTAATTTTAGATTGTTGAAGTGACGTAATTGCGATGACTAACATAAATGACTGATTCATATTACTGTAGTTCTTGTTAGGTAGTCATATTTTTGTTCCTTGACTAAATTAGTCATTCACGTTAGCCATTTTTAGTAGTATTACTTATTATCTAGTCGTATATTTTAATTCAAGACTAAATTAATCATTTATGTTAGTCATTTTTAGTTTGATATCTTAATATTGCTAATTTTTGGTAGTATTTCACCTAGAAAAGTTGTGGTGACTAACTTTTTTAGTCACCTAATCACTAATTTTACCATTTTCTACTAGTGGTAGCTATCATGTGTACATAAATAAGTTATCTTTCCTATTCTACTTTCCTTTTTTCTTTCATTCTCCCTTCTAATTTTTAGTTAACTAATTAGTTGTGATTTTGTACATAAATAAATCTCACTTTCAAATTAGATTCTCTGCAATTTTCTTTAATAAAGGCTCTCCCTACTAGGTTGCTACTTTTAGGTAGAGCATGGAAAATTGTGAATCTATGTGTAAAATCCAAGTCTAATTCATGATAACCACAATTTCAAGTTTTTCCTGTATGGACAATATGATCAATACCACATACAGAACACTATGTGAATAGTGAAAATGTAGAATGGAATTTAACCCAATTATTGAGATCGTTCATAGGCCTCAAAAAGTCCCATATAGTATTAACCTGGGCCTCATTCCAATTTAAAGAATAAATATTGGGAAGTGATATCAAGGAGACATATCTATTACAACCAATTTATAAATTTTCATGCATAGGAATAATCCCAACTATCTTGCATAGGAAAGAATAGGATCCTTCATCCACCTTATGGCCCAATTGAGCCTATGAAAAAAATATAGTTGTGAATACACAAAAAGGTAAAGGCTTGAGAAATGCTTCCTAAATAGCTAGGACATGTAGGTATCTTCACCAAGGCTATGGACACTCGTTGGATGTGAAGTGAGGCCTGTGATTTTGGGTTGTCTCCATTAGGGCTATGGATTCTCATGGGAAGTGGAGACAAACCAAATACTCATAGTAAACACTTGATCTGTCTATCTCCTAAAATCTCACTATCTCTATAACATCAAAGTCCAAGATGAATAGGTAGGCTTATGCTATAAGTCATACCCTTTTGGCCCTTCCTTAGGCTTCAACTAAGATTGGGAAAGGGAAGGTTACTTAGCTCAACATTCCCCAATTCTAAGTAGTGATATCCTCATGGAAAGATCAATAAACCTTATAGGTACACTTATTATAGGTGATTTGTAGCTTATTCCTTGGAAACACTCAGAGATTCATATGTTATAACAATGCATTGCCAATTGTTGTAGCATCTACAACACCCTCATTTTTCTCCCAGTGTCACCAATGCCTAGAGAAAATTTAGGGTCACACCTACTCTTGAGTCTCATCATACTGCTACCAAGTTTCATTTGACCTTTTCTAAGCTAAACTCATCTTGTTATTAGCCTTGACACCACTTAAGATGAAATTTAAGCAAGTTTTAAGAAGTTGCTCAACCCAATTATATAGCACTAGGATATTGACCATTCCAGTAATAAAGTGTTGGGAAAATGGTCATCCCAACAATGAAACACTCCAAAAGTTAATTCTCTTAGTCATATGACATTTAATGAAATGGTGTAACTTAGCCTTTTGTCTTGTAAACTTGTTTGATTCAATAATGTATTGTCGTGATGTTCATCATCCCAGTGACATAATGCTACAACGTTGGCTTAGCTAGCAATACATCACTTAAAAAGTGACCTAAATTAACCTTTTCCATTTTTAAACTTTCTTCTTCCGACCATGTTTCACTCCAAACTTGGTCGACTTAGCAATATATCACCCTGGACTAGGTTATCTCAATGATTTCTTTACAAACCTCCTTAACTCAATGCTATATCACTTTGATAGTGGTTATATCAAAGCTATATGTCTAGGATGATGGTTATCCCAATGATAAACTCTCTTTCTTTTGCTTCTTTCGTAGAAATTATACCTTGATTCAACTTCTCTCTAATATATTGCTAGCTAAAGTGATAATGGAATTAAACATTAAGATGCATTTATTACCTTGTTTTCCACACCCAAACTGAATAAAAAGACTATAAAAGCCCCCATATTTCTCTCATTCTTCAAATTTGTTAGCTCTTTATCTCTCTTGTGTGATTGAAAACATCAATTGGGGAGAAGACTTCCTCAATCCTCATCAACATCAGGTGTCAAGAAAATCATCTTACGTATGAATATTTCATTCCCACTTGGTTTTTTATTTTGTTTTATTTGTTTATTTTATGAATGAAATTTCCCATGTCCATCGATGTCCCAATTTCTTCTCTTTTTCATTATCAAATAACTCCCTCACTCCTTTCTCTCCATTGACTATGCAAATATAATGCTTCTTTCCAAGTAGATGGATACGCCATCACATTTCCCATCAAGTCATGTGTTAAGTGTGTTTGTTGCTACAAGAATTATTAAACATGTTGGACACTTCTATCATGTTGATGAATGAAATGATAGCCTAATTTTATTGTTTATTCTTTCATTTATGGGGAAGACAAGTTGTCAATCCATGTTCAATGCAATTCCTGAGAAGTGTGTTTTCAATATATTGTTGTAGTGTCTTTTGATTTAGAACCAATCAAACCTACTTCCGCATAAATTTTTCCAGCACCTCACTAGTTTACGAACACGTGGTTGATAATTTAATGAACAACAATTTAAGCAATTAAATTGCCCGACAATAATTCACTAATTTAAGCTAATACTCTCCCTTTAGGTAGGTCATCTTAGGTACTATATCTTGTAGTGACATGTACTTATATCATAAGTGACATGCTAAGCTCTTTAAAAGAGTAATCTATGGGTGCTCTTAAGTGATTATATAATGTGGCACTTACATGATACCAACAACCTCAGTCTTTCCTTTGGGTTGAGAGGAGGGTTGATTTCTTTCCTTAGGTGGTCCTCAATGCCCAAATTTTTTACATCATAGAAAAAGCCTTACCATTCTAACAAAATTCTTTATGATAGGAAAAATGTCCAAAATAATGTAAGAATTGAGGGAAAAGCTCTTGTACTTTGTTTTTCTAAGAGATAATTTTGTTTTGTAAACATTTTATTCTACTAGCCCCATAGGTGGTGGAAAAGCTTCACAATTCTAACAAAATTCTTTATGATAGTAAATATGTCTAAAGATAATGTAATAATTAAGGGAAAAACTCTTCTATTTAGTTTTTTTAAAAGATAATTTTGTTTCAAAAATCTTTTATTCTCTTATTTCCATAAGTGATTTACATCCTCACCATCTACCCAAAAACTTAAATTAATAACATTTGGTCCTGATGATGAACCACACTTGTTGGTTCGAAATGCGTTGGCAAAAAAATTCTCTCATGTGATTTCTGCCAAAAAAACTTTGTTTAAAACATAATGGAAGACTAAATCTACACAAACTAATTAATAAATATTAAAATATATAAACTCTTACCCTATACTATATGATCGATTAAAAAATAAGTTATGATTAATATTTAATACAATATAGTGATTCTTGTGATTGATTTTTCGTTTTCTTACTAATAACCATTATAGATTCTTAACTTCTTTTTTAAAAACCAATAACAAACAAAGGAGTCGTCTAACGAGGTGGAGGAATTGCCCGGACGGCCAAAAGTCACTGGAATCCGGGTAAAAAAATTTCAAAAAATCTTGTAGAAGCAGTGTTTGAATCGTGTTTTTGATGGTGGAAATGGATTCAGCACCATCAAAAATGTTTAGGACACCTAAAATTTTGAAGTTTAAGAACTAACTTGGATTTACAAAAATCTTTACCGAATTTTCTCTAATTATAACCAGAATTTCCATAACTTTCCGTGCATCTTGTTAGACTACACTACAAACAAATAGTGTTTACCCACCCAACTCAACGACATTCAATTTTACGACCGGGGACATATACTTTGAGACCGTCACAACATAACCAACATTCAATGTTACCTCCGCAGCCCGTTACAAAACCTCATGTGAACGTGGTCAACAGCTTTGAAAATCATTGGACTCTAACAATATGACGATTTTACCTATATCCACGAAATTCTTCCAAATTTCTTCATCGTCATGCCACAGTAAATTTAAATTAATACGATCAACTCACCTTCTCATAAGATTTAGTGTACGGTCCCGTAACACTACAATTTTTTCGAGAAAATAATGAATATTTCATCAAAAAAGTCTATAGAAATTTTGGAAATTTTAGTTATAATTGTTAAAATTCAAAATTTTAAGTGTTTTGTAGTTTTTTTTTTATAATATTAAATTTATTTTTACTATAAAAAAAATCATTTAAACATTCACAAAATTAATTTTTTTTGAAAAACATTTCACTAAATCCTATCACTAATTTCACTATCCATAAGAAATTGTAACCCCTATAAACAACACCAAAATCTGATAACACTGCGGCCCTTTTTATGGTAGAAATTTGCAGGGAATTTATTCAGTCAATACAGACATTTCCTTTCCTCGATCAATTTTCCACACAAACACCATTTTTCATTAGAATTTCAGAATACTGCAATTTTCTCTCGAGGAAATTTTCACACTTTTTATTGCCTCATTCAAGTCAAGTCAATACATATATTTATCTGATTACTTTTCCATTTTTCATTAAAATCTGATCATACTGTGCTTTTTACTGACCAGATTTAAAGGACAGGACGATAAAATCTGATAATACTGGGATTCCATTCACTTTCCACCCAATTTATTCTTTGTCAGGAATTTCAAGTCCATACAGACATTTCTATTATTGCTTTTCCAAATTCAACTACTTTTCATTAAAATTTGAGAATACAACCATTATTTGTGCAGTGAAGAAATTTGCAGGCAATTGATTGAGCAATATGCCCACTCAAGTCAAGTCAATACGAACATTTCTCTCATCACTTTCCCATCTTGATCGCCATGGTCCGTTTGTCATAAGTTTCTGTGAAATTTTCATTCATTCATGGATATGCCTACTGACATTCTCAGGTCAATTGGGACATTTTTGTTATCATATTTCGAAGTCCCATCACCATCATTTTCACGAGGGTTGCCCTTTATTTTCTTATATGCAAGTTTAAGGATGGTCAGTGGCTAAATTTCAAAGGCTTTTACTGGTATTTTACATTTTTTTTAACAGATATGGTATTTTTAAAATCTACACTCAATTAGGTATTTAAAACATTGATTTGATAAGTGGCTATATGGCCATTTTAAGTAATGGATAAATAGTAGTTATAATTTTTAAAATTGGAATATTAATATTTTTGGTATTTTTATAATATAATAGGGAATTTTGTTTTTTCTATAAAACAGAGTATTTGCAGCCTAATTTAAATATAGCTAAATTAAAGTAAAAAACTATGAAGATTTGACAAAATGGAAGCTTATATAAGTACATGCAGAAACATGAAACTAAAACTAGAAGAAAAAGAGGTAAAATTGGAAAACAAGAGATTAGGAAAAAAAATGGGCTATAATTAATTATATAAAGTGCACTAAAGACAATTCCTTACCAATCAAACTTGTGATTTCAATAATTTTCTGCAGAATTTTAGAGAAATTAGACGGGAAAATCCCACGAGAAAAGCTTCCAAAAAGTCGCACTAAAGACAACTCTTTTTTAAGATAAAAATAAATATTTAGGAATATTATTTTATAACTTTAAAAAGCACCCTTCACAAATCATGGTCAATAAAAAAAAATTGTCATTTGATGACCAAAATAAACCATGAATGGTAATTTCACTATCAAATTTCACCCTTCATGGAGATATTAATTTGACTTATGAAAGGGCAATATCGGTCTACCATGTAGAGCTTTTACTCATAAAATTAAAGAAATTTACATTCAATTTGAACTCTTTTTTAATGAATGATTCTAGAACAAGTTATTTAATTTGTAAAATTTAAAGATTTTGATAACAAATTGTTAATGATTTTCCCTTTATAAATATACCACTTTTATGAATTTTCTTTTAAATAGAAATTTTGGTTTCCATAAAATTTAAATTATCAAACATAATAAAGTTTGTTCAAATTTGGAGTACACTAATGTGTTTTGTTTATTATTATCTTAAGGCTTTATTGCTATAGTCCCACATAGATGAAGTAGTTCATAAATGAATTTTAATGTTATTGTCCATTTTTTATGGACTACACTTATGTGCTTAGTTTATTATTATCTTAAACCTTTATATTACTATGATCCCACATAGATGAAGTAGTTCATAAATGAATTTTAATGTTATTGTTCATTTCTATCTATGTTATACTTTACACATAGTCGCACTAAAGACAACTCTTTTTTAAGATAAAAATAAATATTTAGAAATATTATTTTATAACTTTAAAAAGCACCCTTCACAAATCATGGTCAATAAAAAAAAAATTGTCATTTGATGACCAAAATAAACCATGAATGGTAATTTCACTATCAAATTTCACCCTTCATGGAGATATTAATTTGACTTATGAAAGGGCAATATCGGTCTACCATGTAGAGCTTTTACTCATAAAATTAAAGAAATTTACATTCAATTTGAACTCTTTTTTAATGAATGATTCTAGAACAAGTTATTTAATTTGTAAAATTCAAAGATTTTGATAACGAATTGTTAATGATCTTCCCTTTATAAAAATACCACTTTTATGAATTTTCTTTTAAACAGAAATTTTGGTTTCCATAAAATTTAAATTATCAAACATAATAAAGTTTGTTCAAATTTGGAGTACACTAATGTGTTTTGTTTATTATTATCTTAAGGCTTTATTGCTATAGTCCCACATAGATGAAGTAGTTCATAAATGAATTTTAATGTTATTGTCCATTTTTTATGGACTACACTTATGAGCTTAGTTTATTATTATCTTAAACCTTTATATTACTATGATCCCACATAGATGAAGTAGTTCATAAATGAATTTTAATGTTATTGTTCATTTCTATCTATGTTATACTTTACACATAGTTTGCTTGCAACCTTTATTTTAATATCATCATCATTTATTTTAACAATTTGATTAATTGAAAAAATTAATATATTAATAAAAGAAATATTTCTTATATAATTCTTCATTTGTCCATGATTTTTACCATGACTCACAAATTTTACTGGACAAATGATCCACTTTGGCCTATGAGTGCCTCAATTCTCTACTCACATGTGCTAATTATTAATGTTTAATTATTACTTAGAGAGTATTTTTTTAGATAAGCAAAAATCATATTTGTGAGCACTCTATTACCATGACATTAGAAAAATTTATAATAAAATATGCACAACACAATAACTTACAATTTAATAAAAAATCTTAGAGATCAGGGGATTACTAGGTAACAATTGAAAGGTTGAAATAGTTTCCAACCGTGAATAATGAACAACCCTTCGTTTTCACACATCAAGTGGCCAAGGGATTACTAGGTAACAATTGAAAGGTTGAAATAGTTTCCAACCGTGAATAATGAACAACCCTTCATTTTCACATGTCAAGTGGTTAAAGGACCACCCTCCCATTTCACATTAAATGCTAACTAGTCCATCTTTTAAGAAATAATAAAAATAATGTGGACGGTACCATAGTAATTAATGATAAAGTGCATTGTGGGTTGAGATCATAGTAATTAATGATAAAGTGCATTGTGCGTGGAGGTCAATTACTGCCATCATTACACAATAAGAGGTGAAACATTTCAACCAATAATATTTGAGATAAATGAATCTAAATTTTATATAAAAATAATAAATTTCATTCCATAATGTTAAACTTTGAATAAACTTTAATTTTTTGTAGTCAAAGAAAAGCTAACTAAAAACTAAAACACTAACACAAATATATACATATAAATAATTAAAATCATTTCATAATGTTAAATTTTGAATAAATTTTAAATTTGTTTAGTAAAAAAAAAATTAACTGCAGGTCAACTAAAATTGAATATCTAACCACACTTATAATAACTAGTTTTTTTCATAATTAATAAACAAAGAATTTGATTTTTCTATAGCTAATTATGTATGCAAATTTTATGGAAGATTATAAATCCCATATAACTATTCAATTGAAGTGTAATCCATTTCTATATATCAATCTAGTCCAACACAATACACTGGTTTGATGTTAAATATGTAAGTTTTAATCTTTTAAGCTAGTTTAGATTTTTGTTAATACAACTTTGTTTTTACAAGGACTTATCTTTTATGATTTGAATTGATATTAATGAATTATATTTATTGTTTGTAGATTGTTAGTGACTATGGAGTTTCCAAGTTGTTCAATGAGAAAGTTGTAGCCAGAGAAGAGGAGAGGAGGGTATTTGGTTTAAAATCTTTTCACATACACATTTAAGAGATTTCTAGTTTGTAAGCTAAACAAATATATTCCTTCTAGTACATTTTACAATTTTTCATTTTCTTGATGCCATAAACACCGGGAATAACGAATACATGGCCAATTGATTCGAATTGATATTAATGAATTATATTTATTGTTTGCAGGTTGTTAGTGACTATGGAGTTACCAAGTTGTTCAATGAGAAAGTTATAGCCAAAGAAGAGGAGAGGAGGGTATTTGGTTTAAAAGCACTTCACATACACATTTCAGAGCTTTATAGTTTGTAAGTAAGCTAAGCAAATATATTCCTTCTCGTACATTTTAAAAAACTTCATTTTCTTGATGTTATAGACACCTAGGAATAAGAATACCAGGGCTATATATATATATATATATATATATATATATATATATATATATATATATATATATATATATATATATATATATATATATATATATATATATTGCGCAATAATTAGGTATGTAGATTGGTAAAGCCGAGTCTTCCCTTTTTACTCCCATGCTTGTGGGATGTTAGCTTACTCTTTTCCACACTTTTATTTTTACCACTATTTTTCCCCTCACAATGTCTTTGTTGGCTTGTTTGTGCCCCTTCCTCAACTTAATGCCTTTTTCTTTGTTGGCTTCGAGTCCTTGATTCTGAATTTCGGAAGGGATTTTTTCTTGGACTTGTGCCTACCTAGATAGTTGAGACCAAATGCTACTTTTTCCTTTGTAGATCTAACAAGTTTTATAATATCACTGAATTCACATCTACTTTTCTTTCTCATTCTTTGACAATCCTCTCATTTTCTTCCTTGCAACTTCTCAGCTCAACTCTCAAAATCCTGAGGGTTTCCATTAAATCAAGGGAGTTCTTTCTTGACCTTTTTCCCATTGAATCCTCTTCCTGAAGATGATAGGATTTGGGCATGTTGTATTCAACAATGTTGCTACTCCTTCCTTTATTTCTTGCTAGAATTTTGTATTGTGTGTGTGTGTGTGTGTGTGTTGTTGCATACACATGAATGTTAGTCAAACCAAACATAAAATAACTAAATTTATTCATCACCTTGTTATAATTGCAATAAGATTGTTTATCTAAAAATGGATGAAAAAAATCAAATCCTATGTTAGTATGCAAGTTATAAACAAAACAACATATCAACAATTTGTCAAGCCAAAAGCCACATCAGTTGTAATAACAATTAAATTATCAGATTAATTGTTTATCCTGTGTGTGTGAGGGAGAGCCACTTCAGGTCCAATGTTGAACTTTCGTTCTGATACCACTATGTAACCACATCCCTTCCACCCCCTTAAAGATTCTCAAGCTAAGAAAGGTGTTACTTATTGTTTGACCTAATCTCCAAGCTCTATTATGAATATGGGGTTAGTAAAAACCTCATTTTTGCAAGTCTATAGAATTAATTCTTTATGCCACCATTGTATTCAACTCATTGAGAGCTTTCCAGCGATGTCACTCTTACTTCGATTTGAGCCCCAGATCAAAAGTTATACTTAAATGAAGTTCTAGCCCATCGTTAGAGTCCATGCTAGTAAAGTTCCCATGTGAAGCCCACACAATCTTGACAAGTCAACTTAGTGGGTCCTACATCCAGGCCCTCGTCACACTACCACTGATATCACCACCCATGGCATTCAACATCAAATATGATGTGGGTAGCAGTGGGTGGCGAGCAGTAAGGCAAGCTCACGATTCCACCTTGGAATTCTAACAAAATTATTTAACTCCCACTGGCACACTCATATAAGATAACTCATTCTAGGACCTTGGTGACAAGCGGTGAGAAGTGGGCGATAAGGTAGGTTCCACCCTTAAGGTTACCTCTAGACTGGACCACTAGGTCTCTCACCCACTACCAAATCACGGTTGGTCAAATATATCGACCATGTCACTCTATTGAATATAACTACTACGACCCATCACTGTTAACCAAACCCTATACATAAGGCAAGGTTCCACTGAGGTGCGCTTCCACCAATGCCCACTCAAGGTTAGGCTGCCAACATTCATATGAGTTTTTACTCTACCACTCATTGGTGCCAACATCATGACATTCACTACAAAAAATAGCATTCCCGGGGAAATTGATGCAGGAGCATCGACCCGTCCTCTGAAAAGTCAGCAAGAACCACTTCTAGGAGGAAAAAATGAGAAAAAATGCATCAAAAGGCAAGGGATTTGTTAAAAATCTTGAAAAATCGTATCCATGAGGGATCTTAGAAATTTGTTAAGAGCTTTGTAGAAAATCCATGTTGAGAGCTTTATGGAGAAGATCATGGATCTTGAAATGATCCACAATATTGTAATTTACTCTATAAATTGTAGCCTTTGGGAATTGAAAAGAGGCAGTCAATTAGATGAATATTAGACCCATTGAGGCACCATGTAATAGCATAACAATTAAGATAATTTTAATGCCTAGTTTATGTGATTTGTTAATGTGCATGGTGATTTAATGCATTTATGGCTTGATGCATAGATCCATTGACTTTGTTTGATGAATTAGCATTACATGTAGACCACAAGGTTGTTAAGATTTTGTAATGGAAGTGAGGATGAGCTAATTTTGTGGGTTCATAACACACATATCCCAAGATCGAACCAGTAAAAATATTGAAAACGAAGAGACCCCAAAATTCATTTTCATCAAGTGGTATTAGAGAGTAGAATATTCTTGTGCGTAGTGTGAAGGAGACGTAGTGGAAGAAGGTACAAGTTGATTGATGATCTGGTAAGAGATTTTTTTTCTCTATTCATGGGATAGCAGAGGAAGGTGAGAAGATTTGCAGCAACCTAGAGCAAGGAGTTCTCAATTGGTTCTAGAGGAAAGAACTAGGGAGATGCCAAGAGCCCAAACTCAGTAGAAAATTTGGTGAGGCATCGTGTAACAAGGTGGAGACTTGTTAATGTAGAGGCATGTTGCAGCTCATGAGTTGAATATGTTATGAGAAGACTAGAAAGCATATGACCAGGAGGTCATAAATTTTTGTACCTTGGGAGTCTGATGGAGGAGCATCGACCCATCATCTGAAAAATCAGCAAGAACCACTTCTAGAAGGAAAAAATGAGAAAAAATGCATCAAAAGGCAAGGGATTTGTTAAAAATATTTAAAAATCATATCCATGAGGGATCTTAGAAATTTGTTAAGAGCTTTGTAAAAAAGTCCATGTTGAGAACTTTGTGAAAAAAATAGAGCTTTGTGGAGAGGATCATGTTGAGAGCTTTATGGAGAAGATCATGGATCTTGAAATGATCCACAATATTTTAATTTCCTCTATGAATTGTAGCCTTTGGGCATTGAAAAAAGGAGGTCAATTGGATGAATATTAGACCCGTTGAGGCTTCATGTAATAGCATAACAATTAAGTTAATTTTAATGCCTAGTTTATGTGATTATGTTAATGTGCATGGTGATTTAATGCATTTATGGCTTGATGCATAGATCCATTGACTTTGTTTGATGAATTAATGTTACATGTAGACCACAAGGTTGTTAATTTTTTGCAGTGGAAGTGAGGATGAGCTAATTTTGTGGGTTCATAACCCACAGATCCCAAGATCAAACCAGTAAAAATATTGAAAACGAAGAGACCCAAAAATTCGTTTTCATCAAGTGGTATTAGAGAGCAGAATATTCTTGTGCATAGTGTGAAGGAGAAGCAGTGGAAGAAGGCACAAGTTGATTGATGATCTGGAAAGAGATGTTTTTCCTCTATGTAGGGGATAATAGAGGAACGTGAGAATATTTGCAACAACCTAGAGCAAGGAGTGCTCAATTGGTTCTAGAGGAAAGAACTAGCGAGATGCCAAGAGCCCAAACTCAGGAGAAAATTTGGTGAGGCATCAGGTAACAAGGTGGACACTTGTTACTGTAGAGGCATGTTGCAACTCATGAGTTGAATCTGTTACGAGAAGACCACAGGAGGTCATAAATTTTTGGACCTTGAGAGTCTGATGCAAGAGCATCGACCCATCATCTGAAAAATCAGCAAGAACCACTTCTAGAAGGAAAAAATGAGAAAAAATGCATCAAAAGGCAAGGGATTTGTTAAAAATCTTGAAAAATCGTATCCACGAGGGATCTTAGAAATTTGTTAAGAGCTTTGTAAAAAAAACCATGTTGAGAGCTTTGAGAAAAAAATCCATGTTGAGAGCTTTGTGGAGAGGATCATGTTGAGAGCTTTATGGAGAAGATCACAGACCTTGAAATGATCCACAATATTGTAATTTCCTCTATGAATTGTATCCTTTGGGCATTGAAAAAAGGAGGTCAATTGGATGACTATTAGACCCGCCGAGGCTTCATGTAGTAGCATAGAAATTAAGTTAATTTTAATGCCTAGTTTATGTGATTATGTTAATGTGCATGGTGATTTAATGCATTTATGGCTTGATGCATAGATCCATTGACTTTATTTTATGAATTAGCATTACATGTATACCACAAGGTTGTTAAGTTTTTGTAGTGGAAGCGAGGATGAGCTAATTTTGTGGGTTCATATCCCATAGGTCCCAAGATCGAACCAGTAAAAATATTGAAAATAAAGAGACCCCAAAATTTGTTTTCATCAGAAATTTCTATAAAGAGGAGGATGATCTCCTCACCAAAGTCCAACAACTTATGGTCTTAACCCAAGACCATCCCAGGGTTCTGGCCCAAGGCCTAAGGTCTTAGCCTCCAAATTTAAACAAAGTAATCATAATGAAACCATTTAGAACTTATGCATTCATTTACATACTATCATAATGCATTAGCATAACCATAAATGCATGACTATACATTATTCATGATAATGATAGTCAACAAAAAAGTATAGGCATACAACAAACCATGAATTTCAATTTACATGACATCATTCCATCATGGCCATATTAGCGAGCTTCACAACACAATAAATCACTTATATTTATAACGCGTAAGGTACTGCATTAATGACAACATAATAGAATTCTTCACAGTCCATAAGATGTTTCACATAAGCAATGTACACTTACCTATTTGTTTAAATATGGATGGAAACTGAAGGAAGGAATTCAACTCTCCACCCAACCATAGGTCAACTACACTGCAATATTTCTTGTAGCTAAGCACCCCCAAGTTAGATCCAAAGTCCAAGGGAATTCTTGTTCAAGTAAATTCACACCCAAAGCATAGTCACATACCCAAGAGAAGGATTCCACTATCATCATGGTTTAACAACTTCTTATGAAAATTCGCTTGAAATGCAACAACTAGAATTAATTATTCTCATTGATTATATTCTGTAGTTTATATTGTTACGACAAAATAACAAATTAATCACATTGTAATTCTTCACCATAAAATACCACAGAAATAAAAATAGTAGAACTAAGAAAATGCTAACACACACACACAATAATTTGACACAGATATTTTTGGAAAATTTCCCCAGATAAAACCAATGCTGGAAAACCAGTGCAACAAATGAGGGTTTCATTATTATGCAGCAGTGAAATTCTGAGTACAATATTTGGATGCCCAATTGGCTATCCAATCAACAAATATCTGACAAAAATAATTAGAGAGAAAATTTCTCTTTCTCCACCAGCAATTTTTACATTGCCTCTGTGCAGATCCTCACTTGTGTGGCTGGAATCCCTTATTTTATCAAGTTGTCTTGCCTGTCTCTACTGTTGGAAGTGACTCTCCGTACCTCCAGAAGACTTTCCCGACCTTTTGAAACTAAATTGACCTCCCTCTCAGCTAAATCGAATTGCTCTGCTGAAGCTTTTATGTAGCCCCTACGCAACCTCATTGTGGAATACTCCTATCACTTGTTGTTACCTCTCCAAAACTGCAAATCCTCCTCCAGACTCACTATCTCTACCCCTCACTGTGTCTGCATCACCTCTTTGGCTTGAACTATCTTTGCTGAATCACTACAGCTAGGAAGCTCGATTTCTACCAAGGAACTCGACCTCAACTATGATTTGATGTGTCTTGCTCCAACCCCATCGACCTCCTCTTCTAATCTCCAATTGGATCACCAACGACCATGATTAAGTCCTTATCAACAGATGAGATCATTTCTGAGTTGATCCATGTGAGTTTCTAGATAAATATCACCTTCCTTAATTAATTTATGTTAATTAATCATTTTCCCCAAGTTAGACTTAGGAAAAAAATAATTATTGATTAATTAACTTAATTAAGGCATCTCTAGGTGGTTTCTCCTGGAACTTTTTTTGGGTTTTGGAGCTCTAGTGTTTTTGAGCCCCTCTGACCAAAGTCAATACTAGAACACATGTTCGATGCTACAAAGCTAATATTGCTCAATAGCCATAAGCAACATAGTCGCTCACTCACTCCTTGAGTCAAAATCATAAGGCTTCACATAGATTCAAATGAACATTACTAAGCTCGAGGAGGATGAACCTAATGTATAAATGGTTTAACTATCGTTCTTTCTTAGCAAACACTACAGGGGTCGGTAGTCCACTGAATAGATGGTTTTACAACTCTCTCAATAAGCACCGTAGCGATTATTTCCCTTTCAAGTGTTTCATCACCCAACAACAAGCACCAAGTAGTTCGAGCATCTTGAGCTTCCCTCTAACGATCCAGGATTAGAATCACCATCCAATGGCCTCAATACAAGAGATGCAAGGAATAACACCCCAAGTTTTGAAAGAATGGCCCTCAAAGACATTTTGGTCCAACTTAGTTTTTTAACTTAGCTCTGGTAGCACCTTGCTTTATCTTTCTACAATGATTTACTTACATGCACTCTATTCTACAACTTATCTCCTTCTTTGCATGCCATCCTTTCTAATTCTTTTTAGGCCATGCCTTTTTGCTAACCATTCTCTTGTATTTTTTTTCCTTCCTGAGGCATTCATTTTGCTATCTCGATCCCCAAGGAGTAAACAGGGATCAGTGACATCCCCCACCCATGTTGCCCTGTCTGATCTTCTTCAATGTTTTTCAGTGCTAGTTGGTCACCAGTCTAGATGAGGTTAAGGAAATTCAATGTGGTTGCATGGTATTGTTCTTGGCATACCACAAGTAACAAACAAACATTGCATAGGCACCCCAACATGCACACTATTAGCCTCCCCTTAGAGCTTTGTATTTGTGTGTTCGTCTCTTCAGCTAGTCATCCGTTTATTTCCACATAGATTTATATTATACATTTATAATTTACACATTTTGGTTTACATACGCGGGGGGTTATAGAAAAAGAGTTGCTACAATATCAATAATAGAATTTAATTTAATTTAATGTTACAAAGTGATTAATTCCCTTAAGAAGTAATGTTTCCAACATCAATTTTATGTAATTTGGGCAAAGTTGTCTCTTTTGCCCATTGGTCATCCTTATCCTTCACTATGGATATGATATTTGGATACCTTATTCTTTGAGTTATAAATTGGAACTAGATAGAGAGAGCCTTGATTTTGATGCTCCCCAAAGACATATACTCGAATGGTTCACTTCCATATACCATCATTCTTATAAAGTTCAACATCTTATGTGGTCTTCTAGGTTGTGATGACAATTCATAGGTTTAAGCTAATGGGCACCCTTTATATGGGTCATTTTAGATATTCTACACATAACATGTTTAATAATATCTACTGCACCAATATGTTAAAGTATCCTTATTGTTGCATCTAGTCAATGTTGATATTCATAGGCTATGACCACCCAACTTCTTGAGGATGCACTAGAGCTCTCCAAATTAGAGGTTTATAGGGGCATTTGAGAATAGATATTCACAATGTATATTTTATGCATGGGAGTTGTACCTATAGTACCACATTCATTGAATCTTTATTACTATTACAATATATACCTTATTTTTAGTGACTAGCTCATTAGACCCCCTAGACACACCAAACTCTAGTTGTCTCTTAGTTAGAGAGTTACCCTTATGTAGATCAATAGTTTCTCTAATTATCTCCACACTTAGAGATATCACCATATTCCATAGAAAAACTATAGACATCACTTTTGATCAAGACTTTTGGGTCTAACACTCTTCCAATTGTCAGTTAAGTTTCAAGTCCCTTAAGATGGGTGAAGGGTTCACTCGAAATGTTGGGAAAATCAATGAACACAACACACAGTTCTCCAAAAGTCTTCATCAACAACAATTTATTGGTTGTGGAAATATCCATGCTCAAAAACTATAGACATCATCCTAGTCCCTAAACAAGGAGACCAAGCACTACTTTGTCTTTAGATCTCACCATAGTTTGAGATTAAAATATAGTTCTTATTCATCTTCTTTTGGGAGATGTTTGACCTACCTCATCATCTTGTTGTGGAAAAATCTTCTTGCCAGTGAAGATTAATTGAACCTATTTTGAACAAAGCCTGAGAAAGAAAATACCATGTAACCATAATAATGACACAATCAATAAATACATAAGGAAATATAAATCTCTCTATCTAACAACCTTTAAAAGGTACCTTTGAATTTCAAATAATAAGAAAAATGTCCCAAAACAATATAAGTAAGTTGCTTCACCCAAAATCCCTTCATATATCCTTTAGCTTCACCATTATAACAAAATTCTTTATGATAAAAAAAAAAAAACCCAAAAATGTAACAATTAAGAGAAAAACTCTTCATATTGGAAAGCCTTTTATAAACCTTTTATTCTACTACCCACATAGGTGGTTTTCACCCTCACTTGGTCTTTTTAAAAGACAAATTTCTTTTGTAAACATTGTATTCTATTACCCATAGGTGGTTGGAAAAGCCTCACCATTCTAATAAAATTCTTTATGATAGGAAAAATGTCTCGAGATAATGTAGCAATTGAAGGAAAAACTCTTGTATTTTTATTTTTTTTTAATATAGTTTTTTCGTAATCCTTTTATTCTAAGTGGTTCCCACTTTGACCCTTTTTTTTTAAATATAGTTTTGTTTTGTAAACATTTTATTCTACTACCTCCATAAGTGATTGGAAAAGCCTCACCATTCTAAAAAATATTCTTTATGATAGGAAAAATGTCCCAATGAAATGTAATAATCCAAAGAAAACGTCTTGTACTTTGCTTCTTTTTTTTTAAAAGATAATTTTGTTTTGTAAACATTTTATTTTACTAACCCCATAGGTGGTGGGAAAAACTTTACTATTTTAACAAAATTCTTTATGATAGAAAATATGTTGAGAGAAAAACTCATCTACATAGTTCTTTTAAAAGATAAATTTGTTTCAATATTTTTTTTATTCTACTACTTGTCTAGGTGGTTCTATCCTCGGTCTATTTACAAAAACTTTTAGATAGTGATATGATGCCGACTAAATCCCACACAAACCTATACACATATATACATACATACTTTTGCGGTATACACTATGCTATAATGAAAAATAAATTCTTTTCAATATTGTACATTATACTATAATGAAAAATAAGTTATTCTCAATGTGGTATTCAATATAGTAATTCTTCTATTAAATTTTGATTTTTCTTATGAATAACCATTATAGATTCTTAAATTATTTTCTAAAAACCTTTAGCAAATGAGCACTTATGCATCCAACTATACAACATTGAATTTTCCTACAGGTGATATATAAGTTTAGACCGCCACAACATAAGCAACATTCAATGTTGCGACAATTAATATATAAGTTGAGACCACCGCATCCCTTTACAAACCTTCATGTGATGTGGAAACTCTTATTTTCACCTCTATAGCATTATAAATGCTATCTGACATGCGAGGGGAATAGCCATGGAATGCCCTCTCCACGCTTGCCCTCTCTCTCCACGTGCTGTCACTCAGAGAACAATAGCTATTCCCCTCGCATATCAAATAACATTTATAATACTATAGAAGTGGAAATAGAAAAAACCATGTGAACATGGTGTACTTTCTCTGCAATAGCCTTTGAAAAGCACTAGACTCTAACAGTACCCGATATCTACGAAATTCTTCCAAATTTCTTCATCCTCATGCCACAGTAAATTAAAATTAATATAGCCAACTCACCTTATATTAAAGTCAGGTCAATACGAACAACTTGCAAGATTTAATGGACGGGCCTTAGAATCTGAGAACACTGTGGCCCCTTTTATTCTAGAAATTTGCACCCGATTTATTCGGTCAATTCATACATTTTCATAACAGAACGATTTGTCTTTATGCCTTAAAGATTTTGCCCTTTGATGATAAATTTATCACAAAATCAATTGGATTAAAGGGGAAGATTAAAATCTATTATCATATATTGGTGGTTAATATTAATTATAAAATTATTATTTCCACACCTTCTCTCCATAAGGAAATATCTTGAACTTTTAAAAAATAATATTGGTGGTTAATATTAATTATAAAATTATTATTTCCCCGCATTCTTTCCATAAGGAAATATCTTGAACTTTTAAAAAATATTATGCATACTGATATGTATGACATGTTATAGTTATAATATTTAAATGGATTAAATATTATCCTTTTTCTTTTTTAATACTTTTATTGGTTTTAGAAAATGGTCTTAAATATAATATTGATTAAGATTTATATTATAATTTTTTTAAAGATAATAATTTTAAATAAAAAAATTACTAAAATAATATTATAAAAAAATATAATGAAATTAAATAATGTTATTACAGTAAATTTAATGTTTTCTAATTGCAAATAAGATGTGCATTTCCAAAACAAAGTACAAAATTTACATATGTTATGTGACAATTTTCCAAGATTTTATAATAGATTTCTAATTTACTAATAATTTTTAAAATTGTTTATTTAACAAAACATATGAGGGCTTCTGGCTTCTTCCTAGCTTATGTTAGTAAACATTGATTCTTAATCCCCAATATCCATCTCCATATCCTTGATGAGTTGGTGCAAAACATCCTCTTTCTTCTATTCTTAATCCCCAATCTCCATCTTCATGTCCTTGATGAGTTGGTGCACAACATCCTCTTTCTTCCAATCCCCTTAACTTAAATTTACAACTCCTCATTATTTGGATGGCCCAAACTAGACGTCTTTGTACAAATTCATCACCAAGTTCCTTATCATGTTACATTATGCTTTAAAGTGTGGGAGGAGGGGGAGGAGTGCTCTATGGCCCCAAGGAAGTCAACTTTGTAGAGTATTCATGGGGCTTAGGATGCATGAAAACCAACCAAGCTAAAGTTTATGCCCTCTACAAGGGGATTTAGTTAGCCAAAGAAATCATGTAACTTCCCTCATTATTTTGCGAGACTCCCTCTTTATTCAACATTTGGTGAAGGGCTCCTCTCCAAGGGAAAAACCATCACAAAGTCTTATGAAAAGAATTAGATAAGTAGTGGAATGATTCTTTTCAATAGCTTATTTCCATGTTTTCTGCGATCACAATAAATATGTCGACTTTTTTGCTAATGAAGGGTCTATATTAACATTGGGAGATTTAAAAATCAATGGCCAAATCAGGCCCTCTCCTATTCCTTAGAGTTAAATAGATTGACATTGCATAGTTATGAAGGATGTCATTACCAATCAGTAATAGTATAACATGTAAATTTTGTTTTTTGCTGGGTAAATTTTGTAAGGTATATACCTACAAAAAATTACCTTTTATTGTCGAGTTTGGAGTCCCCTTAGAAAAATTTATAGTTTTTCTAAATAAGAGGGCTCAAGAAGAAACTTTGAAGATATAGCTATGTACTACTTAATGTATTTTCTAGAATCCAGACACAAATTTGCATATAAATACGAAATTCTCATTCTGGTTAAAAAATCTTACATTTTGCATTAAGAGTGGAAAATTAATGTTTTAATTGGATGATAGTGCTCTTTATCGATGTAATTTGACAAATACACTATTGTTCACTTTCATGACCTTTAGAAATAACAAATATTTTACAAGTTCTATTGTTTTGGATCATTTCTTCATGAGAATGAAGGATCCTATAGATTTCTTACAAATCTTTGTATTCTATAAGTGATACTCTAGGTATAGAGGGCCAATCTACAAGTAAAAATAATTTCTTAATAGGTCAATTAACCTACAACACCAAACCCAAAGTTTATTTTATGCAACAAATAAAGAACATATAGGAATTATATCAGAGACCATAATACTAGAGTTGAAGGAACAAATTTCTAAGGGATGAACTTCACAATTATAAATAGAGAACCCACATAACTAGAATTCCAACCCCTTGAATTAAAAAATATAGTTCCATTCCAGGTAAGATGAAGTATGTCGTTGCACCAAAATTCTTAGGAATCAATATTTGTAGGCTAATAGAACTAGAAACACTCACAAACACAATTGTAATAGAACCAACCACATTATAATGAACCGACCTAAAAACCACAAGTTATCCTAGATTATTGTTGACTAATTGGGGACCCTTCTAAAATTTCTTCTAGTTACTCACAACATGACATTGCTACATAATCCCACCTTACCTAGGATATATTGCATTAAATCATTCAAATTTTCAATTCCTCGAGAGCCTGAGCGTGTGTGAGGGGATCTTGGATCATGTCATGTTTATTATCTCATCTTGGTAGCGGGACTAGATCTCCCACCATTGTTAGAGATTGAATTCAAGCATCCAGTACCATATGTGGTCCCTATTGTAATGGATATGCTTTTGTTTGGTTATTCAATGAGACATTATTGTTTTTGAATATGCTTCTAGTTGATTCCCAATCACTAGGCATAGGACGTTATTGTTTTTTGCATTGGAATCAATGAGGATCCCCCAGGCACCCATAACTCCTTATAATATTTAATAATATTTATCAATATTTTTAATTTTATTGTTGACTTTCATAAAAATAATAATAAATTAATTAAATTAAGTTAAAATATTTGATGTATTTAAAATTATTTTGTGTGAATAGATATATGTGTGTGTGTGGAGAGGAGGGGGGGGGGAGAGTTGGGTGGGTGGGTGTTCAATATATATTAACGTAAAAATAATAAAATAGCATTCATCCCTCCTTAATCTAGTTTAGATAAAACATAGACGATGTTATGGCTATGTGTGGTTGTTCAAGTTGGGGCTCTATTGTAATTGATGGGCCTCTAAATTGGACATAAATTAAGACCCATGCTTCTAAATTAAACAATAACTTAAGGCCTATGACCATCCTTAAGCACATTAAGCCTCTCTTTTTGCATTAGATAATTTATTTTTGACTTTAATATATTCATTAGGAAGGTTTATGAATAATTGGATATTTGTGCCTAATATTATTTATTTTTGTGGAATATTATGAGAATATTGGGAAGATTATGAAGAGTTGGAGGAGGAGATAATTTAGGGACTTGTTCCCTACTACTGGAGGATCAATAATAAATAATAAGTCAACAAGATATTATGGAATTATGGCACACATTGTGGAACTCCAATGATTGAGAAAATCTAGGAATGTGTGCCACTAATCAAGGGAGCAGATCCACCAATCAAAGGGACTAGATCTACTAATCAAGGGATTTTGGTGGGGAAAGCTTCCTCAATTCATGGGGAATTATTCCTAATCATTTTGTATAAGTACCAAGTCGAATTTGCCTCTAGGGTATCTTCAGAATTTTGGGGATATTTAGATTTGGTTATTAGTGTTATGATGTAGAGAGCTTGTATTCTTGCATCTCCATTGTATTTTCTTGCAAAGATGTAATTATTTTGATGAAAATAATGAATATTGGTGTCATGTTCAGCTTCTAGATCTTGTTTGGTCTCTGAGTTTCCTTGGGCTTGGCCATCCCAGGAACCTCAGAGCCCCTTTTGTATCATTTCCTTTCCTTCTTTTTATTGCTCCTTCACATGCATCTCTAGTTCTTATGTCTTTTTATTTCTGCATTCAGTTAATGATTTCTTGTTGTAGGATTGATTTAATGGTTAAGTGAGAAAAATAGAGATTGAGTTGTCAATGCAGTTAGGATAGGATTTGATTCATAAAAGAGGAAAGAATGTAAGGACAGAGAGATTAGATGATCGAATAGAGTAAGTAAGCGAGAGGTGTGACAGAGATAGGGTTTGAGATTGAAACAGAGGTCAGACAAACTGTTATAATCAAGCCGAGAGGGCCAAGACTCTGTAATTTCCATTTTGTTGAATAATTGATTGAAGTCTGGTGCAGAAATTCATTTGTCTTTGTGTATCGGTGTTCTGGACCTTAATCGGGTCTTTTTCTCTGTTTATGTGTTTTATTGGTAAAATCATGGTCGATTAGCGTTAAGAGTTAACACAAAGAGTTAGTGCTAAACCCTTGGTTAAACGCCTTTTCTTTAAGTTCTGTATTGAGCACATGGGTAGTTTTCCAAGGATGGTAAGTGGTATCTCGGGCGCTCTAAAGGTGGGAAGCAATATTCATAAAATTCACGCGATTACTCTTTGCGGGTGACACGTAGCATAAGAAAACAACTATTATCGTGTGCCTTCGGAGTATTAACGGTCGTGCAAGATTTCGTGCGAGATTGCGTGACAGCCGTTCGAGTGGACGGGTCGCATCGACGGTGGAGATCAGCCTTGCTAGTTGGCAAGCGGGTTGCGTGATAACCGTTGGATCGAACGAGTCAGATCCGATGGTAATCGCATCAGAAGATGCACGTAACTTAATCCAGATTTCGGACGCGATAGTTTATGGACTATGATTTAATCTAGTTGAATTCTGGATCGATCATAGCCATTCGTTATGAAAGGACAAGATCCGATGGTAATCACATCGGAAGATGCACGTGATTTAATCTAGATTTCGGATGCGATAAGGTTTTGAATAGGATTAAACTTATTTGGGTTCCAGTCATAACGTCAAAGGATTGAGAAACGTGATATCCGTTGGATCTGGCGAAGTAAGATCAATGGCGCGGATTTAAGTGCTTGATAAAGTCAGATAAGCGGGACCATCAGGGTGAAATCCCATGTACAGAGTCTGTTTGTGCACACTGTTTGGTTACAAAGCTAAACCGTAGTTGAATTATAGCCTACCACCTCATTTTCGTTAAGACAAAATGACAAAAAGGAAAACAAAGTTATTTTTTTCATTTACATGCATAGTAATAGAAGGTTTGATGGTTTGAATCTACATGCTTAGGACAATAGTATTGCATCCATGTTAAATTCTTTTGAAGCAAAGCCTCTTAGGAGTTAGTTAGAAAATGGTGTTTTAGCAGTGGATTTCATTCTCCTTCCTTGTACTTTCTTTCTTAGCAATCTAACAAAACAAGTAGAAATGTTAAGAATGCAATATGAAGGAAAATAAAATGCTGATATTTGTGTTGCAAAATCACAAGATGTTAAACATTGTCCATCATTACCAAGGGTGAAGGAATTTCACCAAGAGAACAATGGAGCAAGTCAATTCCCAATGCAGTAATGTTATGTAGCTCCAAGAGGACTATGGCAGCCTATTGAGCCTGATATGATGCAAGAGCTTAATTCCCAATTTCAAGGTTATTTATACCCACCTCAAAGTAACTAGAACACACCTTTTCCTTGGAAACATTAGCCATCTCAACCCCAAAATCAATCTTGGAAACAAGGTTGGCAAGGAACTTATGAGAGCCATTCACAATATCCTCAGTATCTTCCTCAATAACCTCCATACCAAACTCCATGTTATCCTTACCATTCACCTCCACCACAACCACAACCCCATCCTCATCCATCTCAAATATACAATCCCACTCAACTACCTGTACCACCATTTCCAAACCCACACATTGAAATAGCTCAGCCCACTTACAATGCTGAGATACAACACTTCCAAACATCTCCTCTTGAGATCAATAGTATTCACCATAACTTAGGAAGAGTATTGCAAAAAAGAGATTCTCTTGATATCATTGAAGGACAACATGCAGAAGAAGAAGAGTCAAAAGAGAATATCAAAGAACCATGGGTTGCATTTGATGAAGAACAGACAACAAAATCAAAGATTGAGAAAGCTCCCTCATGGTTACCATCAAATCCTCCATGTGTTCAAGAGAACAATCAACAAAAAGAGGAAGATTTGAAGGTCATTAAAGAAGAAGACATCCAAGATGATCCAAATCAGCAAGTGGACCAGGGATATCACAACTACATTGAAATATGGTTCCAGACAGTCACTAAGTTGTAGCATCACTCTCTTCCTCAACTATGCTTGATCCTTTCAAAGTCAAATCATTTGGTCTCTGAAATCCAAGTACATGTCAAAGCATACATTTCAAGCCTCCACATCATTTTATATGTCATCTTGATGTGCATATGGCTCCATTGGAAGTATTCTTATACTTGAAAGTGATTTTGTTTTTCAAGTAGGGTTGGGTAGAAGAAAAAAAAATAAAAAAGAGAAAAAAATGAAAATAAGAGAAAAAATAAAAATCTAAGGTGAAAACTGTTGGAAATAATACTGAGAGGGGGGGGGGGGGGGGGGGGGGGTGAATCAGTATTATCAAATCAATATAACTGATTCATAAACCGTGTATAACCAGAGTACTTATGATTCAATTAATCCATTAAATGATGATCTTTAGTTAGAACTTCATTAACCATATGAGCAGTAAACAGGTGTAGTAAAATAGAACAGATCATCACACACAAGAAGCACACATGAACACCATGATGTAAGGTGGAAACCCAATGTGGGAGAAAACCACCTGCTACAATATGTCTCTATCTTCTTTGAATTAGAAACTTCTTTTACAATGATTTTGTACTGGCGCAGTCTTATACCAGTATGCAGGCTTCAACCTGCAGAATGCTACAACCTTCTCTCGTTCTCCAGATTCTCCTGGAAGGGAGCTACAACCTCCTTTTCTCTTGTACTAGCCGATCCATTTACTAGTACGTAGGTGCCGGCCTACTGAAATGCTCCAACCTTTACTCGTTTTCCAGCTGCTAGTGGAAGGGAGCTACCACCCCCTTAGCTCTTGTACTAGCTGATGTACTAGTACATAGGTGCCGAACTACAGAAGGCTACAACCTTCTCTTTCATCCTCCAGGTACCACATTTCATACATTTTCATACTGGATACTCATGGAACACAACATCATAATCTGAAAGGCCACGTTTCATCCAATTTTCATACTGGACCCATTAACAACATTGAAGCACAAAATTAATCATCACAGCAATACACCCATCAACTACACCTGCATCATTAATCTCTGAATCACCCACTCACCAGATCATTATATATACAAGGATAATATGTGTGTTAGCAATCAGATCTAGTCCATCAGATCTCATAAAGATAAGTCATTATGAACCTGATCCATTATAGATCTCATCCATCAATACTGAAGCTAAACATAATCAATCAATCAATCACTTCTCAGAATGCTGTTATCAGAACACAGTACCAGTAACCAGACATCACTTCAGAACTCAGAACACTGCAGCAACTAAAACATATTTCAATAAAAGTACGCTACTTCACCCATAGAAAACTGCGGGTATCCGCACCTGCGCTGCCTTCTGATCTGCGGGTATCCGCACCTTCTCTGCCTTCTTATCTGCGGGTATCCACACCTGCACAGTCTTCTGATCTGTGGGTATCCGCACCTGCAGAGTCTTCTGATCTGCGGTATCCACACCTGCACCATGTCGCACCTGCGGTCCTATGGGTATAGATAATTTTTCAGGCTTTAAGTATACCCCAGACTGTCATATTTACAGATCTGATCATGCGTCAAGGAGATCTCGACCCCTTAGTAGATCCGTCTTGTAATGCTCAGATTTCTCCTTGATTCAAATGCAGCTATCACTCACCAATCGATCACAAGTATTTCAAACAATACACCCATCAAGTACACCTGCATCATTAATCTCTGAATCACCCACTCACCAGATCATTATATATACAAGGATAATATGTGTGTTAGCAATCAGATCTAGTCCATCAGATCTCATAAAGATAATTCATTATGAACCTGATCCATTATAGATCTCATCCATCAATACTGAAGCTAAACATAATCAATCAATCAATCACTTCTCAGAATGATGTTATCAGAACACAGTACCAGTAACCAGACATCACTTCAGAACTCAGAACACTGCAGCAACTAAAACATATTTCAATAAAAGTATGCTACTTCACCCATAGAAAACTGCGGGTATCCGCGCCTACACTGCCTTCTGATTTGCGGGTATCTGCACCTTCTCTGCCTTCTTATCTACGGGTATCCACACCTACACTGCCTTCTGATCTACGGGTATCCACACCTGCAGAGTCTTCTGATCTACTGTATCCACACCTGCACCGTGTCGCACCTGCGGTCCTGCGGGTATAGATAATTTTTCAGGCTTTAAGTATACCCCAGACTATCAGATTTACAGATCTGATCATGCGTCAAGGAGATCTCGACCCCTTAGTAGATCCGTCTTGTAATGCTCAGATTTCTCCTTGATTCAAATGCATCTATCACTCACCAATCGATCACAAGTATTTCAGATCTCGCTCACCTTAAGATATTCAACACATGAGTGTCTCATCCAAATGATCTCCTTCCCCTTTTTATAGTCTAGGCCTTTCTCAAACCATGGACCAAAACCATAGAGATCCAATACTAGGGATCCAAAATCGGGGTTCAAACCTTTAGATGCAAAACCATGGACCAAACCATAGGTTCAAAGGCGTCAGACTAAATACCATGGACCGCCCGTAAGATTTCCCACGTGCGCGCAATTTTCTCTGCATGAAAGTGTGTGAACTGGGGTCCGCACCTTTTGAACTGTGAACCTACGAACATGTCCGCACCTTCTGAACGATGCGCCTACGGAACCTGCCGATGACCGCATCTTTTGATTGGTGCACCTGCAAACTTCTTATTTTCTTCATTCTTTGTAGGCTGATCATCAATCTTTGCTACTGACCTGTTGCACTATGATCTATCATCTGTATGAGTTGCCATCAAGGACAACACTTGAGCCATAATGCCAACAATCTCCCCCTTTGGACTTGATGGCAAAGCTAACTTGTCATACTAAGGACTTGTCATTTGATTCCTTCATCTGATATCTCTTCTGTAGATTCATCTGATTGTATATAAGTGAGATGTTCTTCTATGAGTGGGTTGCCATCAAGTACAACACATGCATCATAATGCCAACAATCTCCCCCTTTGGAATTGATGGCAACAACACCAACTCACTCTCCCCCTTTGACATCAATGAGCTCCCCCTTTGTATATGCCAAGGTGTACCAATCTGACCATACTCCCTCTGAGTACTGCTGAAGACTCTACTCTGCTAAAGAGTGTTGTTCATGCTCCCCCTGACTGTAAGCAAGGTCTGTAAAAAGATGTTCTACAAGAAGAACATGACTCTATACATCATAAATGACCTTCCTATCAAAGGCTCATACATACATCCATCTCCCACCAAAATGGGGATATACCAAACTTGACTCATCCACCCAATCAAGTGGGGATACATCAAGGTTTACACATGATAGCACAAGAGTATAACATCATCCATCCCAGGCATAGTGGGGAAACCAACATAGGCCATTACATGACCTTGATAGTGACTGAAATATTTCATCATCCTTCCTATGCATGGGGGTACAAATTACATCATATGACCAGAAAAGATTTCATCAAGCGACTACAATAGATAGAGACACATTATTACATTATGAGACTTGATATGACCTTTACATCGAATGATGACATTTATAGCAAATACCAAACATCTAAATAAGACCATGGAAGTCATCAGCAACTATCATACATAGTGTATGATTTTTTCTATAAGCAACATCCAGACCAGCAACCTGAATATGTCCATTAGTGTAGATGGCATCAACCTGTGACAAGATATGTCATCATCAACTTTATCCAGAATCATTCACATTATATCATATGTGAGAAATACCACAACCATCACATCAACATCAAGATCTGCATGATCCAAGTATCATCACTTGGGAACATCTGCATCAATCAACATATGTAAGCATAAACCCATCATTATATCATCATGACTCCAACAATGCAGCTTTGAGTAATCATCCATGTATCCAACACTATGTATCTTAAGCTTAAGATCATGATTTCTTGATATCATCAACAACAACAATCCTCTTCCACATGAGCACTAAGAACTATAGGAATCCTACATCATAACTGTATTATAGCAGCATATGAGTGACTCATCATCAAGCAATGAAGATGTGTATTCAAGCTTTGTACTTCTCCTTATCCTTATGAAGATCACCATGTAAACACCATATATGTATCATCAGAGAATCAACCATAAATCATAAGCATCATCACCAAGGACCATAATGCCAACAATGCATTATTAAAAGCATAAACTCCCCCTGAACTTGTGCCATCTGTTTACTGTCAGATCTTGAACATTCATATATCAGCAAGAATTATTAAGACATCATCATCATCAAGTTAGGCGCAAAAACACTTCTAAACATCTTACAAGTGTTAAGACATTTCCACACATCATCAACAAATTGTAACCATTATCAAACAGAGCAAATAATAAACTGAATCATATCAGACTCTGCTAACATATACGCGACTGTGCAGTGACTAACTCGCGTATATACGCGTCTTCCCTTTATCAAACTTGCGTATGAGATTTAGGACACTGAAGTTTTACACTTTTAGCTCCCTCTGAGTCTATATATTGTGCTGTACCACATCTTTCTGTCTATACTTCCTTCTTCTTCCATATCTTCAAGTGTGATGATGTTTTCTTCTTTTGGTATGGTGTCCATACTTTGTTCCTGCATTCCTTAGCTATATGTCCAAGCTTGTTACATGCATAACATCTTACATGTCTCATATTCCTTCTATAGCAATCAACAGCTCTGTGACCAAACATATTGCAAGCAAAGCAATATCCATTAAAGTACCTGGAATGTGATGATCTTTCTACATGATGACCTTGACCCATTCTACATCTGGATGCAACATGTCCAAGATTATGACATACATAGCATTCAACCTTATTCATAGGAGGAATAAAATATTTTCTTTGAAGAATTTCTTTCCTTGGTTGATGATGAGATTGACCATTCATCTCCTTGTTGAGCATTTCAGATTTTGAATTAGAGTCCCTTGTCTTACTAGATTCACCTTTAACAGATTCATGAAAACCAAGACCAGCTTTGATAGCAGGAGACCTTTGACTACTAAGAATATCATCCAAAACCTTAGTACTATCTTGAAATCGTAAGAGCTTATCTTTTTCTTCTAGCTTATCTTTTAGCATATTTACCTCAACCTGATGTTGCTCTTCCTTTTCAAGATACCACTTCTTCATGTTTTCTTCAGCTTTTCTTCCTTCTTCCAACTGATGTCTTAGATTGAGAACTTCATTTTCTTGTTTTTCATGAGCTTGGAGAAGTTTGTTATTCTGCTTCTTTGATTCTTCAAGATCTTCCTTTAGCGAGAGGACCGTAGCTTCAAGACTTTCATAGTAACTGGATCTATCTCTGAGTTTCTTGATTGTTGTGCTCTTCTCATTGACTTCATCTCTTAATGATGTTACTTCATCCTGCAAATTTTGATATTTATCCTTGAATAACTTCCTTACCTTGTTTCCTTCCTCTAGTTGAGCTTTTAGTTTGGTAGCTTCTTCTTTGAAGGCACATTCCCTTTTGTTCAATAGATCTTGTTGATCTCTAATTTTGTCTGTAAGCCTTTTAAATTCTGCCTCTATTTGATATCTTTATTGCTCACCCATAAAAGAAAATTCAGTTATTTCGCTATCACTTTCATCATTTCCAAATGGATAGATACCTGTATCACCAGAGGATAACAAATTCATACCTGATAGATCATTTGCTTGTTCATCTTCATCATGAAGTGATTATGAATCTGAAGTGCTTCTTCCACATATTCCCCAATCGATACTCCCACTGTCATAGTTCTTCTGAGATGTCTTCTTCTTCTTAGGTGCTTTCTTCTTAAGCTTCTTTCCCATTGTTCTACGGATCTCCTTCAAGCGATCAAGCTTCTACCAAAGGACCTGCTCTGATACCAATTGTTGGAAATAATACTGAGGGGGGGGGGGGGGGGGGGGGGGGGGCGGGTCAATCAGTATTATCAAATCAATATAACTGTTATAAACCGTGTATAACCAGAGTACTTATGATTCAATTAATCCATTAAATGATGATCTTTAGTTAGAACTTCATTAACCATATGAGCAGTAAACAGGTGTAGTAAAATAGAACAGATCATCACACACAAGAAGCACACATGAACACCATGATGTAAGGTGGAAACCCAATGTGGGAGAAAACCACCTGCTACAATATGTCTCTATCTTCTTTGAATTAGAAACTTCTTTTACAATGATTTTGTACTGGCGTAGTCTTATACCACTATGCAGGCTTCAACCTGCAGAATGCTACAACCTTCTCTTGTTCTCTAGATTCTCCTGGAAGGGAGCTACAACCCCCTTTGCTCTTGTACTAGCCGATCCATTTACTAGTATGTAGGTGCCAACCTACTGAAATGCTCCAACCTTTACTCGTTTTCCAGCTACTAGTGGAAGGGAGCTACCACCCCCTTAGCTCTTGTACTAGCTAATGTACTAGTACGTAGGTGCCGACCTACAGAAGGCTACAACCTTCTTTTTCATCCTCCAGGTACCACATTTCATACATTTTCATACTAGATACTCATGGAACACAACATCATAATCTGAAAGGCCACGTTTCATCCAATTTTCATACTGGACCCATTAACAACATTGAAGCACAAAATTAATCATCACAACAATACACCCATCAACTACACCTGCATCATTAATCTTTGAATCACCCACTCACCAGATCATTATATATACAAGGATAATATGTGTGTTAGAAATCAGATCTCATAAAGATAAGTCATTATGAACCTGATCCATTATAGATCTCATCCATCAATACTGAAGCTAAACATAATCAATCAATTAATCACTTCTTAGAATGCTATTATCAGAACACAGTACCAGTAACCAGACATCACTCCAGAGCTTAGAACACTGCAGCAACTAAAACATATTTCAATAAATGTAAGCTACTTCACCCATAGAAAACTACGGGTATCCGTGCCTGCGCTTCCTTTTGATATCCGGGTATTTGCACCTTCTCTGCCTTCTTATCTGCGGGTATCCGCACCTGCGCTGCCTTCTGATCTGCGGGTATCCGCACTTGCAGAGTCTTCTGATCTGCGGGTATCCGCACCTGCACCGTGTCGCACCTGCGGTCCTACGGGTATAGATAATTTTTCAGGCTTTAAGTATACCCCAGACTATCAGATTTACAGATCTGATCATGCGTCAAGGAGATCTCGACCCCTCAGTAGATCCGTCTTGTAATGCTCAGATTTCTCCTTGATTCAAATGCAGCTATCACTCACCAATCGATCACAAGTATTTCAGATCTCGCTCACCTTAAGATATTCAACACATGAGTGTCTCATACAAATGATCTCCTTCCCCTTTTTATAGTCTAGGCCTTTCTCAAACCATGGACCAAAACCATAGAGATCCAATACTAGGGATCCAAAACCGGAGTTCAAACCTTTAGATGCAAAACCACGGACCAAACCATAGGTTCAAAGGCGTCGGACTAAATACCATGGACCGCCCGTAAGATTTCCCACGTGCACGCGATTTTCTCTGCATGAAAGTGTGTGAACTGGGGTTCACACCTTTTGAACTGTGAACTTGCGAACATGTCTGCAACTTCTGAACAATGTGCCTGCGGAACCTGCCGATGACCGCATCTTTTGATCGGCACTCCTGCGAACTTCTTATTTTCTTCATTCTTTGTAGGCTGATCATCAATCTTTGCTACTGACTTGTTGCACTATGATTTGTCATCTGTATGAGTTGCCATCAAGGACAACACTTGAGCCATAATGCCAACAATCTCCCCCTTTGGACTTGATGGCAAAGCTAACTTGTCATACTAAGGACTTGTCATTTGATTCCTTCACATTTGATATCTCTTCTGTAGATTCATCTGATTGTATATAAGTGAGATGTTCTTCTGTGAGTGGGTTGCCATCAAGTACAACACATGCATCATAATGCCAACAAAAACCTCCTTGGAGGAGCCTCAGATTGGGTCATTGATTGAAAACCTGCATGAGGCAGTCAATGGGTTGGGAAAAAACAAAAGATCCTAGGTGAAAACCTCCTTTGAGGCGCCTAGGTAGAACTACTAGTTGAAAACCTCATTAAGGCAGCTAGTAGGCCTAGAAGAAAAAAGAAAAAATTAAAGAAATCCTTGTTCCATGCACCTCTTTGATAAATGCATGCACTCTCCATCATCCGCAAGCAATAAGAACAAGTTGGTACCTATGGAAAATTGGTCAAGCCTAGTGAAAATAAGTTAAATTTTGATTTTCTCCTCCTTTTCTCAAATGCTCCAACAAGTCAAGGCCATGCCAATCCATCACCCTCATCTATTTTCACCATCCACCCATCATTCTCAAGCTTCTACCATTCAGTTTTCTTGTTGTCCTAAAAAACTACAGGATGCTCTGTTTTACTACAAGATACAAAAATACATGGAGCAGAAACTTGTTTTTTCCATAACTTGAAAACCATGCATCCATTTGCCAAGTTGTATTAGGGGGAGATGCATATGGATGATAGTAACATGCCCAAGCAATTTCAGTAAATTCCAGTGCACAGTTTCCAAGAAATTGGCCTCCATCACCTTCAACCATTTTTGCATTTTCTCGAGATCCATGCATCCATTGACCAAAATGTTTCTATGGGGAGGTGCATAAGGATGATGGCAACATGCTCAGAAAGTTTCAGGTCAATCTAGTCTACCGTTTGGGAGATATGGACAAAACAAGTCATTGTCCTATAAACCTACACGATACTATACAACACCTATAGGATTGGCAGTGAGAAGTTTTAAAGGAGAAACAGAGGTCAAAGAAGCTCCTCCAGAGCTTAGCAGCAGTATCAGGATCATCAACATCACCATCCAACACCTGCACATCAATATCAACTCAGCAGCAACATGCATGTCCCTCCAACGACCATCAGGTAGGTACAGGTATGCAATATTCTTGACCTCTTCTCTTGAGCATATTATAGTTAGAAATTTGTTTTCAATGGATGAGAGATGAGGTTTATTAAACTAAGGATGGGTCAATAGTCTCAGCCACCTTCAACAAGTTGATTGCAGCTCACTCCTTCACTCATGCAATGTTGAAAATTCAAATTATGAAGGGTGATGATTTCAACGAATGAGGACAACAGTTAAAAGAAGAAATTTTTGCAAAGGCCAAGTCACCACAGCACTCCAAGACCTCCATCCACTTCATATTCACTATCTATTCATCATTCATCCATCCCATTTCATTCTTGAAAAGAAAAAAACAAACAGAGCATCCTCTCCATTTTCACAAACCTCCACTACTCCCTTTGAGCCCTAGCATCATCATCCAGTCCCTCTTCATCATTTCGCATCACTCCCATACAGTTAGAAGATTCTGAAGGAAGAAGGATTGACTACTACAAGAAGGTAGAATGCTACTACAAGAAGGGAGAAAAGAAAAATTGTGCTAAATCCCAAAATGACAGTGCCTAAGAGAGACCTAATCAAAGCAGAGAACTCCAAGGCCATTAGGCAATCATCTAGGCCACAAGGGAGAAGAAGAAGGCAACAAAAAGAAATAAGGCATTCACCAGCAAAATATAAATCAAACTGCAGTGATGTTAGAGGTGTTCAAATGGTGGAACAAGGTAGCAGAAGGTTGATAAGGATATGGAAGACCTTGCTAAACAAAAAAATATTCAAGAACTCATCTTGAATAAGGAAAAGAAAGCAAGCTAATGGTCTCAAGAAAAAAAATGATTTTTCTTTGCACAAATATGTTTTTGGGCTTGTCCTTGCAGAACTTGTAGCCAATATTATCAATGCACAAGAGAGAGGCCACCAGGGTCATGGATGAGGCACAATGAGGACACTAATTTTCTCAGAGGATGAGCAACCCTTTCAGCATGGGGGTATGATGGGCCTCTAAATTAGACATAAATTAAGGCCCATGCCTGTAAATTAAACAATGAATTAAGGCTTATGACCATCCTTCAGCACATTAAACCTATCTTTTTTGCATTAGATAATTTATTTTTGACTTTAATATATTCATTAGGAAGGTTTATGAATAATTGGATATTTGTGCCTAGCATTGTTTATTTTTGTGGAATATTATGAGAATATCGAGTGGATTATGAAGAGTTGGAGGAGGAGATAATTTAGGGACTCATTCCCTACTACTGGAGGATCAATAATAAATAATAATTCAACAATATATTATGGAATTATGCCACAAATTATGGAACTCCAATGATTGAGAAAATCTAGGAATGCATGCCACTAATGAAGGGAGCATATCCACCAATCAAAGGGACTAGATCCACTAATCAAGGGATTTTGGTGGGGAAAGCTTCCTCCATTCATGGGGAATGATTCTTAATCATTTTGTATAAATACCAAGTCGAATTTTCCTCTAGGCGATCTTCGGACTTTTGGGGATCTTTAGATTTGGTTATTAGTGTTATGATGTAGAGTACTTGTATTCTTGCAGCTCCATTTTATTTTCTTGCAAAGATGTAATTCTTTTGATGAAAATAATGAAGATTGGTGTCATGTTCAACTTCTAGATCTTGTTCTCCTCCATAGGTCTCTGAGTTTCCTTGGGCTTGGCCATCCCAGGAACCTCAAAGCCCCTTTTGTATCATTTCCTTTCCTTCTTTTTATTGCTCATTCACATGCATCTCTAGTTCTTTTGTCTTTTGATTTCTTCATTTAGTTAATGATTTCTTGTTGTAGGATTGATTTAATAGTTAAGTGATAAAAATAGAGATTGAGTTGTCAATGCAGTTAGGATAGGATTTGATTCATAAAAGAGGAAAGAATGTAAGGACAGAGAGATTAGATGATCGAATAGAGTAAGTAAGTGAGAGGTGTGACAGAGATAGGGTTTGAGATTGAAACAAAGGTCAAACAAACTGTTGTAATCGAGCCAAGAGGGACAAGACTCTATAATTTCCATTTTGTTGAATAATTGATTGAAGTCTGGTGCAGAAATTCATTTGTCTCTGTGTATCGGCGTTCTAGACCTTAATCGAGTCTTTTTCTCTATTTATGTGTTTTATTGGTAAAATCACGATCGATTAGTGTTAAGAGTTAACACTGAGATTTAGCGCTACACCCTTGGTTAAACATCTTTCCTTAGTTCCGTATCGATTAGCATTAAGAGTTAACACAGAGAGTTAGCGCTAAACCCTTGGTTAAATGCCTTTTCTTTAAGTTCCGTATTGAGCACGTGGGCAGTTTTCCAAGGATGGTAAGTGGTATCTCGCGCGCCCTAAAGGTGGGAAGCGGTATTCATAAAATTCATGCGATTACCCTTAACGGGCAACACGTAGCATAAGAAAACAACTTTTCTCGTGTTCCCTCGGAGTATTAACGGTCGTGCAAGATTTCAATTACGCGACAGCCGTTCAAGTGGATGGGTCGCATCGATGGTGGAGATTGGCCTTTCTAGTTGGTGAGTGGGTTACGCGATAATCATTGGATCAGACGAGTCAGATCCGACAGTAATCGCATCGGAAGATGCATGTAACTTAATCTAGATTTCAGACGCGATAGTTTATGGACTATGATTTAATCCAGTTGAATTCTGGATCAATCATAGCCGTTCGTTATGAAAGGATGAGATCTAACGGTAATCATGTCGGAAGATGCACGTGATTTAATCTAGATTTCAGATTCGATAAGGTTTTGAATAGGATTAAACTTATTTGGGTTCCAGTCATAATGTCAAAGGATTGAGAAACGTGATATCCGTTGGATCTGGTGAAGTAAGATCAACGATGTAGATTTAAGCGCTTGATAAAGTCAGATAAGTGGGACCCTCAGGGTGAAAACCCACGTACAGAGTCTGTTTGTGTGCACTGATTGGTTACAAAGCTAAACTGTAGTCGAATTATAGCCTACCACCTCATTTTCGTTAAGACAAAACGACAAAAAGAAAAACAAAGTTATTTTTTTCATTTACATGCATAGCAGTAGAAGGTTTGATGGTTTGAATCTACATACTTAGGACAATAGGATTGCATCCATGTTAAATTATTTTGAAGCAAAGCCTCTTAGGAGTTAGTTAGAAAATGGTGTTTTAGCAGTTGATTTCATTCTCCTTCCTTGTACTTTCTTTCTTGCAATAGGTTAAGGTTCCATTCCAAGCATTTCATTTTATGCAATTAGTTTAGGATTTGACTTCAGTACATGCACTCCATTACATGATGACAACAAAGGAAGGATACATTGTATGCTGCACATATAGTGCCGATACCTCTTAAGTTTGTACGAACCCCGGGTTGATATATAAAGTTGGTAGCCTTGGGAGTTGCAACATTCTTGCTGCAATACCTAGGCTCATTAGTAATTGAGGAAGGAGATAGAGATGAACTCTTCAGTTCCAATACCTTACTTCAAATGATGGCTATGTTATTTAGGATCCTGAGATACTATAAGGATGTTAATATGTGAAGGGAATGGGAGATAATGGCTTCAAATGGAGATGAGTTTATTAAACATTGAAGCATCAATCGACCAATTGTATTTCCTTGGTTCATAAAGAAAAGAACTTTTGACATGCTGGTTTAGCTTTACATTTATGGTAGTTTAAATTCTTTCTCCTCTAGCTTCTTTCTATTTGGGCCTAATTTTAGATCTATGTTGTGTTGAATCTATATCCCTATTATTCTCTATAGTTGAGGAGTTAGGAAACCAGCTCACAAAAATATAGTTAATATAGATCAATGCCTTATAATTTAGCCTCTTCGAGGGGGCAACCTCCTTTACATTACAGAAATGAATAATTATTGGATGATACAAATGAATAAACCTCCCTTCTATATATAGGAGTCTAAGGGGTCATAATATAATCAAGCTGACATAACAGTGATAACATAAGGGCACAAAAATAACAATAGTGGGTTTCTATGGGGCATACTAATAACAATATGGGGACAATAAGGGCACAATAATAACAATAAGGGATACAATGACAATAGTAATGGGGGAATCACTAGTATTATAGGGGCCTAACATGCCCCTCTCCTTTCGAAAAGCATTGTCCTCAATGCTTGAGTAGTTCTGGATGCTTCTGTATAAAATTCTCATCCTCCCATGTGGAATCTTCAGCGGATAAGTTCTTCCACTTGATGAGATACTCCGAAATTGATCGATTTCATAGCTGTCGAGTTCTTGTTTCTATGACTGCTTCCAGTTCCGATATGATTTTTCCTTCCTCATCAATTTTTGGCAATATTGTTTGAACTAGGAGCTTGTCACTTATAACCTTCCTTAAACATGAAACATGGAAAACTAGGTGCACTCGAGAAGTTGCAGGAAACTCCAATTTGTATGCCAAGTACCAATCTTTTACAACACCTTGTACGGACCATAATACTTTGGTGATAATCTATTATCCTTCTTAGCTTGCTTGAGGGACATTTTTTTATATGGTTGTAGCCGTAGGAATACCTAGTCACCTACATCAAAACTTCTTTTGCTGCGATGTCGATCTGCCTGTTGTTTCATTTTATTCTGCCCCAACATGAGGTTATCCTTTAAGAGTTGGAGAACTTGTTGTTGATGCTCGATGTGATGTTCCACTGCTTGAACCTTATAATTTTCTATTAAATATGATGTGATGGATGGTGGATGATATCCATAAAGTGCCATAAATGGGGTCATTTTTGTTGCGGTATAGAAGGAAGTGTTATACCACCATTCAGCCAGAGGCAACCATTTGACCCATTGTGTCTGTTTATCAGATACAAAGCAACGAAGATATCCTTCCAAACATTTGTTTACTATCTCAGTTTTCCCATCAGATTAAGGATGATAAGATGAGCTATGAGCTAACTGAGTACCGAGACAAGAAAATAATTCTGTCCAAAAATTTCTGGTGAAAATGGGACCTCTATCGCTTACAATAATCTTTGGTTTTCCATGTAGCTTTTGAATTGTTTCCATAAATGCAGTAGAAACTATATTGGCTTTAAATGGATGTGATAATGCACAAAAGTGTCCATACTTGGTAAGTCTATCAACTACCAGCATGATGACACTCTTTCCCTTGGACTTGGGTAAACCTGCGATAAAATCCATTGAAACCTCCTCCCAACGATGGCTTGGAATGGATAAAGGTTGTAATAGACTTGAGTTCTTAATTGTTTCAACTTTATTTTGTTGGCAAACCAAACATTCTGCCACAAACTTTTGAATATCCAATTTAAGGCCATCCAAAAAAATTCCTTCTTAACCCTGTGGTAAGTTTTTAAAAATCCTGAGTGCCCTCCTAAGGGAGAAGTGTGCAATTCCATAAGAATATTTTGTTTGAGTTGGGAATTCTTACATAGGTATAAGTGATCTTTGTACCATAACGAATCATTACCATAACGAATCATTTTTCCAGCTAAATGTATCAGATGTACTGGGATCTTGTTGTATCTTTCGAATGAGTTCCCACACTTCTTCATAATTCTTCCATTCCTCCCTTGCTTCGTTTATCCAGTCTGGTTGGATAATAGAAATGGTGCACAACAATGCTTCCACATCCTCATCCTTTCTTGAGAGTGTATCTGCCACAAAATTTTTCTTCCCTTTTTTTAGATGATTTCAAAGTCATAACCAAACATCTTTGTGACCCATTTTTGTTGCTCTTCAAAGGATAATCTTTGTTCTCAAAGGTATTTCAGACTATCATGATCCGTTTTTACCTTGAAGTGTCTTCCCATTAGGCAGGGTTTCCATTTCTTAAGTGCATGTAGTATTGCCAACATTTCCTTCTCATAAATAGCTTTGTGTAAATACTTTCCCTTGATTGAACGACTTTCGAAAGTAATGGGTCTTTCATCTTGCATTAAAAAAGACCAATTCCATTTCCTGAAGCATCACATTCCACAATAAAGGTTTTTGTGAAGTCTGGCATAGCTAAGACCATTGCTTGGCGCATTGCCTCTTTACGATGTTTGAAGACCTTTGTTGCTTCTGGAGTCCATGAAAATGCATCTTTCTTCAATAATGTTGTTAGAGGTGATGCTATTCTCCCATAATTCTTAACAAACTTGCGATAATACCATGTCAACCCGAGAAATCCTCGCAGATTCTTTATGGATGTGGGGATTTTCCATTCCTTAATGGCATTAATTTTGCTAGGGTCTACCTTAACACCTTAATGAGATACAATATGACCCATATATTCCACCTCTTGTACTCCAAAGAAACGTTTGGAGATTTTTGCATATAATTGTTTCTCCTCCAATAGTTTGAGCACTCTGTCAACATGCTCAACATGATCCTTCCAAGACTTGTTGTAGATTAGTATATCATCAAAAAATACTAACACAATTTTTCTAAGGAAGGGTTTGAAAACGGAATTCATCAAACCTTGAAATGTAGAAGGTGCATTGGTAAGGTCAAAAGGCATGACCAAAAATTCATAATGACCCTCATGAGTTCTAAATGTTGTTTTCGGAATGTCTTTAGTCTTAATTCTGATTTGATGATATCTTGAACAAAGATCCAACTTGGTGAGGTAAATTGATCCATGCAATTCATCCAATAATTCATCAATGACAGGAATGGGAAATTTATCTTTAATAGTGAGCTTTTTGAGCTCCCTATAATCTGGACACATGCGCCATGATCCATCCTTCTTGTGCACCAATACTACTGGAGCAGAGAAAGAACTTTGACTAGGTTGAATTATACTAGCCTCTAGCATTTCTGCAACCATACATTCAATTTCACTCTTTTGGGCATAGGGATATCTGTACGGCCTGATGTTTGGAGGAGAACTTCCTGGAATAAAATGAATAGCATGATCATGATCACGAATAGGTGGGAGACCTTTGGGAGTCTCAAATAGTCTAAAACTTTTTGGAGATCTGGAGAAATAGATGATTTCAATGTGGGAACCTCTAGTGAACATAATTGTGCGATTACACCTCGTTGTTCCTTCTTTATAAGCTTTGTCATACCGTTAGAGATGATTATATTTCTCGATTTCCCTGCAATACCCCTTAATTGAACTTCCTTTCCTTCCGCACAAAATTTCATGAAAAGTTCTTGAAAATTAAAAGCTATTGTACCCAAGGATTGTAGCCATTGGACTCCTAGTACAACATCACCACCACCCATTGGAATGGAAAGCATTGGGCTATTCAATACATATTCTCCCATGGATAGCTTGATATTTTGGCACTTTCCAGAGCAATTTATGGTTCCTCCACTTGCAACTATCACTTGACACTCTGGTGCTAGATATAGGAAGCAATTCAATTCATTTGCTATCTTACAATGAATAAAATTATGGGTACTTCCCGAATTAATTAACACTATTACCTTTTTCTTCTTAATATGTCCTTCTATCTTGATAGTTTGAGGAGTGGTAATTCCAGACAATGCATTACAAGATATGTCCGGATTCATTTCTTCTTTATCTAGGGTTTTTTCCTGGAGTATATCCTCTTCTTTTGACATTCCTTATTCCTTTTCTTCCTCCTCTTCACAATCTATGTAGAATAATTTCTTCTCAGCACACTTATGACCTTTAGTGTATTTGCTATCACAACTGTAACAAAGCCCTTTTGCTCTTTTTTCTTTCAATTGTTGTGATGTCAACCTTGTAGGTTGTGGAAGGCTAGGGGCAACAACACTTCCATCTTTATAGTTGTGAGTGGTAGGCTTCCTGGTTACCATAATTTTGCTCTCCATTTTTCTTGCTAACCTGAATGCCTTCTCCAATGAATCAGGTTCCCAAAGGCGAACCTCAAGTTGGATATCATCCTTTAAAGTCCCTATGAACACATCAATCCTATGCTCCTCTAGAATATATTTTACCCTTATGTTCAATTTTTGGAAGTCCTCAATGTGCTCCATCATTGAACCCTTTTGTTTGAGATTTATCAATTGGCTAAAAAAGGTGTTGCTTTTTGTATCCTTATAATGTGCTATCATTTCTTCTGTAAAAATTGCTTAAGTGATAATTTGTTTATGAGAGAAAAGTCATCGATACCATACAAAATGATTTGGTTCCAAATATAAAGTTGCAATACGTACCTTTTGTGTGTTTTGCACATTATGGAGATCGAAAAATTACTCCATCTGTAGTATCCATGTTTCGGGATCTTTGCCATCAAACTTCCTTATATTGATTTTTGGAATATAGTGGGTCTTTAATCCAACATTAGAGTCTATGAAATCATGATTAACATTTCTTTTGTTCTCATCATGAGTTTCCTTTACTACCCTTTCACCATTAGTGACCATTTCTTATAGCGACCTATTCAAATTTATCTTTAATTCTTCCATCTTTTGTCCATGCCATTCATCTAAACATCCATGCCATTCATCTTAGCTTCCATGACATCCATCTTAGCTTCCACGCCATCCATCTTAGCTTCCATATTAACTTGCATGCCATTCATATTAGCTTCCACACCATTCATTTTGGCTTCATTTACCTTTAGTGAGAGTGAAATTTTGTTGTACTTGGTCTTGTAATTTTGATATATCATGTTGCATTTCTTCCTCTTCTTCACGAGTCATGCTAGAGCTTTTAGGTTGCTTACTAGTTGTTTCCCTTTTCTTTCTTTGATACATTAATTAATACTAATAATTCTTCACTATTCCCTTTGAATTCCTTCAAATTAATTTTTCAAACAATCTTATGAAAATTTTTAAAAAAACTACACACATTTTTTTTTCACTTTGTAAGAGCTCAATATTGAATATGTTGTATCTCTGTAACTGTGAATCTCAAATATCTGAAATCTCATCTTGCGGTAGCCCTTTGAGTCCTCTTTCTAACCCCGCAAGTCTGATTAAGATTGTATTCTCCAAGGAATATTTATGCCAAATCTCCCACAGTGACCTGATTATAAACTAGTTCAGTAGAGCGAACTTGTACAATATGCCATGTGTCACTGTTTCAACCTTAGTACCTGAAACTGATACACAGAAAACTATAGGCCATTGTCTTTCTAAAACTTCTTACAAAATTTCAATATGATGCTCAAAACAAAAGTTGTGACGATTTTCCCCAGGTCACCTGTTTGGAATTTAATTTGGGAGTCTGCAAAAACCATAACTTCCTCAAATCATATCTCCGCAAATATAGCGAGAAAAGATATGAAATTTGGACCCAAAGTTTAGAATGATTTTGGCTCAAATTGGTTTGTTTTGTAGCTCCTGAAACATAGCAGAAAAAAGTTATAGTGAAAATGCCACGATGACTTGTTTGGAGCAGCGAAACCCTAGAATCCAAAGCTCTGATACCAAATGTTAGGAAACTAGCTCACAAAAATATAGAAAAGATAGATCAACACCTTAGAATTCAGCCTCTTCGAGGTGGAAACCTCTTTTACATTAAAAAAATGAACAATTCTTGAATGATACAAATGACTAAACCTCCCTTCTATATATAGGAGTCTAAGGGGTCATAATATAATCAAGCTGACATAACAGTGATAGCATAAGGGCACAAAAAATAAAAATAGTGGGTTTCTATGGGGCATACTAATAACAATATGGGGACAATAGGGTCACAATAATAACAATAAGGGATACAATGAAAATAGTAATGGGGGAATCACTAGTATTATAGGGGCCTAACATGAGGATTTTATTAACTATTGGCTATCTTTCATCTCCTGTCTTTGGCTCCCTATGAAGGGGGTGAGATGAGTTACCTTTATCTTTTTCTAATTCACCCAATCTTTCTTCTATGATCCATAGGTTGGTATCTCCCCTTTAATATGGCCCTGAATTAGTTTTCAGTCATGTCAAGTGACATAGGTGTAGGGCCATTTGTGATTCTCTTTGATCTGTGATCTTTACTTCGATGACTTTAAAATGAATTGCATAAAAAGCATGAAATAACCATAAGTGAAAAACACATGAAGAAATGAAAATATGGAAAAATACACGAGAACTTGATAATGAAGTTCACCTAGTGTGGGCTACATCTCCAGGCTCTACTCAATTGCATAGTCGCTTCATTAGCTTCTCTTCAATAAGGCACTTCTTTGTCGATACAAGGAATGAAGTCTTACTCATGTGGCAATGTCTCTCCTACAAATATATGTTATCCTTAGACAATACAAATGAGTGAACTCTCACAACAAGTGGCATAAATTTTTCTCCCTTTCTTCAAGTTAAAAGGGTTGGATTCTCACATAAAGTGGCACTATTTTTCTCCCTTCAAAGGGGTTGAAATATTTCACATAAAGTGGCATAGATCCTCTTTGAATCTGTTGCTCAGACTCAAGCTTATTTGAAAATAGATGTTCTCCCTTATAAAAATATAAAAAGGGGAAAATCAACAATAAATGAGAATTACATTGGTTTTTGAGCCAAATGCTCCATAAAATGCTCAAAATGAATCAAACATAGCACCAACAGATCCGTCTCGTCATTCTGCAAGTTTTGACTATAAAAACAACTAGCTTATGAAAAGTGCATCTTTGTTTCAAAAATAATGCCAAGAATTAATGACACATGTGGGCTTTTGTCGTGAGCCCTCAATTTGTTTGCTCAGATCTAGATTCTAACTACACGAGTGGACTCATCTTGAAAAATCATGAAACGTGACTATAAACTTCATGTGGTTCTTTCATCTTCACCGTAGGACCTCTCTGCCTCATAGACCATGCAATGCATATCATAATATTCTAGGAATAATCATGCAACATATTTTGAGAATATTCCTATCTTGGGATTCATGCTCGTGCTAGGCCACGTCCCACTCTATATGGGTTTGTATGATGCCACGTCACTCCTCAATGTATGTGGGTCCCTCCCCTATTGGCAAAGGACATGATTTTAAATAAATTATGATGGTCAATATTACAAAGCATTGCCCATTGGGTTGTTGGTTGGCATACGTATATTAAGACGTTGGTTGGTTGGGGTGGCCCAGGATCGAACCTGCAAACTCCCATTTTTAACATATGGTTTTAACAACCATAATATATATATATATATATATATATATATATATATATATATATATATATATATATATATATATATATGAAATTATTTAATCTTATAAATAACCTTTAAAACCATAATTCGGTGCATACTAATAATATACCTCTGCTCAACTCAATATGGTTATGTCATGGTCCAATCCTTCAAGGCCACGTGCCTAATATGAAATAACCAATCAGGTGCTTCCATGTCATGGCCCCCAATTGTTCCAAATTCTACCAATATGATGCCACATGGGGGTGCACAGGGTTCCACGTGGCCTCTTTTGGAGTGCCATGTGGCACTACTAGTGCCCCTTTTTTTAATTGTTACAATTAACTTTGGAAGGTCATATCTTCCTCATACAGAGGCCTTTTGAGGTGTTGTTCATGCCATTGGAAATCTCCCATTGAGTTCTATGAATTGGTGCCATTTTTTTATTATATATTTGAGGACTTTGAATATTGATCCTTTTTGGATGCTCCTAGATCAATCCTCCTAATTGAAGCAATTTTGGACCTCAAAAGCCACATACAGAGGTCATACATATTTTCCTTGATTTACAACATAAACCATACTCTTTGTTACCTAGAAAAGGCCTAAAATATCACTATGTTGCATTTATAAATGATGTTATACATTTCATCACTTTTTACAAAAGAAATCACCCATATATGTGGTCTTCAAAAGCAACATGTGATTTACAATGGTGGCCACACTCAATTACTTAAAAAAGATACCCATCTATTACCTAACCAGGCTAATGGGTTCTCTTCCTATAGTTTTCTTTCTTCCAATGCAGCTTCACGGAGGGCTACAATGTGCCCCGCTTTCTCATATATTGGTTCTTGTAAAATGGTTGCTTTCTTCACAAGTGCTTTCATAAAATTCTAGTCCTTCTTTGGATGTAGTTTTGGATGGAGCTTCCAATAGGTAGCTCTCTGCTACCCACTTTTGTTGCAATAGGTGAATTGACTTTTCAACATCCAGAATTTCTTGCCCTTCTTTTTCTCCTGATGTGGAGAGAGTTCTTTATGTCATGTCTCCTTCCTTGTCAACATAAATTTCTTGTACAAGGCCATTCTTTTGCAACACTTGGAAACAACATGGTTATTCAAACTACAAATTGTACATGGTTTTCTATGCCATAAACTTTTCTTTACATTGCCAAATTTATTATAATAAAAAGGAATGTTGGAATAATTATACCTTGAATGGTTGTCTTTGGTGCAAATCTGGTGAGGAGGACTTGACTTATCTCATTCTATGAAATTATCACCTCCCTTTTGATATTACTTGCAATCATGATCACTGGAATGGTGTGATGTGCTCTCAGTATGCACTGATTCAAAAAAAATCTTGAAGAATCTCTTACCTCTGTGGCTTTGGAGCTTCTTTCATCGGTCGTATTAGAGATTGCTTGATCAATTTTCTGATACCATTTCTCTACATTGAAGAAATTTTGACCCATTTTATTTTCTCACTCAAGTCAAGTCAATAGTGACATTTCTCTTATCACTTTTCCATTTCTCATTAAAATATGATTATACCTTGTTAGGGAAAATACTGAAGGGGTGGGGGGGTGAATCAATATTTTAATTCACTTCAAACTTTCAATTTCTTATTCAGAACTTTGTACGCTATTGTTCTTCATGCAACCAATGTATGTACATGACTTCAGTGAATGTAAATAACATATATCTAGTTTACTTAATTTGTCATAACATTCATCAGTGAGTTAACTTAACCATTTCATTACTAATTCATTAACCATCTAGTATGCAATAAAGAACAAATAAGTCACAACACATGAGAAACAAACATAGAACACCAGGATTTTAGGTGGAAACCCAATGTGGGATAAAACCACCATTCCCGTTTTCTATGTCTTATTTCTTATTATAAAATCTTCATTACTTTTAGTATTGGTGCAGACTCTAACCAGTAAGAAAGCACCCACCTGCAGGAGGCTACAACCTCCACTCATTCTCTAGCACCCACCTGCAGGAGGCTACAACCTCCACTCATTCTCTAGCACCCACTGGAAGGATGTAAGGTCCCACCTTACCAACCATCAGTATTATACTAAGGCTGACTCAAAATGTGATATTATTTTATTTTAAGTTTAAGTTTTTAAGACATAAAAGTTAATGCAAGGTCATATATATATATATATATATATATATATATATATATATATATATATATATATATATATATATATATATATATATATATATATATATATATATATATATATATATATATTATTGGTATTCTTTACACTACACACTAATTTCTACTAACTAACTAACCCATGGTAATACTAAACTTCTCATTAAAGCTACAGGGTCATGGTTCGTTAGTATCCAAAACTTACAACCATAAGTCTTAAATCACATTTAAATGATAGAGTCTTTAGTGGGATAAATAATATCAATCTTTACAAACCATAATTTCCAATAAGCTAATTGTTCATTCTATTGCAATTAAAAGTGTTTAAGAGTGACTAATTTGATTTTGTTCTAAATAATATGCCTATGAATTCTTTGGTAAAACAAAGGGAAGAAAAACAAGATAATTCAACTTCTAAAGGAGTGGTTTCCAATTGTTATGAATTCATATCTGAGCTAACAATACAACAATTCACCTACCCAATTTGCCTTCCATGGATTTTTAATTCAATGGAATCATCATGCTTATTCTTTGAGAGATTTCTAGAAACACCTTGGTTGCAAATCCTAAATTCACTTAGTCATATTTATAGACAATTCATAGATGTAATTAGCTACAACCATTGAAGCATTATGTCAAACAATTTGCAAGCATGAAATGTACAACCATAGAGGCATTTTGTCAAACACTTACAACCACAACCCTTAAGGCGATTTCACCACAATTAACTAATATGAATCTAAGATTACATAACTTCTTTTTCATTGTCAATAATTCCAATAAGTGAACCTAATACATAAGTATAACTGTCATCCATCTTCATTGCTGCATATACAAAAGTTTAGGCACATAAATGAAAATAAATATTTAAGAATTTTTACAAATAGCTCGTAGCGATGTAGCTACAGCCATTGGAGAATTTTGAACAACGGTTAGCAGTCACAAAACAAGTTGCTAACTATTAAACTATCAAACAAGCAGTCACAAGTTATTTAAACTATCAATGTATTAACCATTGAGACTTTAAAATAAGAATTCCAAGTTTATATAATAGGCAGGTTTCATAAATAGAGATTACCAGGTAAATCATAGCTAAAGAAAAAAAGACAGCAAAACAAACCACCAGGCAACAACAACAAATCTGTAAAATATAGCAAATTAAAGAACCATATTCTAAAACTCTGTTTTTTGAAATCAAAGTTGGGGTGACATGGTCTTAAGGTACATATACCCCCTAAAGTTAAAATTAATCAAAATAGAAATGCCCAGAAACGCGATTATTTAAAACCACAACCAAAAACAAATTCCTACTATCTCATTTATCACTTTTGTCAAACATATAATGTGCAAACTTATCTACAGTTGTAAAAAGAGAAGGAAAAACCAAATTTATGCTATTAATATGTTTTCATAAAACCCATGGCAGCATGAATGCTTCAGCCATTAAGACATGATGTAAATCAACTTGCAACGAAACTGTACAAACAAAACTTACATAAAATAAACTACAGTTATTGCAAATTTCCTTCAACATTTAGTGTGCAGCATTTGATATACATCTAAGTTTCAGTCAAAAACCAAATAAGCAAAAACAATGTAATGAACTACAAAAAAACACAATATAATGATGTCAACATACCTGGCAGTGAATTTATACAACTCAAAAAAATGGGAGTATCCTCCAACTCCAATGAGAGTATGCTCCAACTCCAATATCCTTACCAACTCATTGTGAACCACCCAGTTTTCCTCCCAACCATATCCAGGAAGAACTTCTCCCCTTAGAATCCTCGAGTTGCAGCTCACAAGCAATACCAAAAGACAATAGTAGAGAGATTTGCAAAGCAAAATTAAGAAGCAAATTTTCCCTTCCTCTCAATACCACTCATGGCCAACCTCAATAGCTAGAGATATTAGGATCTTAGTAAGAATTTCAGATTTATTTTGGAAGCAATTGGCTACTCTCCATATCTCTCCCTCTCACTATTTTCCTCAAGTCTCTTCCACTCTTGGCATCATAATCCACACCAAGTGAGAATACATGAGACTCATATATAGGAGGAGCAACCAATTCTTGTCATAAAGGAGGAGTAATGTGCATGCATTGGATTCCATTTAGAGGAGTGTAACTTATGCCATTAAGGAGAGGTATGCATGCCTTAGTTAAGGAGTGTAGCATATGCATTAAAGAGAGTGTAAGAGGAATATTTTATGACATATTTTTAATGAGTGAAAAGGAATATGCCATTCTTTGATGAGTGCGTAAAATAGAGTGTAATGTATTATTAAAACAGAGAGAGAGAGTTACATAGAGCCATGAGAGTCATGAAGGAGATGTGTGAATTGATTGAGGAGATAAATTTGACTTGTAATTCCTTTTTAATAATAATATCATAGCCTCATAAAAGATAATAATAATATTAATAATATTGAGGATTCAATCAAGATTGAACTATTAGGATTGATTAATGATAAGTTAAGTCATTTTTCTTCAACTCCACTTGATTACCAATTTATGCAAGGTGATTTACTATTTTTGGAAAGTCATGCTTGAGATGCTGGACATGACTTTCTATTTTTAGAAAGTCACTCTAGAATTGTTAGAATGAAATTTTATTTAAGGAAATTCATCCATAAGTGGTATATTTCTTTTGGAGAATAGGGATTCCGCACCCCTATTTCATGCATCTTTGTGCCTTAGTATATTGAGGACTCCGTGCCCTAATCTACTCCAAAGATCCAAGATTCCACAAATTGATCTTTTTAAATATCCAGGACTTCACGCCCTAAATATACAAGACTCCACGTCTTTATCTTTCTTGGATTTAGGACTCCATGCCCTAATTTCCATGCCCTCTCATCTACTGTGCTTTGAAACTTTGCGTTTCTCCTTATGCAACTGTTGATGGTGTTGGACCCGCCAAAATGTAAGGGGATCTCCCTAGTAAGAAGTCCCAATTAGACCTCAGGCCGTTTGGTGTAGGAGCCCCAGCAGTGGGTTGTATAGCAATGCCTTGACCGTGATTTCACACAAAGGCAAGTAAGATAACATTGTTGGTAGCAAGGGTGTGACCATTGTAGTGAGTCAAGGAAGGTGCATGAGAGGCTCTAACACCAGTGGGTTGAGGTGAGTGCAACCTTGGCAACCTGTAATAGTACTCAGATGGCAAGGGAACACACAAGTGAAGATGCATCACAAGCTAGAAAGAAAGTCAGCTGACAATCCAAAGTGATGGTTAAACCAATCCACACACTTCAGAAAGATTCATACATGCTCATATGGAATAGTCCATACGTGTGTGCGTAAGAAAGAAAATACATATGCCATTTAGAGTAAACAAGGTATCTGGAATACAATACAACATATGCATGAAACGTGATGGCTCTTATTATATAAAGAAGTGTAAGTTCTAGTCATACAATACATCCATGTAAACCCGCTAGCTCCAATAGTGGAATGTTACAACCACATCCGCCTGCTCCTCCAAAGAGATGAACTAGCTCCGTGCAGTGGAGAAGCCAAGGCGTGTTACAATACTTTCCAAGCTCTCTCCAAGATAGTCTTATCAGAAGCTTGGATGACCAAAAGCCTTTACAATGAGTTATGAGGGGCTATTTATAGCAAAGGGTGGGGTGACCCTTGACATTCCCCTTTGTGATAGTTCATCTACCCTCATGACTCTTCATCTAATCTATGAATGTTACATCCAACTATTGACACTTGAACTTCCACTTGACATGACGTTACATTACAATGCACATGTGGTCATGTGAGATGAAATGGCTTGAGCAAGCCATGCAAGACATCACTGAAACTCGGTCCGTTGAGGTGATACCAACTCTTTTACATGCTTGTGATGGTGAAGGTGGTGATATGATTCCAAGCTTGGTCATCCATGATGGTGTGCATGCACCCCATGGTGACATCTTGTTGAAGCGAACTCTTGCCTCCGTTGCATCCGGTGCATTGGTTCAGCTCCTTCATCCAACTCGTCTGCTAACATGCACATGGTCATCTTGGGTATAGCTGAACTGGCAACACACTGATGCATAGTGTCTGTGCTGTTCTTCAAGTGTGTGCTAGTGGTCATGCACATCAACTTGCTAAAGTACATGTTCAGCTCCAGTTGGACTTTCTTCTTGCCTTCGCCTTGGTGGGTGTGCTGAATGGGTTGGATCGCATGTGTGCACACAATGACATGCATGCTGTTGAATCCCTTACATGCAATCAACAACACTACTCACCATGTCTGCTTTGTGCCAGCTGCTAGGATATATCTATAACTTGTGCAGGTGCAGTTTCATCTGTGAGTGCATGTTGCACCCACTGTTGTTCCTATTCTTGTTGCAACTCATTCGTCTATCTATGTAGCTTCATCTTCTTCCCTAAGTTGCTACTTCAACACATGAAACTCCTTCTTTGTTCCATTCTCTGTCTTTGCATGATCTTCATGTCACGTCGTCACCTCATAGGCTGAGTATCCAAAGTTTCTTTCATCATCAGTGGATTTGCTTGAGCTTGCAACTTTGTTCCGCCTCTGTGTTCTCAACAATATTCCTCTTACGTTTGTTATGTTCATTGCATTCATTGCATTCATTGTGTTCGTTGCATTCGTTGCATTCATTGCGTTCGTTGCATTTGGTATGATACCTTCAGCTGTTGTTCATGATGTTGCTCGTTGTGATGCAGCTGCTGTCATATCTTGTTGTCCTTGTCCACGAACAACTTGATATTTTTGTGAGTAGGAAAGCTCATAGACATTTGATCAACTTCATCTCCAGGTGTACTCTGAACGGTGTCTTCAACTCTGCTCTCTTGGAAACCATTTTACTTGGACTGCTGAGAGGCAGATGAACACCTGCAATACCTAGAGACATGGAAACACTCATGGCAAGCAATTTGTTAGTCGAAAACCAAAAGGAACTTGAGAACTAACTTGTAGCATACCTATGTGACTGATCATGAAGGTTGCGCAATTTCAACTAGGAGGTCGGGAGGTTGACTGCAAAGACTGCACAAGGCATAGTCTGGGCTGTTAGGAGACTGAACGACTACTGTAACTTTGCAATGCATAGTCCAGTCTAGATGCTGATAGCTGGAATTACGCAATGTGCAATCTCATGGAAATGGCTGCAGGCTCGGTGACTGCATTGCGCAATTTTCTGGGCCAGCAGTCACTGTCCCTCAGGATTGTGCAAAGTAGGCTTGGGGAACAACTTTTGGGAAGAAACACGCATTTCTGGAGAGGAAGGAAAAGCCTTCCCTCTCATGATTGTGCAATGTTGTCTGGTGAGGCAGAGTTTGAGCCAAGGTTGGTCGGACTCGCCGATGGGCCACTGAACACGAATGTGAATGTGAATGCATGGTGATACTGAGTGTAAGCATAAGTGAATGATCATGCATGAAAATGGTGAATGATAGATTCAGAAAATGGAACAAATTGCATGTGGGTGAGGCGAGTCACCGAATCGACGACCATTCGTGAAAAATAGTTTCATGCATGCGACATCAGTGAGATGTTGAAGAAAACTGAAATGGTACTAGTACAAGCTAGAATGTATCAAAACGACAGCAAGCACTCACTGAAATCAAGCAAATAGTGTTCATACGAAGAGAAACACAAAAAGTGCCAAAAATGCAACAAAAGTCATGGAAAGCGGGCTTACCCCAAAACAACTGAGCTGAATGTGCCAATTACTCCTAGATGTGATGTGGGATATCATAGCTGCAAGGTTGATGTGAGGAATGAGATCTGCAATGTTCGATTGATGAGCTTTGATAACATTGAGGTTGTGATGTGCATGCCACAAATCCGGGGAAAGCGACACTTGGTGGGAGGTTTCTGAAATGATCCTTACATGTAGCCTCCAACTGCTAAACATAGATCCCTGAAAAAAGGAGTGCCTTTGCATGTTGCCTTGGGAGAAGCATCCCATGCATGCAAGTCAGTTTTTATCAGTCCCGGAGGGAACTGGTCAACTCAGCTGCACATGCAAGAGACTGCTTGACTGTTGGGAGAAAATGCACATTTCTGGCTGGGAGCTGGGCTAGCTGCCCAGAAGATTTGTGCAATTTTTGGGTAGAGTAGCTGACTGCTGCCTAGATTTGTGTAGATTCTGGGCTGAGCAACCCTGCTGGGGAAAATTGTGCAATTTTCACTGTGAGTGTTGACTGCCAGAATTGCGCAATTCTGGGGCCCAACAGGCTGCCAGTTAGGATTGCCAATTTCTGGAGGGAAGGCTGGTTGCCCTCCAGAAATGCGCAATTTCTTGGGGGAGTTACTCAGCCTACAACTAGACCAAGTCTGGGTGAATAGCCTGTGAGGAGAATGCATCAAGTTGTGATCGACAAGCTGCCTTTGTGCAAGAAAATCACTAAAGCTTGTGTACTTGATGAAGCAAGACATGCTGCTATGAAGGTTAGAAGGGAGGCTCCAAAACAAAGCTAAGGAAATTTTTTGGATGGTGGTTGTAGTCTCTACAACACTTGGTGACACACTGGTAGAACTATAGCTCTGTGAATGGACCTTGTTCGTGAAAAGCAAGTCTAACACCTCCGGAATTATTGTTCAGTTCTCAGCTCCTCTTGGTTTCCACACTAGCTTGATTGTAATATTAGAATCTGCCAAGCTCTTAGTTAATTAACACACATTCCAAGCCAAGGCAACACAATTGTTTTGATTAGGGTTGAGGGGTATATTGGTGCATAAGAAGTATAGTCGTCAGAGCCTTAGTTTCGTCTCTGGTGTTGCTCCGCTGCCACCAGGCCTGGATAGTACCCCGATGAAATCACATAGGAACAAAAGCATGCCTCCGCTACCAACAAGCCTGTTCAGTACCCTGGTGGAGTTACTTGCATCACCTCTCTATGCAAGAAGCCTTTCTCTTCTTTCGCCTTATTCATTTTCAAAATTTCCAAACTTTTTTCACTTTTTCATTTTATTCATTTTTCATCTTCGTAACTAAGGTTCACTTCGAACAATACATATTTTCCTTCGAAGTATCATGGACTAAAAGTAACAAGTTCTTCATACAGAGGAAGGATGACAGATAACCAAGTAGTGATAGCAGCACAAGGCCTCTTGTACTTTACCCAACTTGCTTCAAGAGTCATACATGGTTTCATGTGAAACTATCCTATGAAACGAAACAAGCGAACTAACAAACAAGAAAGCAAGGAAACAACATAAGCAAAAGTGAAAGCAAAGCAAGTAAGCAATCAAGCAAGCAGAAAAACAAACAAACAAACAAAGCAAGAAAACAAGCATGCAAGCAAACAACTCAAAAGAAAACACTACTCCTACTCCTAAGCTAATAGTGCATGGGTCATCTCACGTGAAGTGATACTTCCAATGCAGCCACCAGCGCATTGATTGACCCATGTTGGTGAATGCATGGTTCGCGAACAAGATAGTTGTGCAAACCAACAAACAAGAAAGATGTAAATAATAATAATAATAATAATAATAATAATAATAATAATAATAATAATAATAATAAAATTAATAAATTAATAAAAATAAATATTCAAGCCGACATTCCGCTGATCCTTAAATTTATTATCCTCATTATTATTTATTTCCTTCTAATCAGCTCTTCTTTTATCATCATTCATAAGTCCTGATGATGGATCCCAGTTGGGATTTGAAACGTTGACATAAAAATGGTTCGTACTGTGGATTCTCCGGTAACTAAGTCAAAAGAAAGATGTAACCGTGAAGACAAACACACTTCGAGCTTACAAGTGACCACAAAACAAAGATGAGTGAAAGTGCATGACATGCATTCTATGGTGCTGCCATGAGGTTGTGCTACACTGCATGTAGATGTTGAGTGGATGCATTCCCTTGGCCGTGACATGCAAACAAACATGAGAAAGGCAGACCACTTGTGTTGTGCATGTGTGCTTGCTATGTAAGATTCCTCCAATGCATGAGCAATGGGATCGTGTAGTTCGAGTGGAGGAAGTGAAATCTGGGTGTTTGGTTGATCTTCAGTGCAAAGCAGAGAGTGATGAGGATCCTTGAGTGTTTCAACAATTTCCTGATTAGAAGTGAAACCAACCTCAGGATAGCGAGGTCCTGACATAACCATCAGCTCGGGCTGAAGTGCCTCGACAGTCTGGGGGGTTTCAACCTCATTGACAGATAGATCATCATAGACTAGTGTCTTGGATAGATTAACAACGGTTGAATCAACATCGTGATCAGATGAGGAAGTGAATAGATCATGACAAACAAGATTAGAAAATTCAGGATGCTTGTCGGCATCCTCATGATTTGATGAATCGGGAAGAGGGGTAGATGAGAAGCAAAGATGTTCACCCTCTATGTTTTCAAGAAAGATAAATGATAGATTGAATGGATTTTCTGAGGAAGATGTGTCCTCTCTACATTGTAATGATAGACTGACATCCGAGGTGTCCTGTGAATGATCAGAAGTAGAAACATCCGGAAATGGGTTTTCACAGGGGAAATCAGCAGTGGTAGAATCACAAGGGATGTCAAGATGAAGCAGATGAGGCACGGCTAGAAGGGAGTCATCCTTCACTGCGGGCTCTTCTTTAGATTCCTACACACACTCATCATGAATGATGGTGCAAGTTGGCTGCATAACACCAACTCCATCGACAACTTGATCCTCGTTCACAACAGGTGAGGAGTCTGGAGTGGGAGAACACAAGACAGTACAATTCAGAGGATCAACAGAACATGAGGATGGAGGTCGAGGGAAAGAATCCACGTGACAACCAACATGATTGCAAGACAAGTCTGCGCAAATATGAAGAGCAGGTGGGGTGGGAGAGTGTGACAGTTCAACAGAGGCATGTGCATGATCTCCCACATCACTCTGCAGTGGTGGAGCTATTTGATGAGGTGAAGGCAGACAATCACTTGTGACAGCAACTGTGCCTGCCTGTGATTGCGCAGCTCCATCACCGAAGTGTGCTAAGCGGGGCTCGGATATGTGAATAAGATACTCAAATCTTCCATAAAGAAATTCCCAATCAATTTCATCTTCAGGGAATCGATACACAAGATTACAAAAGCGTGTGTAAAACTAATCAATGGATTCATTGGGTGCTTTTCGTAATTTTAGAATTTCTTGATCAAGTTCTTTCTAGTTAAAGTGATTGAAAGCACGGTCTATCTCTATGACCAGATGAGCAAGAGAATGAATATATTTTTCAGGCAACGTGGCACACCAGTGCATTGGGTGCCCTCGAAGCATGTAGATGAACATCACACAGCTCATGTATTCTTCAAAGAATCCATGTCTTTCGCATGAGCCTACAACACTGACTGCATGCCTTACCAAGGCTACGTAGCCTCCACCATTAATTTTTTTATGAGACAAGTTATCCGAGAGCTTTTCCGAGATAATGAAGCCATTTCCATAGGACATGCACTCCGGAAGAGCAACTCGTTAGTTAGTCATGCTAGATGTGTAGAGATTCAAAACAGATGTGAGGACTCAGCTTGTCATCTGGCCCTCCTTCTAGTGCCAAAATGTTGATGGCGTTGGATCCGCCAACATGTAAGGGGATATCCCAGGTAAGAAGTCCCAATTAGACCTCAGGCCGTTTGGTGTAGGAGTCCCAGCAGTGGGTCATATAGCAATGCCTTGACCGCAATTTCGCACAGAGGCAAGTAAGATAACTCTGTTGGTAGCAAGGGTGTGACTGTTGCAGTGAGTCAAGGAAGGTGCATGAGAGGCTCTAACACTAGTGGGTTGAGATGAGTGTGCCCCTTGGCAACCTGTAACAGTACTCAGATGGGAGGGGAACACATGAAAGAAGATGCATCACAAGCTGGAAAGCAAGTCAGCTGGCAATCCAAAGTGAGGGTTAAACCCGTCAACACATTTAAGAAAGATTCATACATGCTCATACAAAATAGTCCATACATGCGTACATAAGAAAGCAAATACATATTCCATTTAGAGTAAACAAGACAATTGGAATACAATACAACATATGCATGAAATGTGTTAGCTCTTATTATATAAAGAAGTGTAAGTTCCAGTCATAAAATACATCCATTTAAACCCACTAGCTCCAATAGTGGAACATTACAACCACATCCTCCTGCTCCTCTAAAGAGATGAACTAGCTCCGTGCAATGGAGAAGCCAAGGCACATTACAATACTGTCCAAGCTCTCTCAAAGATAGTCTTATCAGAAGCTTGGCTGACCAAAAGCCTTTACAATGAGTTATGAGGGGTTATTTATAGCAAAGGGTAGGGTGACCCTTGACATTCCCCTTTGTGACAGTTCATCTACCCTCATGACTCTTCATCTAATCTATGACTGTTACATCCAACTATTGACACTTGAACTTCCACTTGACAAGATGTTACATTACAATGCACATGTGCTCATGTGAGACAAAATCGCTTGAGCAAGCCATGCAAGACATCATTGACACTCGATCTGTTGAGGTGAGGCCAGCTCTTTGACATGCTTATGATGGTGAAGGTGGTGAGTTGATGCTAAGCTTGGTCGTCCATGATGGTGTGCATGCACCCCATGGTGACATCTTGCTGAAGCGAACTCTTGCCTCCGTTGCATCCAGTGCATTGGTTCAGCTGCTTCGTCCCACTCGTCTGCTAACATGCGCATGAACTTCTTGGGTATGGCTGGACCAGCAACACACTGATGCATAGTGTCTGTGCTGCTCTTCAAGTGTGTGTTGGTTGGTCATGCGCATCAACTTGCCGAAGTACATGTTCAGCTCTAGTTGGACTTGCTTCTTGTCTTCGCCTTGGTGGGTGTGATAAATGGGTTGGATCACATGTGTGCACACAATGACATGGATGTTGCTGAATCCCTTTCATTTGATCAACAAAACTACTCACCATGTCTGCTCCGTGCCAGCTACTAGGATAGATCTATAACTTGTACATGCGTAGTTTCATCCGTGAGTGCATGTTGCGCCCACTGTTGTTCCTATTCCTACTGCAACTCATTCGTTTGTCTGTGCAGCTTCATGTTCTTCCTTGAGTTGCTGCTTCAACACATGCAACTCCTTCTTTGTTCCATTCTCTATCTTCGTGTGATCTTCATGTCGCGTCGTCACCTCATAGCCTGAGTCTCCAAAGTTGCTTTCATCATTAGTGGATTTGCTTGAGCTTGCAACTTTGTTTCACCTCTGTGTTGTCAACATCCTTCCTCTTGCATTCGTTGCATTCATTGCATTCGTTACATTCGTTGCATTCTTTGCATTTGTTTCATTTGTTGCGTTAGTTGCATTCTTTGCATTTGTTGCATTTGGTATGCTTCCTTCAATTGTTGTTCATGATGCTGCTCGATGTGAAGTTGATGCTATCATATCTTGATGTCCTTGTCTATGAACAACTTGATGGCTTCATGAGTAGGCAAGCTCATAGACATTTGATCGACTACATCTCCAGGTGTTCTATGAATGGTGTCTTCGACTCTACTATCTTGGAAACCATTGTACCTGCACTTCTAAGGGGCAGATGAACACCTACAATTCCTGGAGACATGGAAACACTCATGGCAAGCAATTTTTCAGTTGAAAACCAAAATGAACTTGAGAACTGACTTGAAACATACTTGTGTGACTGATCATGAAGGTTGTGCAATTTCGGCCAGGAGGTCGGGAGACTGACTGCCAAGACTGCGCAAGGCATAGTCTAGGCTACTGGGAGACTGACTGACTATTGGAACTGCGCAATGCACAGTCTGGTCTGGCTTCTGACTACTAGAATTGTGTAATGTGCAATCTCAAATGGCAATGGCTAGAGGCTTAATGACTGCATTGCACAATTTTCTGGGCCAATAGTCACTGTCACTCAGGATTGCGCAAATTAGGCCTGGAATAGTTGTTGGGCAGAAATGCGCATTTCTGGAGAGGAAGGTAGAGCCTTTCCTGTCATGATTGTGAAATGTTGTCTACTGAGGCAGAGTCTGGGCCAAGGTTGGGCAGACTCGCTGATGAGCAACTGAACGTGAATGTGAATGTGAATGCATGGTGATACTGAGTGTAAGAATAAGGTAATGATCATGCATGCAAATGGTGAATGGCAAATTTAGAAAATGGAACAACATGCATGTGGGTGAGGCGAGTCGGTGAATCGACAACTGTTCATGAAAAACAGTTTCATGCATGCAACAACAGTGAGATGTCGATGAAAACTGAAACAGTGCTAATACAAGCTAGAATGTATCAAAAAGACAATGAGAGATCACTGAAATCAAGAAGACAACGTTCATACGAAGCAAAACACAAAAAGCACCAGAAATGCAACACAAGTCATGGAAAGTGGGCTTACCCCAAAACATCTGAGCTGAATGTGCCGATTGCTCCTAGATGTGATGTGGGATGTGAGAGCTCCAAGGTTGATGTGAGGAATGAGCTCTACAACATCTGGTTGATGAGCTTTGATAACATCAAGGTCGTGATGCACATGCCACAAATCTAGGGAAAGTGACACTTGGAGGGCGGTTTCTGAAATGATCCTTGCATGTAACCTCCAAATGCTAAACATAGATCCCTGAAATAAGGGATGCCTTTGAATGTTTCCTTCGGAGACGAATCCCATGAATTCAAGTAAGTTTTTCTCAGTCCCAGAGGAAACCGGTCAACTCAGCTACACATGTAAGAGACTACTTGACTGTTGGGAGAAAATGCATATTTTTGGCTGGGAGCTGGGCTGTCTGCCTAGGATATTTGCGCAATTTCTGGGCAGAGCAGCTAGCTGTTGCCTAGATTTGAGAAAATTTTGGGTTGATCAGCCCTATTAGGGAAAATTATACAATTTTCACTATGAGTGTTGACTGCTAGAATTGCGCAATTATGGGGCCCAACAGGCTGCTAGTCAGGATTGCGTAATTTCTGGAGGGAAGGCTGGTTTGCCTCCAAAAATGAGAAATTTCTTGGGGGAGCTGCTTAGCCTGCAACTGGACCAAGTCTGGATGAACAACCTGTGAGGGGAATGCATCAAGCTGTGATTGACAGGCTACCTTTGTGCAAGAAAATCATTGAAGTCTATGTACTTAACGAAGCAAGACATGTTGCCGTGAAGGTTGGAAGGGAGGCTCTAAAATGAAGCTAAGGCAAAATTTTGGAGGGTGGTTATAGCTGCTACAACAGGCACTGATTGTGAGCTTTTACCCATCTAATGTTTCGCTGGTAAGGCCTTGTTCAAAGACTTGCACACATTACAATCTCATAGATCAAATGAATTTCATAATGAAATTAACTTAATCACATTTTACCGACAATGATGCATGACTTCCAGATTCATTTTGAAGAAATGACTTCCACAGACATTCATAATTCAACATCCTTACTATAAAATGACCAGGTACCCTACTACATCCTGCTAAGTACAATATTAGAAATATATTATCACACAAATCATGTATCATCCATAAATCATAATTAACCATGTATTACACATAACCATGAGCAACAATGGGTCTATGTGTCTCAATCTTGGATCACCATCCATGTCATACCCCTGCTTCATAAATCAGATGAAAAAAGAGAAACATATGTATAAAATTTACTTAATAAAAACCATCTAATACAGATAATCAAAGATACCACACATAAGAGGAAATATAACTATATAAAACATTGTTCCCCAATCTAGTGATCAATCTTCCATACATAAACATAAAAGGAAATATAATTATGTATATAAAACATTATTCCTCAATCAAGTTATCAATTTGTCATATATATAACTCATCAAAAATCACCCTTGATAGGAGTGAAAAAAACTATATTAGGAAAAAAAAAATAGGACACTACAAAGGAAGCTACAACCCCCTGATTTCGTTTACCATCTCCTAATGGAAGGGAGATCCTACCCCCACAATGAAGGTTGCAACCCTTAGCACCTTGTTGACCTTGTTTCAGAATGTTTCATATTGGTTCCACCTGTCACACAATCATCAAACAACCTATAGGCTACCTTTCACCAAATTTTCACACTAGACCCATACCAACAATAAGCCCAAACCAAACTGAGTACTGAATCTGAAATACAATCAATGAACCAACTAAATCAATGTGACATCATTCTACATAATACAAAATCCAATCAGAACAAATGAACCTCAGAATATATACACAATTGTTCTTAAGAGAACTTGCGTATATACATGCTTCCTATTGTTAGTGTGAAATTTCTTGGAAGGTGTACCAAAAACACTTCACTTAATTCACCATGTGACAAGTGACCCTAACAACAAGTTGATGGCTGCTTGCGATTCAGATCTTCATAAAAATGGAAAACCAACAACAAAAAATATAGACGATCTAAAACAACAAACAATAGTAAAGATATCCAATGCAATAACCCAAATGGAAAGACTTTAATTGAATAAATTATTTATTAAAAACACCTGGTGAAGGAGATTTACAAAAGGGTCTAGAAGTCCCCCTTCGTGGGATGGGTCCCTTTATGTTCTTGATGCTTCAGAAAACGATTCTCTCTCTCAATATGTGAAAAACCCAGACAAAATATGGAGAAATCGAATGGGAGCTCGAACGAAAAAAGACGATAATGGTGGCGATGATTATGTTCATGGTGAAGAATGAGTGAAAAACCCTCCTATTTATAACAAAGTATTGAGTCAATCTCGAAAATGGAGAATAATAAAATAATATTAACCAAATCAGGATCTAACCGCTTGGAATACTTTATTATATTTATTGGAGAGGGAAAATATATTTAAAATGGTTAAATATCTTTATTTAGAAATAATTAACAAATAAAATGATTTATTAATTATTTTGTGAGAATTAAGAATGGTGTGAAATTGAAAGAATTATTAAATAGTGATTTAACAATTATTCCGATAATAGAAATAAGGAAAATTAGATAAATAGTGATTTATTTAATTATTCCTAAGGGATTTAATCAAATGTGACAAGGAATAATGATTTAATAATTATTCTCATGGGTTTTTTATTTAAATCAGAAAATAATTTAATAAAAGTGGTTTAATAAATTATTTTCCACAGTGAAAGTGATTTTACTATGGTAAAATTAATCCTACATGGTGTATTTCGATCCACCTAGTGAGAAATGACTAGGTGATCATTTTTTGGTGATAACACCTATGTATAACATCTGCGTACAAATCTCAAATCACTAACTACTGAAAACACTATCAACTTGAATTACAAAAAAACTGAATCACAATAGATACATCAATACTGACTCATGGAAAAGCCAATCATAGCGCAACGTCATCAATAATCAATATACCAAGCCAAAATCTAATAAACCTAATCAACACTTCCAAATACAGACCATGCTTATCAAGACATCATTGTCAGATAAAAGCAAATAGAATAGATATCATCAACTATCATCAATCACCAACTCAAACCCTAGTTCATATACACAACATCCACAAAATAGATCAGCATGTGTACACGATTAATATTCATAACACTTGTGTAAATATAACAAGATACTCAATAAAATATCACAGAATATATACACGATTGTACAACACCAGATCCATGTATGTATGTGACTATTAAGAGACAAACCAATGTATAGATTTTAAATCACTGAAACATACATTCATTGCAACTACAACTTACATGCCACAACCTTCATTGTCATACATTCATATCCTAGCATCATTACAATAATAGATATATCATTGTTACATACAAGCATAAATAGATCAAGCAAGTGTATTCAATAGTCTTTACTATGCTTTTAGATCTGTCAGATCTGATTCATCTCCTTGCTCCCTGGTGCACACCTGGTTAAGGTAAAATCATATATGAATAACTCATTCACTTGCACACCCAACACTTTGATCTCCATTTCCTTATATAGCTTTTGCCTTAGCCAGTACCTTAGGTAAATAATTTGGTAATGTCATTAGTATTTGTTGATAGGATCAAATCACTGTTGCCACCTCAATAACTATGGGAAAATACCATGGTAATGACCCCTGGTATCCATATTTCCATGGTTCAGATTATGTACATAAATTTTATTCACAAGACTTGCATACGTACGCAACCCTTATTTGCAGGAGCTGTGTATACTTTCTCAAACTTCAGTTTTGTCATCCATCTATCACTGAACTGCCAATTTTTCGATCCATATCCTCTGTAGCATCTGTACCATTCTACATGAGTTCCATAATCATCATAATATCACAATGTTGACATAAAGTACATCTTTATCAAGCAAGTTTCCATCAAGGACAAAACATTATCCATAATGCCAACAATACCCCCCTTTGGACTTGATGGAAACCACTTTGGGGTTTGGACAACACCTACAAACACACCTGCAAACACCAAGTCTTCACTCCAAACACCACAACCACCAAGTATCCTCTCCCCCTTCGACATCAAGGGAAAAGGGTTGAACCAAGCTGAATGAAGTACTTTCCTTGTAGAGATGATCGCTATAGGTATGATCTGTTGATATGAACCATGAAATATGCATACTGACCATGATCCCCTTGACCATATCTTGAACTTTTTCAAAGTACAAGGCATTATGACTCAAACAAATATGACCTTTCTTATCACCAACATATTGGACTTCAAATTACATCAATGTCCCAAATAATGGGAATATATACATAACATGTCCCAAATAATGGGAATATATACATAACATGACTTGATCCCAATAGTCCATATATGACTGAATTTTACAATGATTGACAACATGGATATTTTCATGACCTTTACATCGAGAGACATATATGACACTTATAGCCAAAGACATGAACCTCAACAATGAGGTAGCAAGACCATGATAGTCATTAGCAACCATCATTCACCATATAGGAGTCTGCAACATAGACATTTGATAGAAGAAACATAGATAGCAACATGATCATCCTCAATATGTAAGTCAAGACAGTATAGGCATCAACCTCTCCTCATAAACTGCATTAAGTAGTATCATCAAATATAACTGCATCATAAGTAGCCCAAACATTTTGACATAATCACACACGCACACACACACACATATATCTTCTCATCAAACAATGATAAAATCATGAACTCATCATAAACAATGTCATGCAACAAGATGATCTTAAGAAACCATAATGCCAACAATATGGGCGATTATAAGCTTAACATATGCTCCCCCTGAACCTGCTCCAACTTTTTATCATCAAATCTGATTATATCCATCTCATCAATTAGCAAATGCACCAAAGAACCATTTCAATCAGAAGTAGTATAAGATTTGCAACAACTCATAAATATATCATGAACCAACATCATTCTAAGAAACATATGAGCATCATGAATAGATTGTAACAAATCAATGCCAGAACCATAATGCCAATAATGAACTGATGGAAGCATATGAGTAGCTCCCCCTGAATTTGTGCAACTCATTTTTCATTACTAAGAGGAAAACACAACTCTCTATATCAAAACTTGTGTATACACATGATTGTCTTTCATGAGATCCATGTATAGAAATTAAATTGTTGATGTTTACAACCCTAGCTCCCCCTAAAAAAGACATACCTATTAGAACAATTAGTTGAGTGAATATGAAGGAAACATTCCTAATTTCTGTCTAAGATATTTAAGGGAATCATGTGGAAGAGGCTTGGTAAATATATTTGCAACTTGTTCCTTTGAGGGAACATATTCCAACTTGACTTTTTTCTCAAGAACTTTCTCTCTAAGAAAATGGTATTTGATTGGGATGTGCTTAGTTTTTGAGTGCATGCCATGATTTTTAGAGATACCTATGGTACTAGTGTTGTCACAGAGAATAGGTACAGGTAGAGGATAAGTGACTTGAATGTCTTGCAATGTTTGGATCATCCATAGAGGTTGAGTACAACAAGAGGTAGCAACAACATATTTGCTTTAGTAGTTGATAAAGCAATAAAACTTTGTTTCTTACTGAACCAAGAAACTAAGCAAGGTCCCAAATGGAGTGCTCCTCCACTGGTACTTTTGTGGTCATCAACATTCCCTGCGCAATTTGCATTTGTGTAAACATGAAGTGAAAAATCTGTGTTTTTGGGATACTAGACACCAAAATCTTGAGTGCCTTGTAGATACTTGAATACCCTCATTTCTGATTTGAGATGAGTTTCCATGGGATTTTCTTGGAAACATCCAACTATGCCAACAACATGCACAATGTTTGGTCCTATCCTTGTAAGATAAAGCAAGATACCAATCATGGATATGTATTCAGATTGATTAACTGTAGGAGTGTCATCATTTTGACTAAGATTTCATCTTGTTATCATTGGTGTCAACAGAGGTTTAGTCTTCCATTCTATACTTCTTCATAATCTACTTGAGATATTTGGTTTGAGAAAGAAAGATACCATCTTTAGTTTGATGAAATTTAAGGCCAAGAAAGTATGTTAGCTCACCAAGTAAAGACATTTCAAATTTCTACTGCATAGATGTAGCAAATCCTTGACTCATAGATTCAATATTTCTTCCAAATATGATATCATCAACACACACCACTACTACCAAAAGTTTTTCTTTGTCATATTTGATATATAAATTGTTATCTGCAGATATTTTCTTGAATCCTTGTCACTGAAGATACATGTAAAGATGATAATACCATGCACGAGGATCTTGTTTTAACCCATATAATGCCTTCTTAAGTTTGCAAACAAGGTTTTTATCATTTCCAAGAATGAATCCTTTAGGTTGTTCAATATAAACTTCTTCTTCTAGGTGCCTATATCAAAATGCAGATTTAACATCCATTTGATATACTTTAAAGTTGTTTTTGGGATGGGGTCCCCTGGGTTAGTTTGGGGATAAGATAATATAAGTTTTGGTATAGTTTTGTAAATAATGTAAAGTCTTCGCGATTTGTGGATGCAGAGCGCGTAGATGAATAAGAGTCAAAGGGGCTTAGCCCCTTGTTTTATGTAAAGTTTTGAGATTCACCCATGGTCCGCGGACCATGGCATTGTATGAAAAGTCTATAAATAGTGAGTCTTAGCGAAGGGAGACTTAGAATTAGAAGGGAAAGATGGAGAAAATATAGAGAATTGGGTTGATTGAAGAGTCTAGGATAGGAAGTATCTACTTCCTGCACTTAGATAGGGAAAGAAAGGCTCTGTAACTGAGTGTGCGAAGGCCTAGGTAGAGTCCATAGCTGAGTGCGCGGACCCCTGCAGCTGTGTGCGCAGGGTAGTTTGAGTCTGTAACCTTGAATTGAAGATCAATAAAGACAATTTTTTCTGAATAATTCCCGAGTATTCTATTTATCTCTATTCATGTTATATATTATTGATAAATGATTTGTTTATGAAATATTGATTGAATGTTCCACGAGTCTCTTGAATAAGTCTTAATTATTTACACAATGCATGTTTAAATACTTTCACGAAGACTCTAGTGATTTCTCTTATGTTTACTAATGACTTAAGTAAATTTGCATGAACACTAATTTAGAACTACTCTCTGATGCACGTAAGTAGGCCACTTGAATGTTAGAGGTCCGTAAGGACTGATCATAGACCTTGGGGAAGGTATGAAGGCTATTTTAACAGGGTTGCAATAATGTTCCCTATATCGATCTGTGCGAAGGCAGATATGAGGTGCTAGAAAACATCACACTAGTATTTAGATGTAGAAACTTGGTTCTTACATCCCCCCATACTGCTTTGGGTGAGACTGCAACCTGCGGTACGTGAGTTGTTGCCGAAAGGGCCAGTAGTGTAGGGTTTTGTTGGTTGGTGCAACTAACTCTAAACCTGGGTCAGGACCCCATAAGACAATAAATGGTTCGGATGTCAGGACTGGGATCTGCTTGAAAGGTATGTGTGATGTTGCATCATTGGAATCCGACCAACAAGGAAACTGAAAAGTGGTTGGATCGAAAGATTTAGGAGTTCACGGCGCAAGGAAATAGGAATTCGCACCTGTCAAAGGAAGAGTGGTTGAACAAGTATCTGTATACGGAGATACATGAGATCTTCTTCTGCACTTTCCCCATTGAACTGTATGAGTGGTTAGCTAAATTGACAGACAGTCAAGGAAGGTGGAAGCTTGATAGTCCTATAGTGTGGACTCTATAATTAGTGTGACATTTAGAAACTTCTGAAAACAAGATCACGTAGGCTATCAATCATTGGCTCAATCGAATTCTGGGAGGATTTGTTACAAAATTTACAGTTGATACCTCAGTCAGTTATAGCGAAGCGGAGCGAATATTTTTCAAAGGACCGCGAGGTAAGTATTTAAGATCATTAAATACTTGGATTAAAATGATGTTATGTGAAAAACGGGTGATTCCATTACCTTGATGTTCGGAGCTATGTGAAGCAGACGATTCTTTAGAAATCGTGAAGGATCAGGACCAGAGTATAGTCCATTGATTGGACCTCATCCAAGTGACGACGAAGGGGCAGGGAAGATTACGCCTCAAAGCGTTGTTCAACTAATCACTCAGGGGATTCTTCGAGCAAATCATCCTTCCACTCCACCTCCACCCCCACCTCCATTGCATAAACCTTTGCTCACACCTCCACCTCCACCACCACCATTCAACATGGCGAATGCAATGAAGATGATGATCTTAAAGGGTATAGGAAGTGAAGATGCATAGCAGTTCTGGTTTGTTGTGAATGCTATATGGACAACACAACAAATTACTGATGACAATATAAAGAAGGCAAAGTTGGTTACCGCTTTGCAGGATCGCGCTAACCTAGTACATTAAGTATTGTTCTGATAATCCTCTTGCAATGATAGCAGAAACTAAGGCAACTTTAAACAAAGAGTTTAGTAAGCCTAAGTCTGACTCATAGTCAGTAATTGGATTTAAAGAGATCATGATGAGGGTCGATGAGACAGCTTGGGAATTTGATCAGAGGTTGAAGTGTCAGATCAGAGAGGCTAACATGTAGATCACTTATAGCCAGCATCATGAATGGTTTATCGCGTCGCTTTTGCCCCACTTGAGAATTTCTCTGTCACAACAGAAGATAGAAACACAGGAAAAAGCCTTAGAGATCGCAATAAGGCCGCATGCATCACCTATTCAGGATACGAACATGGGAGTAGAGCAGATCCACTCACAATTAGCTAGCTTACACCTAGAATTACAGAGTTTGAGAAAAGACAAGGAGACTAAACCAGAAGTGCGCACAAAGTCTAGTGTTTGAAGTGCAAGGGCCATGGGCATGATAAAGACCATTGTCTAGTGTACGTGAATTATATTACAAGAAGGGGGCCAATTCCCCTAAAGCGAGCAACCCCAGTAGGACCGAGCGTGACGGTTGTGCTATGGTGCACTATTTGTCAAGTTGTTGGACAACATGTGATGGATAATTTCCATTTACTTCAAATGTTTGTCCAGACACCCCAGTAGTTGTTCTATAACTTCTGCAAATTTGTGGGCCATGATGAATGCTACTGTCAAAGCTATGAGTTGATGATGGAAAGGACACCTACATACCAGATGCAAGAAGAAACTGGGCCTCCAGATCAAGGCGTCAGAGGAGCGTGCAAAGGTTATCAGGGTCGAGGACAGGACCGAGGAGGAGGAGGACCTACTAGAGGCCGTAGTCAGATTATCTTCTACAACTACGGATATTCAGGGCACTACGCGTGAGATTGTTAGAATCCTACACACCCGTCATGTCAATACTGCAAACAGTTGGACCATAGAGGAATGCCCAGTGCTAATAGCTAAAATGCAAGAGAAGAAAACACAACCTTAGTAGCCTATGCAGAATATACAGATGATGAGGGCTGAGCCCTGCGAAGAAGATCAAAGCATTAACAATGTGCTAAGAAGTGGAACGATGACTGGCACTGATAAGGGTAATCAGCCTAAAGAAGAAGGATGGGTGCACAAAGTGCAAGAGAAAGAAGTCAGCGTTGATATGGCTCATGCTAAGGAAATATTTATGGAAGCCAAGAAGAGCTTCACTGAGGCATTCACCTTAGGGAGCCAGGACAAGATGCAAGAAATCAACGCACCTGCAGAGGTTGATCCCTCTGTACTCAATACGTTTTTGGAGACCTGCATAAAACTGTTGCGCGACAGAAAAGTTATGGAAGTCCTGCAGGAATTAATAAATAAATGCACCATCAAAGAGAAGGTCCCTTATGGACACCGGGTGGTCAAAAAAATTGGAAAACATAAGGCATAAATAGGGTGCAAGATGCGGCTCACTGTGCAGATAGGTGATTATGAGATGGACTAGGTCATTTTGGATCTAGGGTCCGATGTGAACGTATTACCGAAACAAACATGGGAAAGGATGGGGAGACTTGCACTGTAGTGGTCTCCGATTCAGCTTAGGATGGTGAACCAATAGAAAATCATCCCCATGGGATGGTTATATGGAGTTACAGTTGATATAGAAGGTGTGAGCACAATGGCTGACTTTGAGGTTATAGAAATTGTTGACGACAGTAACCCCTACCCCGCGCTCTTGGGAATTGACTGGGCTACTGACATGAATGGGGTCATTAATTTGAAGAAAAGGATAATGTCCTTTGAAAGAAAGTCGTTGTAAGTTATAGTGCCATTGGATCCTCCAGAAGGGGCATGCTATACTGAACCAGTCCGTGATTATGATGAAAGTGATGATGAATTGGATCAAATTTACAAGATAACAACGCGGATCAGGACTGGATCAATCTGATAGCAGATGGATGGATTGCATGGGACTGGGAGAGTTCCTACACCTCTGATTCAGACGAAGAGTTATAACATTGGCAGAATCTCTTGCATGAAGTGTCTACATTGCAATGCAATATGATGATGAAGTCGTTGCACTGTGTTTCATCAGAGGTAAGGAAATTACCCTATTATGATGGTTTAACTATCGTAGGTCTATTTTTTGGATGAATTTGAGAGTGAATTCCCTAGGCATCACCGCTTCCAAGCATTAGAGTTGGCACTGCAAGCTATGCCTACATGATGGTGGGGTACGCATAAGGATAGGTTTGCTGGATCGCGGGATTACCGAAGAATGATGCGGTTATGGTTTGGGCGTGCTAACACCAGAATGACTAAGAAATATACTGAAAGGGACGATCCAAGCGATCAACTAGTGAAATGGACTAAAGCATGGGGAACATAACCGCAGCCAGAGTGGGTACACATATTTTTCCATACTTTGGATACAATTCCCATGAACTAGTATCTGGAAACGGAGCTTCACCATGGCACCATGGAATGAGATGTATTGAAGGAAGGGTTCTTATTGACCTTCACCTTTGAAGACGGCTTCACAAGCATCGATGAAGTGCTACAAGAGATTAAGATGGTTATCTTCAGAACACTGAAGGAACCTATGGAATGGATCCAACCAGACTGGAGCACCCAGCTATGCCATGCGTTGGAATGCTATAATGTAACCCCTGAAGAGGAAGATGAAGATCTGAGAAACATTAATATTCTAGAGGTAGAAGGGCATAGCGAAGTCGAAGGCCCACACATAGAAAACCCAGACATCTCCGCACCTCTGAAGACAAAGCAAGTAAACATTGGCACTGAAGAAGAACCGAAGTTCATGAAAATTGGAGGCTATTGGGACGACGCTAAAGTGGATAAAGTTGCTGAGTTACTCCACGAATACCAAGATATCTTCCCCACTAAGTTTTTGGATTTGAAGGGCATAGTTGGGGATTTGGGCGTTATGAAGATCACTTTGAAGCTGGACGTGAAGCCTATTAAACAGAGGTTGTATCGCCTTAATCCTAAATACAAGGAAAAGGTTCACCAAGAGATGGATAAGATGGTGGAGGTAGGAATCATAGAACCTATTGAAGAATTGAATTGGGTGAGCCTGATGGTGGTTCAGGAGAAGAAAAAAAAGGGTGAAATAAGGATTTGCGTAGATATGCGGAAGCTTAATGATGTGTGTGTTCATGACCCATTTCCAACGTCATTTACAGACGAAGTGTTAGATAATGTTGGAGGGCATGAGGCCTATCCTCTACTGATAGATTCTTTGAGTATCATCAAATTAAGATCACGCCTGAGGATAGGAGAAAAAAAACCTTCGTGATAGAGTGGGGTTGTTTTCAGTACATTGTGATGCCATTTGGACTCAAGAATGCACCTGTGATATTTTCCCGCGTAGTCATAGTAACATTCAAAGAGTTCATTCATAAGTTTCTGGAAGTATACTTTGATGATTGGATGGTGTTTGGATTAGTAAAGCACCATGTAGAAAGTTTGCGCCTGATGTTGGATACATGTCACAGATACCATATCATGATGTTCCCTTTGGAATTTTGCTGGGTCATGATGTGTGCAGGAAAGGATTGATGGTGGACCCCACAAATATTACATTAATTGTGAATTTGGAGCCCCCTAGGAATGTCAAGAAGCTGCTCACAATGCTGGGACATACGAGATACTATAGAAAATTTATCAAATCTTACGCTCAAATTACTGCGCCCATGGAGAAATTGCTAAAGAAGGACGCAACATTCTGTTGGGACAAAGAATGCCAACGCAACTTAGATGTGTTGAAAGAAAAGATGGTCACTGCGTCGATCTTGATATTCCCTATTTGGAAAAAGGAGTTTCATGTACATGTGGATGCCTCTTTCATTGCATTGGGTGTAGTGTTAACGCAAGCTGGTGAAGGAGAAATGGACCATCCTATAGCCTTTGCAAGTAGGAAGTTATTGAAGGCCGAGAAAAATTATTCAACAACTAAGCACAAAGGATTGGCCATGGTGTACACACTGCAAAAATTCAGGCATTATTTGTTAGGAGGTCATTTCAAGATGTACACAGATCATTCTGCCTTGAAATACTTGGTCAACAAGCCTATGTTGGGGGGGAAATCTGTAGATGGTTGCTATTATTTCAGGAGTATGAATTTGAAGTCATTGTGAAGCCAGGAAGGTTAAATGTAGGTCCTGACCAACAATCATGAATCAAAACATGAGAGGAGCCTAATAATCTGGAGGAAGGGTTGTCAGATGTGCAGCTCTTTGTGGTGCATGTAGCAGATGATCATTTTGGAGACATTATTCACTTCTTGACTATGGGGATGGCACCGGAAGGATATAAAAGCCAGTAGAAGAAGGAATTAGTAGTGCGCATGGCTGATTTTTCAGTCATTGTAGGACATTTGTATAAGATGGGTGTAGATGAAATATTGTGAAGATATGTGCTAGACTTTGATCAGGATAACATTCTTGCTGAAGCTCATGGGGAGATGCAGGAGGCCATTATGTAGGAAAGGCAATGATTTTGCGCGCAGGTCAATGGTGGCCAACATTGCACAAATATTCCAAGGTGTATTGTAAGGCGTGTGATGCATGTTAAAGAACTGGCAGACCATCGTGCAGAGATGAGTTACCACTACATCCTCAAGTATCTTTGCAACCCTTTGAGAAGTGGGCGATTGATTTTGTTGGGCCAATTCAGCCCCTAGAAAAAAAATGGGTGCGTGCTATATTATCACTGCAACAAAATATCTAATCAGATGGGTAGAAGCACAGTCGATTAAAGATTGTACAGGGGCTACAACAACAAAATTCTTGTTTGAGTATGTCTTAACCAGATTTGGTTGCCCGAAAGTATTAATGAGTGACAGAGGTACGCACTTTTTGAACAAAACGATCAACGCGTTGACTGAAGAGTTCCAGGTCTACCATCAGAAGAGTACGCCATACCACCCACAGGAAAACAAAAATGTTGAAGCTTTTAACAATATTTTGGAGAACGCACTGACAAAGATCTGTAATGCACAGCGGAATGACTGGAATGTGCGTGTACCTACAGTACTATGGGCTTACAGGACTACTTGTAAGAAGCTGATAGGGCAAGTGACATTCATATTAGTATATGGGGTCGAAGCTATAATGCCAATGGAGTACATTGTGCCTAGTCTACGCATAGCAGCTATGACGGGTATGGAAGATCATGAGGCCTTGGAGGAATGGCTCGTGCAGCTCATGGAGCTCGAAGAAGATCAATTTTTGGCAAGATTCCATCAACAAGTGTAGAAGGAACGCGAAAAAGCATGGCATGATCACCACATCAAGCTTTGCACGTTCAAGGTAAATGATCTTGTCGTTTTATATGATAGTAAATTCACTAAATTCCTGGGTAAATTCCAGATGCATTGGTTAGGGCCATATATTTTCAAAGAAATTACAGATGGAGGCGCAATTCATCTCGCGAAGCTGAATGCGGAACCCTTCTTAGGAAAATTAAATGGGAGCAGGTTGAAGTTGTATACAGGGGATCATGCGTAATGACTATATGACAACAGGATAGTCTTAGTGCTCCAGGAAGTTGCAAGGGAGTGCGGGACTATAAACTACACTGCCCAGCTTGGAGGACAATGCAGCGAGTAGGATGCGCGGAGAATGACGAAGATGCAACCCAGGAAGCTGCACCATGGGGGAAGGTATCATGTAGCGTGGCAGGAAAATCACTGTTGGAGTTATTGTTCATGACTTGACGGTCAGAAGACGGTTAAGTGAAGCGGGGTGGTGGCATTTAAGGCAAAAATATTTGAAGATCTATTGCCAAAACAACATTTATTATCAGGAATTGGGGGGAATGGCCAGATTTGAATTCAAAACCCCCGATAAATTAGGTGTGCTGGTCCAAAGAGAACAGTTTGCGCTCCAAGAGTTGTTAGTGAATTTCACTGTCTGTTGCCTATGAGACAAGTATTTTGGGAAGATTTATTTGCGAGCCTCGTGTTTTCTGAATTGCCTGAGATAAACCAGAAGCTTATTCTTGAACAAATGTCTCCACCAAGTCCTGCTGAAACTATGAGTACTGGCGATGTTGTCTCTGAAACAGCTGCCCCAAAAGTTGTAAGTATGGAAGCTCCGGCTCCTGTGCCTACGACGCCGAGGTCGCCTAGGCTGAATCATACCCCTACAAGAGAAACCCAACCAGCCAAGTCAAAACAATCCACGAAGGACAAGCAAAAGAATCCAGTGCCGGTGTGCACTTCCCCAAGAAAGAATACATACACACAAGCAAAGTAGAAGAAAGATAAGAAACCAGAGAGAGTAGTAGACCTGGAGGTGGAAGAATTCCAGGGAACAGAGGATATTGATGTTGAAGGAACAAAACCCATGAAAAGGCTACCTCAGTATATCCCTCCACGGAAAAGCAAAGGTCACGAAGGACCCAAATTTTGAGAAGCTTACAATATCCACACCCCTACTACCTGAGCAGGTTACTTTTGAAGGCCCTCAGCTCGCAAGGATCCCGTTGTTAAAAATGGAGGATTGGGACCTAGCAGACCATGCTAAGTTTCCACACTTGGAAATGGAAAAATATATGCAGAGGGTCTATTATGAAGAAACAGGTGTTACAGCGTTGGAGACGGAGGAGTGGGTCCATGGTGTCGAGTAATCAGGGTTTCTCAATCTGTTGTGGGTGCCACATTATCACTGCACCCCCATTAATATGATATGTGTGTGCCAACTCCTCACATTGGTGCACGATGGATGTTTATGGCTAGGAGGGCCTATCCTCATTACAGACATGCTAATTCACAGAATCACGTGCCTACCTTACAAAGGCGCAAACCTGGCTAAGGAGTTTGGCAGAAAGACTGGGGAGAAATATCTTGCAGAGAGGATGAAGAGGGATTACAACCTCCTCAAGAAGTCACAAGGGTATTCCATTCTTTCCATAATAGACGAGGCAATTCAAATCGCAGCCCAGATTTTAGCATGGAAGGTGATGCGAAATGGCGTGCAAATGAAGTTCCGGCGCCAGTGGTTTCCCTTGCTGTGTAGTGCGTGAAAGGCATACAATTTAATTGGGCAAGGTACGTATGTCAAGAGTTCCTAGCGAACTGCCGAGAAGCCTAGGAAGAAACCAAGCCATTCCACTACGCTTGGTTGTTGTTGTCAATTGTGCTTGTTTCCTAGAGATTGCCGGAGAATAGCCAATTTCCTCTGCTTGAGGAAGGATTTCCGGAGGCAATGAAATTTGCTTCCTTATGGTCCACAAAGGATGCCACACGGATTGTAGAGACAAAGATATTTTGGGTTCTTATGGAAATTGATCTCTGTATGGAAATCAATCAGTGTCTGAGGTTGTCCCCAACCTTGTTCACGCAGTTGTCAGCCTACGCAACGTTCAAGGCTGACTTCCACAGAGTTTATATCCAAAAGCGGAAGGATCCAGAGTAGAAATGGCACCAGTTGCCCTATTTGGTGTCAGAAATGGACATGCATGAGGTTGTAGCGTCATCGCTTGCATAATGGCGTGCCCCATTAGAAGTAGATGTTGGAACAAGCATGGGCGCGGGAAGTTCTGTTGTGCAGAAAAGGAAGGAGGAAACTAAGCAAGTTGCGCGTACCCTCTCAGAACAGCAAAAGAAGGAAGCTGCAGAAAAGGCTTGCATTGAGAAAGAACACATTGTTGTGGAGCAGGCGGAAAAATAACAACGTGAGTCCTTAAAAGGTGATAAGTCACCTTCGTCGGAGACAGAGGAAAAAGAGCTTTCAGAACAAGGTGGTGGAGGAGATGAGGGGTATAGCACCCCATTTATTTTGAAAATACATGGCAAGGAGTAGAAGGGTGGAACATAAAAAATGAAGAAATATGATAGAACACAGGTTGATCCCATGGTGTTGACAAAAAGTGATCTTGATGAGATCGGTGATAAAGTCGGGGATACAACGACGAAAGTGCTGCAACAGTTTGAGAAACAATACATGTAGACGCAGAGGAGCATCCAAAAAGATCTGCGCGAGCTTTATATCCAAAAAAGTAGAATACAGGTGGGCATCGGACAAGCGAGTGTGAAGCAAGTGAGCCTGGCACCCGGGACAAGCCAAGCAGCAGAGCTAGTAAGGACCCTGGATCTCAGAACTATATCGTTGCCCGAAAGGTCCATTTGCGCAGAGTTCGCCGATGATCGTATTATACTGAGTACAATCAAGAACATAGGACTAAATATAGCAGAACTCTCCAATGAAACCCTCCATGCACTGCATACAGGGGTGGCAGATGAATTGAGAACCAGCAAGAAGCATACCCTCAACCTCATAAGTGAGTACAAAGTCAACAATGAACAAATGTTCGTTGAAAAGACGCAGGCTTTGAAGGAAAAGGAGGCACTTCAACCGCATAGTTCACGTCTAGAGTCAGTAGTAGCGGAGGCATGCAAGATAGTGCCTGAGCTTCACATCTTGAAGGATGCACAGCCAGAAGCCAAAATCATAAAACTAACTGCTGGTGTGCGTGAGGCTAAAGCAGAAGTTGGACGAGTCACTTTCAAGTTCAACATGAAGATTGCAGAGTTGCAGTTAAATTTGCAGCCCACAACTCCTCCTAAGGTCCGGGAGCAGCACGAAGTTGCAATTAAGGAAGGCATGGCTACCTTGGATGCCATAGTCACTCACTGTGCGACACTGTTCGAGCAGGCTATGGAGCTAGTGACCAATCTGCAGGAGGATTCGAACCTGAAAACATTGAACATAGAGGTAAGGGAGTTGCAACACCAATATGATGAGGTCAAGGCAAGTGCGCGCTCCTTAGCACCAACACAATGCCTTTCCAAGTTACAAGAAGGAAAACAACTACTGGCATAGGTAGAGGACATGTAGAAGAAGGAGGCCTTGCTAAAGGCCAGGTTGCAGCCTTAGTTGGAGGAGGCTTATCAAGTCATGACTTCCATTCAGGATAAGCTTAAAGGACTACAATAGACACATCAAATGATGAGGCTGGTTATAGAAGGACCATCCACTAAAAAATTGATCGAGGAGGTTCAACAGGAAGTGGCACAGAGCGCTTCTGAAGTTGCAGTAATCTGGGTGGAGCTGGGGGGTCTTCACCGTAAGATCACAACACCAATAGAGTGACTCGAGGGCGAGTCATGATCTTTGTGTTGGGGGCCTATTGGGATGGGGTCCCCTGGGTTAGTTTGGGGTTAAGATAACCCAAGTTTTGGTACAGTCTTGTAAATAATGTAAAGTCTCCGTGATTTGTGGATGTGGAGCGCGTAGATGAATACGAGTCAAAGGGGGTCAAAGGGGATTATCCCCTTATTTTATGTAAAGTTTTGAGATATTTTTGAGATTCACCGATGGTCCGTGGACCATGGAATTGTATGAAAAGTCTATAAATAGTGATTCTTAGTGAAGGGAGACTTAGACTTAGAAGGGAAAGATGGAGAAAAGATAGAGAATTGGGTTGATTGAAGAGTCGAGGATAGGAGCTAGGGCAGGAAGGCTCTACTTCCTATGCTTAGATAGGGAAATAAAGGTTCCGCAACTAAGTGCGCGGAGGCCTAGGTAGAGTCCGCAGCTGAGTGCACAGACCCTTGCAGTAGTGTGCGCAAGGTAGTTTGAGTATTCTGAAGAATTCCTGAGTATTTTGTTTATCTATGTTAATGTTATATACTGCTGATAAATGATTTGTTTATGAAATATTGATTGAATGTTACGTGACTCTCTTGAATAAGTCTTAATTATGTACGCAATGCATGTTTAAATACTTTTGTGAAGACTCTGGTGATTTTTCTTATGTTTACTAATGACTTAAATAAATCTGCACGAACTTTAATTTAGAACTACTCTCTGATGCGTGTAAGTAGACCACTTGACTGTTAAAGTTCTGTAAGGACTAATCGTAGACCTTCACAAAGGTCTTAAGGCTACTTTAACAGGGTTGAAGCAATGTGCCCTAAGAGTTTATTGATCTACGCGAAGGAAGATCTGAGGCACTGGAAGACATCACACTAGTCTCTGGATGCATAAACTTGGTTCTTGCATCCCCCCATATTTCTTCGGGTGAGACTGCAACCTGCGCTATGCGGGTTGTTGCCAAAAGGGCCAGTAGTGTAGAGTTTTGTTGGTTGGTGCAACTAACTCTGAACCTAGTTTAGGACCCTCTAGGACAACAGTTGCAAAAGTTGGAAAATGCAAGAAACATTCTTATGGCTTCAAGTCTAGCTACTGATGCAAATGTCTCTTCAAACTCTACCCCTTCCTGTTTACCATAGCCTTTGCACACAAATATTTCTTTGTTTCGAATTACTTCTCCATTTTCATTCAGTTTGTCCTTAAACACCCACTTTGTCACAATTAAATTTTTATTATGAGGCCTTGGTACAAGTTTCCATGTATGGTTCTTCATGCATTTCCTTAATCCAACATTCATCTTTGCTTGCTTGATTCACATTTTGAGGTTCAATTGTAGACAGTAAGGCTAAGTGACTAGATGATCCAACAAAAGTTCTTCTAGTTTGTATTCCTACGACTTTATCACCTATAATTTGAGATTCAGGATGATTTTTCTAGACATACCTTGATAGGGTCTTTTCTGCCATACATTTAACTTCATTTCCTTCTACTAGTCCTTCTCTTTCTTCCTCTCCTACAACTTCTTGAATTTTAGTAGCGAGTGGTTCGTCATTTTCTTGTGCTTCCCTTTTGGTCCCTATGGATGCTTCATCAATCACAACATCTATACTTTCAACGATATTTTAGAGCCTTTTATTGTAACATTTATATCCTTTTCTTCTGGAAGAGTGTCCAAGAAGGATTCCTTCATCAACTCTACATTCAAAATTTCTAATCTTATCATCATTTTTCTTTATGAAACATTTTCTTCCAAATATTCTAAATTGTTTAACAGTTGCAGGCTTACCATACCAGATTTCATATGGCATTTTATCATTGTTTACTCGAACATGGGCTTTGTTAAGTATATCCACGGTTGTATGTGTTGCTTCTCCCTAGAAGGTGTGAGGTGTTCCTAACTCATCAAGCATAGAACACGCTATTTGTTGAACTACTTTTTTCATTTTTTCTGCCACTCCATTTTGTTTAGGAGTTTTAGCTATGGAGAACTGTCTTTTGATGCCACGTTGCTCACAAAAAATGAAAAATTCATCTGATATAAACTATCCTCCTCTATCATATTGAAGACATTTTATTTTTAGTTCCAATTCATTTTCTACCAAAGCCTTGAATATTTTAAACTTTTCAAATGCCTCATATTTATACTTTAGTAAACTAATCCAACACATTCTTGTAAATTCATCAGTCAATAGCATGGAGTATTGTTCACCATGAGGAGACTTCTTTCTCATAGTTCCACATAAATCAGTGTGAACAAATTCAAGAGGTTTACTTGAAGTGCATTCTTTAGCTTTAAACTAAACTTTGGATTGCTTACCAAATTGACATGATTTGTAAATGTTATTTTCAGGTGGAGAAATGTTGGGCAAGTCACGAATTTCTCCCATCTTGCTTGATTTTTATAGTTGAGAAAAATTGAGATGTCCCAATCTTTTGTGCCAAAGCCATCTTTCTTCAGATTTTCTCAAAAACCAACATTCTTTGTTGCCTTCTAGGATATGGACATTGCCCAGAGTTTTGGTTCCTTTGACTATGGTCTTACCTATATCCAAATTTCTTACCATGCAATTCTTTGATCTGAAAATAACTTCATGCCCTTGATCACACATTTGACTAACACTTAACAAGTTATGTTTTAACCCATCAACAAATAATAGATTCTCAACCTTGACCTTTTCTTTTAAAAACACATATCCTTTTTCTTTATTAGTAGTCGGTGAGTTATTACCGAAAGTCATATTCTTTTCTTTCTTAATTTCATTAAAAGAAACAAAATTATCTATGTCGTCTGTCATATTATTTGAACAACCACTGTCAATGTACCATTGAATCTCTTGATCTCCTGCATGCAATGCTAGATCACAATTTTCAGAGGAAATAATTTTCTTTTTCCATACCTTGGGAGGTTTTATCTTCTGCTCATGTTGATAAGCTGAATTAATCCTACTTCTGCATTCAATTTCTTCATGACCAAAGTTGGTACAAATAGAACATTCAACTTCATTTTAAAGAAGAGGTATTATAAGAGGACTTCTTTGTTCTATTTTCATTATGTTGTTTTCTTGCATCTCTAGTCATAATCGTTTTTATAAGCAACACAATGAATTGCTTTGCGACCAAAGTCGTGACAAGTGAGACATTGACCATTGAAGTAAGAGTACCTGGGAGCATAATACCTTTTTGAGTAGCTTTCCCTTTATCCATGGAAAGGTTATTTTTCATGAGAATAGTTTCACCTTTCATTCTTTTATTAAGTCTTGTAATTTTGATGATTGCTTCCTTTTACCACATTAACATAGTTTTTTTTTACTTGTTTCAAAATATTTCATAGGTTTTGATGTTTCACCATCTTGATTTGGATTGTATCAAAGACCTGTCTTGATTAGTGGAGAACGCTGAACTTTAATGGTTCTTCTAAAGTTTCAGATCCTTTAGAAAATCTAAGATTTAGAGCTTTTGTTTTCTCAAGTTCCTTTATTAGACCCACAATTTCAAGTTCTAAGGTTTCACAGTGCTTGTCCCTTTCTTGGACTCGTTTCTTCAAAGTTTCTTCTATTAATTTAGCCTCTTCTAGATATACCTTCAGCTTAGTTATTTCTTCAACAAGGGTGTGTTATTTATACATACTGACTTCTAGAGCATCCATAAATTCATCATCATCAGACTTATCTACACATTTTTCTTCGAATTCCATAAGTACTTGACAATCTTGATTAGATTCATCATCCTCATTATTGGAAGAATATTCACTATCTTCATGAGTATAAAAACTTTTCTTGCTAGTAGAACCTCTTTTAACATTCTTCTTTGAAACATTATTTTATTTATAAGGACACTTAACGACATAGTGACCTACTCTTCCATGGGAAAAACATTTAAAATGAAGCTTACCTTTGAACCTGCTAGATCCTTCTTGGAGCTTCTTCACAAAATTTGCTTCTTCTTCATCTGAAATGTAACTTGTTTCCTTAGGCTCTTCCTTTTCTTTCCCTTTGTTTGTGACTTTGAATGTTTCTTTTCTAATACCTAATGTACCCCCTTTTCTCATCTCAAAATCCATCAATATCCCATGGAGTTGTTCAATAGTTAGATTCTTCAAATCCTATATTTATTCAATGGCAGAGACTTTGGAATTGAACTTTGGGGTTAGATATCTACAAATATTTTCAAAAACAATAGTATCCTTTATTTCGTCACCAAGATTTTTCATCGAGTTAACAATATAATCTACTCTAAGGAAAAATCTTGCAATGCTTTCATCATCATGCATTCTAAGAGTCTCATACTAAATTCTATATGTTTGAAGTTTAGCACTTTTTACTTGTGTCACCTTCATAACTTTGGACAATCTTATCCCAAAGTTCCTTTGCGGTGTTTAGCTGCATGACTTTCACAAACTAAGATTCTTCCAAACTTCCCAAGATAGCATTTACAACCTTTGCATTGATCTCATATTGTTTCTTCCCTGCATCATCTATGGGAATAGAGTTTGGGTATTGATATCCACCTTCAATAATTGCCCATACATTAGCTCCTAGAGCCTACAAATATCCTCTCATTCTCATTTTCCAAAATACAAAGTTAGTTCCATTAAAAAAGGATGGCCTGATAAAAGATACTCCCTTTTGACTTCTCATATTGATAGATCTCCCTTTAAGCGATCAAGTTTATTCCAAGGGACCTACTTTGATACAAATTATTAGGAAAAATACTGATGGGGGGTGTGTGAATCAATATTTTATATCACTTCAAACATTCAATTTCTTATTCAGAATTATGTACGCTAATGTTCTTCATGCAACCAGTGTATGTACGCTATTTCAATGAATGTAAACAACGTATATCTTGTTTACTTAATTTGTCATAACATTCATCAATCAATTAACTTAACCATTACATTATTAATTCATTAATCATTTAGTATGCAATAAAGAACTAATATGTCACAAAACATGAGCAACACACATAGAACACCAGGATTTTAGGTGTAAACCTAATGTGGGAGAAAACCACCGTTGTCGACATCTCTGTCTTCTTACTTATTATAAAATATTCACATTAGGGGAACTTTGAGGTCTAAAATGGGCCTCCTAAGAAAAATGTACAACCAAAATAAACTTTATAAGAACCAATAGGATTCAAGATGATAATGTCAACCATGGGGGATGATTCATCATTTTTGAAGTAAAAAGGTAAAAAGATTAAAAAATACTAAAATAATAAAACTACTTTTTCAACTCGTATTTTCAACTTATCTCCCTAAGGTTTTACTCAAATTTCAAGTGGGAGTACTAGTTAGATGCAAAATTTAATTCCTCATCCAAGGAGTACCCATGTTGCATACTTTTGATGGACCATGCTATAAGAAAAATGAGAAATACATGAAAAAAATGTGATTGCAATCATGTTTTTCATGTTTTTCTCATTTTTCGTGTAGTAGGGTCCATCGAAAGTATGGGACATGGGTACTCCTTAGATGAGGAATCAAATTATGCATCCAATGAGTGTTGCTTCTCGAAATTTGAGTAAATACATAGAAAGACAAGTTGAAAATACAAGTTGAAAAAATAGTTTTTTTATTTTTTCCTCTAAAATTTGATGATGTAATCTAATATTATTTTATTATTTCCACTATTATTTTATAATTTCCTTAGGAGGCCCATTTTAGACCTCAAAAGTCCCCTAATGTTACATTTTTTACTAGTGTATACTCTTACCAGTACACATGAACCCACCTGCAGGAGGCTACAACCTCCACTCATTCGCCAGCACCCACTAGAAGGGAGCTACAACCCCCTAATCTTGTTTATCGACTCCTAGTACAAAAAGGGAACTCCTAACCCCACAATAAAGGATGCAACTCTTGGCACCTTGTGGACCTCATTTCAAAATGTTTCATACCAATTCCACCTATCAGACAATAATCAAACAACCTATAGGTCACCTTTCATCAAATTTCACACTGGACCCATACCAACAATAAGCCCAAACTAAACTGAGTGTTGAATATGAAATAAAATCACTGAACCAACTGAATCAATGTAACATCATCCTACAGAATACACAAGCCAACTAAAACAAATGAATATTAGAATAAGAGAACCTGCGTATATATGTGATTCCTTTGTATAACATCTACGTACATATCTCAAATCATTGACTACTGAAAATGCTGTCAAACTGAATTACTGAAAAACTGAATCACAATAGATACATCAATACTAAATAATGGAAAACTCAATCATAGCGCAACATCATCACTGATAAATATACCAAGCCATAATTTAATCAACCCAATCAATGCTGCCAGATACAAACCATGCTTATCAAGACATCATTGACAGACAAAATAAAATAAAACAAATATCATGAACTTTCATCAATGACCAGCTCAAACCCTAGTGCATAACGCGACATCCAAAAATCATATCAGCATGTGTACGCGATTAATATTCATAACACCTGTGTATATATACCAACATACTGAATAAAATATCACATAATTTATACGCAATTTTGTAGAACCAGATCTGTGTATGTACGAAACTATTCAAAGACAAAACAACGTACAAATTTTAAATCACTGAAACATACCTTCACTGCAACTACAACTTACATGCCGCAACCTTCAATGTCACACATTCATATCCTATCATCATTACAACAACAAATATATCATTTCTAGCTACAAGCATAGATACATCAAGCAAGTGTATTCATTAGTCTTTACTACGCTTTCAGATCTATCAGATCTAAGTGATCTCCTTGCTCCCTGGTGCACACCTGTTTCAAGCCAAATCACATATGAATAACTCATTCACTTGCACACCCAACACTTTGATCTCCATTTTCTTATATATATTTTTCCTTAGCCAATACCTTAGGTAAATCCTTTGGTAATGTCGTTAGTATTTGTTGACGAGATCAAATGAACATTGCCGCCTCAATTACTATGGGAAAATACCATGGTAATGACCCCTCATATCCATATTTTCATGGTTCGAATTATGTACGCTACTTTTACTCATGGGGCTTGCGTATGTACATGACCCTTATTCACAGGAACTACGTATACTTTCTCAAACTTCACTTTTCTCATCCATTTGTCACCGAACTGCCAATTTTTCTGTCCATATCCTCTGTAGCATTTGTACCAATTTGCATGAGTTCCACAATCATCATAATATCACAGTGTTGACATGAAGTACATATTTATCAAGCAAGTTGCCATCAATGACAACACATTAGCCATAATGGCAACATACTTTGTTTTTCTCTCACCAGATTTGAAGGACAAGACATTAGAAGGACAAGGACAAGTTGGTAGCCTTACCTTCACCTCGCCCACCAAAGGTGAGGGTTTCTTGTTGCTTCGCTAAATATCAACAAAAAATTAGAAATTGGCCCTAGAATCTGGATTTAGTGCAAATTTTTCCCGTCAAAGGCCATGAGGTTTTGCATCTAGGGTTTCATTTTTCCCTGGTAAGAATTTAATTGTCTTTGAAAGCATTAATCTTCACTTTTTGGCATTTGATTTTATGGTGCTTCGTCAATTTGCAAGACTTTGGTTTTTCTTAACCGTAAATCGTAGGGTTTTTGCTTTATGCAACGCTCCAGCCACGAAGCGAGGTGCTCATGGTAATATTTCAAAGCCATTTATTGATTTATTTATGGAGAATATTATCATAGAAAACCAAGGATCTTGATTCGATATGGAATTTGGGGGTAGAAAATGGTGAACTCACATCATTTAGGGCAACTTTGAGATTTTTTTATTTGCAATTTGTCATAAATTATTGGATGAGTGATGTTGCGCGCTCGTGTTCTTTGCCACAACATGAAGCAAATGTTGTATTATGTTTGTACTTGCTGACAAAGCAATTGTGGGTTTAAAGTATTCAATATTAGGGTTTCCTCTATGAAAATTAAGGACAATAAAGGTTTCTGGTATGAAATCCTAGCCTTTGTTGCAGGCTTCTTGATGTATATGATCTCATGTACTTAAAAAATTTAAACAAGATTTGGATTTATAACTTGCAACTTTAAGTGAAATTATCCATTACTGTCAGGGAAAATTTCAGGGGCTAATATTCACCCATGGGCTAATTTTCTATACTTTTTCCAAAAAAAAGATTCACTAATTTTCCTTTTTGTAAAAGTAATTCGCCCAAATTTTATAGAATGAAATTATTTTACCCTAAAAATCACCAAAATATTATATATAGACTATATAAAAATATTATAAATTTGAATATTTTTACAAAATTATCTGCAAACATTTTATAGATTTCATATTATGGACTAGTGGGATTCACTAAGGTTTCTAAACTTTAAGATAAATTTCCTTCCTTGAAATTTTCCCTTATTACTGTCCCTTTTAATATTATCTTTTGGTTTCAGGTGGTGGCTAGATGTTCTCGATTTTCTATTCAATTAACTGTTTCTTGTTTCATTTTTGTAATAGTAATTGCAAAACAAACATTCATAAAAAGATTCCCATTAAAATCCATTCTTCTTTTGGGAGAATATTTCTCCAACCTTTAGTTAATTTTGTAGTTAATACATTGTTAAAAAAAAAAACTTTATAAAATATCATTAATAATTTCTAGTGAGCTTGATGGGGAGCCTCAGGGAAACAATGACATAGAGTAATGGTCAATACTTGGGAGTGATGGAACCAATATCTCTCTGAGTTCCTTTGGAGTTATATTCTATCAAAACTGATGAGCTTGAGAAGGTTTTTAAAGAACCTCTTACTTTTCTTTTTAGGTTGCAAAGATGGTGTGATTTGTGTTTTTCAAGCTAAGTGAGCTATTGAATAATATTGACATCTTTGAATTTGGTGAATTTTCGGTTGTCTGTTTCTTGTGAGTGTTGGTTTATATGAAATTAAACAAGAATTTATGTGCAAAGAAGAAGTGCTTGGGGGACTGGATCATGTTTTAATTTTTATTTTAAATTTAAATTTAAATTTATATTTGTAGTTTAAGTTTTTTATAAGAAATTTTTATAGCATGTCAATTACTTTTTATGATTTTTTGTCATATTGTTAAGGTATGGGTTAGAAATATAAGAAGAAGCAAGGGATTTATTGAGCAGGTTGCCCAGGAATCCAATGCTAAGATTTTTACATTTGGGTCTTACCGGATTGGCATGAGTTTCTCTCTTACCTGACAATTTAATTTTGATCATGTGGTAAAACTAGTATCTTATAGTTTTACAGAATTTCGAAATTGCATTTGTATTCATCTCGATTTTGGTATTAGAGTAAGGTTCTATTTTAAAAGGATAAATTTAGTATATGAAGTTATAATTTCCTAAACTCTCGTTGTGTTTGAATCTATTTTGTTATCATGGTAAGGTTTTGTTTCAAAAATAATTGTGGGTTATATAAATCAAGGCAATGTATAAATAGTAAATTTATTTTTATTAAATGTCCAAAAAGCCATATTGATTGGTTACGTTTCATGGTGCAAGCTTCAATTGAAGTAAAGAGTAAATAAAAAAGAATTCACAATACTAAAAACTCAAATTATTTACAATAGTAAGTGGACAACTTCCAGTTTCATATACATACATACATATACTCATCTAGATTGCCCCTGTGAAATGTGTTGAACTTTCTTGCCACATGAATCTCAAAACCTTTGTCCTTTGGGACATCATTCTCATTAACATTATTACAAAGTCTTATATTTGGCTGTCTTGGAATATTGCTACCCAAATAGATGGTTTACCTCCACAAAAATAGTTAATTTTTTTTTGTCATATATAAATAGTTAAATTACAAGGATGGAGTGATATTTCTTAAACTTTATCTTGAATAGATTTGGTTTGTATTATTTCCAAAACCTCAACATGCCAAAATTATCAGCTCTTTGTGATGCAGGCAACCAATGTAGTTGCTTGACGGAATCATATAGTGTAGGGAATCTACATTGCTCGAATGGGGTATGTGGGAATTGAATGGAAATTTGATTTGATTAGATTTAATAGCAAATCAGGGAGGCAAAAGGGTCAAACTACCTCCATACATGCACCACTTCTCACTTAAACAAGCTTATTCAGCAGAACGTCATAAAATTAACTTTGTTTTGATTGATTTGATTCCATTGAGATTGTCGCCGAAATGAGAGGAAGTGAGACATTTGTTGATATTAAAGAAAGATTCATTCGGCTAAGCCTTCGGGTGATATGTAGACATCAAATTATGAGAAAAGTTAAGTCGTATAATTACTTATGAATATTAGATTTAATATATATGATTTTAAAAAATGTAAAAAAAAATAATTAATTGATTTTAAAATATTAATTTTATGTTTGAATTTATTTATTGAAATCAATATTATTTTAATTAGTCCGCTTGCGGTAGCTCAATTGACAATGGACGTGGAAATGAAGTCTCACCAAACCAGAAGTTTTGGGTTCAAATCTTGTACTATCCCCCGATTAAGGTGAGAAGTTGGACATGATGAAGATGTAGTCATACCAAGCTTACAAAAAAAAATTGTCCTGGGTAGCTCAATTGCCAATGGCCATGAAAATGAAGTCTCACCAAACCAGAAGTCTTAGATTCAAATCTTATATTATCCCCCTAATTAGAATAAAAAATTAGACATGATAAAGATATAATTCTACCAAACTTATAAAAAAATTAAAATTATTTTAAATAATTTAAAATTGAAATTTAATATAAATATTAAATATATAAAATTTTAAAAACTATTTTTAACTATCCACTTTATCAGTATCATAAAAATAAAAATTATTTTATCCTAATTTTTTTTTAAATAATAACTTAAAAAAATTAAACAACCTTTAATTTTTTTTTTGTTTCTAAAGTATCCAAAATTTGACTTCAAAATTGTTAATTAACGAAGCCACTTGAACATGATGTGCGCACAAATGTGGAAGAGACAAAAGAATCCTAAGAATTTGGTCACTTGATATATACATAATAATTTTATTTTCATTATAAATACAAAAAGAATACAAACAAGATCTTAAAATTTGTTAGATTTTTGGCTCTTTGGGTCGTTGTCTGAATATAAATTAAATATTCTATAATTTGTGTTTAATTCAACGAATAGTACTTTCCTAAAATAATTTGAGTATCGTATTTTTTGTGTTTGAAAATAATTTATTTTTTAATATTTTTGTATGGAAGTTAACGTTCTTCTTATTGTTAAAAGATAATTTATTTTTTAATATTTTTGTATGGAAGTTAACGTTCTTCTTATTGTTAAAAGATAATTTATTTTTTAATATTTTTGTATGGAAGTTAACGTTCTTCTTATTGTTTCGTAATATTTCTTTTTATGGGGGAGTGGGGAGGCATACTTTTAGCTTATAAGTTTTGAGATTGTTTTTTTTTAATTTTGTATTACTTTTTAAAGTTTTTTAAAGTTTTTTTTTAATTATATTTTTTTCCCTTACTTTTTCATTAGAGTTAAAATAGATGATCACTTTTCGTATATAATTTATGTAGGACAAGGAAGATGTCAAAGTTTTTTTATTTCAAATAATTTCGTCTTTACATATATGGGTGAAAGCATGAAGATGAGTTACACTATGTTTTTCTTATTTTATTGAATTTAAGTCCTCAAAATTCATATAAGCACTATGAATTTTGATTCAGAGTAAAAAGACAAATTGTGGAGAATTATGTTGTTGCCTTAATGATATTTTTCGCAAAAATATTTAGTGTCATATAATATGTCAATTTTCCATTAAATGAAATGCTTGTTCTTGCAAATTTTCACACATCTTAAGAGGTATACATGTGTTCACGTAGCATAACTTAGTCTAAAATGTATAATTTTTCATATATATATATATATATAAGAGCATGATCTACACAAAAATATATATGAAAAACTTAGCTATCTTTGTGTAGATCATGCTCTTATATATATATATATATATATATATATATATATATGTTATGGAAAAATATATTTTTTTATTATTTTTGGAAGTTGGCTAAGTAATATTTCAATTGCATTTTGTAGACGCATGTGTTCATGTAAGATTTTTTTTCAACTATTTAAATAAATTGAAAAACCAAAAGTGCCATTTTAAAGAGGACTCGTAAACGAATATAGTGGTATTTTTGAAATTGTTTCGTTGTGTATATTTTATGATATTGATTTTTTATTCAACCTCTTTAAAACAATTCAAAAGAAATTCAAGCAATATGTTTAAAATAAATTAGATGAAAAGTATCATATGAATTCGAAAATGTCAAATTCATATGCCATTCGATAGAGGATTCCTTCATGAATCCAAGGTGATCAACTTTGCCACCTAAGGAAAAATTTAGCCCTAAGTCCGCTAGGGTACAAAATGGTGTTGCAGGAAATTTTGTAGAAGGGGTGCTGAAATTGTGGATTTTAGGACTTAAGAGGCTCGATTGAGTGCTTAAAACACTCGATCAAGAGTTTGATTTCGAAATTAAAATAGCTCGATCGAGGGTTTAATAAACCCTCGATTGATCCATTAACGTGGTTAAATAAAGGCTTGATCTAACTTTAAACCTCGATCTAACTTTAAGGCTGGATCTAGCTTTAAGGCTAGATATAGCTTTAAGAATCGATTGCGATTTAAGGCTCGATCGAGCCACTTTTTTTAATTCTATTCCTAGGTTGTATTGGCGGGAAATTTAAAAAACATGGCTCGATCGAGCTCCTAGATAACCTCGGGTTAAATTTTTTAAGCTCTCAAACAATTCAACTGAGCGCTTAAAAAAGGCTCGATCAAACACTTAAATGGCTCAATCTAGCTATCATTTTTTCCACCCAAATGCTCCCTCTCTTTCTCTCCAAAAAGTGTAACCCAACTCCATGCCTTCACCTATATCATTTTAACCAAATAAACTAAAAATGATATGTACACAGTTCATGTATACAAATAAGTTGCGACCCCCTAGTTGAGTATTTTCCTATACTAGTTGAGGAGGCTACTGTAGGGAATAGGAAGCTAATATGGCTTCATGATACCTTGAAGGGAGCTAAGGAGGAAATGGGGAAACCCAAGTGGTCAGTGAGGGAGAGAAGACCACCAGATAGGTTGGGTGAATTTGTGGCTGATGTTGTGGAGAAAGAGCCAGCTAGTTAAGAGGATGACTCCAGTCAACAGATATGGAGGGATACCATGGTGGAGGATTATGCATCCATCATGAAGAATTATGTTTGGGAGGTAGTTTCGAGACCTTAGGGGATGTCGGTGGTGACTTCTAGGTGGCTCTAAAAGATCAAACATGTTGCAGATGGCAATGTGGAAAAGTTCAAAGCTCATTTTGCGGCACAAAGGTTCTCATAGGTAGAGGGATTTGACTATGAGGAGACATTCACATCTATTTCTCGTTATACTTCCATTAGAGTAGTGATTTCTATAGCAACTAAGATGGGTTGGAGGATTCACCAGATGGATGTGAAGATCACATTTCTCAATGGTGTTATACAACAAGAGGTATACATTGAGCAACCATAGGTATTTTAGGTGCATGGGAGGGAGTCTGATCCAGATTTAAACAGGAACCCAACAAATTATAGATACAACCATAAATACAGAGATGCAGCAAAAATAATACTTCATTTCATTAATGTAAAATACTGAAATATGCCTAGTAATAGAAATGGAAATAAACTAGCTCGGGCGATGGTAGCTTATCCCTGAGAAGAGATGTGGCGGCTACATGCCTCTGAACTACCTTACAATGAGGCTCAAGAGACTTTTTATTATTGAACAATAAGAGAAAACCCTAAACAACCAAAACCCTAACCCGAGGAGATGTAACACCAAGAGTTTATGGGCCCCGTTGGGGTTAGTTGGACAACCAACTTCCCGGGGTCGTGACTTGGTCATATTATCTCCGTTTGATGTGCATGATACCCCGTTGGAAATATATCTTTGAGGACTATGACGGAAAATATGATTTAAAAAAAACATTGGGCGGTATATTGCTAAAAAAAGTCGTTTAGGGCCTCTAAACGGCTTCGGAAGTTTAGGACCTGAAAACTGCTAAAAATAGTAAATTGTGCTACAATTAAGAAAATTGAAAAGCTAAAAGAAACAATGGTGGGGGTCCAAGTGGAATTGGCTGGTGGCCACCAATATCTACCTGAATCATTCCTCCCCCCTTAGGAAGAAATGGTTCCCATTTCATTGAGTTCCTCCATGAGATGAGGAAACTTTTGTTGAACTTGGTCCCTGGTAAGCCACTTGCCCTGGTGAAGGAGTTGGCTTGCTTTGACAACTCGATACAATTGGATCTTCTTCTGGCGAGTGTGCTTGATCTGCATGTCCATGATCTTATCAGTTGCAGCTTATTCCATGCAATATGGATTTAACTCTGTTGGTGTGAGTTGTTCTACAATGTCGGATTTGTCTAGTAATGGTGGAAAGTATGGTCGAAGGCAGTCCACATTGAACACTGGGTGCAGGCCAAGGAATGGGGGAATGCTGAGCTCAAAGCATTATCTTCCACAACCTTGGTAATGGTGTAAGGACCATATCAGAGTGGTATGAGTTTCCGATAGGCTCCGGCAAGACATTCCTTTTACAAATGCAACCAGATTTTGCCGCCCACTTGAAACTTGTGTGGCACCCGATGTTGATCATTTCACTGCTTATACTTGTCATTTGAGTTCTCTAGAATTTCGTGGACCTGCTGGCGGATATCTTGGATGTGCTCAATGAAGCTGTTTGCCTTATCTATTTCGGACTGGAAATGAGCCAAATCTACCTGAGTAGTTGCAGATGGCATGGCCAAATCAATGGGACATAATGGCTGGAATCCCAAGCCCACCTGAAAAGGGTTGTAGCCAGTAGAGCTGTGGAGATCTCGGTTATAGTTGTGTTGAACATAGGGGAGGCTCTCATCCCATGTGTGTGGATGTTTTGAGTTGTACATGCATATAATGTGTATGATCATCTTGTTGACAACCTCTTTTTGGCCTTCAGTTTGGGGATGGAAGGCTGTGGACTTAGTGTGTTTGGTGTCCAACATCGACTACATATTGGACCAAAATGTAGTGAGGAAACTGCTATCCCGATCTGAGATGATAGAACGTGGGATCCCAAAGTGTACCCACACTCATTAAAAGAAGAGTTTTGCAGTGGCTTATGCTGTGATAATCTTCTTGCAGGCCGCCATAATGGCCATCTTCGAGAACCTGTCGACGACCACAAAAACACAATCATTTCCATCCTTAGTAGAAGGAAGGCCTAACATGTAATCCGTGGAGATGGATTCCCAAGATCGACTAGGGGTAGGCAGCGGAGTATAGAGGCCTTGCTTCTTGATGGTCAGTTTCGTAATGGCATAAGCAGTTCAGGATATGATGTGCTTCCCGACATCTTGTCAAAGATTCGGCCAATAGAAATACTTCTGTAACACTGCCACCATTTTCTCGACCCCGAAATGCCTAAGAGCCCGACTGTAGTGTGCTTCCCAAATAATCCTCGCACGCTCGCTTGAAGGAACACAAAGGTGACCCAAGTGGCATAACCGAGCATCCTGGAGGTGAAAATCTAGAACATGTTGACCCTCTAAGAGTGTCTAGTATGTGTGGTCAAATTCTGGGTTGCTTTTGTAGAGAAGTGGCCAATCAAAAGTCTCGTGCCCACAAGAGTTGAGAACGGTGGTTAACGCCATGATCAATGGTCGACTGAGGCAATCTACAACATTATTTGTGTTGCCCTTCTTATACTTGATATTCAAATGGAGCTGTTGCAAGTATGTGACTACTTTTGATGCCGATCATTTTGCAACTTCCCTTGCGTCTGTATGAACTACAGGGGCTAGTGGTTTGTGTGGATGACCGTTTCCTTCCCAAAAACATAATGCTTCCATTGTTGGCAGGCCTGCACAATGGAATACATATCTTTGTCATAAGTGGGATACTTTCGGGCTGTGTCTGAAAGTGTCTCACTGTGATATGCCATTGGATGCCCGTTGTTACACTAAAAAATGTCACCATGACTATTTGCAGTTAGTATGACTCCATCCACTGTCATACTATCCTCCTTGGCAAGTCTCATGCCTCTGCTCTGCATGTCAAACTCCAAAAAGAAGAGAAAAGTCATTTAAAGTCAATTATCTCTGGTACGCAGTTTCTCTTAGCCTTCCCTGCGGGTACGCAACCCAAGTTCACAATACATGCGTACTTGTACGCTCTGTATGTAAAGGGGTGGGTGCGTACCCCTGTAAAGGTCAAAAGGCGTGAGTTTCATCTTAAAAAAGTTACTTGTGGTCATTTCTAGAGCATTCTAGAAGCTTGTTTGACGTGTATGAAGCGCCTCCAGATGGTTCATGTACCCAAAGAAAGAGGAACTTATCCCATGGAGAGGGGAGCCTATCCCATTGAAAGAGGGGCTTATCCCATCCATGGTGGAGCTAATTAACTTCCTCTAGAACACTATAAATACAGGCATTGGGCCAGAGGGAGGGAGGTTGAAAGCTGAACATTCCTAAGGGTAGATGCTGCTGGAATTAGGACTTCCTTGTGAGAGCTTGTGAGGAGAGATTACCATCTTTACTTGTTTCCATTGGGAGGTGGGTGAGCTGATCAGAGTAAAGGAGGACCCTTGTGGACCCTGGGAGGAGCTTGCACAACACCAAGGCTCGGGTTGTAATGGTTCCTTTTGTTACCTTTAATACAAATTAGTCCATTCTTCTCAACAATTTGTCATTTATGAGTTGTTTCATATATTCCTTGGTCTATATGTTAAATATGCTTTATTTCATGTTATAATCAGGTGCTATTTAATGGTTTGACTGTTGGTGAATGCAGGTTTTGAAGAGAAGGAGGAGCTCATCCGGATCAACGAAACTGGACTACTACAACAACGTTTGGTTAGAGGTAAGAGCTAAACACTTGATTTCTCATATTGTAATGCATATTTAGAGAAGGATTGCTCTCATTTGTCTTGTTTGTCATTAGAAAGTCTTAGACTTCTAGGAAGGTCGGTTGTGTCCGCACCGTCGACTGTTTCCGTGTGAAAAAATGGCGACTCCACTGGGGACACCATGGATTTGTTTGAGTTCTTTTTGATTTCATATTTTGATCTGAGAAACACTGCTTGTTTTCTGGTTTTTGGCTGTTTAACTGTGTGTTTGGGTAGGGTAGCTTAGGGTTGATTTAGATTTTTATTTTTCTTAGTTTTGCTCGAAGTACGCAGGCTCTGAGTTCAGCACAGTGCGTACTTGTACGCACTGTTACTGTGTGCACAGAGCGTACCCGCACCTGTCTTAACAGGTTGCCTACGTACCCTGTCAAGATTGGGGAAAATTTTAAATTTTTGCTCTTTAGATTTTGCTTTAAATTTGTTTTTCCTGCCCAGATCCATTGGTTTACTGTCAAAGATCTTCACCTGAACTTGTTCCGTTAGTATCGAGAGTTTTTGGTGGAATTCATAGAGTTTTTGCCTTAGGGTTTGATTTTTAACTGGTCCTGTAGTGACTTTGGCGTTAGAGGTTGTCAAACTTTGGATCTCCCTGGTTTTGTTCATCCCTCTTAGGAGTCGGGCCTGTTATAGAGATCACCCTTGTGAGAGATCTACCTTTGTATCTTCTCTTTGCAAATCTCGAAAAGTTTGTTGATTAAAGCTTTGAATTTCATTTTTGTGAAAAAGAACAAAAAGATTTCAATTTTGTTTTTCGATTAGTTTATGATTCTGCATAGACTGATCCTTAGTTGCTTTTTGACTAAGTAAAACATCCGGGAATTATCCTTGTAGGCTTTTGTCCTCTTTATTTTTGCTTTTAGGTAAATTTCCCTTTAATTTGCTTTTGAGTGATTTTGATTTGATTGCCTTAGATTTGTTAAAATTGATTTTTGGTAAATAGTTTTATATGCTTGATTAATATAGGAAAAAATACAAAATTCTTTTGGAATCAAGTTTGCTTTAGTAGCATTTGTTGTCTTTTGAAGAAAAGGAAATTTCGTGAATAATTAGTGGTCATGAGTGCATGTTTTGAAAAGATAAAAGAGAATTGTTTCTTTGATTGTCTTTGTTAAGAAAGTTTTTTTCTATAAAATTGCATTCTCTCAACTCTCTTAGCTAAGAGATTCATTGAAAAAGAAAAGTAGTGTAAATCATCTTAGGTGCATCTTTGTAGTGGTTGCGAGTCGAGTCTACACACCACCAGTTTCATCTCCACTACCTTTTGTCTTAAGGAAGCCATAAAATTAACGCTTAAAGTAAAATCAATGTAGTAACTTTTATTTACTAGGGCTCTGAAACACCAATATAGATCAGGCTAGTGTCTTGGAGTAGGAGAGTAATAAACTCTCCAAGACAACAAAACCAAACAAGTAGCTTATCTTGTGATAGATTAAATCCAGCTGTTTCATTTATACTCTGGGAAAGCTCCTCTTAAAGGAGAAGCACGAGCTCGTGTCCGAACCAGTGAGGGGATCAATCCTCCCTCACTGGGAACGACGCCATACATGCACGTATTACAAACGGTAAACGTCGGATTAACCATTGTCGAGGAGCCAGGGGTCACTTGTCGGTAAACCTTGGATTATTGTCAAGGAGCCGGCAAGGGGATTGAGCTTGATACTCTGCCCTTGCGTGCTATCGGAGTGTAGGCTGTTCCCCCAGGTGTACTTGTTGCTGTTGGTAACCTTAGTGACCATAATCTTTAGGATTCTACCGAGGTGACGGTGGAGGGAAGATTCCACTGTACCTGGAGCAGACGTCGGCTAGACTCACTTGGATTTTCCGGGGGGTTCACTTCACTTGAGACGGTTAAAGTGGAGGAACTTGTGCCGGTCTATTCATTAAGCAGGTTACCGAGGTAACTGTTCCACCCGCCACTTCTGTACTGAATCCGGCGATGTTGGACTTCATCACCAACTAGCGCTTTCGGTCCGGAAGGCTACTGTTTGTGCTTGGTTTGACGCCCTAGATTCTTTAGGCGTGTGCTTCAAATTTGTTTGGTTCTTTAGAGACTTTAGGCAGTTTGTTTTGAGATTTTACTTTGTTTGCGTGTGCAGTAGTTAAAAGTCTTTAACTGTGGCGGAATTACTGAGACAGTCCCGTAGACTTCGGGGCCAGTCTCCTGAGATTGTCACCGTAGCCGAATTGTTGAGGACATACCGTAGAATTCGGGGTGAACCTCCCGAAGAGGTTCCGAGTCATTACGAAGGTTTGAAAGTCCTTGTAACTCCTCCTAGTGGCAGTAGAGTAGGTTCACCTGAAGAAGGAGAGTCTTCCTTGGTAGTCCATCAAGATTACCAAAGTCTAGAGACAGGTTATAATCCTGAAGCTGTTGCAGTTTCTGAGCTTGCTGGTAGTTTTTCATCTGCTAGTGACGTAGGCGAAGAACCTGAAATATCTGAACCTGTTACTCCAACTTCTAGTGTTCCTGATTCACCTAGGGTAGAAAGAGTCATAACTGAAAATCTTCCTTTTGGGTTGATAGCTCTTGAAGAACTTGCTCCAGAAGAAGAAGTAGGCCCTGTTCTTGAAGATCAACCTACCATTGATCTAAGAGAGCGTGAATCTATCTTTTACAGTCCTCCTAGAACTACTACTTGGTATATTTCGTTAACTAATTATTTAGACAATTCAGGTACAAGTTTTTCTCCACCTCGTACTCCTTTTCCACCTAGAGGTATATATACTCCTGTAAATATGTCTGGTCAGTCGTCCATGTTCACTCAATCACCTGAATCATTTTTGTATGGCGGTCCTTCTGTTCCTACAAGGTATCAGTCACTTGCTGGTACTTTTGCAGGAGCATCTCCTCAACCCATTGAACATGGGTTATTAGCTGGAAACAATGGTAATAAGCCGTTGGGTGTAGGTGACATCTACATGATGTCAGGTTCAACTCCTAGTTCTCAATCTCAAGGTGGGCAGTTACCGCCTGGGGGGCAACCTCAAGTAACGCCTGGGGGGCAACCTCAAGGACAGTATATACCTGTGGTACAATACATTCCTCAAGGTCAACCCCAGCCTCAATATGTACCCCAAGGTCAACCCCAGTATCAGTACTTACCTCAAGGGTATCAACCCCAAGGTCAGTACTCGAGTCAAGGTCAACCCCAGTATCAGTATTTACCCCAAGGGTATCAACCCCAGGGTCAGTACTCGACTCAAGGTTATCTACCACCTCAAGGTCAAGCTTATGTTCCAAGTATAGGAAATATACCTGTCAATTATCAATCCTACCCTCAACCTGGTTACGGATCTCAGTATCCTCAACCTGTTACGGGTCAATACCCCGGAATGATAGTGTGGGATCCATCACAAGGTCAGCAGGTGATGCAGCCAAGTATACAGTTGTTACCTCAAACTGGACAACCTGTAGTTTCTGGTATACCCCAGCAACCACAACCTGTCCATTCAACTATTCAAACTCCTGTAACTTCGGTAGTTACTCAGTCACCAATTTCACCTAGTACTCCATCTCAAACGACTGCTACAACTACCGCACCATCTGTCCAGTCTATCGCACTTACTTCTAGAGTATCGACAGCTCCGGTTTCTACTGTCTCTGCGACCACCCCTCAGACATCTTTACCGTTGTCTGGATCTACGATTCAAACCACGGTCCAGATGCCTGTAGGGCAGCCTGGTTTAAGTACTGTTGTAACAAGTCAACCTCAATTTACGTACCAACAGTACCAGGGACAGTATCAACTCGGTCCTGCTGTCCAACAACCGGTTTACTAGTATCAATCATATCCTGGGTATACTTATCAACAACCTCAACAGCCCCAGTACGGTCCGGTTAATCCTGGTTTTCCAGGAGGATATAATATCCCGAATGCGATTCCTATTCCTAGTTATCCTGGATATCCTCCTCCTGGAACTGGTATTGTGACCCAGAGTTTTAGAGATCCTAACCGGCAATTGCCGTTTATTGCAACTTTGGATTTACCCGACTTGACGCGCCTAACGAACGATCCAATCAATTATCTTCCGTTCTGGCCGCCAATGCCAAATAAGTTGCCCAGTGATATACCTAAGTTCGAAGGTAAGTCTAGAGAGGATCCGTCAAATCATGTGATGACTTACCACCTCTGGTGTGCCTCAAATTCTATCTCGGATGATTCGATCCGTTTACGTCTTTTCCAGCATACGCTCATTGGTCTCGTGGCCAAGTGGTACATTGAGTTGCCACGGTCGTCTTTTTATAATTTCAGCCAGTTAGCTACCTCGTTCCTTACTCATTTTCAGTTGCCGGTCAGATACGATAACGGTACTGAGTTATTAACTTCATTAAAACAATCGACGTCCACTTATATTTCCGATCATATTCATGAATGGCGACGTCGAAGACGTTTAGTGAAAGTTTTTATCCCGGACCAAATCTTAGCTGAATGGTTTGTAAAATCATTGTTACCGAAGATTACTGAAGACGTAGCTAAGGCCGGAGTAGTTACTGAGGAGCAAGTCATTGCTCAAGCACAGTACCTTGACTTAGTTTATACTCAGTCGGGTATGTTGCACGAGAAGATCCCAGATCTTCCTAAGTCGAATCAAATCGATACTGCTCCTTCGGGGTCTCATGTTGCTGATGGCATGATTGGTACGGTAAATACTAAAAGTAAGAAGAAATCCTCAAAGAATTCTTCTCTAATAATAACTTTACCAGACTCCCCGACAGGAGAATCTTCTCCTGAAGTTACTGCCGACGTTCACGTTGTAGAGTCATCTATGGCTAAATCTAAAAACGGTGGTAAGAAGAAAGGTAAGAAGAAAGAGAAAGCAGATAAGGCTCCAAAGGAGAAAAAAGAGAAGTCGGAATCTAACGACGAGAAGCACAAACCTCGATATCCTTGTTTAATTTGTGAAGAAGATCATTTCACAAGAGATTGCCCCCATCGGGCGGAGGTTGTGAAAATCGTTAAAGGTTCCCCAACTCCTGCTGTTGGAGAGGTAAATCCCCTCTACAGATAGAGGCGATCCCTACTAGCCCAATAGGGGTCTAGCAACAATCACACAATGCTGCCACGCATGTTCCTAGTTACAGTTAAACAAGAAGTAAAGAGCACCTACCTGGATTCCTGCGCTGTCGTTTGGCGAAGAGATTTTGCCTTCGCTCCTTCGCTTCAGCTGGTCACAATCCTCCGCGATCCCTGCGAACGGACACCTGCACACACGAAGAGAAAGCAAACGCAAGCGTGAAATCTAGTAAAAGTAACCATATGTCAGTCAGAAAGGACATAATTCACATTTACCCATTGCATAGACAAACGAGAATGGAACAATAATAGCAGTCATCTATTATTAATCAGAATAGAGAAGAGTACAACCAAATGTTCTGACGTCGATAACCTTCTCAGGAGGGATCAGTCAGCATGTATCTCAAGAATTCACCTTTGAGGATGGTTCTCCCAAGACAAACAACTCTCTCTCTCTCACACAAATGTCACAAACAACCTTCCCTAAGCAATCAATCACTTCCACACCTAGCACACCAAACCTATAGCAGCAAACTGAGCACTACAAGCTCTGTACGATCCAAGCTATTCCAAGCTAAGTCTAACTATCCAAAACTAGCTGCCCATGGTAATGGTGAGAGTTTATATAGGAGAAGGAGTCTCCTAAAAAGGTGGAAGGATGAGCTTATCTTCAAGGGGAGTTGTTGGAAAGGGTCGAACAGACATGCCATAGAAGGAAATCGATATTCACAAAGCTAACAACCAAGCCTGGAGTGATCTGGAAGGCTGGTTGTTTGAACAAATTCGCCCAAACTGGATCAGCGCGGATTATAGGGAAACTGCCGCGCTGTCAGCACATATCAGTAACTGGACAAGTCACGTCAGCGCGGAAGAACACGGGAAAGGCGCGTTGTGCACCATCGCGGAAAAGTGATGTTCTTCCACGATGGCAGCGCACAGAATACACTGGAAGGCGCCTGTCATTGCGGTTATTTTAGGAACAGACGCGCTGATGCACAAAACTTTGGAAAAGTGGGTTTTCAAGCCAGTTCAGGGATCAAACACTTAGTGATTGTGAATTCTGGACACAGCAGGGTGACTGACAGGAAGGTAGTGATAAATTACTGTGTAACAGATGCCCCCTAAAGCATGAAGACCGAGAGAGTGGGAGGGGTGAAATGCTTTACAACACACGCCGAACTGGAACACCACCAGGAAGTACCGACAATCTCTGACAATCAAATACATGCAGTCTAGGCATGGGCGCAGCCATCCAAAAGACATGCGAGAATGGTCTATGGTATGGACGCAGCCATCCAGCTGAAGAGACCATAATAATGATAAGGTATGGTCGCAGCCATCCATGAAGACTCAGGTATGGGCGCAGCCATCCATCAATGAGTCACGTAGTGATTATCCACAAAATTGCAACCTGGACCACAGTGAGCAAGGATCCAGGGTCTTGCGCTCCATCTCGACCCGAACAGAGTACAAGTCCAAGCATGTGAATGTATGGGTTGAAGTCGAACATGCATGAACATCGTCTGATTACCAGTCAATGATGAAAACCGTTAACAGACGCGAGAGGTACCACCAATAATGACAATGGCCCTCAAGGTACTATAGGTACAATCCGTGGCGTGTGAATCAATGAGTTGGTGTTGAACACCCACGGAATTATTCGATCGAAGGTCAATGATGTGAACCTTGCGTCGAACACGAAGAACCTGCCATTGAGGCATGCAGGCTCCAAGGCACCTGGAAGGAGTCTCTAAGTCACTTTCTCGGATAATGAGCTGAAGTCGACGAGAAAGGACCTCGATCGAAGGTGGGCCATGATGATTCCCACATCATCGACACGAGACAGAGGTATAATAGTTTGTGATGAGATAGCGAACGAGGTTGCATTGTGGCAGAGGACAACTTCTCTTGAACATATAACGGCACTGTGACGGGTTTGGCAGTACTTGACATCAAATGAGCAGCGGATAAGATGGTGACGGAAATGGACAGATGAGAGGTCAAAAAGGATATCCCAAACCCATGGAGGCTAGTGAAAACGAGATGAGATGACCCCACCCAGACACGAAACAGCGGAGTGCCATGTTCAAGAGCGACGTACTGCCGACACGACTGTAATCATAGTTCCATTTTCCCCACCATTTCTGGCAGGTACCCCGATTATTTTTGGATGACAAGCTTGACGAGGATAGCATATGCTCGAAGAGTGTCATTTCGACAATATCCGATGTCATCGAGTGTTTAACGAGCTTGACAAAGGAAAAACTCGACGTCTTTTCTTGTTTAGAGAGCCTGAAAAGACAGCAGAAAAGAAGACTCCAGGGGGGTCCTTTTTCGTACAGTTGTGTCTCTCGAGCCCGAAAAAGTATAAAACTATGCTCGAAAGAACCGCCCGATCATTACAATCGAGGAGTACTTTTCATGAGTAGTGATATCGATCTGAAAAAGTAAAAAAGTAATCGGTATCACGTCGTTTCGTAACCATTAACGAACCGAAAACGACAAGGGTCCGACAATCTTTTCGTTTTTACACGGTTGGAAAAGGGTTTAAAGACGACCGCCTCTTTTTACTTTTAACGAGTCAAGAGGGATAACTCGGCAATCTTTCCATCTTTAAACGGTCAGAAAAGAGCTGAAAGCAAACCTCCATTTTTATTCTCTTTAACGAGTCAAAAAGGGAAAAATACTCGGCAATCTTTTCATATTTTACGAGTCAGAAAAGAGCTTAAAGGCGACTCGTCCTAGAGGAACGAGTGGTATAAAGGGTAGCAACTGGTTCCGGTAATGGTGGAACTGTTCAAAACATGTAATGGTTAAGCGGCTGGCTAATAAAACCACTCATCGCTGCGGTTCCTCAGGAAAGGATAAACAACCAAGTGAGAGCATATGATCGGCCAAAGAGATGGTAGCAATGGAATGAAACAACCAAGGCTCATCTAGCAGAATTCGGCAGATAAAAATGGCAATCACGAGATGTAAATCGGGTATGGGTTCATTTTTACACAAGCTTGAACCATGGAGAACTTTTCTTGGAAATCGGGTATGGGTTCATTTTTACACAAGCTTGAACCATGGAGAACTTTGCTTGGATTCGGTTTCATGTTTACACAAGCTTGAAACGAAAAACTATGCTTGTTATAAGCTCGCATGCCCCCAGCATAATGACGCAAATCAAGGTACATGCCCCCCAAGCTTCAGTGCATTCAACAAAGTGGATGGAATGAAGGTTCACTCTCGAGATCTATGAAAGACTCGACTTGTATTTTACGAGATCTTAATCAAAAGACTCAATCTGGAAAGGGAGGTGTTTCATTTTTTAATGAGGTTGACACAGTAAAAGAACTATCCTCATAACCCTTATTTCATTTTTTAACGAGCTTGACACAAGATCAGGAACTATGCTCCGACACCGAGTTTCATTTTTTAAGGAGCTTGACACCGGAAAGGGACTATGCTCCAACCAGACCCAGTTTCATTTTTTAAGGAGCTTGACACCGGAAAGGAACTATGCTCCGACCAGACCCAGTTTCATTTTTTAAGGAGCTTGACACAAGATCAGGAACTATGCTCCATCCAGACTTCATCATAATGAACAGGAAGTGAAGGCCCCCAAGAAAGTGGCTCCAGAGGGAAGGCCGACATCTTGGAAATCAGGACCTAATGCCCCGAGGACACTATGCACGATGGTGTTATCATTGGGTACGGGCACAGGGTAGGCGGCCACGTAGTTGATTTGCGGCGAGGCAGATGCAACTTGTGGGTGAAAGCCAGGAGGGAAGGACGAGTGCACCGGAGGGGCTTGTGGACGAACGAACGATAATTGATCGAACGTCACGATTCTTCCATCGTGTGGAAAACAAACCACACGGAAAAGTGAAGAAACAAGGGCTCCCATGGCATACACATAATCACGACCAAGGAGAAGACTGAAGTCTAAAGAACCTTGGGTAACTGAGACGTCTATATAGACAGTCTTGCCTCCCAAAGTAATAGGAAACTTTGGAAGGATCCCTAATGGCTGACTCGTTCCTCCATCAAACGCGGTGAGATGCGGCGCGACAGGTACAAGCGATGGGGAACCCAAAGCTCGCCAAGTAGTAACGGGCATGAGACTAACCGATGCTCCTTCGTCTAACACAGTGCCGGGCAGCGCCTTATTGCAAGCATAGGCGGTGACCCAGAAAGGCACATGGGACGGAAGGGGAGGGGCAGTCAAACGACTCCAATCAAAGGAGATGACAGAACTACTTGGTGGGGGAACCATATGGTTGCCCCCCTGCTCGAAAAGAACCGAATCTAAATTCTCCGGAGAGGTTTCAGGAGAACCTTTATCAAGCTCAGGAGAATCTGAGGAGACGAGAAGAACATGAGAATTTTGCTCTTCCGAAACAGAGTGCTTGAGAGGAGGTGAACTCGAATCAACACCCTTTCCGACCAACGACGGGTCTGGAACAGGCTGGGAATAGCCAGGTTCGGGAAGAGGGGCTTGGACAAAAGGGGGATCTGAAGCGTTCTCTTTGTCAACAGGGGCGCGATCTTCAGTTGTAGAAAGGCGTTGATAACCAGCGGGAAATGGATTCAGAGGAGCAGCAAGACTTTCCAACACAGCAGAGGCTTTATCCATGAGTGGACAAAGGTGAAGGGGATGTTTGCCTTCACAAAGTCGACAGGGGATTTGAAACTTCCCTTTCTTTTTACCATTCCCGACTGATAAGGTAGCATCGCCATGATCATCAGTGGACGATGAAGGGCGGGCCGGATCGTGAGACCAAACTTCTAATACCCTAGGGATGCCAGGACAATCACGAAGCAGATGGTCCTCCCTGCATAATCGACAAGGGAACTTAACCTTCCGCGGAGGAGCAGAAGGTGACCCGACTTCAGGTGTACTGGAGTGGACAGCTGGACTGAGGAGGGGAACTGTGTGTGTAGGCTCTCCCTTAGAGGACTTCTTCTTCTTGGTCTTCCTCTTCTTCTTCTTAGCCACCTGGTTACTCACATCAAGAATTTCACCAGGCGAAGTACAAGAGGACGACGTAGAAGTAGGCGTCGAGGGGGAGAGATCCACCTTAGGATCAACATGATGTCGTTCAGGTGGAGGGACTGATGGACTAACAGCCGATACGGTAGGGACCAAAGAGGTTGAAAACAACCACACAGGCAACCCGACAGTTAACCCTGGTAGGGACAACGTCGCCATATACGGAGCACCAACATTCCCAAGAGGAGGGAATTGTCCTGGATTCCCATCAGATGGGGAACCTGGGTTAGTGAATCCCGGAAAAGTTGCCATAGCAAACGAAAACGAAACCTACTCAAGCTAACGCACACGAGATCTAATCAGGTGATGTTATCGCGGTCGAATAAATTTTTAAGACACAGGAACTGAACTTGACCTTTTCATGTTTCAGGAGTCGAGAAAAGGACAAAAAGATGACTCCAGTCTCCTTCGAATTTTTAATGAGCACGAAGTGACAAGACACTCACAGGCACCTTTTCGTTTAGGGAGTCCGAAAAGGATCAAAAGTGACTGCTCTGGAACTCTAGGTAGAGGGTGTGCCAAACTTTTCGCAAAACCACAGAATACTTTTTAGGGTACGGGTGGTCAATCTTCGTGAATGCTGTGTTCACTGCATTGCGAATCGTAGGGCGGCCGACTCGGCTTCCTATGGATAAAGGATAAAAGCCTAGTGGGGTCTCCCTATATACTCGACGGTACGTGGGAGCGCAGTCCGTATTAGACCACTATCGAGTCACAGAAGGAGGAATCACCCAACCTAATGTGAAACAACAGTGACTATGTTTTAAGACGCCGGAACACGTCTCTAACCTAGACCTCTAAATATTTGCGTTTAGTTCCAATGCGTTTTTAGATTCATTTGGTTCATTTTACAGTTGATCTTGAGATTAAGTTTCGATTTCAAGCTCTATCGTATGTTCGCTCACAATTACTTAGATGCAATCTATATGCAAAAGAATTTCGTTTCGTTTGATGAATTCTAGCTACGAGAGAGCAAAGAATTTTTTTAAACCAAACCAAACGAATACAAACAAACAAGTAGCTAAATGCAACTAAAGCGAGGAAAGGAAACTTTTCTTTTGAAAATGAAAATCAATGAAATGTTCTTTTCCTTTTCAATTTTTAAAAGCAAAGCCACTAGTTTGATTTTCTTTCAATGACACAAAGCATCTACAATAATTTGGAGGAACTAGAACACCAAGAAAACATGAAATTGCCTAATGAAAGCACACAAAGTTCCCAAAACATCCAACAAAGATTTTCAAATCAACAGGAAAATCAAGCTCTGCACGAGCTATGTGATCTAAGCTCGGCAAGATAAGCAAGGATTCAAACAAGGGGGAAGCGAGAGTGAACTGATCGATCCAAACAATCGTAATCTATGCTTGGTAGTGAAGAAATCGAATCAACATAAAAAGTGGTTCAATAATCGACACTAAAAATCAACCAGCAACAAGCAGTGGAAAAGCCTCAAGCAAATCAATAAGAGGGTTGTGGATGAACCTTGAATAGACAAGTAACCCAAGCAAATGGTTTCTCGATGAAACTTCTAAAGGGCTAGGTCACATGGTCACAAGACTCACTCAAATGAAATCAAAGAGAGAGCGTCCCTTAACCAAAAGCAATCAAAACAAGCTAATGAGGGACAAGAAACAACAGGGGATAAGAAAGATTGATGAATTCAGGAGATAAAGTTATAAAAACAACTTTTTAAGAATCAGCGCAAGTTTTACACTGAGAACCCGAGATGATCAAGGGTCAGCGCAACTTTTACACAGGCAACCCGAGCTGTCAGCGCGACTTTTGCCCAAAAAACCGAGCTGATCTCAGAAATAGTGACAGGCAAATCAAAACTCCCAAATCAAAACAGCCAATCTTTCAATCAAACAGGGGCATCTCCCAGATCAACCCAGGAAACGTAAAAGATTGATAATTAATCCCCAATTTCAAAAAGAGAGCAATCAAATTCAAACACAAGGATGGACTCAAGAGACAAAAAGGCTGATCCCCAGCGGAGTCGCCAAATTGTTGGAGAGGTAAATCCCCTCTACGGATAGAGGCGATCCCTACTAGCCCAATAGGGGTCTAGCAACAATCACACAATGCTGCCACGCATGTTCCTAGTTACAGTTAAACAAGAAGTAAAGAGCACCTACCTGGATTCCTGCGCTGTCGTTTGGCGAAGAGATGTTGCCTTCGCTCCTTCGCTTCAGCTGGTCACAATCCTCCGCGATCCCTGCGAACGGACACCTGCACACACGAAGAGAAAGCAAACGCAAGCGTGAAATCTAGTAAAAGTAACCATATGTCAGTCAGAAAGGACATAATTCACATTTACCCATTGCATAGACAAACGAGAATGGAACAATAATAGCAGTCATCTATTATTAATCAGAATAGAGAAGAGTACAACCAAATGTTCTGACGTCGATAACCTTCTCAGGAGGGATCAGTCAGCATGTATCTCAAGCATTCACCTTTGAGGATGGTTCTCCCAAGACAAACAACTCTCTCTCTCTCACACAAATGTCACAAACAACCTTCCCTAAGCAATCAATCACTTCCACACCTAGCACACCAAACCTATAGCAGCAAACTGAGCACTACAAGCTCTGTACGATCCAAGCTATTCCAAGCTAAGTCTAACTATCCAAAACTAGTTGCCCATGGTAATGGTGATAGTTTATATAGGAGAAGGAGTCTCCTAAAAAGGTGGAAGGATGAGCTTATCTTCAAGGGGAGTTGTTGGAAAGGGTCGAACAGACATGCCATAGAAGGAAATCGATATTCACAAAGCTAACAACCAAGCCTGGAGTGATCTGGAAGGCTGGTTGTTTGAACAAATTCGCCCAAACTGGATCAGCGCGGATTATAGGGAAACTGCCGCGCTGTCAGCACATATCAGTAACTGGACAAGTCACGTCAGCGCGGAAGAACACGGGAAAGGCGCGCTGTGCACCATCGCGGAAAAGTGATGTTCTTCCGCGATGGCAGCGCACAGAATACACTGGAAGGCGCCTGTCATCGCGGTTATTTTAGGAACAGACGCGCTGATGCACAAAACTTTGGAAAAGTGGGTTTTCAAGCCAGTTCAGGGATCAAACACTTAGTGATTGTGAATTCTGGACACAGCAGGGTGACTGACAGGAAGGCAGTGATAAATTACTGTGTAACACCTGCTGTTTTGAAGGATCCATTTCCAAAGCAGGAGAGTAAGATGATAGGTTCTTCCTCGAGTGCCAGTGAAGAACCCATATTGATGATGTCTCATGTACGGATTGCGACTCGGTCGCAAGATTATGGTAGTAAGAGTCCTGTTGATGGTAAAGAAGCAGATTCTTCTCATTCTAATCCATCAACCTCAGCTCCCGGTTCCGATCCACTACAGATCGACAAACCTAACCCGGACTTAGTAATCAAACCGCCCGCCAAGGGTATACTTCGAAAGTCTGCTTTCAATCCACATGCGAGAGCAGCTCAGAATTATAACATTGTTGAGGACTTAGCTATTTCACCCTCAGCAATGTCAGCTTTGGAAGTGCTGCAATCATGTCCAGCACAACGCAAATTACTTTTGTCGGCTATAGGAGCTGTTGATATTCAGGACCCGAACCTGATAATGTTTGATCTAGAAAATAGTACACCGCGTCTCCCTCATCAAATGGCTTTCCAGATCCCAGTAACAGTAAAAAACAGGCCTATTCATCGGACTGTAATTGATGAAGGAGCTTCTACGTGTATTATGTCGATTCAATGTTGGAGATCACTTGGTTCTCCTTCATTGAACCAATCCCCGACGATTCTTAAGGCCTTTGTGTTGCAGGGAAAAGTATCCGACTCGGATGACCCTATCCCACTCTAAGGGTGATAGTACCTCAGCAACAACTGTAAAGAAAACTACTTAAGGTTTACTTCTTTATGAAAGCAAAAGAGAGTGGATAAATGCACTAACCGTTGCCTTGCGCTTAATGTCGAATCCAAACTCTTCTCTATGGCCGCTTGCTCCCAGCTCTTTGCTCTTTTGCCGGCCCAGCTACAATGAGATCCTGCACAATGACAAAGAAGGAGACTACAAGGGGCATGCAATCATAACTAATTCACGGATTAGCATAAACCAAATATACAATTATCACAAAACATCATTGGAACAAATGCATATATAAGAACCTCAATAGATTTTATTAATGAAGAAGTAAAGGTTCTGAGAGTGTTACAACCATTGAAGGTCCTAATCCAGCAACACCTCCCAGCAGAAAGAATTTCTTCTCTTCACCTCCCTCAAGCAATCACCCAATAGCTCTATAGTGAAACCAACAGCATAGCATTACTTTGCACAAAATTCCAGCCTCCTGAGCTCATAGGAGAGAGCTCAATATATAGATGAATTGAGAAAGGATGAGTCATCTTGCAACTGATGTGTAGCTGCCTTGTGTCCTCTCTCTCTTCAGTTAATCTTTAGTTGATCTTCAGTTCTTGAGTCCACTTGGAGAACCTTGCTTCCACTTGGAGAAACAGAGCCTCTGACTCATCACAAGGCGAAATCCCTGGTCCAAGTGTCATTTTTGGAAGATTCCAGAGCAATGACTCAGTGTGCCACATGTCCAAACTCGCTCAACGCAGGTGGCCTTTGTTCTACCTACTTTGCAACGCAGGTACACCATGGAGGAGTTGTGTTTCAGTGCAGAAGCCTAGTGGAGCACCTGCTTTGATTTCAGGATTGCTTGTTTTTGAGTGTTTTTAGGTGGAGAACTGATCTGAGAGCTGTTGGTTTGCTGACCTTGTTCCTCTAGGGGTAAGAACATCATGTTTAGGGAACTTTGGATCCCTTGGATTATTGACAATTCATGCCTGTTGCTGTAAGGCACAAAATTGTCTATAACAGATGCCCCCTAAAGCATGAGGTCATTTATCGGGTGAAATGCTTTATTGAGAGGATCCGAAGTTCATTCAATCTGCTGAGAAGTGTCCTGTAATAAGATACAATACAATACATTATTTTTCATACATTTTCATGATCTAGCTGAGGCGGGCATTCCCATGCTCAGCTTTATAAACACATTTTGGTACATAGAACAGACGATCGTCTGATTGTAGACTGATAATTCTCTGCTGAAATTATCATCCTTTGAGAAGGATGATCATCCGCTGTAATGATGTACATATCAAATGTCTTTATGTCCTGAATATATATCGCAGCCCGGATGGATGGAACTAGATCCGGGGTCTTCAATCTCTTCCGATCTTCACTCGTTGTACAAGTCGATCCATGTGAGAATTTGTTGAAGTCGAACATGGAAAGACATCGCTTGATTACCGGTCAGTGATGTAAACCGTTAACAAGCGCGAGAGGAATCACCGATAAAGGATGATGACCCTCAAGGTACCGCAGTACAATTCACATGGTGGGAATAAAGGACTTGGCATCGACCACCATGCAAAATCTTCTGGTCGAAGGTCATTGATGTATAACTGTCGCCGGAAGTGAGAAACTTGCCATTGAGGCATGCAAGCTTCAAAGTACTGAACGGGGTGTTCCTAGATCGACTCCTTGGATAATGAGCTGATGTCGACAAGGAGCGATCCGTCAAAGGAGGGCCCTAATGAATCCCACATCAGTGACACGAAACAGAGCTAGTGATTGTGACGAGGTGAAAACAAACTGTGATGTATGATTCAGGGTGGCGGTCATGAAGTGGATGAAGGATAATGTATGGCAGTGGATGGGACACGGTTGACTCTTTGCAGAACCACATCTGTTGAACATATAACGACACTGATGTGATGGATTGGTAGCATTACCCCAATTGTGGATGGTGTGGCGAGGACCATGGTTATGAGACCGGTGAATGAAACAACCCAACCCGATGTGATACGGAGGACAAAGTGTCATGTTCAAGAGCGACTTGCTACCATTAATGCTGTGAGGTTCTCCCAATTTTTCCCCAGTCATTGCTGACCAGTACCTCTTTATTTTTGTCAAGCTTGAGGAGGATAACATATGCTTGTTCTATAACCTGCCCTTCGGGCAAGCCCATCGCTATGTTTTAACGAGCCTAGCGATAGGGAAACTCGTTCTCGTCTAAAGACAAGTTTGTCGCTATTTAATCATTTTAACGAGTCTAACGACAAGGAAAACTCGGTCCTTTTCATTTTTAGAGAGTCTGAAAAGGTATGGAAAGTTAACTCCAAAATTCCTTTTTCGTCATCTAATCCCTTAAGTCCGAAAAAGTATAAAACAATACAAAAGGGATGAATTTTCGATTTCTTTAACGAGCCGAACAAAACAAGCGCTCGATCTTTTTGTGCAATAATCCCTTAGGTCCAAAAAGATTAAAATCTAGAGGAGGGATAGCTCTTCCGGTCCTTTTAACGAGCTGGAAGGCTAAAACTCGGCAAACTTTTCATATTTTATGAGTCAGTGAAAAGAGCTCAAAGAAGACTCGTCTTTTGAGGAACGAGTGATAAACAGGGATAGCAGCAGATTCCAGGTACAGGTTGGAATTTTCCAATCACGGCAGTGTCACAAGGATGGCTAAGTGAAATCACTCTTCGCAGCTGTTCCTCAAAATGGGTAAACAAACATATGGAGATGAACGATTGGCCAAATGAACGGATGGAGGTGATGGCATATAAACACGACCAAGGGCTTTTAATATGGCTGTTAAAGGTTACATTTCTCAAGGTTGTTTACCGGTTCATTTTTTCTGGATGAGCTTGAACTGTAGGGAAAGATTGCTCACAATTTATGTTTATTTTTTAACGAGCATGAACTCTGCTAAAACTGCTCGATTCTTGCGTTTATTTTTTAACGAGCATGAACATTGCTAAAACTGCTAGATTATATGGTTTACTTTTTATTTTTACCATAATTAGCTTCTCTTTTTCATTGATAGCACTGCATTTTCAATTTGCTGCAACAAACTAGTTAGAAATGGGTAATATTTACTTGAAAATGAGATTAACACATTAATATTTACCTTGAATTACGTAAGAAAGCAAATAAAAAGGGTTTTACCTCTCATTTTACCATTTCATTTGCATTTTGCTTGCTGGAGCTTTGGAGGAGCCTCTTTCCCCTCGATTTTCATCAGCTGATTCCGGGAGATTCTGCGAACGATTTTCGGCGCCGTTTGGACCAGGTAGGAGCTAAACCTTAGCTCTTCATTTTCATGGTTTCATTTTCCTATTTTATGCCTGTTTTGCTGTTCTATTGAGCCTCTGGGGTTTTGCCAGGGCGCCCTCTGATCAACGCAGGTTCCGCATTCGAAAACTGCGTTGGGATCCAAGCTGCTTGAAGGCAGCTTGTCCCCCAACGCAGGTAGTACACTGGGCACCTGCTTTGGGGCATAAAAGCAACAATGTTTTACAGATATTGATGAAATTTTTGCCAGTTTTTCATCAATTTCAGGAGTTGACTCATTCTCTTGTTTGTTTTGCAGGGATTCTTGAACAAGATGGCCCTAACATGGCGAGAACGAGAACATGAAGAAGAAGATATGATTGCCCTTCATGATCCTGTTACGGTGGGCGCATTACGAGATTGTGGTTTACTGAAGTTTTTCCGTATCTCTAGCATGAGAGCACAGATTTCACTACTGCAGTACTTGCTTGATGCTTGGGATCCTGTTAACCAAGTATTCCAGATCAGGAACAAACCTATTCCATTGACTGTGACATATATTTACTTCTTGACTGGCCTGTCAAGGCGGGGTGCCCCTATTTCTTTATCAGGTACAGTTCGGGGGAATGATTCCGTGAGAGATTATGTCCACCAGTATTGCAGGGAGGGGTCCCAGCCGAGCAGAGACAGCAAGGTGGTTATTCGTGACGTTACTAGCAGGCCTCTCAGGTCCATTCTGTATACTCTTGGTAGGATGGCCGGTAGTGCATCTTTACATGTTGCCAACAGGTCTCATATGCAGCACGCCTTGGAATGTCTCCAACCGAAGATCTTCAACTGGAGTGATGCAGTGCTTAGTCAGATGAAAAATCAATTGAACAAGGTGAAGGACGGGAAGCTGAAGAACTTTGGTTTTGGTTCAATTTTGACTGCCTTCGCCTTGGAGAAGATCCCTCTGATGCAACCTCAGTACATTGATCTCAGAGTGCCTTCTCCTACCGAGCCACGTATGCAGCGATGGGTCGATCACATGTCCAGACATGCAGGTCAATCCCAGATTTCTTTCAATGCTGCTTTCTTCAGGTGGTTCGATCGCCAGGAGATGTCTTTTTCCGAGTACCCATATGTTGGTATGGATTTCCGGGGTGATCCAGATATGGTACTGCCAGACGGTGCTCAGTGGGATGCTACTGGTAAGAACTTCAACCATATTACCGTTCATTGTTTTCATTTATAATGTTCTTGTGCTTTATTCTATCAAGACTTTAATTGAACTCATGTGTGCTTGCAGATGTCGGTCCTGTTCGTCCGGCATTTCGTCCGAGACCACCTGTTACTGCTCCGGTAGAGGAACCTGCTCGGAGAGTTATTATCCGTGATCTTAGCGACAAAGAAACCCTTACAGCTGTGCAGGGGCAGGTTGAGAACCTTACCCGTGGTCTTCCGGATGTACAGATTGACGAGTTACCTTTACCGATGCAGCAGCATACTATCGGTGTACCTAGACGATGGACCCGTCTTCTGCGCATGATAGCACAGACTGTGGCTTACTATTAGGAGCATCACTAGGCTAGGGTGCCCCCTAGCATTTTGAGTTTTTAGGTCATATGACCAATTTTGTCTCGGTTACAGAACATTATGTATGAACTTTATGAACAACTTATATATATATTTCGATTTTCGAGTCTTATTCTGGTTGATTTGGATGATTCATATGTACACTTTTTATGATGTGTCCTTTTTATAAATGTTGCAGATGTCTATCTAACACATAGTTTGCCAATGAGTCAATTAATGTGTTTAGATTTCTTGAAATATGTTGATATTGAATTGAATCAAATCGTCTTTCCAAGATCTTTACTCTTAGGAACATGCGATAAATAGCTGGATTACGAACAGAATATATACCATTGAGTTGTAGTACTACGAGCTGTGAGTCTAGCCTGACAATTAGTCGGCGTATGCCTCGTGTGATGGCATCAGAGAGTAGTTCTATCAACGCGCTATATTCAGCGATGTTATTCGTTGATTGCCCAATACATACACCTCTGAAACTTACTAACTCGCCACTTGGATCAAAAATGGCCCATGCTGCGGAGGATAGGTTCCGCGAACTACGACTCGCTCCGTCGGCATATCCAACACATGTCTCCATAAGGTTTGACATCTGCAACGAATGAAAAGGGGGAATCACTCAACCAGAACAAGAACTTTGGCGAAAACAAAATACAACAAAAGCATGCAGGTTACTATTTAAGCATAGTAACGCTTGAGGTACAGCCCGTTCCGGGGCTGCGCCAGTGGAATTCCGTCGTAATCTATTAACTCGTAGGCTCCTTTTGCTAACACTCTTTTAACAATATAGGGGCCCATCCATAAGGCATTGAATTTACCTGCTCCTAATTTATCGGATTCTTGGTCATAAAGCAAGACCAAATCACCTTCTGAGAAGACACGGGGTTTGACATTTTTGTCGAACTGAGCCTTGACTCGTTTCTTATGGGCTTCGTTAGCCAAAGCGGCATCACGACGGGTTTCATCCAATTGGATTAATTCCAAGAAACGAGCCTCTTCTTCTGAAGTTCCGGGGAGGAGATCAATTGCGAGTTTAAGCGACGAAATTTCACACTGGATCGGTAAGACTGCTTCTAGACCGTACACCAATTGGAAAGGTGTGAATCCGGTCACGTTTCTTACCGAGGTTCGGTAGGCCCACAAGGCTGCATACAGGATTAGGTGCCATCTTCTTTTATGAACTCCGATCATCCTTTGCAACATACGCTTCAGGACCTTGTTGATTGCTTCAACTTGTCCGATGGCTTGTGGATAATACGGAGTAGAGCTGTCGTGAGATAGCCCTAGTTTGGTAGCTAATTCAACCATCATGTGATTGCGGAAATGCGATCCATCATCTGTAACTATAGCCTGGGGTACGCCGAACCTGGCGACTGCATGATTAAAAAAGAAAAGGGCGGCTGTTTCACCAGTATTGTCTAATGTAGGCATCGCCTCGGCCCACTTGGTAAAATAGTCTACTGCGACTATAATATACCCATGCCCCCCGGTCGAGGTGGGGTTACATTGCATGAAATCGATGCCCCATTTGGCGAAAGGCCCAACTGCAACTATTGGTTGCAGGGGTGCCGGCGGTCTTCTGGTTTTGCTATCAAAGATTTGGCAGGAATGGCAACTTCGGACTGCGATTATGCAATCTTTGAACAAATACCTTCCCTCTATTTGAAGTTCTGGTTCTTCTGTTAAGTATGAGATCCTACTTAAGTTCATCAAGATATTCTGGACAAATACCTTCATCAACAAGGTTTTTCAAAAGGATCAACAGATAGCAATCTTTATATAAAAATTGAAAATGACAAATTGCTAATACTTGTTGTGTATGTTGATGATATCATCTTTGGCAGAAATGAAGAAGCCATGAGTCAAAACTTTGCTTTGGTGATGTAGAAAGAATTCAAAATGTCCTTGCTTGGTGAGCTGACATATTTTCTTGGTTTACAAATCCAAAAAAATGAAGACGGTATCTTTTTAACTCAAACCAAGTACCTCAAGCAGATCTTGAAGAAATATGGCATGGAAGATTCGAAACCAGTATGTACCCCTATGGTTACAGGATGCAGCCTCAGTGAAAATGATGAATCACCAGCAATGCGTCAACCAACCTATAGATCCATGATTGGAAGTCTGCTCTACTTAACAGGTACCCGACCAGACATCATGCCTGCAGTGGGAATGGTTGGAAGATTTCAGGAAAATACAAGGAAACTCATCTTCAGGCAGTGAAGAGAATTTTCAAGTATCTTCACGGAACTCAAAACTATGGCTTATGGTATCCTAGAGATACAAATCTCACACTTCATGCTTATACAGATGCAGATTGGGCTGGAAGCGTGGATGACAGAAAAAGTACTAGTGGTGGTGCATTCTTTATGGGTTCCAGATTAGTATCTTGGTTCAGCAAGAAACAAAGTTCAATTGCATTATCTACAACTGAAGCAGAATATGTGGCTGCTACATCTTGTTGCACACAACTCCTTTGGATGATGCAAACTTTGCAGAATTTTCAAATCACTTGTACTCCACCTATCTCCATCTTATGTGATAATACAAGTGCAATCAGCATTTCAAAGAACCCAGTCATGCATTCAAAGACCAAGCACATACCTATCAAATATCATTTTCTCCGGGAACAAGTGCTTGAACAAAAGGTCAAGTTGGAGTATGTTCCCTCTAAGGAACAAGTTGCTGACATACTCACCAAACCACTGCCCAGGGAAACATTTGAATACCTCAGACAGAAGCTGGGAGTAGTTGATGCATCATCTTGCTATTGATACCTGTCTGTTTCAGAGAAAAGTGGTTGTACGCGAGTTTCATGAGGAGGATCCGCGTACATACGCCGGTTTATGTGGATACAGTCGTGTATATGTTGGTTTGAAGGAAATCAGTGGGGACAGACTCTGGTTGAAGAGAGTCTGATATGGGTCTAACAGAGACCATCTGGCACAGGTTCAGGGGGAGTAGATAAACTTCTAATAATGCATTGTTGGAATTACCTTAGAAGCTCTTGGTTCGAGTACACAAGCTGTTTTTGGTTTCAGGTGGATCAGCTGCAGAAGGAGAACATAAGGAGAACATGGTTGCTGATCTGAATAGTGATTGACAGATGTTGCTGATATTAGTTATTGGTGACTTTCATAGTCTTGCTCTAGATATTTCGTCTCTATGTCATGTATATATTTTATTATCAAGGTCATGTAACGACCTATTTTGGTTTCCCCACTATGCCTGGGATGAATAATGTAATGTACTTGGTTGTCATATGTAAATTTCTGATGTATCCCCACTTGGTTGGGTGGATGATCCCAACTTGGTTGGGTGATGGATGTATGTATAGAATCTTTTGGTGATAGGAAGGTCAGTTATGATGTATAAGTCATGGTACTTCTTGAAGAACATCTTGTTGCAGATCTTGCCTATAGTCAGGGGGAGCATGGTCAGCACCGCAGAGCAGAGATTTCAGCATGTACTCGGGGGGAGCATAACCCTTTGCCCTTGATGACAAATGGGGAGAATGACTTTGAGGATCTTGGGGTTGCCATCAACTCCAAAGGGGGAGATTATCGGCATTATGACACAGGTGTGGTGCTATGGCACAGGTGTTGTCCTTGATGGCAACTCACTCTGGTGACAGATCACTGTTCAGGCTCTCAAAATGAAAGAAAAAGATATATACGCAAGTTCACCTTGACCAAGGCACGTATACACGCGGGTTAGACATTCCAAAGACGTGTATGCGTATACATGCACTTTCACGCAAGGAAAAGCGCATACATGTGGGAGAACTTATTTTTGGTCCATGGTATTTAGTCCTTGGTATTTGAACCTATGGTTTTGGACCATGGTATCTCATCCGAAGTGTTGATCCCAAGTATTGGGTCCATGGTATTGATTTGTTATGGTTTTGGACCGTGGTATTGTGAAAGGCCTAAGACTATAAAAGAGGAAGGAGATCATTTGGCAAGATCATCATCTGAATTATTGAATATCTAATGCAGAGCTAGATCTGGAATACTGGTGATTGGTTTATGGTGCATAGCTGGATCTGAATGAAGGAGGAACCTAAGCGCAAGGAGAAGGATAAGTTCTATTGATGGGTCAAAATCTCAAGTCTTGAATAAGTAGAATCTTTGAAGTGATTTTTGATCTGTTATATTTGGCGCACGCTTGATCTATAAATCTGATAATCTGGGTATAACTAATGTCTGAATATTTGAAAGAGTGAATTATCTTTTATAGATCTGTACGCAGGTTCGTCTCATCAGAGGTGCGTATATACACTGGTTCAACAAATCAAAACAGCGTATACGCAGGTTGGTCTTAACACAGAAGCGTATGCACGCAGGTTTCTGAATATTGAAGTAGCGTACGTCTCTTGAATTATGTTCTAGCTGCTTCTGTTTATTGCTGCAGTGTTCTGGGTTCAGAATTGGTGTGTGGTTACTGTTACTGTGTACTGGGTACAACTTCTAGAGAAGTGTTTATTTGATTCAGTTTTGATTGGTGAGAAGGAGATTGTTTGATGCAGAAATTCTTGATGTTTGATTGATGTTATTCATGGATCCAGTCTGAAAATTTATGAAACGTGGTCCTTGGAAGAAAGAGAAGGTTGTATCCTTTTGTAGGTTAGCACCTACGTACTAGTACCTGAACTAGTACAAGAGCTAAGGGGGTTGTAGCTCCCTTCCCGGAGAGGCTGGAGAACGAGAGAAGGTTGTAGCCTTCCGCAGGTAGAAGCCTGCATACTAGTATAAGTCTGCACCAGTACAGAAACATTGTAAAAAGAAGTTTCTAATTAAAATAAGATAGAGACGAATTGCAGCAGGTGGTTTTCACCCACATTGGGTTTCCACCTTATATCTTGTGTTCTTGTGTGTGATTGTATTTTGCTCTGTTTTACTGTTCCTGGTTACTGTTTATATGATTCTGATGCACATATTAATGATCAACATCTGTAGAATAAATTAAATTATAAGTCTGCATGGTATACGCTGGTTTCCTTATCTGTAGTTGCGTATATATGCGGTTTTCACTAACTGAAGTAGCGTATATGATCTGGGTGTGAAATGAAAAATAATTGACTTGATAATACTGATTCACCCCCCCTCTTAGTATTATTTCCAACAGAAGGAACAATTTCATTAGGTGATCATAGAAAAATTATCCATGACCTTAAGGAAGCTTGAGCTGAGGAGTTAATGCTTCAAAGATTAAAATGGGACAATTTCAAGGAGGATAGATAGAAAGAGAAGGTACAAGCATTAGAACTGCAATAGAGAGTCCAACAGTTACAAGAAGACAAGGAGGATATGTAGAGTCTCGCATATAGTGTATTGATTTGTAGGAGACCCTCTCCCTCCTACCCCCTATTTCTGCAAGAAAATGTTTTCCTTTTCAAATTAACATCAATGAAAGAAGGAATACAACATAAAATGGTTGACATTCAATCCTTTCTTGATACATTTAAGAAGACCAGTTTGCAGAAAAATATTTGTGCGAACTATATCTGCATGAATTTCCTTGCTTTGGAGAGAAGAACGTTAATTGTTTGCCTTATTTAGGAGACATCTAGCTGAGAGTGTTTACTTCCTATATGTAGAATCAAATAATCTAGAAGTTAGTTCATGACACATTAAGAACAATCTGGAAGGTGGACCATTATACATTTGTGAAAAGCCAAGTTTTGCTGCAAAAATATCAAGAACATATGGAACTTTTTTGTGATCTCTAGAGAGGAGGGATAAAGTAATTGAAGTCAAAAATAAGGTCTTAGAGTATTGTTCCATGAGCATTGAATTGATGAAATAAGGTGCATTTGATTGAATCAAGTTAAGGTGGGAATTAATAAGGTCTTAGAGTATTGTTCCATGAGCATTGAATTGATGAAATAAGGTGCATTCAATTGAATCAAGTTAAGGTGGGAATTATGTGACAGGAAATTGAAAAATGAAGATCCTTTTTGTTTTCAAAATTTTGTTCATGTTCTTTATAGAGTTCCTAAGTACATTAATTGAATCGGGAGGTGTGGACCTAGATTCCTTGGGCTAAAGTTGAGATTTCCATTAATTTGGCTTCCCGCATCTAAGTATTAGCATTTCTATTAATTGAATCCAGTAGATGTAGAGATGTGTTCAATGGATTTGATCATTACCCAAGGTTATAGGACTTTCCCAGATAATACAACAATAGCCTACAATTTTTTCGAGCTAAACCCACAACATACATTAAATACTAAATGAAGGCTTGAATGAGGACATGTAGTTGCTTCAGTTGAGGGGAGATGTTGGGACATGGAATTGGCATCCTTTTCACCCTCATTTGCCTATCTTTTCCACTATCTTTATCCTTATAACCATACCCTGCTACTCCATTAATCACCTCTTTTTATAAATACATGGTACTTTTTTATGTCACCTAAATTTCATGTAGTTTTTCTTGTATTATGATGAAAGGTTGATTGTTTTGAGTTACTTTATTAATAGAATTGACAAATAAGTTATTTCAGGATAACCTGGCTCACTAGAGTGTTGTTTCTTGCATGTAATGTTGTTTCCCCAAGTTTTATGTTATTGAAAAGGTTCTACTAATATTGTTGCCATGATTGTTGATATTGTTTCCATTATGTTGATATTATGTTTCGAAATACTTTGTTTCCTTGATGATGTCATCGGGAGTAAACACGAGTTATTACTTGGTCATTGTCAATATAGATCATTTTTCCAGCAAGGCAAACTACCTTTTTTATAACATTGCCAACTTGGTTGTGGCAGTTATGGTTTTTTGTTGTTGACCTCTTGCTAATTAGAGACAATGTTACAACATTGCTTTAATTCTGAGTACATTGGTTGTAATATGTTGTATAAGACTCTCAATTTAGAGAGCATGAGAATTGTAAGATTCTCATAACTTATTGTGGTTTCAAGAATATACATAATGTAAATCTATAGACATAATATAAATCTATAAGAGGAGAATCTCTCTGCCTCAGGGCAACACTATTTTATTTTTGGAAAGACTATGTATTTTTTTTTAAGGTTAATGCAAACTCTTATAGTTTGTGGCTCAATAATACCTCGTTGACTTAGTTTCTGAGTTGTACATTACCAAATCCTTTTTAAGGAGGAAGGGCCTTCCTCTTTTGCAAGGATCGTTGTATCAATAAGGTAGTCTAGAAGTGTGTTTGATTTCCTTTCAGTTATACATTGTGTTGATTAATTTCTATTGTTACAGATTTATGTTAATTAGTTGGAATTACTGACTGGTTGGTTTGTAGAATAGTTGATTTTGATTACTTGTGTAACATCCTAGATCCTAGATTGATGCATATATCAGTGTGTGCTATTTATTATTTTGTTGCTACAGTTTCTGAGTTTTATTGTGTGGTATATTAGAGAGATTGTTTTGTATCTATTACAGTGTGTTACACATATTAATGAATCAATGATTGCAGTAAGATTATTGATTGTGTGAGGCTTTAGTTGAATGGTTTTTGTAATTCTTTATAGGAGTTTCATTTCCTTTTATGCAAGTGTGATCTTGAGTTATTAAGTGATATTATTTTTCAAGAGTGATTTTGGTTTCAGAACTATGTAGAGGGATTGGAATGTTTGAATTGTTTTAACGATGATTTCAATATGCTGAGAGCGATCAGTTACAACGACTTGGTTTTGATTGTGTTTCATGATCTTAGAGAGTTTGATATTGAAAAATGTTAATTGATATTTTTCATCTGCATATATTTTTCATAGTAACCTTAAAATAAAAAGGGTTGCCCTAGTTGATAATTTACTTATGTGTGTAATTAATTGGTCCTAATTAGAGAACTATTAATTTTCCCAACGGGTGGCCCATGAATTTGATGAAGTAGAGTGGAGATAGAGATAAAAAGGAAGTCCATGAAGGAATAGCATGGTAGGTCGAGATGCAAGGGAGGTGACATGGAAAAGGTGCGGGATAGAACATAAGACCCTTATTGTCACCTCAATCCCATACCAACCCTAGCCTTATTTATTAACCCTATTGAGTTCTGACTTATTCACTCATGGATCTATTCCTGAAGATGAACCACAGAGGTTGGTTTGAAACGTCGATTCCAAAAAAAATGAATGTTATGATTCTGGAAGGTAACACTACATAGAAGATAGATCACAGAAGCCTCAAATCATTAAAAATCAAGTTGTTAAAAAAACACTCAAAATATTATTTTGGCCAAATAGGACAAATTAAGAATCAGGTGAAATTTTAGGGTAGGTCCACATTAAGGAGGATTGTACAAGTGTTAGTGAGAGTCATTGGATGATTCAACTCTAATTTTCCAAAAAAAACATATTAATGGTTCTCATTATTAGAGGCCTTTTTATTGGTAAAATTTGGACAATGAATAATGCAAGAAAACATGAAGAAACCCAATGGAGTATTTGGCCAAAGTCCATTGTTTTGAGAGATCTTTTTGTGATCTTTTTAATCTTTGGAGGATGATGTCATTAATCTAGAAAAAAAAATCCTAGCTAACACTTGATGCCCTCAACAATCTATACAATTTTTCCTTACTAAAAATTTCTAAATTTTCTTCCAATTCAAATAGAGTCATTTTGGCTAAAAATTCTTCTTCCGGAAAAAAGTGCAAAAATGACAAAATTTACAATTCCATATTGATGCAAAAATCCATAAGACTCATCAGATCACCATATAAAATTTATTATGTACACATAAACTTGAATATTATATGCACCTGTTACAAAAAATTTCTTGGTTTTCTCTCCATTTTCTTGTACGTGTGGTAGAAGTTGGTCTTCTACTCTAATTGCATCAATGAGAAAAGAGTTGAAAATAGGAAACATTGGTGATTACTGTGAGCTATAACTTTTAGCTTTTAGCTTTGATTGGGGCATGAGTATAGCCATTATATAGCTAATTCAGAGGAAATATGTATGAAGGCATAGAATTTGAATAATTCATTTATGTGGCTCTTCATGAATTAAGGAGTTGTAGCCTTAATTGATAAAATTTGTCAATGTGCATAATCTCCATAAATTGAAAGAAATATTGTAGATTTGGAAATAATTATTATCTAAAAATTTCATTTGTATGTATACTTCTTGTAGAAACAAAGTTGTGATGAAGGTATGCGAATATCATAAATAAAGAGTAGCATTAAGAGGGAGATGTGGAAGATGCATATGGATCTTAGAGTCATGGAGAAGAAGTTAAGGGCCTAAATATTAATATGGGAAATGAAGAGAAAAATTCTAATGGACACATCGATAAATTGGAGCCTTTGGAGTTGGAAAAAAGCATGAGGAGTTTGGAGAGTGCGAAGTTATAGAGCTAAGAATGAGAGACTATTAAAATCCTAGGAGGTGCAAAGTCAACAAAAATCTCAATTGCTACAGAGTTTAAATTAGTTGTAGAGACGAAAAAAGAGTGGACCAGATTTAAGGCATGAAAAAGCAGGAAAACCTCATGCAAGGAAGGATAATCGTAGAAGATCCAAGAACTCAATAGGTGCTAGTAAAACTCGAAGGCATCATTATTGACCAACTTACTCATCCAAGAAGTCATATGCATATGAAGAATCCAATAGTAGCCTAGAAGTATCCCTAAATAGACAAAAATAAGAATACATGGAGAATATTGTGTATAAGGAGAGTCTACGAAGATTAGGCAACCAAACTTTGATTTTGAAAATAAAATGGTAGAGAATATTGATGCGTGGTTGCTATGGATAAGGAAGTATTTTAGTGGCATAAACATTTATCCAATATAAAAGTCAATATTTATATAGACCATGTTCAGGAAAAGCTTCCATGTAGTGGGATCAACTAAAGCAAGTTAAGCACACCAATGAGAAAGGGAGTTATTAGAAGTATTTCAAGAAATGTTTCCAATAGTAGTACCTTACCAAGCACTACTATGATAGGAAGATGTAAGACTAATTTGAACTTAGGTTAAGAAACATGACCTTAGAGGAATGTGAGAAGAATTTTTTTGAACTACTAAGATATGCAGATTTTATTATGGAATAAAAGATAAATATACAAAGATTCTTAGGTGGGCCACCATCCTTTTACAAAGATGAGATCCAATTTTATGAACCTAATACTCTAAAAGAGACTATTAGAAAAGCATAATATCTATGTGATTAAAACAAAGGTGGAGTGATTGACTACAAGTATTGGAAAGATAAGAAGAAGGAAAAGTTGGATTGAAGGAAGTATTTAAACCTCTTTTCTTTAGGACTAGTTATAATACATATCAGCAAATACGACGAGCTTAGAGTGGATCAAGGTGACAAAATACTTAGGAAAAAGCACAAGGTGGCAATTGAAATGTTGGGGATATTAAGGGGATCACTTGTACAAAAAAATTCCTCATAAGGGAGATGGAACAAGGACCATGCACAACATATAGGAGACAAGTACAATGGAATATGTGAGTAAAAACATCCCGAGGATATATACATCCTTGAGGAATCAACAGGAATACTATCAATCAAACATGATTGAGGTTGAAGGTAATATTTCAAATCAATATCTTGGAATTTTAATTAATTTATGAGAAATTCGTAGTTACATTGCCCCTAATTTGGTTAAGCATTTTCATTTAAACAAAATTAAGCATTAGAAATCATGCTTGGTTCAACTAGCTACTAGGACAAAAAGGAATATTAATGAGATTGTTAAAGGTTATCCATCATATATGAATGGTGTAAGCATTGTTGTGGAATTTAACATAATAAAACTTCAATCATATGATTTCCTCACTTGAACATAATTCTTCTCTTTTAAAATGGCATAGCAAGACTTTCAATTGTCTCAACGAAGAAGGAAAGCAAAGGGAGATGGAAGGAATTCTGAGAGCTATATATATAAGGGACATTTTATCCATACAATTGAAGAGATGCTTGACGAAAGGATGTCAATTATATGTAGCTCATGTAGAAGATCTAACCAAAGGTCCAAGCCTTAAGGACTTTCCAATGTTTCAAGATTATGAAGATGTATTTGGGGAAACACCTAATTTATCACCAAAAAGAGAGACATTTTCATATTGATTTAATGCCTTGAGCTACACCAATATTAAAGACTCCATATAGAATAAGCACATCATATTTAAAAGAGTTACAAATGTGGTTAGAATAATTGTTAAACAAGGGATACAAACATCCATGTGTATCACCTTAGAGAGCACCAATATTGTTTGTAAATAAGAAATATTGAACTTTGAAGTTATGCATTAATATTAGATAGTTCAACAAAGTCATTGTGAAGAACACATGTCCTTTACTTGAAATTGATGATATGATTGATCAACTAAGAGGAGTAAGGATATTCAAACAATATACTTGAGGTTATTTTATGATTTGGATTGGATCGTCATATTTGTTTTCATCCATCATGAAGCTTTAACAGTGGAAAAAGTGGAAGAATCAGCTCACAAGACTAGTTTTACTAGCAAGACCGAGTTTGGAAAATTGGGGTATGAAACATTTTGGGAGCAATCAATGACATTTTTATGGGGGAGGGAACTTTGTTACTTAATTGTCACACATTTTAGTGTTATTCTACACATATATACCTCTCCCACTATGGAAGAATCACCTCAATTTGATTTTGTATGCAAAATTTATGCCACTTAGAAATTCACCTTCCAATTTTCACCACCATATTAATTTGAGAGGTTGCGATGTCAACCCCCATTATTCATGGAAAAATGGGTTTGACATGTGATCAAAATGAGGAAGACTACAAAAAATTACACATTGTAACTCCATTGAATATTTGAAGGATTCAAGCCTAACCACTACTAGGCTATCGAACTCTGTTATAATCAGGCCACTAGGAGGAAAAGGGATTCCATTCTATTCAAGTTCATTTTGTTCCATATATAAGCGGAATAGGCATAAATGGGTAGAGGGGGAGAAAAACCAGGATGATTTATGCATTGTAGCAGCCCATGGGCCTCAAGCCTGACTTCTTTGTACTTCCATTTGTTTTCTATTTAGAGAAACAGAGCAGAGCAGCCTCACCTTCCAGCTAGGTTTTCTCCTGAAATGGTTTCCTAGGTTATATATTGTGTTAATTTGTGGTTTCAGAGTTTTACTTCACTATTTTTAATTCTTTTTTGTAATTAAAAATTGCATTCATCCATAATAAAAAATAATTTACAAACCCATAAATATAAGGAGAAATAAACCCTCATAGTGTAGATTGCATATTTTTAAGCATAACGTTATCATCCCTTGTGATGAACTATCCAATGGAATATTCATAGAAATTATGGATAATATGGATATCAAAGTAAGTTTCTTTGGATATCTTGTGGGGATTTATAGGGTGTAGAATTCCTTGTAGATTCAAACTACTTATCACAAAATACTTGAATCTACTCTACTCATCAGCAGAAACAATTAATCGATAGAGAAATCATGAAGCATACAAGAGAAATAATTCAATCAACACATTACACAATGATTTACTAGGGAAATCTACACCTAAAAACCCCTGCTATTTGTATATTGCATTATTCAACAAATATGAGAAGATTACAATGATATTCTCAAGCATGAGAAACCTTTGCACTATCTCTATATTTCTCATTGCTTCCTAGACAATCCTTGGTCAATACTTAACTAGTTTTTTGCTTTCCCAAGTCCCTATTTCCTTGTGTTTCTTCATTGGGAATTAACCCCTATTAATTATGGAAATTCATCAATTGGAATTGCGCAATCCATCATAGGCCTTCCTTTGACTGCATGCACCACCTGTACAATTTGGATGATTATACAATTGATATTACACTACCCTTGACTCTAAGCTCAACTGGGTAACTCCCATATCACACATGCATGAGTTATTTATGGTTGAATTATCAGTTAACTAGTTTAACACATGAAGCAGCACCCCACTATTAGACCTCCTATTAGTTCCTCCATCAATTAGAACCAGTTTAACTCAGTTAAACTAAATTAATTAATTACAACTCAAAATAAACTCAACCAAGGCTCCTATAAAATAGGAGACACTCTAAATGACTCAAGTTAGAGCCTCAACTCGAATTAATTGAACCAACTAATTCAAATTAACTTAGTTAACTCATACAAGAAGTCTTGTAATGTGGAATTACATTTTTTACTTTAATTTAATTCAAGGGGAAATTAAATCAAGATTTTATTGTTGCATTTTCAACACTCACTGTCAACAAGAAAGGGATTATCAAATACCCCAATCCTGCCTCTATTCAACTTGAGTTTGCCTCTTGAAAATGCCTTAGTCAAGATATTTGCATCATGTTCCTTTGTAGGAATGTACTCCAGCAACACGATTCTCCTCTACACACAATCTCTTAGATGGTGATACCAGATGTCGATATGATTGGACCGATCATGAAAAATTGGATTCTCATACATTTTGATACAACTCTGATTGTCACAATAAATCATTGTAGGATCCATCTGCTGACCAAATAACCCAATAAGTATCTTCCTCATCTAGATAGCCTCACAAGTTGCTTGATTAGCATCCATGTAATCTACTTCTGCTGAACTGAATGAAATTGATATCTTCTTCTTCTTATACCAAGAAATTACTACTGACCCAATACTGGAGATTCCCCCTATTGTTCTCTTCGTGTCTGATGGAATCCCTGCCCAATCTGCATCTATGAAGCCTTGAAGGTTCACTCCCTTTGTCTATTTGTACCAAAGACCAAACTGAGTGGTGCCTATGAGGTATCTCAACACATGTTTAACTTCCTTCCAATAGATTTTTGTTAGATTAACCATTTATTGACTAAATTGGTTAACTAGAAAACACATGTCCAATCATGTGTTCACCAAGTATACAAGTGATCCCACAAGCTGCCTGTAAATAGTAGCCTCCACTACTTCACCTGAAGTAGCATCTTCCTTCCTCCAATTCCCTGTTAAAGGAGTCTCCATGGGTTTGTTTCTCTCCATGTGGAACTTCTTCAGTATCTTGTTGGCATGCTTGCCTTGAGAGACAAACAGTTCCTCATTGCCTTGCCATACTTCCACACCAAGGAAATAATGCATGAGTCTCAGGTCCTTCATCTCAAATTCTCTTGCAAGGTCCTCTTTGCAAGATTTGACCAACGTCTCATCACCTGTTAGAACTAAATAATCAACATATAATACTATAATCAATAATTTACCTTCAACCACAATATGCTAAAGGTTTGCAACTACTTCACTTTTGGTGAATCCCAACCTAGTGAAATAGTCGTCGATCTTGGTGTACCAAGCACGAGGTGCTTGCTTCAATACATACAACGTTCACTTGAATTTTCACACATGCAACTCTCTGTAGAAGGTCTCAAATCCTTTCGGTTTCTCTATGTACACCTCTTCCTCAATCATTTTGTTGAGGAAGGTTTTCTTCACATACATCTAATGTATCTTCCATCCCATCTGCGCTGAAAGTGCTAGAATAGATCTGATTGAAAAGTACCATGCTACTGGAACAAAAGTCTCCTCGTAATCAATTCCCTTCACCTAAGAGAACCCCTTGGCCACAAATATGGACCTGTGTTTCTTGGTACTCCCATCTGCTGCTTGCTTCAACTTGTAGCTCAACCTAGAACCTAGCACTAACTTGCCCTTTAACCTTGGGACAACTTCCTAAACACTATTCCTGATAATGGATTTGTACTCCTCTACCATGGAATCAACCCACACTGGTTGCTACACTACTTCTTCAAATGAGGATGGCTCAGTCTCTACACTCTCACTCATCAGAAACATGTAACCAGTGTAACAATCTGGTGACCTCCTCTACCTACACTGTGATGTAGGTGCTCCCGCATTTTCTCTAGAAGCATGCATCAATCTGTCAGCTTCTCTGGTGCGCTTCCTTCCATGTCTAGATGTATCTGCATGAGTGGATTCTTCCACTCTCTGCTCCTCTAAATGTGGCTTGTCCACATCATCTTGAGGTTCTTCCTTTGGAGCTAAAATCTCCTCATATGCATGCAACTAAATCTCCCTCTCAAGGGAACATCTCATGGCCTTCTCTTCATCGAACTTCACATCTCTAAAAACAATTGTCATCCTATGAGATGGAAAGTACACCCAATAGTTGTGAGGTGTATCAGTGTACCCCAGAAATATTCCCAACTCAATTGTCGATTCTAGCTTTTTCCTTGCATTTTGTTGGGTTGTGTTATATTCTTTCCATGACTAGCCAACATAGTTAACCGAGGGGTTAGGAGGGGGGCAAAGCCTCCCCTTCGTTGCGCCTATTGTGTAGTAGGGGGAGTCACACGGGGTTTGAGGGGTGCAGGTAACCCCACTTTATGGGCTCCAGGGAAGCCCCCCGGAAAATTTTGGTTTTGGACCCTATGTTAGGTTGGGCGGACCTACCTATGGTTTTGTGCATGATTTTCGCACATGGTTTTGGATGTGATGGTTTTCGGTCCATGGTTTTGGACGTGATGGTTTTCGGTCCATGGTATTGGATGCTTCGGCATGTATAAATATGTATTGTAACATTGAAAGGAAAATCTTGAAAAATCAAGCTGGTAGTCCCGATTTTGGGATCAAGGGGAAAATCTCTGTGTATATGTGTTTTATGTATTATGCTCTTGCATTGTTTATTTTCTGTGTTTTAGAATTCGTATGCAGGTAATTTATGTATGGGGTTAAAACCTACATTTGGTATCAAAACCATTTTGGCTTCAAGGGAACACCTTTGTTGCTGAGGGGTTTTGCTCAAGCCTGTGGTAGACCCTGTTCAGTGGGAGATCTGCGGGATCGATTCTGGTCATGAAAGAAGATGGCGAGCAGTGGAAAGATAGAGACGGAGAAATTTAATGGTCATAGTTTTGAGTTGTGGAAACTCAATATGGAGGATCTGTTGGTGGATAAAGATCAGGGGATCATGATAGATCGAGGTATTAAACCAACGGTAGTGTCCGATGAAGAATGGAAGAAGTTAGATCAGAAAGCAAAGAGCACAATATGATTGTGTGTCTCAGATTCAGTATTACTGAATGTATCAGGGGAAGCTACAGCTAAGGATTTTTGGGACAAGTTAGGGACTTTGTACCAATCTAAGTCTCTCGTGAATAAATTGTTACTACAGAAAAAGTTGTATAACTTGAGGATGAAAGATGGAGACTTGGTGACAGAGCATCTGAACGCATTTAATACTGTGGTAATTCAGTTATTATCTGTCGATATTAAAATTTCAAATGAAGATAAGTGCATCAGTTTGTTGTGTTCTCTACAAGATTCGTGGGATAATCTAGTTATTGCAATGGGTAGTAATGCAACTGCCTTGCAATTTGATGAAATAGTCTCATCCTTGTTGACGGAGGAGATGAGATGGAAAAATATGGAGAGCTAGAATGGTGATGCCTTGTCTGTATGAGGACGGTCCCAAAACAGAAACAAAAATAAGTATTCGAGTGGGAGATCTAAATCTAGAGGGAGATCTAAATCTCCAGGAAAACATGTAAAGGTGGTGTGCTGGAAATGTGGAAAGGAAAGGCACTACAAAAGGGACTGTAAATCTAAAGCTCTCGAGAAAGGAAAGGGATCTGATGATGCTCCTTCTGCAGAGGCGAAAACCACCTCAGATGAAGGTGGGGATGTGTACTTGGCTTCTTCAAGTACACATGTAGATCATGAGGCATGGTTGATTGACTCAGGTGCATCCTTTCACTTCACTCCCCATAGAGAGTGGTTTTATGAGTATGAGAAATATGATGGTGGTGATGTCTTCTTGGGGGATGATAGGAAGGCTAGAATCGTTGGTCATGGAAAAGTAAAGTTGAAGTTACAAGGTGGAAGGGTTAGAACACTTCCGGTTGTTCTGCATATTCCTGCATTAGCCAAAAATCTGATTTCTACAAGCAAGTTGGATGTTGCAAGTTTAAAAATAGTGTTCGATAAGGATACCTACAAGATGGTTCGGGGGGCACTGGTATTGATGCGAGGAGTTCAAATTGGAACTCTATACAAGCTGCAAGGTAGCATTGTTGTTGATGGGTGCAACAGTTCCGTGGTTCCTGAAAGTGGAGCAGAAAATCTAGTGGTCTCTGGAGAGAAGACCATGTTGTGGCATCAAAGGCTTGGACATATTGGAGAGAAGGGCCTTCAAATACTTCATGGTAAAGGTATGGTAGAATGTATGAGTAATAGCTCTCTGTATTTTGATTTCTGTGAAAATTGTGTATATGGGAAGCATAATCGAGTGAGTTTCCCCTCTAGTGGTAAGAGGGCGAAACAGATATTAGAGCTTGTGCACAGTGATGTATTTAGACCTGTGAAGGTTCCATCACTGGGTAAGTCTATGTACTATGTATCGTTTATAGATGACTTCTCAAGGAATACATGGATATATTTCCTTAAGAAGGAATCTGAATTCTTTCACAGGTTTAAAGAATTTAAGGCTCTGGTGGAAAACCAGACAGAGAAGAAGATAAAGCTGCTAAGGACAGATAACAATGGAGAGTTTTGCAGTAAGGAATTTGAAGAATTATGTAATAAGTGTGGTATAGCATGGCAGAAGACTACTCCATATACACCTCAGCAAAATGGGGTTGCAGAAAGAATGAACAAGACATTGATGGAAAGGGCAAGAAGCATGCTCAGTGGTGCCGGGTTAAGATAGGAATTCTGGGCAGAGGCAGTGGAGACTTCATGTTACCTGGTCAATAGATCACCTTCATCAACATTGGAGGATAAGACTCACCAAGAGGTATGGACTGGTAAGAAACCCTATCTTTCACATCTGAGGGTATTTGGATTTGATGCATATGTACATGTTCCAAAGGAGAAACGAACCAAGTTGGATACTAAATATGAAAAGTGAATCTTTATTGGGTATAAGGATGGTTTAAAGGGTTATAAGCTTTGGAACCCAGTAACAAGGAAGGTTGTGTATAGCCTAGATGTGGTGTTCAGAGAGGTGAAAGATGTTATTAAACATGAATTCCAACCAAAGGAACCTGAGAAGATAGAGTTTGAGCTAAAGGAGGAAGAATCAATCTCTACAACAGAGGAGGAATCCAAAGATGAAGAGCCACAAACTCAGGGTATGAGAAGATCAGGTCGAGAAAGAAGGCAGCCAGAAAGGTATAGTCCATCTACTTTCTGTTCAAATTTTGCTTTATCTATTACTAATGATGATCCCAAAACTATGAAGGAAGCAGTAGATTCAAAGGATGGAAAACTTTGGAAAGAGGCCATGCTTGATGAAATGGCATCTTTGCACAAAAATGAGGCTTGGGATCTGGTGGAGTTGTCGACTGGAAGGAAACCCATTGGCAGCAAATGGGTGTTCAAGAAGAAGACAAATGCAGAAGGAAAGGCGGAGAAATACAAAGCTCGGTTGGTAGCAAAACGTTATTCCCAGGTGCCAAAAATTGATTTTGGTGATATTTTTTCTCCTATTGCCAAGGTAGCTTCTATTAGATTACTTCTATCTGTTGTTGTTGCTTTCTATTTTGAGGTTGAACATATGGATGTGAAGACAAAATTTCTTCATGGGGATCTGGAAAAGGAGATCTACATGAAGCAACCTAAAGGCTTTGCAGTGAAGGGTAAGAAAGAATTGGTATGCAAGTTAAAGAAGTCTCTGTATGGGTTAAAACAGTCACCAAGGATGTGGTATCAGAAGTTTGATACATTTATACGGGGACTTGGCTTTACCAAAAGAAAATCAGATCACTATATGTATTTTAAATTAATTGGTCACCGTGTTATTTATCTATTCTTGTATGTGGATGATATGTTGCTAGTTGGAAATGACAAAGAAATTATCCAGGATTTGAAGACCCAATTGTCCTCCAAAGTCGACATGAAAGATCTTGGTGCTGCAAACTATATTTTGGGCATGGAAATTAAAAGAGATCAGGCAAAGAGGAAGCTCTAGTTAAACCAGAGGAAGTATGTCGAGACAATATTGCAGAGGTTTAATATGCAGGATAGTAAACCGGTGAAGGTTCCTATTCTTGTAGGTGTAAAGTTATCTACTGAACAGTGTCCCAAGACACAAGAAGAGGAAGAGGATATGTCCCGTGTTCCATATACAAGTGTAGTCGGTAGCCTGATGTATGTGATGGTCTATACTAGACCATAAATTGCACATGCAGTTGGAGTATTGAGCAGGTTTATGTCAAAACCAGGGAAGGAACATTGGACAGCAATGAAGTGCATTTTCAGGTATTTGCATGGCACTAGTGGTTATGGTTTGTGCTACCAAGGAAGACCGGGATTGGACAGAGCGTTGGATATTCGTGGCTTTGTTGATGCAAACTGGGTTGGAGATCTGGATCTGAGAAGATCTACAAGTGGGTATGTGTTTAGCCTATTTGGAGGTGCATTCAGTTGGATGAGTAAGAAACAATCTATAGTGGCACTATCAACTACAGAGGCAGAATACATGGTAGCCAGTCATGCAAGCAAGCAGTTTGGTTGCAAAGATTGTGTTCAAGTATGGGGTTAGTACAGGGAGCTATAAGGATAGACTGTGACAGCCAAAGTGCAATTTTCTTAGGAAAAAACCCTGCTTACCATTCAAAGACAAAGCACATTAATGTTTAGTATCACTTTGTGATGGATATGATAGAAGACAAAAAGGTGTTGTTGGTAAAGGTGGACACTTTGAAGAATACTATAGATGCATTGAAAAAATCTGTGAGCTCTGAGAAGTTCTCTTGGTGTAGAGAAACAATGGGCGTTGCAGGGATGGATAAATGACTAAGATCTCTTGTGGCCCCATGTGGAAAGAAAACAACAAGTGGGAGAATGTTGGGTTGTATTATATTGTTTCCACGACTAGCCCACATAGTTAACCAAGGGGTTAGGAGGGGGGCGGAGCCTCCCCTTCGTTGCGCTGATTGTGTAGCAGGGGGAGTCACAGGGGGTTTGAGGGGTGCAGGTAACCCCATTTTATGGGGTCCGGGGCAGCACCCCGGAAAATTTTGGTTTTGAACCCTATGTTAGGTTGGGAAAACCTACCTATGGTTTTGTGCATGATTTTCGCACATGGTTTTGGATGCGATGGTTTTCAGTCCATGGTTTTGGACGTGATGATTTTCGGTCCATGGTATTGGATGCTTCAGCGTGTATAAATATGTATTATAACATTGAAAGGAACATAATGAAAAATCAAGCTGGTAGTCCCGGTTTTGGGATCCAGGGGATAATCTTTGTGTATATGTGTTTTAAGTGTTATGCTCTCGCATTGTTTATTTTCTATGTTTTAGAATTCGTATGCAGGTAATTTCTGTATAGGGTTAAAACCTACACATCCTTGGTAACATGATAGTAAATTGTTCAACCAAAGATTCTAAAGTGTGCCACATCTAGTTTCTTACCTAAAAAATCTTCTTATGGTGTAATCATCCCAAGAATTCGATGAGGACTCTTGTTCGACACATATACAGATGTGTTGCATGCTTCATCCCACAAGTGAAATGGTAGGCCCTGATCATGTAACATCACTCGTGCAATTCCAACAATACTTATGTTCTTCCTTTCAGCAACCCCATTTTGTTGTGGGTTATGGGGTGCTATTAACTCTCGTTGAATTCCTTCTGATGCATAGAAGTTATTGAACTCATTTGATACATATTCACCACCGTTGTCACTCCTAGGAGCCTTCACTTTCATGCCAGTGTCTTTCTCAACAAGTGCTTTAAATTCACAAAATTTAGAAAACGTCTGATATTTCTTCTACATGAAGAAAATTCATCACTTAGTGAGAAATCATCTACAAATATCACATAATAGATGTGTTTGGCCGTGGAGACTGTCAAGAACGATCCACGCACATATGAGTGAATTATTTCAAGGATCGCTTGTGCTTAATTGTCCTTATCATGAAAGGTGGCTTTGGTGTACTTCCCCAATGTACACCCTTTGCATCTATCTCACTACTCTAATGTACCCTTGGGAAGTCCTGTAGAAATTTGTTGCATGATCTTCAAGGATCCATGGTGAAAATGGATAAGTCTCCTATGCCATAATCCAATGTCTCGGCTCTGCACCTTCTTTGATTTTGTGCTCAAGGCAACACAATCTTCTAGATCCAATTTGTAGAGGATCTTCACCCGAACCCTGAACCGCTTCACTTGTCCTATGGCTATGTGACGAAGGAGAGCCTTTCCTTTTCTAAATATCACATCGTAGCTAGGATCTTCCAACGTAGCAACTAAAACTAAATTCTTCTTCAGACCCAGAACATACATGACATCTTTTAATGTGAGAGGAGAACCAAACTCTCTCTAAAAATTAACAGTAACAATGTCGGTTGCTTTATGCCTTCCATCATCTCCCATCTTGATGTCCATCTGGAGGTCCTTCTCCTCCAAGTCGCTGAAAAGTTCTTTGTTGTCAGTCATATGGAATGAGGCTCCACTATCCATATAGCACACATTATCCATCACTGATTTCACCATGCATGTAATGAGGGTGAAATCCAACTCCAATTGTGAAGTTAGAGCTTCACTTGTCGCTCCTCCTGAGGGATTCTTATCGACCTTCTTGTGTGGACACTTTGTGGCATAGTGTCCTAGCTCATGACGGTGAAAATATTTAATTTTTGAAAAGTCCTTATTCTTTCCGCCCTGACTGGAATCTCCTTTGGATTGGGATTTCTTCCCTTTCCCTCTCTTTTCCTTTCTAGAAAAGGAAAAATTCTCCTCATCATCATGCTTGAATCAGGTTCTATCTTTGGTGTTTTACCTTATCTCTTCTTGCACCAATTCAGGCCACAAATGCTCCCACTCTGGTACATCCTCCCTCCCATTTACCAAATCCTGGTAGTTGTGCCAACTCTTGGGAAGGCCTAAAAGTGCTAAATTGACCAGATCATATTTAGCAACTTTAATACCAATGCTCCCAATCTCATCCTGACATATGGTGAAACTGCTCAAGTATTGTGGTATTGTGTCACCCTTCTCCATTTTGATCTTCTGAAGCTTGTCCTTCAATGCCATTTTCCTGTGGTCACTTTTGTTCTGAAACAAATCTATCAAGGATTTCCACATTACATATGGTGTATCCTTCCCGTGGATATTCAAGACAATATGACATCAAACTCCTTCTAGTATGATCCTCCTTGCCTTTTCCACACATTTCTTCCACTCTGCCAGATCTTGAGCATCAATTGTTGAAGGCTTAGGAATATCAGTGTCTATGAATTCCTTTAGCCCATTGTCTTACAACACTACATTCATCTTGTCCTTCCAAGCAATATAATTTGAGCTACCCACAAGGGAATACTTGAGTCTCAATCCATAGAACAACATCTTGATGGCTCTGAAGAATGATGTTGCAATTCAATTTCACCTACAAAGAAAAACTCATATTCTTCTCTTCTAGTGTGATTTCAGCTCTAATACTGTTAGCTTGATGGGCCATGGCCTAGGTTTGGCGTTAGTTAGCCAAGAAAATCCCTACACCACTGGCCCTTTCGGTATCAATCCGCGGAGCGCGAACTGAAGTCTCACCCGAAGTAGTATGGGGGGATGTAGGAACCAAGTTTCTGCACCCTAAGATGGTTGTGATGTAGGTTTTATACCTTCAACTCCCTCTTCGTGTAGGTCGATAAGCCCTTCACGCTTATCGATATATTCTTCTTATTTGTCCTCTAAACCTTCGCGAAGGTCTACGACAGTCCTTCGTGCAACCCTAATAGGCGGTTAAGGCACTTACACTCCTCTACTGTATAATTACCCTAATTATCTTAAGTGTTGGCCAACTTTAGCATGCATTTACAATTATCTTCGCCTAAACATATATCTCTACTTGTGGTCATATAAAACAGAGAAACGTATAGATTCGCGCATCAGAGTAGAATTAAAACATAAACTCATTATTCAACATAACATAATCACATGCAATGAACAAAAGCAAAATACACAGGTAATTTTAGAATACTCCTCTTTATTAACGCTTCAAATATCCAGTACAGACTCTAGCTACCCTGTGCACACAGCTGCAGGGGTCCGCGCACTCAATTGTGGAATTCTACCCTAGGCCTCTGCGCACTCAGCTGCAGAGCCTCTACCTACGCTAAGACTCTTCGATCTTAGCTTCCACAGACCCAAAACTCTCCCAAAACTTAACTAAACTGCCTTAGACTCTTCTAAGGATCCATTTTTATACAATCCCATGGTCCGCGGACCAAGGGGGGATCTCTAAAGCCGACATGACTTATACAAAAGAAGGGAAGAAAACCCTTAGTAACTCTTTACATCTTTGTGCTCCATGACGACAAAATGCGGAGACTTTACATCCTTTACACAAAACTTGGGCTTTTAACCCCAAAAATGACCCCAGGGGACCCGTTCCCAATAGGCCCCCAACACAAACATGGTGACTTGCCCTCAAGTCACTCGGCTGGTGCGGAGATCTTGTCAGGAAGACCTCCCAGCTCCACTTGTACCACTGCGACTTCGACGGTGCATTGAGTTGCTGCCTGTTGTACCTGCTCGACCAGCTACTCTATTGCTAGCCCTGCGCTATCTGTCTGAATCTTATGCTCTGTATCCTATAGACTAGCCAATTTTCCTTCAATGGTGGATGTGAGCTCATAGGCTTCATTATGCCAAGGCCCCATTCTGGCCTTGAGGATGCCCACTTTGCGCTGCGCTGCATCCACCTACTCTTTTAGTGCCTTTTCCTCCTACGACTTTGATAGCCTCTGCGTAAGGGTGACGATGTGCACCATCACTTTGACTTCATCATATCTTTGGTGCAGCTCCTGGGCCTCTGTTTCCAACCTTTGTAAGTTGGGATCCTACTGCAAATTGGTAACCACTTCGAGCGCCTAGTCAAAGAGCATTGTGCACTCCTTCACTGCGCTATTTACAGCAGCTACTACATCTCTAACAACAGCCTCGCGTGCTCCTTTACCTCTGGCAAAGTCGAGGGCTCGTCCCTCAACACAAGTTCTCTAATTTTGGGGTTCACTTCCAACTGAACCTTGGCTAGCGTGACCAACTGAACCTTGGCTAGCTCTGGTCGTGCTTCATGCAGTCCAGCAGCGAGATTTTGAATTCATTTGTCTACTGGCACATCTTCAAGAATATCTAGCTCGAGGATGGACCTACATGCCTCCGCCACTACCTTGGTAGTTCACTCATTCTTCATCGTGATAGCCTTAAAGAGTTCAATGGCAGAAGTCTTCTCGGCAAACATTTGGGCATTGTTCACCTTTTTCTCACTAATGACGTTCAATGCTCGCTATTCCTGAGCCCGAAGTTTTGCAATCACACCATCATGCAGGGTGTGAAGGGATTCTCTTGGAAGAGAAACCAAGATTAGCCTAATCTTCTGGAGGGCACATAAAGTAGCCCGATGATCTTTTTTTTCCGTGGTCAGTGCTCCATCTGGCAATGCGATAAACCAGGGGTCTAAGGAGCGAACCATTTATGCTTCCTCAACTGTCTGAGGTGCCAAGTTAGTTTACACCATGCTACTTCAACCCAAACTAGTCTACACTTGTGACGCCTGCATTTGTAGCTCGCACAGACCCATCTGAATGGCACCCAAGGCCTGCTTCTATTGCTACTCAAATTGTTGTACCAGTTCCGCGGTGGCATCCCTCACTATATCACCAATGTCATTAGATCACCTTCTGTCAAGGTGATTGGGTCAAGGGAAGTCTTGCTGGCCTTGGACTTCTTTTGTGGCCCTACTTTCTCTGGTTCGGTGTTGCACTTGATCAGGAACAGAGTAGTCTCCAAGTCCACTCCTCCTTGCCTAGTCTGTTGTTCCTCCTCCTCTTTTGTTTCTAGGGAAGGTGACTTCCGACTCCTATCCGAGTCGTGCTCCTCTTCATCTTCTGTCTATTTTTTGGTCGTGCGCTCTGCCTTGGCTTTGTCCTCAGTCTCCTTCTTCCTTTTTTCTGCCAGTTGTACAATGTTTCACTTGGCCTCTTCCTTCTTTCGCTACGCTGCAGACCCAGTTTTCAAGTTTGAAGCGGTGCGCCAATCTATCGGTCAGCGGTCAAGGACCGCAGCAATCACGTCATCTGTGGCTAGGTATGGAAGGTCATACCACTTTTTTTTGGGGTCCTTTCATGCGCGTATGGAAACATGGTGGAAGTCCGCCTTGAACTCCACATACTCTGCCAATTGATCAAAAGTTGTGGGTGATAACCGCAACTTATGGTTGATGGCCATGTGGATACTCGTCTCCATTAAAATCCAAAACACCTTGTTGTCCTTGACCCTTTGGGGGTCCTTAGTAACCCAAAGTGAAGCGAACTTCGCTACTTCTGGTAGGTCCTTCATGACCAGAGGGAACTAACTATCCTCTGGTAACTCCCACGCGACCAACACTATGGATAGCAGCAGCCATGCATAGCGAAATATTTTACTTTGATCCTGCACCTCTCTGCAGTTCGCGAGGAATTCACTGCAGAGGTAGCGCGCCCAGTTGAACTATACACCCTCTGTGCACTGTGCCGCTAAAGACACTACTGGTGCCGACACTTTCGCATAATCTTGCATGCCAGGATCTAAGCGCAAACCTTGACCACGGGGTTGGTTATGCTAGTGATGGAGTAGCCGCACGGCTTCTTTGCGATCTTAAACTTGTCCTTCATTGCTTCGGCGAGGTCGCTCTCACCTGTCTTTCCTCCAAACTCTATTGCCGAATTTTCCCCTGCGTGCGGCAGTCAAGTGATCATATGGATCATCATATCAATGATTAGTATCGGCTCCTCTAACCACAAGCACCCATCGTGTACTAAGCACAGCAGCTGCTTGATCACTACCATGGTTATGGGCATGTTGTTGTAATGCGTTACCCACAACATGTTTAGTAGACCAGCCTTATCCACCCCTTTTACCCACTTCCTTGGCTCCAGCATGGTCACACCAAAGTCTTTGTAGAAGACGCAGTGCATGAGATGATCCATCGCTAAGTGTGGAAATCGTTCGTTAACATCCAAATCCTATTCCTCCAATTTTAAATGGGGGATGCACCCCAGGTGCGGCCCTTCAAAGACAATTTTATCCGGGAATAAGGGTGTATGCAGTGTGACCTTACTTTCATCAATCTCCTTTGGAACCTTTGTTTTACCTCTGTACAGAGGAATATACTCAGGAAGTTTAGAAATAGAGTCGGACCCCTCAATGTCAACATCTTCCTCCCCCATGTCAATGTCTTCCACACCCACATGGAGTTCTTCAACATTTTCTTCAGGCTCTAGGTCAATTACCTTTCCCTTCTCTTGTGTTGTGGGCTTTTTCGTCTGTGGATGCTTTCTGGGTGATGGGTGCATTAGTTGTTGCGCTTTCTGCTTATCTTTCTTTGATTTGGGACCCTCCTTGGTCAACGTGGGCCTCGGCCTGGGCATCCTCGGTGATTTAGGCACTCTTGTTGATACTTCGATTCTCTCAACCTCCGGGGCAGCTCCCTCAGCTGCCATTACTACCTCTGTGGCATTTCCCTCAGCTACCATTGCTTCTCCTACACTCACAGTTTCTGCGAACGCCGACATAATGCTAGACAATAACTCCTGCGTCTCTTTTGGAAACTTCTCAAACACTAAACTTGCTATCAAAGCTTCAAATTTCTCACGTTTCATACACGCCTAAGAGCTTAACACCTCAATTCTCAAAATGCCAAGTGTTTTTTGTTGGGTACCCATCTGTAATTTATAGGCATCTTTGAATTCAAATCCGACCGTTCCCCCCAAAATTCATTCATAAATGCTGGATTGGCGGCTGATTTTCACAGATCTTGCCCTTAAATTTTGACTTAAATGCCACCCCCCCCCACTCCATTTGGTCATTTTCCCACTGTCAGGTCATGAACAGTGACCATAACGGTCACTTTTTGGCTGCCCTACGCGGTCCCATATTGGATAGCGCAGCTGCCTATGCGTTTTTGCTGACACTGTGACATTCCTTCATTTCACACAGTTCCCCAATTGCACAGCTCCCCAAACTAGGCAGTTTATTTTGCAGTCCCACGCCTCCTTTCAACTACTTGGAGTGCTAAGACTATGCTTCCATCATGTAGTCATCTAGCAGGATCGTCGGTGTATGGCTTCAATCGGCTGCCACCCTCCCTTGGAATGGTTCTCCATTCAACTTTACCAACTGAATTGCTCCACCATTTGTAATCTCATTGATGACATAGGGCCCCAGCCAATGCATCCAACATTTCCCTAGAAATTTATCAAACTTGTTGTCATATAATAGAACTAAATCATTTATCTTGAAGGTGCGCAGTTTGATGTGTCGATCGTGCCATGCCTTTTCACGCTCCTTTCGAACATGTTGATGGAATCCAACTATAAATCTATCCTCCTCAAGCTCTGTTAGCTGCGTGAGTCATTCCTCCAGGGCTCCGTGATCCGCTATTCACGTGAATGCCACTATGCGCAGAGTAGGTACAATGTACTCCATCAGCATCACATCTTCTATGCCATAAACCAGTCTCAATGGTGTTTGTCTAGTCAGCTTCTTGCAAGTCGTCCTATAGGCCCATAGCACCGCGGGTACATGCACATCCCAGTCATTCCTTTGAGCATTGCAAACCTTTATTAGCGCATTCTCCAGTATCTTATTAAATTCTTCTACTGTTCCATTAGCCTACATGTGATAGGGTGTGCTCTTCTAATGATAAACCTAAAAGTCTTCCGTCATCACGTTGATCGTCTCGTTAAGAAAGTGTGTACCGTGATCACTCATTCTAATTTTTGGACAACCAAACCTTGTCAGAACGTACTCAAAGAGAAATTTTGTTATTTTCACGCTTGTACATTCCTTCACAGGCTATGCCTCCACCCATCTAGTTAATTACTCAGTCGTAGTGATGATGTATCACGCACCCGTCTTCTTTCCTAGAGGCTGAATTGGTCCTACAAAGTCAATTGCCCACTTCTTGAAGGGCTGTAACAATATCTGCGATTCAATGGCAACTCATCCATGTGCGAGGGTCTGTGATTCCTTTGGCATGTGTCGCGTGCCCTACAATACGCTTTTGAATCCTTATGCAAGGTCGGCCACCACAACCCAACACGTAGAATCTTCTGTGTTGTTGCTTTACTCGCATAATTACCTCCTGCAACTCCACTATGTGCATTAGCAAGGATGTTGTTTCATTCAAACTCTGGCACATCGCGTCACAATACTTCATCTAATCCCATTTTTTACAGGTGTCCTGCAATGACAGAAAAATCGGTCGCGCGCACTACTAGTTCCTTCTTCTATTGACTTGTATAACCTTCTGGATTCGTTCCTGTCATCAAAAAGTGTATAATATCTTCAAAGTGACTGTCCATGATGTGCACTGCAAAGAGCTGCATGTCAGGTAGCCCTTCCTCCAAATTAGTAGGCTCCTCCCCTGTTTCAATGTGCGATAAATGATCTGGTCCAAAATTCAAGCGTCCTAGTTTCATAATAACTTCAAAATCATATTCCTGGAATAGCAATAGCCACCTGCATATCTTCCCCCCCAACACAGGCGTATTGACCAGGTACTTCAACGTGGAATGGTTCGTATACATCTTAAAGTGTCCACCCAAAAAATAGTTCCTGAACTTCTAGAGCACATACACCATAGCTAATCCTTCACGCTCTATCCTTGAATAAGCATTCTCCGCTTTGGATAGCTTCCTGCTTTCGAATGCTATAGGATGATCCAAGTGCCCCTCACCATCCTATGTCAATACTGCTCCCAACGCAATACATGACGCATCCACATGCACATGAAACTCCTTTTTCCAATCCGGGAAGACTAGGATCGGTGACATGACCATGTTTTCCTTTAGCACATCCAAGCTCTTTTTGCATTCTTCATTCCAACAGAACGTGACATCCTTCTTTAATAGTTTCTCCATCAACGCGGTGATCTGGGCATATCTCTTAATGAATTTCCTATAGTATCCCGTATGCCCCAGTGTTGCGCACAACTGTTTCACACTCCTTGGCGCCTCCAAATTGATTATGACTGCAATCTTCATTGGTTCTACCATCAAGCATTGTCTGCATACCACATGGCCCAGAAAGATCCCAAAAGGGACACAAAACAAACATTTTTTTAGATTGAGCGTGATCTGCTACCTTCGGCGTGTATCTAACATCAAACGCAGACTTTCCACATGGCACTTTACGAGTCAAAACATTGTCCAACCATCAAAGTATACTTCCGGAAATGTATGAATGAAATCCTTGAACGTCACAATGACTACGTGTGAAAATATCTTCGGCGCATTCTTCAGCCAAAAAGACATCACCGTATACTGGAAGCATCCCCATTCGGTCACAAAGGTCGTCTTACTTCTATCCTCCGGTGCGATCTTGATCTAATGGTACCCAGAGAACCCATCAGTGAACAAATATGCTTCTTGGCCGCCAACATTATCCAGGACCTCATCGGTGAATAGAGTCAGGAAGGGATCATGCACGCAGGCATCATTCAATTTCCTGAGATCTACGCATATCCTTATTTCTTCCTTCTATTTCTTTTCCTGAACTACTATTGGGCTCACCCAATCAGATTCTTCGACCAGTTTAATGATACCCGTCGTGAGCATCTTATCTAACACAACACAGAGCCTTTCCTTATACTTCAGATTAAGGTGGTAAGGTCTTTGTTTCATAGGTTTCACGTCTGGTTTTAGGGTGATCTTCATGACACCCAAGTCTCCTATTATTCCTTTCAGATCGAAAAACTTCATGGGGAACAAATCCTAATATTCGCGGAGCAGTTCGACGACCTTATCTACTGTCGCGTCGTCCCAATAGTCCCCAATCTTTGCAAACTTTGGCTCTGCCTCTGTGCCAATGTTCATCTCTCTAGTTTTGAGTGGCTCTGTTATGTCGAGGTTCTCTAGTTGTGGTCCTTCAACTCTGCGGTTACCTTCAATTTTTGGGATATTAATATTCCTCAGGTCTTCATCTTCTTTTTCCATTGTTACGTTGTAACACTCTAGTGTGTGGCTTAGTTGGGTAGTCCAGTCAGGTTGAATCAGGTCTAGAGGATCCTGTGGTATCCTAAATATGGATGTCTTAACCTCCTACAATGCTTCATCGATAGATTCAAATCCATCCTAAAAATTGAACGTCATCAAAAATACTTGGCGCAAAACATCCCATTCTTCGATGCCATGACGAAGTTCTGTCTCCAAGTACCAATTCATTGGTATAACATCCAAGGTATGACAAAATATATGGACCCACTCCAGCTGAGGCTTCGCTCCATACACTTAAGTCCATTTGGCCAAATGATCGTGCGGATCATTTCTCCCATCATACTTTTCTATTAGTCGTACCTTTGGGTGGCCAAAGTGTACCCTCATCATCCTTCTATATTCATGCCAGTCATCAAAACTATCTTTGTGTGTGCCCCACCATCTTGCAGGTGTAGCACCCAATCCAATGCCTGGAAATGATGCTTCTCGGGCACTTCCCTTTCAAATGCATCCAAAAAGTGATCAACACCAGTTAACCCATCATAGTGAGGTAGATTTCTTACCTCTGATGATATGTAGCGCAACAACTTGGTCATCATATTACAACGCAACGTAGATACTTCATGCAGTCAATTCTTCCAGTGCTCTAGTTCTTCATCTAAATCTAATGTGTAGGAGCTCTCGTGGTCCCATGCAATACGTCCATCTTCTGTCGGATTCACCCAATCCTGATCACACACTGTTATCTTGCATATCTATTATAAATCGTCATCACTTTCATTATCACGGACCGGCTCAGTATAGCGCAGTCCTTCTACAGGGTCCAGTGGCACCACTACACGAAGCGATTTCTTCTCAAATATCATCTTCCACTTCTTCAGATTGATCACCCCATTCATGTCGGTGACCCAATCGATCCCTAGAAGCGTAAGGTAGGGATTGATGTCATCCACAATCTCTATCACTTCAAAATCAGCCAATGCGCTCACGCCTTCAGTATCCACTATTACTCCTTGCAATCTCCCATTGGGATGATATTTTGTTGATTTTTCATTCTTAACTGAATCGGAGACCACTGTAGCGCAGGTCTCCCCATTCGCTCCCACGTTTGTTTAGGCAAAAAATTCGCGTCGGACTCTAGGTCCAAGATAACTTGGTCCATTTCATATTCCCCTATCTGCACTGTGAGTCTCATCTCACGTCCAGTCCTTGCCTTATCCTTACCAAGCTTTCTAACTACATGCGGTTCGTCAGTAGCGGCTTCCATGCCAGTGCACCTATTGATCAGTTCCTGCAGTCCCTTCACCGCCTTGCTATCGCGTAGCAGTTTCATGCAGGTCTCTAAGAACTTGGTAATCATGGATGGGTCCATTTCTTCCGTCGACTTCTCTCGACTTCCTGGGGTAGAGGCCTCAGCAAAACTTTTCTTTTCTTCCAGAAATGATTCTTTTACACGTTCCAGATCAAACCCAGTCTCCTTTTCTAGTGCTTTGTGTTGGAAATAATACTGAGAAGGGGGGGTGAATCAGTATTATCAGATCAATAAAACTTTTTCATTTCCATATTCAGATTCATATACGCTACTTCATTTAAGTAAAACCGCGTGTATGCGCAACTGTGATTAATGAAACCCGCATATATCCAGTAAACTTATGTTTCAGTAAATTGATCCTTAATGAGTGCATCAGAACATTATTAACCATATGAACAGTAAACAAAAGTAGTAAACATAACAGATCATCACACACAAGAAGCACACATGAACACCAGAGATAAGGAGGAAACCCAATGTGGGTGAAAACCCCCTGCTGCAAGTCGTCTCTATCTTCTTTCAATAAGATACTTCATTTTACAATATTTTGTACTAGTGCAGTCCTTTACCAGTACGCAGGCTTCTACCTGCAGAGGGCTACAACCCTCTCTCGTTCTCTAGCCTCTCCTGGAAGGGAGCTACAACCCCCTGAGGTCTTGTACTAGCTGATCCATTTACTAGTACGTAGGCTGCTACCTGCTGATATGCTCCAACCTTTACTCGTTCTCCAGCTGCAACTAGAAGGGAGCTACTACCCCCTTTGCTCTTGTACTAGCTAATGTACTAGTACGTAGGCGTTAGCCTACAATCTTCTTTCACCCTCCAGGGACCACATTTCATACATTTTCAGATTGGATACTCCTGAAGCACAACACTACAATCTGAAGGCCACGGTTCATCAAATTTTCATATTGGACCCATAAACATCATTGAAGCACAAAACAATCAATACTATCATCATCAATTTCTGAATCACTGAAACACAGAAACCCTGTCAATAACACAGAGCAGACAACAGAACTCTGCCATAACCATCAGATCCATCTACAACTTCAAATATTATACTTCATAATGTATATGCTACTACGATGAATCAAAACTGCGTACATACGCGCTTTTGCCAAAGACAACCCGCGTACAGATCTAAAAATATTTTTTCATAACTTGCAGCTGTACCAGACATCAGTCATACTCATAACAATACATGCATCAGTATGCAGATCTAGAATAAGCATAATCAACCATAGAAATATAGTTCATTTCAAACCATTTGATCCCGGTCTCTCCTTAGATCTTGTTCTCCATCAACCAGTGAGATCCCTCCTTAGCTCAGATCAATCAATGCATCATCAACCCATAACCTGCATACTGGATCTCATCCTTCCTTAGATATTCAAGACTTTTCGTTGCTCTTGCCTAATGATCTTCTTCTCCTTTTATAGTCTTATGCCTTGCTCTATACCATGGTCCAAAACCATAATAAACAATACCAAGGACCCAATACTTGGAGTCAACACATCTGACGAGATACTATGGTCCAAAACCATAGGTTCAAATACCAAGGACTAACTACCATGGACCAAACATAAGTTCTCCGACATGTACGCGCTTTTCTTTGCATGGGAGTGCGTGTATATGCATACGCGCTTTTGTAACGACTAACCCGCATGTATACGCGTCTTGGTCACGATGAACCTGCGTATATATATTTTTCTTCATCCTTGTAGTCTGATCATCAAATCCTTGCTGTTGACTTGTTGTACTATTATCTGTCATCTGTGTGATTTGCCATCAATGACAACACTTGTCTCATAATGCCAACAATCTCCCCCTTTGGACTTGATGGCAAAGCTAACTTGTCACACTTAGAACTATCATCTGATTCCTTTGAGCTGTCCTCCATCAGTCACATCTGATATCTCTTCTGAAGATTCATCCAATTATAAATAAGTGAGATGTTCTTCTATGAGTGGGTTGCCATCAAGTACAACACATGCATCATAATGCCAACAATATCCCCATTTGTACTTGATGGCAACAACACCAAATCACTCTCCCCCTTTGACATCAAGGGAAAAGGACGGACCAAGATATTCTCTTCCTTTGCTGAACATTCTGTTGTCCATACTCCCCCTGAGTATCTGTTGAAATCTCTGAATGAGCTCCCCCTTTGTGTATGCCAAGGTGAACCAATCTGTCCATGCTCCCCCTGAGTACATGCTGAGTCTCTGCACTCCTTTGCTATATGTCCAAGCTTGTTGCATGCATAACATCTTACATGTTTCATATTCCTTCTGTAGCAATCAGCAGCTTTGTGACCAAACATATTGCAAGCAAAGCAATATCCATTAAAGTACCTTGAATGTGATGATATTTTTGCATGATGGTCTTGAACCCTTCTTCTTCCACATCTAGCTGCAACATGTCCAAGATTATGACATACATAACATTCAACATTATTCATTGGAGGAGTAAAATATTTTCTTTGAGGAGTCTCTTTCCTTGATTGTTGATGGGGTTGACCTTTCATCTCCTTGTTGATCATTTTAGATTTCTCTTTAGAGTTCCTTGCCTCACATTGTGAACTAGATTCACCTTCAACAGATTCATGAAAACCAAGACCAGTCTTGATAGCAGGAGACCTTTGATTACTAAGAATATCATCCATGGCTTTAGTACTATCTTGAAATCTCAACAGTTTATCCTTTTCTTCTAATTTACCTTTCAAGATATTTACCTCAACGTGAAGTTGTTCCTCCTTTTCTAGACATTGCTTCTTCATGTCTTCTTCAGCTTTCCTTCCTTCTTCCAACTGATGCCTTAGTTTGAGAATCTCCTTTTCTTGTTCTTCATTCAGATCCTGCTACATTTGACGAATTCTGAAGGCACATTCCAGCTGAGGTTTTAAGCTACTAACTTCGTTTACCTTTTTCTCAATAGCTTGGAGTAGATCTTTATTCTGCTTCTTTGATTCTTCAAGATCTTCCTTTAGCGAGCGGATCGTGGCTTCAAGACTTTCATAGTAACTGGATCTATCTTTGAGTTTCTTGATGGTTGTGCTTCTTTTATTGACTTCATCTCATAGTGATGTTACTTCATCCTGCAACTTTTGATATTTGTCCTTGAATAACTTCCTTACCTTGTTTCCTTCCTCTAGTTGGGCCTTTAGTTTGGTAGCTTCTTCTTTGAAGTCACATTCCCTTTTGTTCAATAGATCTTGTTGATCTCTGATTTTATCTGAAAGCCTTTTAAATTCTGCCTCTACTTGATATATTTCTTGTTCACCCATCAGAGCAAATTCAGTTGTTTCGCTATCACTTTCATCTTTTCCAAATGGATAGATAGCTGGAACATCAGAGGATAGCAAATTCATACCTGATAGTTCATCTTCATTCTGAAGTGATTCTGAATCTGATTCTGAATCTGAAGAGCTTCTAATGCCTAATCCCCAATCAATTCTCCCACTGTCATAGTTCTTCTGAGATGTCTTCTTCTTCTTAGGTGATTTCTTCTTAAGATTCTTTCCCATAGTTCCACGGATCTCCTTCAAGCGATCAAGCTTCTACCAAAGGACCTGCTCTGATAACAATTGTTGGAAATAATACTGAGGGGGGGGGGTGAATCAGTATTATCAGATCAATAAAACTTTTTCATTTCCATATTCAGATTCATATACGCTACTTCATTTAAGTAAAACCGTGTGTATATGCAACTATGATTAATGAAACCCGCATATATCCAGTAAACTTATGTTTCAGTAAATTGATCCTTAATGAGTGCATCAGAACATTATTAACCATATGAACAGTAAACAGAAGTAGTAAACAGAACAGATCATCACACACAAGAAGCACACATGAACACCAAATATAAGGAGGAAACCCAATGTGGGTGAAAACCCCCTGCTGCAAGTCGTCTCTATCTTCTTTCAATAAGATACTTCATTTTATAATATTTTGTACTGGTGCAGTCCTTTACCAGTACGTAGGCTTCTACCTGCAGAGGACTACAACCCTCTCTCGTTCTCCAGCCTCTCCTGGAAGGGAGCTACAACACCCTGACGTCTTGTACTAGCTGATCCATTTACTAGTACGCAGGCTGCTACCTGCTGATATGCTCCAACCTTTACTCGTTCTCCAGCTGCAACCGGAAGGGAGCTACTACCCTTTTCTCTTGTACTAGCTGATGTACTAGTACGTAGGCGCCGACCTACAATCTTCTTTCACCCTCCAGGGACCACATTTCATACATTTTCAAACTGGATACTCCTGAAGCACAACACTACAATCTGAAGGCCACGTTTCATCAAATTTTCATACTGGACCCATAAACATCATTGAAGCACAAAACAATCAATACTATCATCATCAATTTCTGAATCACTGAAACACAGAAACCCTGTCAATAACATAGAGCAGACAACAGAACTCTGCCATAACCATCAGATCCATCTACAACTTCAAATATTATACTTCATAATGTATACGCTACTACGATGAATCAAAACTGCGTACATACGCACTTTTGCCAAAGACAACCCGCATACAGATCTAAAAATATTTTCTCATAACTTGCAGTTGTACCAGACATCAGTCATACTCATAACAATACATGCGTCAGTATGCAGATCTAGAATAAGCATAATCAACCATAGAAAGATTGTTCATTTCAAACCATTTGATCCCGATCTCTCCTTAGATCTTGTTCTCCATCAACCAGCGAGATCCCTCCTTAGCTCAGATCAAGCAATGCATCATCAACCCATAACCTGCATACTGGATCTCATCCTTCCTTAGATATTCAAGACTTTTCGGTTGCTCTTGCCTAATGATCTTCTTCTCCTTTTATAGTCTTAGGCCTTGGTCAATACCATGGTCCAAAACCACAATAAACAATACCAAGGACCCAATACTTGGGGTCAACACATCTGACAAGATACTATGGTCCAAAACCATAGGTTCAAATACCAAGGACTAACTACCATGGACCAAACATAATTTCTCCGACATGTACGCGCTTTTCTTTGCATGGGAGTGCGTGTATACACATACGCGCTTTTGTAACGACTAACCCACGTGTATACGCGTCTTGGTCACGATGAACCTGCGTATATATATTTTTCTTCATCCTTGTAGTCTGATCATCAAATCCTTGTTGTTGACTTGCTGTACTATTATCTGTCATCTGTGTGATTTGCCATCAAGGACGACACTTGTCTCATAATGCCAACAATCTCCCCCTTTGGACTTGATGGCAAAGCTAACTTGTCACACTTAGAACTATCATCTGATTCCTTTGAGCTGTCCTCCATCAGTCACATCTGATATCTCTTCTGAAGATTCATCCAGTTATAAATAAGTGATATGTCCTTCTATAAGTGGGTTGTCATCAAGTACAACACATGCATCATAATGCCAACAATCTCCCCCTTTGGACTTGATGGCAACAACACCAAATCACTCTCCCCCTTTGACATCAAGGGCAAAGGGCGGACCAAGATATTCTCTTCCTTTGCTGAACATTCCGTTGTCCATACTCCCCCTGAGTATCTGTTGAAACCTCTGAATGAGCTCCCCCTTTTTATATTCCAAGGTGAACCAATATGTCCATGCTCCCCCTGAGTACATGCTGAGTCTCTGCACTCCTTTGCTATATGTCCAAGCTTGTTGCATGCATAACATCTTACATGTTTCATATTCCTTCTGTAGCAATCAGCAGCTTTGTGACCAAACATATTGCAAGCAAAGCAATATCCATTAAAGTACCTTGAATGTGATGATATTTTTGCATGATGGTCTTGAACCCTTCTTCTTCTACATCTAGCTGCAACATGTCCAAGATTATGACATACATAACATTCAACATTATTCATAGGAGGAGTAAAATATTTTCTTTGAGGAGTCTCTTTCCTTGATTGTTGATGAGGTTGACCTTTCACCTCCTTGTTGATCATTTTAGATTTCTCTTTAGAGTTCCTTGCCTCACCTTGTGAACTAGATTCACCTTCAACAGATTCATGAAAACCAAGACCAGTCTTGATAGCAGGAGACCTTTGATTACTAAGAATATCATCCAAGGCTTTAGTACTATCTTGAAATCTCAACAGTTTATCCTTTTCTTCTAATTTACCTTTAAAGATATTTACCTCAACCTGAAGTTGTTCCTCCTTTTCTAGACATTGCTTCTTCATGTCTTCTTCAGCTTTCCTTCCTTCTTCCAACTGATGCCTTAGTTTGAGAATCTCCTTTTCTTGTTCTTCATTCAGATCCTGCTGCATTTGACGAATTTTGAAGGCACATTCCAGCTGAGATTTTAAGCTACTAACTTCGTTTACCTTTTTTTCAATAGCTTGGAGTAGATCTTTATTCTGCTTCTTGATTCTTCAAGATCTTCCTTTAGCGAGCGGATTGTGGCTTCAATACTTTCATAGTAACTGGATCTATCTCTGAGTTTCTTAATGGTTGTGCTTCTTTTATTGACTTCATCTCTTAGTGATGTTACTTCATCCTGCAACTTTTGATATTTGTCCTTGAATAACTTCCTTACCTTGTTTCCTTCCTCTAGTTGGGCCTTTAGTTTGGTAGCTTCTTCTTTGAAGTCACATTCCCTTTTGTTCAATGGATCTTGTTGATCTCTGATTTTATCTGAAAGCCTTTTAAATTCTGCCTCTACTTGATATCTTTCTTGTTCACCCATCAGAGAAAATTGACTTGTTTCGCTATCACTTTCATCTTTTCCAAATGGATAGATAGCTGGAACATCAGAGGATAGCAAATTCATACCTGATAGTTCATCTTCCTTCTGAAATGATTCTGAATCTGATTCTAAATCTGAAGAGCTTCTTATGCCTAATCCCCAATCAATTCTCCCACTATCATAGTTCTTCTGAGATGTCTTCTTCTTCTTAGGTGCTTTCTTCTTAAGCTTCTTTCCCATAGTTCCACGGATCTCCTTCAAGCGATCAAGCTTCTACTAAAGGACCTGCTCTGATACCAATTGTTGGAAATAATACTGAGAGGGGGGGGGCGCTGAATCAGTATTATCAGATGAATAAAACTTTTTCATTTCCATATTCAGATTCATATACGCTACTTCATTTAAGTAAAATCGCGTGTATACGCAACTGTGATTAATGAAACCCGCGTATATCCAGTAAACTTATGTTTCAGTAAATTGATCCTTAATGAGTGCATCAGAACATTATTAACCATATGAACAATAAATAGAAGTAGTAAATAGAACAGATCATCACACACAAGAAGCACACATGAACACCAGATATAAGGAGGAAACCCAATGTGGGTGAAAACCACCTGCTGCAAGTCGTCTCTATCTTCTTTCAATAAGATACTTCATTTTACAATATTTTGTACTGGTGCAGTCCTTTACCAGTACGCAGGCTTCTACCTGCATAGGGCTACAACCCTCTCTCGTTCTCCAGCCTCTCCTGGAAGGGAGCTACAACACCCTGACGTCTTGTACTAGCTTATCCATTTACTAGTACGCAGGCTGCTACCTGCTAATATGCTCCAACCTTTATTCGTTCTCCAGCTGCAACCGGAAGGGAGCTACTACCCCCTTTGCTCTTGTACTAGCTGATGTACTAGTACGTAGGTTCCGGCCTACAATCTTCTCTCACCCTCCAGGGACCACATTTCATACATTTTCAGACTGGATACTCCTGAAGCACAACACTACAATCTGAAGGCCACGTTTCATCAAATTTTCATACTGGACCCATAAACATCATTGAAGCACAAAACAATCAATACTATCATCATCAATTCTTGAATCACTGAAACATTGAAACCTTGTCAATAACACAGTCACCAGAACACAAAGCAGACAACAGAACTCTGCCATAACCATCAGATCCATCTGCAACTTCAAATATTATACTTCATAATGTATACGCTACTACGATGAATCAAAACCGCGTACATACGCGCTTTTGCCAAAGACAACCCGCGTACAGATATAAAAATATTTTCTCATAACTTGTAGCTTTACCAGACATCATTCATACTCATAACAATACATGCGTCAGTATGCAGATCTAGAATAAGCATAATCAACCATATAAAGATAGTTCATTTCAAACCATTTGATCTCGATCTCTCCTTAGATCTTGTTCTCCATCAACCGGTGAGATCCCTCCTTAGCTCAGATCAAGCAATGCATCATCAACCCATAACCTGCATATTGGATCTCATCCTTCCTTAGATATTCAAGACTTTTCGGTTGCTCTTGCCTAATGATCTTCTTCTCCTTTTATAGTCTTAGGCCTTGCTCAATACCATGGTCCAAAACCATAATAAACAATACCAAGGACCTAATACTTGGGGTCAACACATCTGACGAGATACTATGGTCCAAAACCATAGGTTCAAATACCAAGGACTAACTACCATGGACCAAACATAAGTTCTCTGACATGTACGTGCTTTTCTTTGCATGGGAGTGCGTGTATACGCATACGCGCTTTTGTAATGACTAACCCGCGTGTATACACGTCTTGGTCACGATGAACCTGTGTATATATATTTTTCTTCATCCTTGTAGTCTGATCATCAAATCCTTGTTGTTGACTTGCTGTACTATTATCTGTCATCTATGTGATTTGCCATCAAGGATAACACTTGTCTCATAATGCCAACACTTTGCGGACCCACTCACCTTCTTCAAGCTGCTTCCCTTATCCTCACCAATCGTCGTTCCACTTCGCAGCATAATGTTTACCTTAGGGTCTTCCTCGCAAGGCTCAGCCCTCATCATCTGTAGGTTCTGAGTTGGCTGTAGAGGTTGCGCCCCCTTTTCACAAATCTTAGCCAACAATATAGGGTAATCCTCTTTCGCATGGTCAAACTGAGTACAATAGCGACATGAAAGACATGTCAGATTTGGGAAGTCTCTCGCATAGTGTCTTGGTCCTCCACAATTGTAACAAATAAGTTGCTCTCGACCTCTACCAGGTCCTCCTCCACCTCAGCCTCATCTACACCCCTGATACTCACCTCGCGCTCCTCCAGCGCCTTGGTCTGGAGGCTACATTTCTGCTTGCACCCTGAATATGGTATCCTGTCCATCATTAATTCGTAACTACAACAATTGCACTCGTCATGACCCACTAACTGACAGAAATTGCAAAAGAATTGTTGTGGTGCCTGTACATATTTCTGCAGCAAATGGAAATTGTCTTTCGCATGTTTCCTAGCTACATGGAAGATAGCACACCATAGTGTGGGCCCTGTACTTGGCCCTACTACATCCTCCAGCCTCAGAGGCATTGGTCCCCCTGTTGCAACATAACTCTCAAAGACTAGACAATGATCCTTGTCATGTCCCTCACCTTTTCATTTCAGGCACCAGACTTCTTCGCGTACCTCAGGCCGAACTGTCCTATCATTCTTTAGACTCTGCATCTCTAGGCAGAGGTTCTGCAATTGTACATGAATTTGTTGAACCTCTAGATTAGCATATGGCATCAGGATTTCATGTAATCTCATCGCAATCTCTAGAGATTCCGCCTGAGTCCCAATATTCTATTGTGATAGTGCAACCCTTAGATGAGGCGGGAGCACATCCACAAACCATTCGCAGTGCTTCCCATCTGTCAGATTCGTGTTAGCTTCGAGGATCTTACACTTTAATATTTGGTCCAGCTCCCAGGGTGTCTCACCAGGCTTCATCACAATCTCTTTGAATCCCACAATGGATTGCACTTCAGACTTAGGTCTATTGAATTCCTTATTCAGTGCAGTCTGGATATCTGCCAACGCAAAAGTTGGGTTATCAGTGCACTACTCAATGTACCACATTAGTGTGCGGTCTTGAAAAGCACTAACCAACATTTCTCTCTTCATTTGATCATACATGATACCATGAGCCTCCCATACAGCCTTCATGACAAACCAAAATTAGTCTGGATCTTCATTCCCCAGGCCCTTGAACACGAGAAGATTTACTGAATTTTCCATATTGAACGGTGGTGGCGGTGGCGATGGTGTGGGTGAGGGTGTAAGTGGTGGAGGTGAAGATGGGGTTGGTGGTGGGTGGATGAGGTATTCACAGGAACCCTTGTTTTGTTAACTGAATAGCACTCTGCAGAGAAGCCGGTGCTGCTTCTTCGTCATCACTCAGAGGGGTTTCAAGCAGTGGTCTATATTCAAGGCCTCTTCTTCCTCCGTCCCTAAAATTTTTTCCACTTCAGGTAGCCCCAAACACCAAGGCAACTGCATAACCTTCTTTTCACACAATAGCATCTTAATCCAAGTATTTAAAGACCTTAAATACTTACCTCGCGGTCCTTTCAAGAAGCGTCGCTCTGATTCGTTGTAACTGACCAAAGTATCGATCGGGAACTCTATCAAAAATCCTCCTATGATATGATCGAGCCAATGATCAACAGTGAAGGCGATCTTATCTTCAGAGGCTTCTAATCTCCACACTAACTTTGGTGTCGAGATAATCAGACCGTCAAGCCTCCACCTTCCTTGGTCGTATGCCAACTTCGTGATCCACTCGTATAATTCTACTGGGAAGGAACAAAAGAAGATTTCGTGTATCTATGTACAGATATCTGTCCAACCACTGTTCTTTCGTTAATTGCAGATTCCTATTTTCATGTGCCACGAATTTGTGGATCTTTCTATCCAACTAGTCTTTGATCTCTTTCAAAGTTTGGTTCCAATGATGCGACATCGCACATCTCGTTATGTAGATCCCTATCCCAGCAACGAAACCATTTGTTGGCTTGATGGGCCCTAACCCAAGTTCGATGTTAGTTAGCTAAGAAAATCCCTACACTATTAGCCCTTTAGGCATCAATCCGCAAAGCGCGGACTAAATTCTCACCCGAAGTAGTATGGGGGGATGCAGGAACCAAGTTTCCACACCCTGATATTGTTGTGATGTTGGTTTTATACCTTCAACTCCCTCCTT